>CM053585.1:547347148-547364847 GCA_028646515.1 Pseudochirops corinnae
TTTCAACATTACTCAAATTGTTTCTTCCTGACTGTTTGCAGTATTTTCTCCTTGATCTGGGAACTCTGGAATTTGGCTATAATGTTCCTAGGAGTTTTCTTTTGGGGACCTTTTTCAAGAGGTGATTGGCAAATTCTTTCCATTTCTGTTTTGCCCTCTGGTTCTAGAATATCAGGGTAATTTTGCTTGATAATTTCTTGAAAGATAGTGTCTAGGCTCTTTTTTTTAATCATCGCATTCAGGTAGTCCAATAATTTTTAAATTTTCTCTGCTGGATCTATTTTCCAGGTCAGTCATTTTTCCAATGAGATATTTCACATTGCCTTTTATTTTTTCATGTGTTTGGATCTATTCTATAGTATTTTGATTTCTGATAAAGTCATTAGCTTCCAATTGCTCCAATCTAATTTTGAAGGAATTATTCTCTTCAGTGAGTTCTTTAAATTCCTTTTCCATCTGGCAAATTTAGCTTTTTAAGGCATTATTTTGCTGATTGGCTTTTTGGGCCTCTTTCGCCATTTGAGTTAGTCTGTTTTAAGGTGTTATTTTCTTCAGTAAGGCTGTTGACTCACTTTTCTTTCATCATTCTCATTTCTCTTCACAATTTTTCCTCCATTTCTCTTACTTGGTTTTCAAAATTCTTCTTGAGCTCCTACATGGCCTGTAATCAGTTCACATTTTTCTTGGGAGCTTTTGATGCAAGTGTTCTGACTTTGTTGTCTTCCTCCTATTCCATGCTTTGATCCATTTTTTCCCTGAAAAATGAATCTATATAAGGATTGTGTTTCCTATGCTTGCTCATGTTGCCAGACAATTACTTGACTTTTGAGGTCTTTGCTGTGGTAGAACTCTGTTTTCAGAATGGACAGAGCTTTGCCCCAAATTGCTGGGGTTTTCCCAGCTGCTGGAGCAATTAGGGCACCCTTTCTTCCGCCCTCACAGACTCAGGCACCTGGCCACACACCCTATGACCTCCACCTAATACCACAATCCAGATCAAAGCAGGTTAAAACAAGAGAGATTACTCTCTGAATGGTCGCTTGGTCCCCCTACAATCTGTAGGCCTGGAGCTCCTGAGACAATCATATGGTGCAGCTGCTAAGCCTCTGAACCTTCTCACCATGGGGTCAAGGGCCAGACCATACTTTTCTGTCCACCCCTGTTCCAATAGAGTTCCACACTAATCTTTAACTTTTATCTTGGTGTTTATGGGTTGCTATGTCTTGAAACTTCCACAGCTGCTGGTGATTCATTCTCTTGAAGTCCGCTCTGGCCGCTGCTGTTTCGGGCTACCATGGGGCAAGACCTGCCAGGCTCATGTGGGGCTGGGCTCGGCTCCCAGCTTGGTATGATATCCCCTTCCTGTCAGGCCACCTTCGGCTGGAGATTTGTTTCTCTCTGTCACTTTGTGGGTTCTGTAGCTCTAAAATCTATTTAAAGTAATTTTTTACATATATTGGAGGAGGTGGATGCCAGAAGCATGGGGAAATCCTGTTTCTACTCCGTCATCTTGTCCCCTCCCCTCTACACGTTTCATCTTAATTCTCTTTGCTGACCAAGTAATGCCTTCTAACTGTAGGTATACCAAAGGGCTCTGTCCTAGTTCTCTTCTTTGTCTTTTTTCTACACTATATCGTTCAGTAATCCCATGAGCTGCCATAGATTGTAGAGATGCTCCAGGGAAGCAGGACAGTACTATAATGAAAGTACTTGTTTTGGATCTGACCAGGTTTTTTGAAGGTCCACTGAAAGCTTGTCTTGGCTGTGCCTCAAATTATATTGAATGTTTATACTTCTTTGCTGATATACATTTTAGGCCCCAAATGAATTCTTGCTGGTGTCTTGTGTAACCTTTTCTGGAAACTACCCTTTGTTGGAAACTACCAGCTAAGTAGTATTACAAATCTTTGCTGAACTCCATAATCTAAACCCCAAAGGTTTAGAGGTCTAGAGTGAGTCACACTTTTTTCTGACTCTCTTCTTTGTCATCTTGACAATAAAATTCTTTTCAACTTTGGGGATGTGTTCTCTACTGACAGGATTCAATTACTATTTGATTTATTACAGATGGTTCTCAAATTTACTCCTAGACTGTATTCTAGTCTCCATTCTCACTTCTCCAACTGCCTATTAGATATGGCAAAGTTGGTATTCTATATACTTCTCTTAAAGTCAATTTGTCCAAAACTGAATTCATTAGCTTTCCTTTTAAATTTTCCTTACCTCCTAATTTCCTTATGTTTTGTCAAAGGTGCCCCATGTCTCCCAAGCTCTCAAAGCACCAAGGTGTCATCTTTGACTTGACTCTTGACTCTCACTTCTCATATCCAATAAGTTGCTAATTCTTATTGATTATACTTTGACACCTCTCCTATATGGTCCCCTTCTCTTTTCTAACACTGCCCCCACCCTGGTTTAGTCTGTCCTGGCCTTGCAACTGGACTATTGCCACTATTTTTTGGCTAGTCTTTTTCTCCCCCTTAAGTCTTTTCCCACATCAATCCATCCTCCACTCAACTATAAACATGTTTTTTCCTAAAGGACATCTCTGATCATATTATACCATTTCCCACAATCACCTTCATGATCAATATTCTTATTAGTATATTCCTATTAGAATATCCATATTCCTAATACAATTCAATATGCTATTCCTATAGTTTTCTTATACATTACTCCCCGCCATGAATTCTATGATTCAGTGATACAGGGCTCCTTACTGTTCTTTGAATAAGTGGTGGCATCTTTTATACCATTTCTTCTTCTCTGTAATGTGTAGCAGCCTGTTCCCATCTGCCATGAGCTTCTCCATTGTCCTTTGAGTGATTTTCAATTTCAATTCTTTAGCAATTGTAGTGTTGCATGACTTGGAGCCACACAATAATTAGCAAGAAGATTTAGCTAAAATAGGAAACCACCAGGTGCATATTGTTATTAACACCCATCTGTGAGGCACTGGAGTAACTAATTCCCTGCCTGCTGAAGTGAACTACATTCATTGATTTTTTGTGTTATTTTTTATCATGAATTATAAAGTGATTTCTGGCTGTGGTTTATACTTCCTACCCAAGTTATGTTTCATGAAGATGAATGCTCTGGTGGTCATTGTGGATGGTGGTGACTTTGCTGACAAGGTCAAAGGGAAATTATGCAGTTATACTCAGAAATACATTCATGAATCACTCAATGCAAGCAAAACACTGCTAAGTACTTGATCTTTCTTTTTTCCCTCCTTCCCTGTTCCCTCCTTCCCTCCTTCCTCCCTTCCTTCCTTCCTTCCTTCCTTCCTTCCTTCCTTCCTTCCTTCTTTCCTTCTTTCCTTCCTTCCTTCCTTTTTGTTCTAATGTCCTCTTGTGTTGAAGCTAAAAAGTCAAAGCTAGATGACACCCAATAATTGCTTATAGTAGTTTCCTTTCTATTCAATTGAAAAGAAAATCCATTCATTACAGTTGATCACCATGGTAAGACCCTGCCAACCTAATTGTTTTCTAGATCCTATATGACCCAGATCTTGTGACCTCAGGTACAGTGGCAGAAAGCATCTTTCCCTTCCTACAAAGTTCTGACCTAAAAAGAGGGGAAAAAAATAGTGAGTTCCTAGCCCTCCTACTCACAAGAACGGTAGAGAGTAGATGGATTTAGAGATATATCCCAACATCTTTGTGTTTGTTTGATAAGTCCTTAGATAAGTTTCAATGAACACTGCTGAGATAAGTCTTACACTATTAATTAAATGATCATTCAGCTAGGTTTGGTTCTAGTACTGACCAATGAGTATCATAATGAATGATGAAAACCTTACATTCTCCATCAACAATCTACTTTAGAGCTACAGTAGCTGTGCTTTTTTCCTATGATGCAGCAGTTGGGTAGAAATTTGAGTAATGTTTTGGATAATTCTTCCAGTTTTACTAAAGTGGTGCTATCCCCATTGTGCAAATAAATAAGGTGTCCTAGTTTAAATGGTACAAATAGATGTGGCAGTGAAGGGATGGTTAGGACATAGGATTAGGTTGGAATTAGGCATGTTTTCAGTCAGTTTTTTTTTTTAAAGAAATATATCATAACCATTAAATGTTCCCTATGGAATGAGCCTATAAAATTGACCAGAGTACTGACTAAGACTTCTTAGTCAAATGGTTGGAAGAGTAAGTCCTTTGGATGATGACTATCTGGCATGAACAGTTCTCCTCTACAGTAATGTTAGTATCTGAATCAATTTTGGGCTATCAGACCTACCTCCCCCCCAAAACAAACAAACAAGCAAAGAAAAAACAATTGGTGGTACAAATGAGAAGTCACATTTAGTGAGCTCTTTTAGGCTTGTAAAACATTTCACATATAATATCTCATTTGATCTTTGCAACAATCAGGTAAGGCAGGTAGTATCCCCATTTTTAAGATAAGTAAACTGAGTCCTAGAAAGATAAAGGGATGTTGGTTCTCTTTACTCTCCTGCAAAATGAGAATTCAGATGACTTACTCTCTAATGACACTGTCAAGGCAGTGAAAAGGAACAGAGCACATACTTCTTACATGTAGAATGGGATGTTCTTTAGTTTGCTTCCATAAGTTTGGTATTACTGTATCAGCCGCAGTAACTCATACAACAAATATTTTCACTTAGAACATGAATGACTGCATTAAGAAAATAGCTTTTGGAAGCATCTCAGACTTTGGGAAGAGTTTGAACAAATGAGGAACAGCAAGGTTTGGGATTCTGAAGATGGCTAGAATTGTCATCTTAAAAGGCAGTGTTTATTCACTGGGTATGGATTTTTAATGGAGCTAAAACTGATATTTCACCTGTTACAAGTTTTTATCCTCATAATGTATTTTTTTAAAGGAATTATTATATGATGTGTGCAGGGATTTTTTTCCCTTGTATCCTGTACCAGTTGCCTTTCTCATTGTAATATCATCCATTTGGAAAACACAATTTTCTAAATGTTTCCAAAAGAATGAGCTTCAGCATTCAAGTCGACATCTTAATTAGATCTTTGTGGGAATTCCAACCCAACCATATGTTGAGTTTATTTTCAAGAAAGATTCACTTGGAAATCTTAATTTGGGCAAAGTGTAGGCCTTTGGAAGGATAATAGTAAATTGAAGAGTCTTGACCCTCTTAAATAGACAGTTTCCTTATATGTTTTTGAGTTAACGTGGTCCTCCTTAAACTTCAGAATTATGATTTAAAAAGTTGGCTTGTTCTTGATTTAGCCATTGCCTTACTTGTCTTGTATTGTAGTCAGCAATCATTTATTTAATGCTAACCACTACAGAATAAAGTCATCAATGAAACAGCCCTTGTCCTCAAGGAGCTGTCATTTCAACCCCTCCCCTTTTTTTTTTTTTGCTTTGATGCATTACCCCCACCCCAGTGAACCTCACTTATTTCATAACTGCTAGGTCCATCTTTCTTCTTTTCTCCTCTCCCAAATTATTATTTTTCTCTTGGGGGGGGAGGGTTATATCTTTTAATTGTTAGTGGTTTTTACATTTGATCAAACAAGTGGACAAATATTTTAGAAATTGTTGTAGTTGTTGTTCAGTCATTCAGGCAGGTCAGACTCTTCAGGACCCCATGGATCATAGCACACCAGGTCCTTCTATCCTCTACTATCTCTCAAAGATGGTCCGAGTTCATGTTTGTTGTCTCCATGACACTATTTATCCATATCAGCCTCTGCCATCCCCTTTTCCTTTTGCCTTCAATCTTTCCCAACATCAAGGTCTTTTCCAATGAGTCCTATCTTCTCATTTTGTAACAAAAGTAGTTAAGCTTCAGATTCAGTGTTTGACCTTCCAACGAATAGATTGAATTAATTTATTTAAGTATTGACTGATTTGATCTCCTTGCTGTCCAAGGGACTCTTAAAAGTCTTCAACACATTTTGAAAGTGTAGATCCTGAGGCAGGTGACTTCCCTTTAATTCCAACTCTCACAATCATATTATTTCTGTGGAAAAGCAAAAATAAAAACATATCTCTGACTCTATGGATCTTTATTGCTAGGTGATGTCCCTTTTTTGAGTCTGCTGTAAGGATTTACCATAACGTCCCTCCCAAGAAACAACGGTCTTAATTTCCACAGCTGCAGTCATTGTCTGTAGTGATCTTTGAGTCAAGAATATAAAATCTAACACTGCATCCGTTTCTTCTCCTGCTATTTGCCAGGTAGTGATGGGACCAGTTACTAAGATCTTAGTTTTTATTTTTTTCCTGTTTTTTTTTTCTGCATGTTAAATTTCAATCCAACTTTTACACTCTTCTCTTTCATCTTCAAGAGACTCCTTAATTCCTCTTCTGTTCCTGCCATCACAATGATATTATCTGCATATCTGAGATTGCTGACATTTCTCCTGATGACTTCAATTCCAGCTTTTGATTTATCCAGCTCACCATTTCGCATTATGTACTCTGCATATAAGTTAAACAAGGTGACAACATAAAGCCTTATTGTACAACTTTTCCAATTTCACACTAATCAGTTGCACCATCTTCAATTCTAATGGTGGCTTTTAGAGCCATGTACAACTTCCTCAGGAGACAAAATAAGATGATTCAGTACTCCCATCTCTTGGAGGGCTTGCCACGCTTTATTGTGATCAACACAAAGGCTTAATTGTAGTCAATGAAGCAACAGTAGATTTTTCTTTTCTTTTCTGAAACTCTCTTGTCTTCTCCACAATCCAGTAAATGTTGGCAATTTGGTCTCTAGTTTCTCTGACTCTTTGAAAGCCAGCCTGTTCTTCTGGTAATTCTCAGTTCACATATTACTGAAGCCTAACGAATAATCTTAAACATAAACTTTCTTGCGTGTGAAATAATTGTGTTTGTTCAGTAATTTGAACATTCTTTGGCATTGACCTTCTTTAGGATTGGGACATAACCTATTCTTTTCCAAACTGGGATCACTGCTGAGTTTGCCAAATGTGTTGGCATTTGGAGAGTAGCACTTTAACAACATCATCTTTTTTGGATGTTAAATAGCTCAGTTAGAATTCCATCACCTCCACCAGTCTTATTGTTAGCAATGCTTCCTAAGGTCCACCTACCTACCTTTATTCCGTGGGATGTCTGCCTCTAGAACAGTAACCACACCACAGTTGTCACTGACAATTTTAAGATCTTTCTTATAAATGTCTGTATATTCTTGCCAACTTGTCTTAGTCTCTTCTACTTCTGTTAAGTCCCTACCATTTTCTGTCTTTTGTCATGCCCATATTAGATATGGGGACAGGGGATAACAGACAACAAAGTTAAGAGGATGGAGACATAGTAGAAATATTGTTAAAAACCTTTTGGAAAAACACATTCCAAACTTCAGGAATGCTGCACCCATGGGACCCACTAGTAATTATTTTCCTATAACATGGAAGGTGATTTTTGAAAAACCATTCATTCAGAGATATTTAAGACTATCCTTTAGTTTGCAAAGATGATCAGCTTACTGTCCCAAAGATGGTGAAAGGAAAGATTGTCAGTGATCTCTAAATGGTCTATTTTTTATTTTGGAAGCAGGAGACAACCAAAGTTCAGATTAGTGTTGCTGAACAAGTCACTTAACCAAGGTATTTATCTTACCCCATGTAAATAGCACAGACATTCTGAAAATAGAAAAATATTGCAAATCAAGGTTAAGCCGAACTAACTAGTTGTTCATATCTTACATTTTTATTTAATCTTTATTTCTCATGAATTCTTTTAGGATCTGAGTTGCTGAACCCACAGCCAAACATTTCATTGCCCTGATTAAAGATGTAAAATGTGTCAGAGACATTTAGTACTGAGGAATAAGTGTTATATTTAGAGAAGGAGGATCAGGATTCATAATCACCTGGTTGACCTTGGACTTCATGCATAATATGAAAAAAAAAAAGAAATTCTGTTGCTAAATGTCATCCTTCCTGCCATCAGTTTATGGCCAGAGATAACATACTTGTCAGCAATATTTCCCCAGAGGTATTTACCCAGAAACATGCAGTAGTGCTTCTGTATTCCCTCTCATGATCTGGTGTACTTTTCTCCCTCACCCCCTCAATTCTATCTATAACCATGTTAGTCAAGGTGGAAGCTAAATCTACACTTAGTTATGACTTATTCTTTCCACTCCATGGTCCATGACTTTGTCAACCCTAAATCTTTTTATTTTAATTTGTTTTTTTTAATTGTTAAATTGATTTGTTTATTTACTTTTAGTTTACAAGATTCGGTTCCAGAGTCCCTTGATTTTCAAATTTTCTCCTCTCCCTCTCCTCCCCTCCCACCCATGGCAGCATGCAGTCAAGTATAGAATCTGCAAATACAAAATGCCACAGTGTTCTCTCTGAGCAGGGATGTGATAGAGCCAGTTCATACTGACTTATGAGAGGTGATTGTTAAATTTTCCAGGTAAGCATGTCAGTCAAGTACAATAGTCAGGATTCACAGTGTATATAGGCTTTTTCTTCCATATATCCCTAGCTCTGCAAAGAAGGAAGAGAAGTATCTCCCCTTGCCACTTAATAGATAGCATTCCAATTTAATATTGTTCGGTTGTTCCTTTTTTTCTTTTCTACTTACATTATATTGTTATCATGCATATGTCCCATTTTATGTAACCTGAATATATTACATGTTCATATAATTTCTCCCATAATTCTCTGTACTCTTCATATTCCTTTTTATATAGTAGAGTCATAGCAACTCCTAAAGAGTATTTTCCTTTGCCTTGATGAAAGGCATAGCTATCACTACTGAGATAAAAGAATACTGAAGTATTAAGGGAAATATTATGAATCCAGGCATACTGTGCAGGAAAAAAAAAAACACAACATTTTTTTTTCTAAATTCTGTTGAGTTTTAGGCCTCCCAAGTTTGCAGCTTTTGGCCAAGCCATAGTCATGGAGTGTCCACCTTATTTCTATGCATTCAATGCTTTGCCAGTGATAACTAACAACCCAAGAGACATTAAACTGCCATACAGGCTTTATTTCAATCTCTCAGAGTTATAGAGGAAGCCCTTTAACTGAGTATATACCTGGTGGGGATTTTATAAGGGAAATGTGAAGATTTTTCAACTCTGCCACCTCAGTCGTGAGGTTTTGATGTGTGTAAAGGGTTGTTTGGTTATTTTATTTTGTTTTGTTTCTCTTTTTGTTCTCAATCTCATAGGTTATAATTATAATTTTGCAGCCTAAAGTTTTTAATGGAATCCATTTAGTCAGACCTCATCATTTTGTAAATTAGGAAACCAAAACTCAGAGTAGAAACGATTGGCTAAGTCTCAGAGCTGGTTAACAGCAAGGTCAAATTCAGAATAGAAGTCCTCTAATTCCAGCCCATCACTATTTCTACTCCACAAGCTTATATCTGGGGTGGCTCATCATTCTAAATGAAAAGGAGACTGGATCCCTAAAGTCCCTCCAGCAGTCATGACATGGCAGTGGGCCTAGGTCTCAAAGGCTTAGGCAACAGAATGAAAGCTTGCTATGGCACACCCTCCCAAGCTGGAAAATCTTGGTTGTGGGTTGGACACATGAGTTGCCTGAAGACCAGCCTCACTAATCTGAAGGACTCCTCACCAGGTTGGCCATAACAGAGCAACAAGTTCATTGGTCCTGGTAACTCTCTAAATAGTTGTCTAAGTGGTCAATAATTTGAAGTCCATATTTGTGAAGAGTACAGCCACATCAATGAATCGCTGTGGTCCTGGAGTGGTAAAGTTGGCAAGGAAGTTGAGTTTGTAAGAAAAGGGGGAGTCCTATCAATGTTGTCTTTGTTCTGAGCTACATGAAGTCATTAAATAGAACACAGGGAAAATGAGCTTGACTCCAGAATCAGAGGGGGTGGGGTCTGAGCTCCCTAAAGATAAGGAGCTGTGTGAGCAAAGTACATCACATCTCTGTCATCTCAGGCAAGCCATTTCATAACTTTGGGCCTCAGTTTTGTTGTCTGTTCAATCAAGTCAACAAGCATTTAGGTACCTGCTCTGGGCCAGGAAAAAGCAGGGCCTGTTTACAAGGAGCCCACAGGCTAATATTAGGAACAACATTCGAAGAAGCAAGCATTTAAAAAAAAAAAGAGAGCGATATCTATAGGAGGAGCTATAAGTAATTAAGGGGGTGGGGAGAGTGGAGCTAGTGCTAAGGAGGAGCTGGAAAAGCTTCTTGCAGAAAGTGGGAATTTGAGTGAAGAAAACCTTGGGATATGGAGAGGGAGAATTCCCAGCAAGGTGGACAGCAGGTGGAAATGCACAAAGCGTGAGGGGCATGTGTGAGGCAGTGTCATTGGATTGTAGAATGTGTGAGGGGAGCAAGGCCCAAGGAGATTGGAAGGCCAAGAAAAAAAAAATGAAATTTAGGATGATGTAGTTGGGGTTTATGACTGCTGGGGTCCCTTCAAGCTCTAGAGCTGGAAGTCTGTGAGATAAGAGAAAGAAATGGAATCTGCCAGTGAAAAAGAGACAGAGGCCCGCATGCCTTCTTGCACACTTGATGTCCAGAGGAATTATCTGGAGTCATTAGGTCATGGTTGTGGGACTGAGATTCCTATACAATGCTTGCAGATGGAGAAGCTGCCTTTAATTTTCTCCAATTTTTAAAACATACTCTTTGCTTTGTTGTGTTTACTAATTCATATAAATTCTGATTTGTTGGCCAGAATTTGGTAATTTCTTACAAAATTTGCATTGCAATTTAGAATCCAACATCCGGTGTACTATGTGTAAGGCATTGTGTTTCACACTGGGGAGACAGAGGTCTTTTTTTTTTTTTTTAATATTCTAGTCTTTTCCCTCCAGGAGCTTCTGTTCTGTTGGGTGGTGAGCTGTAATGATGAAAATAATAAAAGGTGGGAAATGATGAAGATCAAAAAGTGATCTAGAGAGAAAGTGTTCTAGGAAAATAGGAAGAAAGAAACTTTTCAGGTGAGGATCAGACAAGGTCTCCTAGAGGAGATGGTTCCTGGTCTGAGCCTGAAATAAAGATGATTCCATAAAGCAGAAATGAGGGGAGAGCACATTGGGGGGAGGGAATGTAGCCTCTGAAGGTGCATGGATGCAGCAGAAAAGGAGGCAGCGTGGTATTCTGGGGAACAGCCAGTGTCATTGGAATGAAGCCTACTGGAAGGAGAGTCCAGTACAATCAGACCCCAAAAGGGAGACTAGAGCCAGAGGGGGAAAGGCTTTCACTGCTAAGTTGAGAAGGATGCATTTTGTGCTAGAAGCAATGGGGAGTTTTTTAAGGCTCTTGTGCACAAGAGAGAGATGGATTTCTTCGTCTGGGCTTTAACCTGGCCTATTTTGGCAGCTCTGAGGAGGATGTGTTGGGGAGGGGGAAGACTAGCAGTCAAGGAAGCAAGATATTCTTATACCTGTCCAAGGGAGAGGTGAGAATGGCCTGATCTGGGCAGCAGTTATTGGATTGAAGAAGAGGGGACCAATTTGAGAGATGCTGTTTAGGAACATACAGTCTTTGTGTAATCATGTTAGGACTTTGCTGGCAGTACTCTGGAGGAATTGAGCTGGTGGTTTACTGAAAGTCCTTGGCAGTTGAGAGCTAATCCTTCCTCATCCAAGTACGTTCCTCTTATCTCCCTTCTCATATGGTGGCCTCTGACCTGTGTAAGTGAAAGAGCAGGGACTTCTGGGTACAAATGGCCCTTATTGTGTAAGCCTCTAAAGGCAGAAGGAAAAATCATGAATTAAAACAAAAAAACAAAAAAACATCATCATCACCCCAGAGAAATCCTGAGCCCAAGATAAGCTGCCTCATTCCTATTAGAGGCAATGTTTGATTGCCTGCAAGTACCATGAGTCAGATCATGTGAAAAGTGTTTGGAAAAGTTGAAATGTGTGTACAGAGTTGGATGTCACAGTCATCAAACTTACACATGGTCAAATGTGGATGCCCATAGGAGAGGCTGCGGAGGCTGTACCCAAGCATCTCCAGAGAGATTCTCATGCAGGGACAGCAGAGTACAGGGGGTGCAGATGTGTGGGACTGCAGTCAGGAAACTCGAGATTCTTCATTCAGGAGTTTCTTTCAAAGAAAGCTGGTCTCCTTGGTTTTGAGATAGTTACCTAGGTAATGGCTGTAGGACTAATGTTTTAAGTATTTGAAAAATATTTTAAGTTTAAAGTATTCACTCAGTCAAAAAATATTAAGAACTGACTGCAACATGGTCCCTAGGGACTGGTTGTGGGGAGGTGAACACAAACAGTTGTCCCGCCCTCAGAGAATACCTTATCTAATTGAGGTCACATACAAACACACATGAATGTAGAATGAGGCTTAAATGAGCAGGGCAGGAGACAGCTGTGGTTCCATCAGTAGAGGAAGGAACAGGAACAGGATAGAAGGCAGATGAAGGAGGCTCGATGGAAAAATTTAAGTATTTTAAAAGGATTTAAGTATTTTAAGTATTAAAAAGTCTTAAGTATTAAAGGATTTAAAATTTTGAATATTCCAAAAAAAGGGGGGGAATGATGATTGTTACATAAAAGTAATAGGAGATGTGGGAGGCAAGAGAAATGGAAACCATCCTAACAAGATTTCAGAAAGCATGGGTCTTGTCATCTCCTTCAGAAATCTTCACCAGCTACCCATTGACTTCCAAGTCAAATTCAATTGTGTTGGCCTGGCATTTTAGGTCTTGCAACACTGGTGCTCTAGTATCTTCTCAGCCTTCTATGACAATTGTTCCCTCCCATTCTAGCTTCTGACTAAGCTGAATTGCTTTCTTCCCTTCCCCCACTATATAACATGTATCTCCTCATTTGTTTTGTGCCATTGTCCACAGCTTTCCTTATCTGAAATTTTCTCTCCTTTTCCTTCTTTTCTTGCTTATATCTGTCTATCTGTGTAGTCCAAGGCAAGTGTTCTGCCTTCCACTGAGCCTTCCTTCATCTTCATTCTACCCACTCCTGCTACTTACTGGCATGGTACAACCACAGCTTTCTCCTGCCTTCCTTATTTGAGTTGGATTCTACATTCCTATGTTTGTATTTGATCTCTCAATTAGATTAGGAACTCTCTGAGGGCTGGATAAATGTTTGTATTCACCTCCCCACAATCAGTGCCTAGTGACCGTGTTGTAGTCAATTGTTAATATTTTTTGACTGAGCGAACAAACAAGTGGGTAAACTAATATCAGTATGCAAAGTAGAAAAAATATTTATTTCAATGAAAATGTCATCTTAAGGAACAATAACCATTGCAGATTTACAAAGGCCCCACTGCTGCGATCCATAACTCTGACTCTGATCTCAGCCTTTGAAATATGTCACCTCCCCATCCCCTACTCAATGAAGCCCAATGGCCCCCTATCACCTCCATGGGCAGATACCAAATTCCCTGTTTCTCAATAAAGTCCTACATAACCTCGCCCTACTCCCCAATGCCTTACCAGCTTTCTTCTGCCTTCCTCCCCTCCATCTGTTCTCTCCAGTGACACTGGCCTCCTAGCTGTTCCAGAAACAAAATACTCCATCTCTCTTGGCCCCAACCATTTTCTGTCTCCATTCCCCCATGCCTGAAAAAATGTCTCTCCTCCCCATCTCCTCAAGCATCTTCTGTCTTCCTTCAAATGCCAACTAATATCTCACCTTTTACAGGAATCATTTTCCAACACTTAATTATAGTGCCTTTTCTCTGTTCATTATTACCTATTTATATTTTATACATATATATATATATACACATATATATATTATTTCTCTATACATGTATGTTTTCTTCTTATCTTCCCCCTTTAGATTTTAAGCTCCTGGAGCGTAGAGACTGTCCTCTGTCTCCTTTTGTAAACCCAGTGCTTAGTACAGTGCCTGGAACATAGGCTCTCACCTCCTGGCCTTCCCTCTCTTCCTGTGCATTCCTTAATTCTCCTAAACCTACTTTCCATGCTCACAGCCACCAGTGTCCTCATCCCCAGGCCATCATCTCTGCTCTGACCTCATTTCCCTGCCTTCAAGATCTTAACAATTCAGTTGATAATGGGGTTGAGCTAAAAATTTTTTGCCCCGTCATGTTGCTTGACCCTCTTCCTCATTCTTTCTCTTCCCATGCCTTTCCAATCGACAATCACAGATAACTCCCACTATCCACCTCCTTGCTTTTTACTCACCTGCTTCTGAACAGGACTGTGGGATTCATGCCACAAGGACTGGGTCCACTACAAATGTGTCATGTAAACCCAGCTGGACACTCCTTACTGGCTGCCAATCCTCTTACTCTTCCCTAATGTACTCCCTAACACACTCCCCACAGCATCTGTTCCAAACCTTCTCTTCTCTTCTCAATCCTCCTACACTATTCACTCCCTCCTCCCTCTCAACCAAGAGACCTTGCCAAATAGTCTCTGAAAAAAAGCAGGCCACCCAGCGTGAGTTCCCTCTTCACAGTGCCCCTCGGTTTTTTCTCCTTTGAAGCAGTTTCCATGAGGAGGTGGCCCTTCTTACTAGTACAAGCTCCCTGAGTCCTGTCTGATCTCATCGTGTCCAGAAAAGCCTCCCTTCACATGGACTCCTCCCTCTGTGAAAGGTTTCCTTTGGCAATTGTTATTGACATCTTTTATTTTTACATCACTTTGACTTGGAAGCATTCTCATCCCCTTCCCCTACCCAGCATGCCATTCCCTGGAACTGAGAATAAAAGAAAAAGGGAAAAGGGGGAGCAGCAAAGTAATAAACACATTAGCTGACTTACAATGCACGCGTGTGCGCGCGTGCACACACACATATACACACACACACACACACACACACACACACTCCCTCCTCTGCAAAGGGGAAGAAAGTTCATGTTCTCATCACTCCTCTCGGGAAGAGCCTAGTTATTATAATGATCCAGCTTCATTTTTTATTTCCCTTTCCATTGGTATAATCATATGGATGTATTGGTTTCCCTGTCTCTCCTTATTTCACCCTACCTCAGCTCAGAAATGCATTCCCACGCTCTTTAGAAATGTTCATATTCATTAGGCACAGTCATATCCCGTTCCATTCAAGGGCCACACTTTGTTCAGCCGTTCTCCACTCAGTGGGGTCTCTGCTTTGTTTTCTGTTCTCTGCTTCCATAACAAACGATGCTATAAATAAAGTCTGGCAAAACTGGCCTTTTTCTTTGTCTTTACCATTCTTGGTGTGTGTCCCCAGCCTTGTATTCTTTTGGGCAAAGGTTCTGAAGATTTTGGTTACGTTCTGAGCAGAATTCTAACTTGCTTTCTAGAATGATTGGACTAATTCACAAGTACACCAGTACTGGATGCATTGATATGCCTCTATTTCTTTCAGTCTTCCAACACTGACTGTCCCCATCATGGATGCTGTATTTTATTCAGATGTTCCCTAATCAATGGTGATAAATTTGGTTTCTAGCTCTTTCTGCCACTCCCACCACACAAAAAACAATGAATTAAAACAGAAGCTATTACTAGGACCTCTCTCTCTCTCTCTCTCTCTCTCTCTCTCTCTCTCTCTTTCTTTCTCTCTCTCTCTCTTACATTTTTTAACTATTCCTAGCAATGAGAACTTGGGGTCAGAGTCCATAGATGTTTTTCTTCACAGTTGCAACTTGTTTTCTGGAGTGATTAGACAGATTCATAGCTCTACTACCAGTGTGGATCTGTCTTCTTTCCATGTGCCTGCAATGCTGACTTTTACTGTCTCATATCTGCTTATCCATTCCCCTATGGAAGGACAGCGACTTTGTTGTCTAGTCTTCCCTACCACAAAAACTACTCTGAATATCCTGGTGCATATTTCTCCATGATTTCCATTCTCCAATTATCCACTGGTTCCTTCCTTGCTGCCTACACATATGCACAGACTTCCCTCTTCCAAAAACAAACAAAAACCAAAAGAACCAATATATGAAACCTTCCCATAATGCTACCATTCCATCAGGCTACTGGCCTATATTTGCCTGTATTTTACAGCTAAACTACTTAAACATCAAATCAAAGCTGTCTATACATTTTTTTTCCATATTCTCACCTCCCACTCAGTTCTCAACTCTTTGCTCATGATCTCGCTCAACTGAAACTACTCTCTGCAGGGTCCACAGTGGTCTCTCTCTTACAGGGTCCAATGATCTTGTCTCTTGATTTAGAGCCAGATAGATGATGCAGTGGAGAGAGGGCTACCTGTGAAGTCAGAAGACCTGAATTCAAATCTGAACTCGCTTACTAGCTGTGTGACCCTGGGCAAGTCACTTAACCTCTTTAACTCAGTATCCTTATCTATAAAACAGGAATAATAATAATACCTCCCTCTTAGCATTGTTTGGGCATCAAGTGAGAAAACACTTGTAAAGTGATAGTACCTGTCACATAGGAGGGACCACCTATATACTCGTTCCCTTCCCCCATTCCCTTGATTAATCTGCCATGTTTGACAGTGTTGACCACTTCTACCTTCTGGATATTCTTCCTTGCCTGAGTTTATTATCACACTGCTCTTTGCTGATTCTCTTCCTATGATGGTCCCAAGCCTCTTTCCTAGGATTATATTCCATATCCAAACTCCAGTGTGCATGTACCCTATGACTCTGACCTATTCCCATGTCTTTCCAGCTATCCTGTCTCTGTGATTAATGAAACTCCCATCAGCTCTGCTGTTATCTCTAAGTAGGTGATTTCTAAGTCTACACATCCAGTCCTCATACTCATCTTCACATCTTCACCTTCCATTGGGTATTTCCATTTGAATGTTCCATTGTCCCCTGGAACTCATCAAGTCCACAGCCTCCTTCATTATCTACTCTTCTAACTTTCTGCCTCTTAACCTCCCTGCGTATCTCAAGCTCACCTATCCTTTCAGATTCCAGTTCACAATCTTACCTTTCTACAGACCTCATTGTTTATTATTGATTAACTGATTGACTTCAGCTCATCCCTCTCATTCAACCCCTGTAGCCAATTTATTTCCAGATCTTGTTTACATGAAATCTATTTTCTCTAGTTTCACGGACATTACCCTTCTCTTAACTACACTGTTATAGTAACCTCCTAATACACCCCCTTATATACAGCCCTTAACCTTGCCAGTCCATCCACTAAATGACTACCAAAGTGATATTAACAAAGAACAGACCTGACCGTGTCATTCTCTTACTCCAGAATCTCCAATGACTCCTATTATAATACCCCAGGGAAAACACAAATTCATCAACTGAGCATTAAAATCTCTTCATAATCTGACTTTAATCTATCTTTCTGGATCCAATACATATTCCCCCCTCTTCTGTTGTCTATATTCCAGTTATATCAGGATATTGCTACCTCTCTTGTATGATAGCACTTCTCTATGTCTTTGTTCAGGCTGTCCCGAGTGCCTGAAATGATCCCTGCATCCCAGCATTCTTCAAATAACGTAAAATGTATATCAGAGACTCAATGAGTTTTAGAGTTGGAAGGAACCTTATAAGAAATTCCCACTTTTGTAGGTCAACAAGCAGTCCTCCCAGTATCAGCTTAAAGATACTTAGTGAAGGGGTAACTAGCTCCCTCCCCAGGCAACCCAGTCCCCTTTGAGAGAGCTCTAACTACAAGAAAGTTCAATGTTGACCTCAAGCCTTAATTTGCCTTTTCAATGTCTACCTACAGCTCATGAGTGTGTCCTCTGGTCTCAAGTGGGGGGGGGGGGGGGGGGGGGGGGGGGGGGGGGGGGGGGGGGGGGGGGGGGGGGGGGGGGTGGGGGTGGGGGGGGGGGGGGGGCG
>CM053585.1:547365347-547408935 GCA_028646515.1 Pseudochirops corinnae
TTTAAACCACTGTGTACATTTTCATAATAGCCAAGAGTTCAAATGATCAATCTGAACATTATTTACATTTATACCCAAATATGATGGTCTCACATTTTACCAAATAAAGCCAAATGCCAATCTATTTCCCCAGAAATATTTTTAAGCTAATGCATGGCTTTTCAGAAGACACGTGGCTTTCAGAAGACATGTGCACATATCTGTATGATCTTCAGTTCACCTTAGACTCCTGCTCTACCCAGTCCATTCTTATCTTAACTTCTCTCTCAGGAATTCAATGATTATCTGAACTCTTAGAACTAAATTCTGATAGAACCTGAAAGGTGGATAGACACTATCCCTTCTGACTTCCCATGTCTTGGTTTGTTGGTTTTGAAATCAGTCTAAAAATTCACTTAGTACTATCTTGCAACCTTCTGAAGGGTGGCTCCCTCACCCCAATTAAGACAAGCGGTCTTTTGCTTCTCCTTCCACCTCTGCCTTAGGCATTTCAGACAAACAGAAAAAAGAAGTTTCACTTACCTATTATCTGCTAAGGATCTGAACTTCTCTCTCTCTCCATTCTAAATTTAGTTAGGCAGAGAAGAAAGATTTCTAAACTTCCCAATGCTTTTTAATTTGGTAAAACATTTTCCCTCTTTCATGAATAGACAAACTTTACACATACCCACACAGACAAATAAACAAACCAACAAAAAAAGAGAAATACATAGAACAAACAGTCTCAACCAGCTTGGCCAAATTTATCTCCCAAGGGTTTATCAGAGGGGGTTGAAGGAAACATTTCTTCCCAACTGACTAGCAGCTTGTGGGTAAAAGCTGAAGAATTTCCCTTTACTAGAGGCAGGTGGGATGGCCCATCAGCCAGCCCCCTCCCCCCCCACCTTCCAGATCCAAGGTGTGGCTGAAACATGGGTCAACCTCTTTGTCCAGAACTTGGGGTACTGAGGTACAAATTCTGAGGGGCCCTCATCAGAGACTGCTCATCAGCATGCCCCCTGAAAACTGCCTCCCGGTCACCTGAACCCTGGCCAGACTCAGTCAACCCCACCTACTACCAAATCACTCAGGCCTCTCCTTACCTGAGTCTGTACACAGACTTACATGATTTTCAGTAATCTTTGTTCCCCCCTCTTGGCGTTTTCTGATCTTAGTTTCAGACCCCCTTGGGCCTTATTCTCCATAGAGAGGAGTCTCCCCCCATCTTACCAGGAGGTCACTGATTAAGAGCCAGAGGGATGTCCTTTACCTGTTGGTCAAGGCTGAGGAGCCCTCCACCTCTCCAGAGAGGAGTCTGAAATATCTTGGTGGGACCTCCCAACTGTGTGAGATGAAAGAGTTCGGAGTCTGAATCTAAGGTCAGAAAAGGTCTTTATTCTTTCTCATGGGAAAAGACTCTACCCCCAGTCACCCAACATGGAGTCTGCAGGGAGACAGCAACAGGTAGAAGCCAGCCTATGGTTGATTATATAATCTTCCAATGCAGAAACCCTCCCAACTGGCCTTAACTCTTATTGGTAGGGGGGGCTATCCCAAAAGCTAAGCGCAGGAATCTCTCAGAGACAAAGGACCCAGAAACATGTGGGTGTCCAATGAAAGCAGTCTTAACCTTATTTGGCATATCTTCTCCTGAGTTAGCTTTGAGGGAGGGTCTCCATTTCTCTAAGACCCAGGTTGCTTGAAGGTCAGGTGATCTGACCTTGGGCCTAGTGAATACTGAAGCCATTCTAGATTTCATTTTTCAGAATGGGGAAACTTTACTATAAATTATCCCTCACACCATTGACATCATCAGTAAAGGAAAACTTATTCTTTGACAAAGAGTCAAGTCCTTATTTAGGAAACTCTGATATTGAACCTTAAACCCGTGTTCATTACTATATTATTTCTTTTAGAGGGTTAGGATCATAGGACCATAGAGTAACATATTTTTGGCCTGAGGCTGTCAAGGATAGATTAAAGCAATTTTCTTGAATCATGTGAATGAGATTAATTAGACATGTGTGTGTGTGTGTGTTTGTGTCTTCATGTGTGTGTTGGGGTGGTACAATTTTCCTCAAAATGCAAGACAATTCTCAGAGACCATACAGGACCTCAGCTTTCTCCTTTCCATATGAAAAGCACAGGCATCATCCTACCACGCACTCATTCCAGCATCCCTGGGTCCTGTCTACAAGTCCCCAAATATACTCCCACTCCAATCACTAGGTCATAGAGTTTCTAGGATATACTTTGTCACTGGCTTCTCTCTCTTTGGATTCTAACTTCCCTTTATCTCTTATCAGAGTCTGCAGTCATTTTAATTATTGTACCTTTCCCCCTTCTTCTTTCTCTCTCTCTAGTCTGCCTTAGTTCTACATAACCAGTCATCCATTTTTGAAATGTGACCACTTTCCGTGCCAATCCTGGGTTGGTACAAAATGAAATAGGTCTCCAAGTTTCCATGAAACCACTAAATACAACAATCAAACTGACTTTGCTGGAACTGAGCCAATTGTGATCCAGGCTGGCCTTGGGTCTTACCTTCAGAAATTTAACACTTGGGACTCCCGAGACTCCTAAGAATTCTAAAGGACTTCTGGGAAAGGACCAGAAAATTCTATCCATGTAATTTCTGCCCTTTGGAGGTAAACAGAGAATCTTATCCCTTATCCATATGCTAGCCACTCAGATATTTGAAGACAGCTATTATCCCTTTTCCCACTCTTACACATACTCCCCAAATTGTTCATTCATACATCCATCTGCTCAGTCACCCATCTAGTCATCCAGCTACCCATCCATCCATTCATTCAGCAAACATTGATTAAGTACTTATTGTATTCTTAACACCGGAGTGGCTACTGACAAGAGAAACAAAGTAAGAATGGTAGAGGTTCCTTGATCATTCAGCTCATACATAATCTCTCAGAGTAGAGGTTCTTTTTTTAACATTCAATTTTATTTATTTTCTGTTCTGAATTCTCTTCCCATATATATGAAAAACAAACTACTGCATTAGCCATGGTCTCCTCCCAAGAAAGAAAGAAAGAAAGGAAGGAAGGAAGGAGGGAAGGAAGGAAGGAAGAGAAAGAAAGGAAGGAATGAAGGAACAAAGGAAGGAAGAGAAAGAAAGACAGACAAAAGAAAAGAAGGCCTCTTTCGGTACTCTGAATCCCTTAGCTCTCTCTCTGTAGGTGGACAGCATATTTCGTTATGACATCTCTAGAGTTGTGGCCAGTTTCATTATGTTGATCAGAGTTCCTAAGTTTTTCAAATTTCTTTGTCCTTCCAGTATTGTTGTTATCATGTAAATTATTCTCCTGGTTCTGTTCACTTCACTTTGCAATAATTCATATAAGTTTTCCCAAGTTTTTTTAAAACCATCCTCCATCATATCTTACAGCAAAATAGTAGTTCATCACACACATATACCCTAAGTGTTAAGCCATTTCCCTGCTGATGGACATACAAAGTTTCCTTTTTTTTTTTTTTTTTTTGACATGGAAGAACTACCAGAAATATGTTTTTTGGACAATTGGGCCTGCTTCCCATTTTTAAAATCTCTTTGAGTATAGACCTAATACTGTTATTACTAGGCCATAAGGTATGTACAGTTTTATACCATTTTGTACAGAGTTCCAGATTACTTTAAAAAATAATGGCTAGATGAGTGTGGGGCCCCGCCAATAATTTGTTAATGAACCTGTTTTCCCACAACCTCTCTAGCATTGGTCATTTCCGTTTCTGTCATCTTAGCTAATCTGATAGGTGTTGGTTGGCACCTTGGAGTTCTTCTAATTTGCATTTTTCTAATTATTGTTAATTTAGATAGAACAATTTTTTTTAATGTGGCTATTGATTGTGTAGGTCTCTTCCTTGGGAAACTGCCTTTTCATATTTGACCATTTATCTATTGGGGAATGACTCTTATTCATATAAATTTGAATCAGTTCCTGACATATTTGAGAAATAAGGCCTTTATTTAAAAAAAAAAAAACCTGCTTATAGGGATTTTTTACAATTTCTTGCTTCTACCAGAGGTTCTCAATATGCTGTCCTTTACTTTTTTAAAGAGCTATATTTCAATATAATTGAATTAATTTACAATGTTATGTGTTTACCTCATGAATTAAAAGCAGTATTCTGGGAAAGTATCCGTGTGCTTTTCCATGCTTTGAAAGGGGTGCAGGACACACACAGAAATTAGCCTTTGTCTAGACTTACAGAATACCACACACACACACACAATGGGTGCTTATTGATTGATTAATGTATCATACCAATAGTGTGTAGGCGGGGAGGGCGGGAAAGAAGGAATTGGTTTGCCGACTAATTTAAAGAATTGAACTTTCAATAGGTTGGATTTGGATTAATGATAATGGTATTTAAATGCATCCTTAAGGGCCCTGGGTTCTTTAAAATAAATTTTTCTCTACTAATCTATGGGATAAATTAAATAGCAGTTGATTAAAAATCATTAATGAGAAAATTACATCATTGGTTCAAACAAAATTAATCTGGATTAGAATATTCCTAATCACTTAACTTGGGGCTCTATATGGAAAGACGTTTTCCTGAGAGAATGAAATGCCTTGCAAGTCAATTCTTACTCTTCCAGCCAATTGGGGAACATTTTTATTCCATCTACAGAATGGGGTTGTGTTATTTTTTTTTTCAAGTGTATAGAATGAGCTCTGACATAAATGGCTATAAAACAGGAAATTCTGTGGCTTTGGGAATGAAGATTAGCTTAAATAATGGTAAAATAAATTCTAGAGTACGCAGGAAAACTGTGTCATGAAGCAGCAATATTAAAATTAATCTTAGGAAGAGGCAAGCTAATGAATTAACTGAGACTGAAGCAGAGTGCCTCCTCATTTCTCATTATGCCTACTTCCATTTATTTAATAGCATAATAACAGAGGAACTATGAGGATGATTCCCCTGAGTGATCTCCTATCTAGTTAGAGAAGGAAGTCACCCCTGATTGGCCTCTGTGCTTACGTAACGTGGCCATTACAGCTGAACTTCCGTCGTGTTGGAACTCCAGCTGAGTCAGCCAACATTTTCATCAACAATGCAGTGACAGCGATTAGTCCTTGGCTTTATCAGACACATTTCCAGCTTTCTTCTCTGAGCTTTTGAAGTTCCAGTCTCAACAGAGGCATGGCCCACCATGGGCAGTAAGACACAGGCTGTCAAAGGTGAGCATGCTCTCTTTACTTCCAGATTGGTGACCCCATGCAGTGAAATTGAAGATGGGCTTGAAAACAAGTAAAACAAGTCAATATCATGGCTGGAATGAAGGACTGGCAGGGACCATTTTACACATGTGGAGATTAATGTTCTGTTAAAGAATTCCTGGGAAAAGATACATAGAAAATCACCTATTTGCCAACGATTTGCATGTATGCAGATCCGTTATGTTGGGAGCTTTCCCTGAGAACCCTCATGGTATAGCAATTGAAGATCAAGGCTCAAATCCCAATTTGCATATTTATAAGCTGAATGATTGTGGGAAAGACACTTAAATTCTTGACTCAGAGCCGGATCACTAATGGTAAACAATGCAGAGTCATTATAAGAAAAAAGGTTTTGTAAATATACTTTAATGTACTTTATAAATATAATTCCCCTCCCTCCTTCATTCCCTCCATCCTTCCTTTCCTTCATTCTCTTCCTTCTTTTCTTCCTCCTTCCTTCCTGCCTCCCTTCTTCCTTCCCTCCCTTCCCTTCCTTTCCTTTTCTTCCTTCCTTCCTTCTTTCCTTCCTTCCTTCTCCCTTTCTATCCCACCTCAAGTTAGACAGTAGCTTTCTAAGTGGCCCTACTTTCCTGTAGCTTTAAACAAGACCCACTAGAGTTCATTCAAGGCTGAGAGTCTTCTGCTCCTTTCCCTTGTGGGTGAGTCCAAGCTGAGTGGCTCCTTGAGCCGCTCTTTTTGGTGTTTTTCATGATGTTCTTTGCCACCTCCTTGCCTCTGCCCAAGCTGATTCTAGTGAGCCTGGCTCTGATGTTTTCTGTAGGGCACAGACTTTTGTTCCCTCTAGGCCATTAGTCTAGAGACCCTTTCTCAACCTTCACTGTGACAGGAAGAGGTTAAGGAAGCTCCACCCCCTCCCCAGCCATGGCCTGTTTCTCCATTGATCACAGTGTTTTCTGTGAGGCCTCTTCATGATGATTGCACGTGATTCATTCTGCACTCAGGACAGCTTCTTATTCGCCATGCCTGCAGCACGGACATTATTTTGAAAGAATGCCCTGCTAGGCATTTTGGGAGAGCTTCCAGAGCTCCTGTAACTTGGACACTGCTTGGAGTGGCTGGCATGCCAGGGCACCACCAAAGCAGAGCTGGAGGTGGGGTGAGCTGCACGGATGAGCTCATAGCATGACATATCCAGCTGAGCAGTGTCTCACAGAGGAAGAACAAGGCGAGAGCAGCCAGAGGGCCTGCCGTCTTGAGACAGTTTAAATATTGATCATGCTGGTTACTGTTCATTTGTGTCACATTGTGTCATGAGAGGCAATAAAGCCTCATCCTCTGACTGTGGGCCCTGGCCAAACCCTTGGCCTTCCTTCCCGTGGAGGCTGCCCCACTCAGGGGACACAAACACCTGGACAGTGCCTTCCTTTAGGGGAGAGCTCTGGTTCAAAGGCCACTGCCCTGCGGGCTTCCTGCCTCTGGTGTTCTTGCTCAGCTGACCCTGGCCATTCCTATAGGGTCATGAGTTTGGGATCTTCTGCTCCAAAGAGCTCCATCTCACTCGGCTCTGACTCTGGCCTGGTACATGGACTCACATCCCATTGACTAAGCCTTAGTTGATTATAACACCAGTTGGCATTTATAAAATACACAAAATTTTTCATATGTTTCCTCCCTGAAACCTATTGTCAACCCTAATACATTTGTAAACAGCCCCATTTTATAAATGGAGCTCCAAATTCAGTGACTTATCTAAGACATTTCAGCTACAAAATACAGATACAGGTCTACAACCCTCAAAGTCCATCTTCTTTTCATCATTGACATTTGTTGCAGGTGAACGTTAAAATGATTGAGGAAACAAAGTTTTGATCTTCCTAATGTATTGATTTATTCAGCACTGAATGCCAATTGCCTAACAAAGCTGGACCAGACCCTGGTGGTTTAGGGCTGAACCAAAGATTCAGAGAGACACGTTTATACCTTAAAAACAATGAATCAAATAAGGCCAAATAATTAAGGGAACAACACAGCATTAAGTAATCTGATTCCTAATTGGATGAAAGATTAGGGACTTTCTAAACTGGGAAGGGGGAAGTGAACAAGTACAAGGCCTTGCATTCAGAAAAAGAAGTGCCCCCTCCCCCCAGGTGTCTACAAGCAAAGGAAAGTGGAAACAATAATTGATCTGGCAGGACAAGGCCAGTTTTCACATGAGACATATCAGGTGCTTGAGATGCACCATCATGAGAAAACTCCTTGCCTCAATCTCTGGATGTGACTGAGCACAACCGAGGTCCTTAGTTAAGGGACTCTAAGCAGCAGGCAGGGGAGATCTGTTTCCCAGCCACACAGGGCTAAGTTAAAAAAACACCATAAAGTTTTCTCCCAAGTCCCACAATTGAATGAAGTTTTCTCACAGGACAGAATTTAGACCAGACCCATAATTGAATAGAAAGGGAGCTGAGCTAGCTCCAGAACTGAGTCACAGAGGGGTGGAATCAGGTATTTCACACAATTCTCAAAATTAACCTCTTGCCATCCTAAGACTCTCAATTCCCTCATTTTCCCCCCATGTCCATTAAGGATTTAAAAAGCAAAGCTTCTCAGTTAGAAGAGACCCAATAGGCCATCTTGTTCCACTTGATGCCCCCTTTAACAAGTGTTGGTACAATGTCTGCTTGAAGAGATAACTCCAGTGGGATATAGGTCAGTGGTTCCAGAGGCAGTGCATTCATCTTCAGGGAAGCTTTAACAGTCAGGATGTTTTACTCACATTAAACCGCCTCTCACAGTTTCCCAACCCTACCCCGACCATTTGTCTGCCCATGCGTACACACATGCACCTGTGCACACACACACACACACACACACACACACACACACACACACACACACACACACACACACTGCTCTTAAGTCTTCTCATGAAGTCCATTCAGAAAACACAAACAAATTCAACATATCCTAAGCTCCTTTCCAATGACCGCCCTTTGTGCAACAGGACAGAGTCCTATAGCCCTTCCACTTCCAGTCTTTTCCAAGCTAACCATCCCAAGGTCCTTCAATGGGCTGTCCCATGGCAGGGTCCCAAGAAAGTTCTTTCACTGCCCCAATGGCCCTTCTGAGGACTCTCTCTCAGCTATCCAGGCCCTTCCTAAACTTCAGCTCCCAGAAGCAAGTGCAGCATGCTACAAGTGGTCAGACCAGAACAAACACCATTCTCATTGTTCTGACCACAGTTCACCTCTTAAACGCAGCCTGCAATATCACGAGGTATTTTTGTTGCCATGGGACACTTCTATCGAATCATATTGAGTTTGCTGGTCATTAAAATACCTGGACTCCAGTACTTGGGGAGTGGGCATTGTAAACCCCAAGGAAAGGAAATCACTTTTATCAGTAAGGAAGGAGCACCCCAGTGTGAACTGTGCCTCAGACGCTTATTAGCTGTGTGACCCCAAGTAAGCCCCTATCAGTCTCAGTCTCCTCATCTCTCAAGTGTATATAGTAATAGCCCGACCTCACAGAGGCATTGGAAGCAACAAATGAAGGAGCATTTGAAAAATGCTTTGAAACCCTTAAAACACTAGAGTTAGGGAAGTCAATGAGCCTTTAATGAGCACCTGCTGTGTTCCAGGATCTGTATTAAGTGCTTTATCAATATGACCTCATTGGATCCTTACGGAAGCCCTAGGAGGCAGGTGTTGTGATCATTCCCTTCTGACGGCTGAGGAAACTGAGGCAGGTAATGGTGAGGCTCTAGAAAGGCTAGGTGTTATCATCACCACTGCCATTAGACTTTGTGTCGTTAGAGTCCGCCTCTAATTCTAGCCTAGATTATTTTTTGAACCCTGACTCATCCTCCAGTATATTCACTACCCCTTCCAACTCTGCAGGCAGAGAAGCATGTGAGCACACTCTTCATCCAATTTCTTGCCTCCTGGCCCTGCCAATGGCTCCAGATGGACAAAGAAGGGCTTGGTTTTCTTCTCCTTGATATGGGCCCTGCTTCTTTCTCATGTGTCCCCTTGTCTTTGTACCCATGCTCTCTGTCTCTCTTTGTGTGTGTGTGTGTGTGTGTGTGTGTGTGTGATGCACAGAGTTGCACACTCACACACAGAGCAGTCGGCCCCTGCACATCCCCACACGTACACACGCACCTAGTACACACTATGTACCCATGCCCATGCGTAGAGATGTATGTCCTCACACTCACGTGGGCACATGCATGTATACACACAAACTCTCTTTTTAGTCAAGGCAGATGCTCATTTCACCCACTGGCCTCAGTCATTTGATTTTGAAATTTCATCAGTCTTAGAAAAAAGTTGACCAGGGCTGTGATGACGCCCCATTCCCTAGGTGTTCTAATCTCGTGCTGACCCAAATCCATGAAATCTTTCTTGTTCCAAGGAGAAATCCATCCTGTATTGTATTCTTCAAAAGCCAGATTGTTGTTAACAATCCAGAACTGGTCTAGGCTGGGATTGCAGGTACTTGGTTTTTTTTTTTTTTTTTCATTATTGTCATGGTCCAAGACACATCTCTCCTAGCACGGCTCAGCATGAGCTCTCAGCATCAGGAATGGATCCTTTCACTTCCAATCTGATAGACTGTGGTTTGCTGAGATCTGTCTGTTCTTCTCCATCACCTTCACTGCTGCTGCCCCATCTCCTTTTAAAGCTCACAGAGCTCTGACTCTCATCCTCACCTTTCAGCTTCTCCTTTTGCCTTCTCATCATAGGGGTCCTAGAATCATACACTTAGGGCTCATCTCATCCAGCTGCCTCCTTACCTAGAACCCTGAGCCTGAGTTCATCTTCATCTTCAGATGCTACTAGCACTATATCCCTGGGTACATCACTTAAGTGCTGCTGGCCTCAGTTTCCTAATCTGTAAAATGGATTTAATGACAACACCTGCCTCCTAGGGCTATTGTAAAGGTTAAGTGAGATGCTGATTGTAAAATGCTTGGCATATATCTAAATGTTAGCTCTTGTTGGGGTTGAGACAATGAGGCCTGGACAGACAGTCACTCAGGCACTGAGAATCAGAAAATTCACAGGTAGGTCATTTGACTTCACACCAGTCCTGCTTCCACCAGCCCACACTTCTATCGTATTAATGACTACCTAAGCCATAGATTCTCTGAATCATGCTTGTTTTTTTTTTTTTAATCTGCCTTAGAGAGGAAGACAGTGAGTCAGTGTGCCTGGATGGAGGTCAGAGCCAGTGGGGAAATTGTTCTCCCTCTCCCGCACTCTGCATGGCCTTCCTCATAGAACGATTGGGTTTCCTTTGCCCTCTCTGAGCTCTGCAGGATTTCCCCACCCAGATTCTTCTGTCTATGTATGCTTGCCTAAGCAATGGCTGCCTTTAATCCTAGTCAACATTGTCACATATCTCCTCTCATGGGCACAGAGCTAGAGGGAGCCTGGGTTATCATTGGACCTAACCTTCACACCCCTGAAGCACAATTATTTTCTTTTTTTATAAATTTATTTACTTTTAGTTTACAATATTCAGTTCCAGAATCCCTTGAGTTCCAAATTTTCTCCCCCTCCCTCTCATGGCGGCATGCAATCAGATACAGGCTCTACAAATACGTTTACATTAAACATTAGTCAAGTTGTAAAGAAGAACCATAACCAATGTAGTGAACAATGAGAAAGGTGGAACAAAACAAGACACAAAAGAGAGAGAGAGAGAGAGAGCAAATAATTAGCTTCCTTCTGCATTCAGACTCTGTACTTCTTAAATAAAGATATTTGGGGCTAAACACTCCACTGTGACCTTCAAGGTAAAGTTCGATGTTGCTTCTTGGAATTTCAGGATGAGGGTAGTGCAGATTCAGCTTCCCCAAGGTCATGGGATAGGCTGGGAAGTCCTGTCTGGCAGTCTGGTGACATTCCTACACAACTTGAATAGGGGTGACCATTGAATGAACTGAAACCTTGATGGTTTTCCTCAGCCCTTCTCTGTAAAATGCTCCGGGGCCAGTGGAGGCCCAGTGACCTCCAATTCAGAGAATGCCTGTTCCTCATGCCTCAGACCTTGATTCTGGCAACTGCAAAATGTGTATGTGTATGCTCACACATGCACACTCTCACATACACACACACACACAGCCCCTTGCACTCACACATGCATCTTCATACATACATGCAACATTATACACAAGCACACTCACACCCTCACACATATACACACACCCATACCTGTACCCTCACACACAGGCACACCTTCACATACGCACACATGCATCCCTTTGTACTCACATATGTACCTTCATATGTACATGCAACCTCATACACAGGTAGCCTCACACACACACACACACACACACACACACACACACATACACTCATACATACCTAAAAACACATAAATCTCCACACTCACACAGATCCTTTCTCTAACTTTCTCTTGTCTTAAGTCTTGGGCTCTTCCATGAAGTTTGGGGATCTGTAACACACAAATATAGTAGGTAAGCCAGTGTGTAGGGGTAGGACATTTACTTCTTCCCATCCCTGTGGGATGGGAGGGTGTCCCTGATTTTGTTGTACAGAGAATAAGAGCAAGCCAAGAGCTGGGTTCAACATAAATTTAGGTGTGGATTTATTAAGCAAGCTCGCGACTACCCGAGTGTAAACTCAAATCGGTAGTAATCCATTGACAGTACAGACTTTGTATAAAAGGCTAAAACCATAAAAACAAGAATCAGAGAGGGGAGCTAGCAGAAGCAATGATGTACAGAAGCAAAGAACAGTGATTGCTTTGATCTATGGCTCAGAGCTAATTTGGGAATATGGCTCAAGGGTACAAGAGTATGAACTTCCCTGTGATATGCGGGTCCCTCCTAGAACAGGGTGGAGGGCACAAGATAGAGGATCATAGTCAGCACTTTCCAGAACAGGGTGGAGGGTCATGGGTTGAGGGGGAATTCCCCAGAACAGGCCAGGGTCATGTCCTGGGAGAAGCTTGTGGGGACCCAGCTTGGTCAGCAGAACAGGACAGGGTAGTCTCCACCATAACTGTGAGTTAAACCTTGTACACTTCTGCTGATTCAAGGAGAATATATAGAATGCTGATCTGAGGAAGAGGGGGTGAGGGCACAATGCCTTGCGCTATGCCCAAGCATGCCTTTTAAGCAATTTCAAGCTATTACAGGGTATAGGATATAGACAAAGACAGAAATCTAAAGGGGCTTAATGGTGGGCCACACATCAAGTGTTATGTAGCGATCTGGGATTTGGGTTTGGGTACAACAATTTTACCCTGCATGAAAGACTGTGGACTCTGGGCAAGCCTTGGGATGTTTTCAAAGCCAGAAATACCCTGGCTCCACATTTGGCCAAACCTTTTCCCTGAGGTTGGGGTGTGTGAGATGTCCTTTTTTTGGCTCTTCTTCTCAGCAAACAGGCGGCTTTGCGGATATCCTGATGACCCGGGCCATCACAAGCCTCATCTCTGGATCACAGATAATCCCTGTATTATTAATCACCTCCTTTGGCTGTCCCATACACTGCAGGCTGCTCTGTTTCTTTTTTCTGTTGGCGTGAACAAAGGAGTCCCCTTGTTAATGGCTATATATAAGGCTCTATGGAACTACCATGCAATTATTCAAAGTCTGTGTGTGTGAGCGTGTGTATGTGTGTGTGTGTGTGTGTGTGTGTGTGTGTGTGTATGTGTTGGGGGGCATCCTTAATCGGCAGCCAGAAAGATCTTGACCAACAACATGCAGTGACTTTACCTCGTATAATCGAGATAGGCCAATTTCTTTCAGCACTTTCATATTGGTGAAGTCACCAGCACGTGAATTTGAGCAAATTAATTCTCCCTATTCCTTAGTTTCCCCATCTTTCAAATGAGAGCTGGCCCAGATGATCTCAGATTTTTTTTGTTACTAGATCCAGACCTATATATCCTACTGTCTTTTAATACGACAATCATCATAGAACTTAAAAGCCAAAATGAAGTTACCTCGTGCTCCTGGAATTTAAGCTCCAGTTCACAGATGAAGAAATGGAGGGCAAGAAAGGAAGAGCTGCAGAGTACTTATTCCTCATAGTTTTAAGCCTGTCAAAGTCCAGGTACTCTCATTATGATGAGTAATTAGCATACTAATCATGACTCCCCATTTCAATAGGCCTTCAGTCTGACAGAATGTTTCACCCCTCTGGTTGCTGCTCTTAGAAGCTCTGAGTTGGAGTGGTTTGCACAAGAAAAGTTTGATTTTTTTTCCCCCTTTTTTATCAACCAAACTGCTCACGTGCAAAAGAGTCAATACCAATGATCCATGGACCTCCCTACAGGAGCAATAATAGTTGATGTTTACCTAATGCATTCAGGTTAGCAAGAAATGCTTTAAAACACTTCCATCCACTTTCCTGTTAGTGTCACAAAAACCCTGCAAGACAGGAAGGTTAGGTGTGACCATCTTACAGAGAAGGAAAATGAGGCCAGAGAAGGGGTATCTTTGTCATATATCATGAATGCCAGCAACAAGACTTCTTGTTTATTTTAAACTTTCTTTTGTTTCCATATCATCTTCATTTTTGAACATAACTCTTCCCCCTCCCCTATACAGATAGTCAGCCCTTGTAACAAAGAATAGAAAAGAAGGAACCAATCAAGATATCAATTGGCTATGACAGTATTTACAAAGCACGGGCTCTAGAGACCCCCAAGTCCTCTATTCCAAAGGAGAGAGATGGCTATATTTTGTCATCTTTCTTTGAATGAATAAATAAATAAAAATATTAAGTATTTATTAACTTTTAGGCACTGTGTTATATATTAAGGACATAAAAACAAGAAGGAAAGACAGTTCCAGACCACAGGGATCTTAAATTCTAACAAGTTAAAAACTACACAGTAAAAAATAATAGATAAAAGGAATGGTTGTTACTTTCACAAAGCGTTTAAGGTTCTGTCTTTATCGTTGTTGTCTTTTCCATTTGCCTTAATGTAATCCTTGTGCATATTGTTTTCCTGCTTCACTATGTACTCACTTCACAATGTATCTGTTCATATAAATCTTCCCCTACTTCTCATAATTCTTCATAGTAATCATTCATCATAGTATTTTAACATGCTGTTACAACCACGCACCATGACTTCTTTGACAATTCCCTGGTTGACGACTGTCTACTTAGTTTGCTCCTACAAACAATCTAGGTATAAATATTTTTGGTGTGTGAGGGACTTTTCTCTTTATCACTGACCTCCTTGGAGTACACACACAACGGAAGACCAAAGGATGTTTAAGTCATTCTCTTAGCACCATTCCAATTACCAGACAGGATGTTTGCAGCAGTTCACAGACCACCCCAATAGCATACCTGAATCTTTGTGAAATCTCGGTGGCGCTGACCGCTCCCTTTTATCACCTTTGCCAACTTTCTGGGTCTGAGGTAAAACCTCAGAATTGTTTTTATTTACATTTTCCTTATCATTAGCCATTTAGAGCAATATCTTGTGGATTTCAATAACTTGAAATTCTTTTAAGAACTATTCATATCCTTTAACGATTTATCCTTTGGGGAAAGGTTTTTAGTCTTATATTTATGTGAGTTTTCTACATATACTGCTTCTTGAACCCTTATCAGAAATACTTTATTAAAAATTGTTTTGTTTTATCCAAATCAACAGCTTTCCTTATTATCCTAATTATGTTGATTGTTAGTTCAAACACTTTTCTATTGCATTTAACTGAAAAAATCATTTTAAATCTGAGAGAGGAGAACATGGCTGGGGTGGGGGGAGGGCTTTATAAACCTTGCAGAGTGGTCCAGAAATAGAGGCAAGAGTCTAGGACACTGGATTTGAAACCCTGAGGCAAACCTAATTACGTGGTGATCAAAAGAAACCCAATTGGTACTATACACAGACAAATAATGACCTGCAGATCTCGAGTTGGAAGCTCCCTTTGATGCATGTAGAACATCTGACACTTTAATCTGAGCATCATGTCCATAAAATGGTCATTCAGCTTCTGCTAAAAGACCTCCAATGGTGTGTGTCTAGAGGAAGGGGAGCACCATGTATGGAAGCCATTCATGCCACCTTTGAGTAAAAGCTCTTGCTCCTTGGGAAGGCTTCCAGGCCATTCTGTCGTGTTCTCAGAGATCAGGACCTAGCCAGCCTAAGTGCTTTTGTGCAGACCTTGGCCTGGCTCCAAGGAAAATGGGCCTAATCAGCTCCACTGCTGAGGAGGATTTCAACAACAAGGGAAACCGGCACTCGTCCATAGCAGAGAACACATTTTCTATTTCTGGAGTAATAAGCAAAGTAAGAACTTGACAAATCCTCAGGGTGCTCAAGTTTATCCTTTTTCCTGAGTAATTGTGCCATAGGCCCCACAGGGTCTGCTGAGAATGCTTTGGTCATCACTTCTCTCTCCTAAGGAAAATAATCTGTCTCTTGGACTCCTAGTCTTTGTATTTCTTATTTTTCTCTCTCTTTCTACTTCCCTGTTTCTCTTTCTCTCTATATCTATCTCCCCCTTTTCCTCTTTCCCCTCCCCCTTTCCTCCCCTCTTTTTCTCTCTCTCCTTCTCCTTCCCTCTATCTCTTTTTTCCCTTCTCCCTCATCATCTCCTGCCCTGTCCCCTCTCCCTTCCCCTCTTTCTTCTCCCCAATTCCCTGGCTCTCTCTCCCTCTCTATATGTCTCCACAAATCCCTCCTTGTTCCTCTCTCATCTTTTTGTTTCTCTCTTTTCTCTCATTCTCTCTCAATACCTCCCTGTCCCTCCATCTCCCTGTCTTTCTCACTATTTCCCTTTCTGACTCAGTCTCTCTCAGTCTCTCTCATGAAATTTAGGAGCCTCAACTATCTGCCCAGAAGGAACAATCTTCTTCTCCCTTTAATTAGGCCTTGTACTTCTCAGCTGTCAGTTCTAAATTGCCTTTTATTTTGAAAACAGCATCTGTGAATAAAAGGGGGCAAACATAAAACTATAGGAAGAACCAAATATACATGGAGAAAAAGAAAAGAAAAGAACACTTTGCTCCAGATTCAGAAGCAAAGTCATTTTATTCCCCTGCTTTCTTTGGCCCAGAGGGCCAGCTGTGCCAACTAGTCTTCAGAGAAGGGTGTCAGCAGCTCGGCTTCGTATAACGCCTGGGCATCCCTGTGGCTGCCCATGGGCACCTTCCATAATAAGCTCTTTTGTGACAATTCGGTTGTCTTGCTCATGTTGTGTTCAGTCTCTTCACTGTTTGTTGAACCCAGCCCTCCCCTGATTATAAACATCGGAGACAAGGTTTAAAGGCCTTTTTCCTTGGAAGAGGAAAGGTGGTAGCAGAAGTGGTAATGATATGGTGAAGCCCAAGGGCACCAAGGAAGGTGGAGGGGCATCAGTCATATGGCTGCCACTTCTGCTTCCTTAATTTGCCAGCTCTGTCTCCTGCCTTCCCTGCTCTGTGGGAAAAGTACCTGAAAAGTTCCTGGATCTTAGAGGCTCTGTAAGGCCAAGCACGAGCAGCTTTCCAGAGGACGGCTGCTGTGAATGCCTTTCAAGGTGCTGATTGCATAGTATAGTGAGCTCTCTATTTATTTAATAACAAATCAGAGCAAAACATTCACAGAAAATCAAGGGACAGCATTCACAATGTTACAGCTCATCACAGAAAATCAAAATACAGCATTCACAATGTCACAACTCAACAACTTATCACTAAAATGGCCACATAGTTTTCACCAAAGTAGTCACATGGTTTTCAGCAAAATACAATCATTTAGTAACTTAATCATTCAATCATCCCTCTTTAAGGGACACAAAGTACAAAAGTCAAAGTTCTTCACCCATGGGGTACAATTTCAACAGTCACTACCCAGTACCCTCTTAAGAGGTAGTGGAAAGTACAAAAGTTATTCACCCTTAGGTCACAAGTAAATCACAATTTCACCAGTCACTACTCAGACAATTTCATCAGTCATTATTCAGTATCCACAGAGAGGTCTTTTCATGTTGACTTGGGGCAGGCTTTCAGCTTCCATGATTCCTCTTCCATGGTTCCAGTTCCTGCCCAAATCTACCCAACTGCCACCTGAGTTTAGAGGCAAACAGCTCCCAGCTCCTTGTCCAGCTCTCCATGCAGTTCCTCCTCCATATTGAAGCTCAAAGTTTCTAATCCACCTCAAATCTCTCACAATCTCTGTTGCTGGGAAGACACGGCCCAACAAAGCCACAGTAACATTCATCCGCATTAACAAAGTCACAACATTTGTACAAAGTACTGGCACCACAGCCATGCTTCCTCAGTCTTCTGCAGCTCTGGCTGGCCATCGGAAATCCTCAGCAACTCTGGCTGGCCCTTGGAAATCCTCAGCACCATAAGCTCTGTTCTCATAATCAAATTAACTTTATCCAGCCTCCATGTGGCTTGCTCCAAGAAATTCTGTCTCAGTTCTCAATTCTCATTTCTCTTCTCAGTTCTACTCAATTCTCAGTTCAGTCTTCAGTACAGCAGAAGCTAGCCTGCCTCCATGATGCATATCCCAAGAAGTTCTGACTATCCAGCTTGTGCTATTCCTTATATAGATAGGTATTAGCTCCTCCCTGTTCAGCCCTTTCCTGTTACATCAGCAATGGGAGTTCATACTTTCTATTTCTTTAACAGAGGCTTAATTTGAAAATAGGTGCTAAATAACTCTTAGCCTAGCAATACGAAGGGATATTCAAATTTTATTACTATTACAGGCTCTCATCTCTACCACAGGCTAGCCCTCCAGAGTGTTTTTGGTTTTTAGTAATTCTATCAGACAGAAAGCCATGCAATTATTGAAATTTGAATTCAGATGACTTCAAAAGTAAAGCTAGATAAACTGTCCTTTAATTATTCATTGATTCTGCAGAAGATTTGATGAAGTTGACATTGGCCTCCTTGAGGGTCTGTGCAGGCCTGTCTTCTGTGAACACTAGGCCAGATCACCAAACATTTTCTCTGATTAGCTGGGGAGACCATTTGAGCCAAAGTGGGTGGCACTGGAAAACCAAAGTCTGTCATTTGGAGATATGGGACTTTCAGAACTTAGTCCCTACAATAGGCTTTGAGATCTCTGAAGATGCTGAGCTCCCAGGCATGTACACTTGAGTGGGAATGAGGGATTTGAAAATTAGAGCCAAGAATGCTAACAGCAGAGAGGTGATGCTTCAGGGCAGGCTAAGGGTATAAAAAAAGCAATCCTTTGCCTACTGAAGAAACATGTTCCACCAGAATAATCATTTTAGCAGTAACCAAGGTATGGATGGAGTTATGTTTTACATATGACTTTAAAAGTATTATCTCAGCCTTAGAAGGCAACTGCAATTATTTTAGCCATTTTATATGTGAGGAAACAGTGGCAGACAGTGGTTGAATAACTTGCCAAGGCTAATGAGTCTCTGTGGCTGGATTTGAACTCAGGTCTGTCTTATTCCTGGTTTAGGGCTCTCTCCAGGGCTTCTGGATCACCATCTATGGTGTAAAAACCCCTCCCTTGTATCCATGGGCCCTAGCTTCCTTCCAGCTCTGAACATGGGGCATAGCCTCCAGGAAGCTCACGCTCATGGCATTTTCTTCCAATCTAAATTAACCTGCATCTATTTTCTGTCTAAGTGCTACCCTGCCTCCCCTGGTCTTTTAATAATAGCAGCAATCACTACCATTTTTTTATCCCTTTTAGGTTTGCAAAGTGCAGCACAGACATAGAGGAATTCTTTTGATCCTCACAACAGTCCTGTGACAGGCTCCATTTTACAGATGGGCAGACTGAGACAGAAAGGTGAGGGAACTTGCCCAAAGTCCCAGTTAGTAATAGTCTAAGGCAGGATTTGAACTCAGGTCCCAAGGCTAGAGCAATAACCCAGTACATCACCAGATGCCCCCAGTGGATTCACCAGGAAGCTTTGTTTCTAGAGCAGATTTAAAGGGGACTTTCCCGGAGAGGATCTGGGGTTCTTGGTGAATATCTGACATATTCTCTATAGTCCTGGCTGACAGCAGCGGTTTGCAACGATATGTGGGGCGGACACCAACTAGGTTGGACCTCCACAGCCCACTCGTCGTGTCCCACGATGTCAGCCACCTCTGGAGTAGTCGGAGTACTATGTCACTGGGCAGTGAACCCCACAAAGGTGCCCTGGGACCAGACAAAAGGGGCAGCGAGCCCTACAAAGGTGCCCTGGGCCCAGATACAAGTGGCAACGAATCCTACAAAGGTGTCCTGGGCCCAGACACAAGGGGCAGCGAGCCCCACAAAGGTGTCCTGGGCACAAGGCACAGTGAGCTCCACAAAGGGGCCCTGAGCACAAGGGGCAGTGAGCCCCACACAGGTGCCCTGGGACTCGGGCACAAGGAAGGATGGATTTTGAAGAAACCATAAGAGCTCAGCCTCTGCTGGCTTGCTACCCATCACCATGTTTAACATCCACCAATAATCAGCAACGAGCTTGTTAATTGCCCCCACATGCCACTTCCTCGAAATTCTCTGTATTTCATTTCAGCAGTGTTCCATTTCAGGGGATGGCCGGGAGCACCAGCCCCCAGGGAGTCAGGGATTGAAACTGAGGATGCAAATGGAGTTTTTTATTCTCTTTGGAAGGCATTTTGTTTGCAATAGCGGTAACTGACCTTTAGCACAGTAAAGTTCACACAGCACTGGCCATTGTGTTGTGCCCACTTTACAGAAAAGACAGCAGAGGCTCGGACATCAAATGACTCATCCATGGTCATATAGCTACTTGGTGTTTGTGGTAGGACTTTTTCCATCATGCAGTGGTACCTGTTCAAACAGATAACAGTGCCCTGAAATGAGAACAGAAAGGGAGCTCCGAGCTTGCTTGCTTCAGATGCACTCCTTTATAACATCAGAAGATGGGGTCCACAGAGATGGAATACCGTGTGTGAGGGCCCAGAACTGAATGGAAGCAGAGCAGCAGCTGGAACCCAGGTCTCTGAAATCCCAGAGGCCTGGCTGCCCCATGCTCTCGGCTCTCTGGCGCTACTTGCCAACATGACCTGCCATCTCTTCTTTCTTCATCAGACTCCTTCCTACTCTGTTTCTTTAGTCTGTACTGTGGTGTTAGAGAAAAGTGGAATAGATGGGCATCAAGGGTTCAAATCCCACCATGGTCATGCTTTCCCGGTCTGCCTTTGGGTCAAGGAGCTGAACCTGCCTGGGCCTGAGCTTCTCATGTGAGCAGACTGCCGAAGGTTACAGGAATATGAGTGATGCTGACTCCATTGTCCTCTCCTCCCTCCCTCACAATGTATCCTCTGACCAGCCCTCAGAAGTGATGCTAACTCTTCAGCCGCTGATCTTTGGCACCCTCAGGCCCTGCTGGGGAATGGACACTTTTGTCCAAAACTCCCACTCCCCCATGGTGTTAATCTCTATTTCTCCCTTGTGAGCCACCAATGTATGGTGAAGAGTTGAGGGTCATCGATGAATGCATCAAATATGGGCCGAGTGCCTACTTTGTGCCAGGCCCTGCATGTGGCAAAGAGAGAAATCTGAAGCTGGTACGGTGCTATCCCAGAGGGTCATTGGCACTGCAACCCCCCATTCTTTAAATGCAATTGTATCAGCCGAGGCCCAGATCCTCGTTCTGCATGTTAAGAGTTCTGTGACTGGGCAAATGCCCTCAGCTCTCCTAGTCTCAGTTTCTTTCTCTGTAGTATAGGGATGAAAGTGGTTGCTGGCCAGGCACTATGAATCTCTAATACCTATAAATCACTTAGCCTGGATAAATCACGTGGCCTCTCTCTGCTTACTGCCTTATCTGTTCAATGGAAGGCCTCTCTATTCCCTCTCCCTCGAACCAGGTTGTTGAGTGGGAACCTCAAAGTCCTATGGGACCAAACTGTCAGTAACATGAGAAGGCGCAGGCCTTTTCCTAGCTACAGGAGGGCCAGGAGGGCCTGAGGAGGCCCAGGGAATGTGGGGTTAGATCCCTCATCCCTGCTGAAGCACCCCTTCTCCGTTCCCTTCCCTCTTCCTTGGCAGTGGTGTTCTCCAAGGTGTGTGTGCGGGCAGAGGGAAGGAGGTGGATTAGGCAGGAACCACAATCCGGATCCCCTGGTCTGGCCTTTTCAGTCATATTTATGGAACACATCGTTTTGAAAAGAAAGAAACTGGCCTCTGGTTCTATGTAGGAGGCTTGGCACAAGGGGCAATTTCCCCTTCTCTTAGAGGGATTTTGCTCACTTAGGGAGGGATTCCTCCCCCTGGGGACTCTGAAGCTAAATCGTGATTCAAGTGCTAACCTTCTGGTATTACAGCAGCTTCAAAGTGGAGATCGTGAGACAGTTAGCCAAGGGAGTCTCTGGGCATGGTCCATGCTGGATGCTGGGTGGCCCTCCTCTGCCTTGTCTCCAGGTACCAGTGCTCAGAAAACAGCTCAAAGGATATGAGAGGCTTCTGTGGGTTTGCTGTCATCTGATTTGGTTGTGGATGTCCTGTTGGGCCTGTGTGTGTGTGTGTGTGTGTGTGTGTGTGTGTGTGTGTGTGTGTGTGTGTGGCTGTCTGTCAGAGACAGAGAAATACTGAGAGATGGAGACAGCAACAAAAACAGTGGGAGTGATTTATTGCTTCTCTATTGTCTTTCAGCCACATACATAATGTCCATGGACTAGTCTTTACTAACTTGTTTTACTGCCAATATATGTGGGGTTTTCTGGATATTCAACACACCCATAAAAGGAAATTAAGTTAAACGAGGGCCAGCAGTGAGAACCAACACGCTCGTGCTTCACTAGTTAAATTGGATGTGAATCCACTCAATCATCTGACAAACATCAGTTAAGCCCCTCCTGTATGCCAGGCAGGGTTGCTCAATGCTTGAGGATACAGAAAAGAACAGAGACAGCCCCTGCCCTCCAGGAGCTTACAATCTAATTAAGTGACAACATGCAAATAAACACACACAAAGCAGGTTACAGGCAAGATATATAGAAAACAATCAGCAGTTGGAAGATGCTGGAATTAAATCAGATACTCCCTCTGCCCCTCAGTCCTAGACTCTTTCCCTCATAGCGGGTTAATGTCCCCCAAGCCCCTGCCTCCTCCACTTGGGGACGGCCTTCTTCTCTGTGTAGATCCCTGAGGGCTCTGGCTCTCTCGAGTCCTTCCGTCCTTTTCCCATGGGATGGTCTCTTCTGTTGTGTTCTTTGGAGCCTCTCAGAGTCCAAGGAATCCTCCTAAAGTGATTTCACTGGAAAGCCCATCTCTCCACTTTATTCTCTTCTCTCCTTTTTGCCTTTCTTTCAATTGTTCTTACCCAGTTACTTTGGAAAAATCCCTTTTTCCTCATTCTGTCAGTGAATCGAGAAAACAAACAAACAGAACCAAATGAAGGAAATCTGAAACACACTGATAGGATGAACACTAACAGGATTTGTTTCCAGCGAAAGGCAAGTCAGTGATTGGCTGTTCACTTAGAGGGAGTGAGAGCAGACTTCTTGAAAGTCCTTGAGAATGGCCAGATTTTCACTGAAAGTTTCCAGGGGAGTCTCCCTGCCCGTGTCACCTTTCCCTCATTCGTCAGGACTGAGGCTTGACAACACCCCAGTGAGGCCAATTTAGTCATGTCCCGTTTTTGTTGTTTAATGCTGAGTATTGAAATGATACAATTTTCCAGAATTTTTCAATGGAAATATCTGACATCTCCATTATTTAGATGGCTTAAGCCCTGTCTAAAAGTGCACTATGATGGCATGTTGCAGCCTAGAGGTGACCCTGTGCTAGAAATCCAAATACTCAGTCTCAGTCCTTGGTCTTACTCTGCCTTGTAATAAATCCTGGTATCTGAGCAAGCCCTTGAATAACCTAATCACCATCTTTGGGCAGTTGAGTTCAACCTATATTTTGTTCTAAATGTCATTTGTCAGAGCTCCGTAAATTTTCTCCATTTTTAGATCCCTCTGGGTAGACTGTTCGGTTTTATCCTCCACCCACCCCCCCCACCCCCAGAAACAGATCATACACTGTTAGGTCATGTTTATGAGAAAAGATTTTTTTTTAATGGATTTTAATTGTGAATTGCTGACTGTGGAAGGTGGTGAGAAGAAAAGCAATTGCTGCTGGTGTAAGAATTGCTTGGGAGTGCTTCCCCGTGGCTAAATTTAACCTCCAAGAGCATCCACAGTTGTAGGAAGCATATTGAAATCAAAATGAGCTTTTATACTAAGAATAGTGTACACGTTGGAGCTTAGAGAAGACATAATTGCATGAAAGTTGAGGAGGAAGATTGAAGCCTGCAGTGTATCACAAGGGAGACTAGAAGGGAAAACAGGAGAATTGCAAACACGGTGATGTGGAGAGAAGATAGACTGATGCAAACAGCCCTTTGCAAAAGCCACAGTCCTAGATGGGGAATCCCAAGGGCCCAGCTTCAAACTGCACAAAGACTTTGGGGACGCTTTGCATTGGTGTTAGGAGTGATTCTACTAGGAGGAAAACGAATCTGGCAATGGCGATGAGGCAACAATTTGGGTTCGAAGCCCTGGGTTTGCACTCAACTCCACCACCCCCTAGACAAGTGAACTTGGTCAAAGTGATATAACCTCTCAAACATCCTCCCCTTTAAAATAATTATAATATAATTATAGCAGTAACCACTGTGAAGGATAAAGGGGCAGGTAATCAGCATTTATTAAGTACTTCCTATATATCAGGGACTGTGCTTAGTAATGGGGATTTAAATAAGAGCCAAAAGAAAGAAAGCCCCCTACCCTCAAGGAGCTTCCATTATAATGGGGAAAGGTAAGGCAGTGGAAGGATGAGGGAGGGGAACAAACGAGCCATATGAGATCATGGGGGCAAAGCCCTTAGAATCAGAAGTCGAGCTGAGAGGTGGATGAAGGTTTGCAGGTCCAGGCTGATCCCCAAAATGAAGACTGCCCCACTTCCCAACCCTAGGGAAGAACTCACCAATGAGAGAAGAGGATGTTCCAGGGTGAGAAAGCTGCGGAGACATCATGGCACAATCTAGATTTAGAAGAAGAGCCAGGAGAGGACTATGAATAGAGGCTATTTTAATTATTATCACTATTTTTATTAATGATAATAGCAGTAGTAATAAGGAAGAAATGTTTAGGTGAATGGGGCACAGGAACCTAGGACATAAATTAAAATATAAGCAAACCAGGCTTGATTCCCAACAAAAGGTCTTCCTTAGGGAAGAGCAGGGGGTGCATCAGAAGTAGTTCTCTGCTCTTGTTGGGGGTAGATCTGATGGCCAGAGCCATTCTGCCTTTGAACACAAGTCATGAAATCTGAATGGATCGTAGCAATGTTATAATTTTGGGAATACTTTCTAACAGAGCTCTGGCATTGGGAGCCTACTGTCTGGCTCTGGGAAAGGTCACCTTCACCTAAGTGGCTCCCAGGACTGTCCTATGGCCTCATCCCATGAACAATGGACATAAGAACATGCAAAGAACTAGGATTTGTGAGAAATAAAGTCAATCAGATTGTGTCTTTAATAAAAATAAAAGGATATGTTAGCAATATGCACCAGTCACATTCAGCTGAAGTTAGAAAACTCAGCTCCCTTGTTTGATCTGGATTTAGCTTCCTCTCTTCACATGCTGGGAAGAGATACACCTCCCAGAGTCTTTGGAGATTAAGACCCCTCACAAGGCAGCCAGAAGGATCGGTACACTTGTATTCCTGTTTTCCCTTTTGAATTCCATTAGCATGATGTTGGATCAGATTTGCTTTAACAATAAGAAATGAGGAACACTGAGAAAAAATATGAGACTAGGAGAGATAGTAGGAAAGCAAAAATGCCCAAGATGTTCTGTGCTGCTCGGTCAAGCTATGCTTCTGTTTAGCTTTCCCTTTGGGATTTTTCCACTAAGCTGAATGTTCAAAGCAGGTGAAAGTGTGGTGATTGACAAGCATTTATTTAAGTACCTTGTTTGTGCCAGACCCTGTCTTAAATGCTAAGGGTGCAAAGGCAAAATCAAAATGGTCCCTGCCCTCCATGAGCCAATAGCTGATTGGGTCACTGAAAGACAGAGACTGAGGACAGAAACTTGAGGTACACCAATGATTAGAGGGCAGAATATAGATGTTGGTCCAGCAAAGAAGTAAGTTCAGATAGGTAAGAAGAGAATGGTGTCATGAAAACCCAGAAAGGAGAGAGAACCCAGGCAGAGAAGGTAGTCAACTGGGTCAAATGGCTCAGAGAAGTCAAGAACCATAAAAATTTAGAAAAGGGCAAGAGATTTAACAGTTAAAGGAACTTTGATGATGTTGGAGAGAGAAGCTTCAGCTAGAGGATGAGGTCAGAAGCTAGAGCATAAAGGATTTAGAACTGAGAGGAGGGAAAATAAAGAGTATCCAATTACTACGGACAGCTTCTAAAATATGACTCAAATATGTTCCTTGATTTTTTTAAGCATTTACAAAGGGACATTTACTTCAAATGACAAACCAACATCTCCAGCATGATCTCATACTGTGGCATTCTCATACTTTTTATTCCCTTCCCATCCTAATTATCACATTGGTGGATAATTACAGGATCTTCCCCCATATAGCTTCTAAATCATGCCTGAACGAAAGATCACTTAAATCTAAGATGTACTAAGGCACAACAAGAGGACCTTGGATAAACATTGGTCAGGGACATTGTGGAAGGGGTTCAACCATTGTGTGAGGTGGTGGAGAGTTGACTAGTCAACCTCCATGTTCCTTTCCAAGTAGTATGATAATAACAGTCAATATTTTATTTTCTGCTCAAATAGGAAATACCTCATCACACGACCAAAGGACTATGAATGTTGAACCAGAAGACACTCATATGGTCCAGCTCCATAATTTTACAGATGGGGAGAAAGTCTCAGAAAAGTGAGGTGATCAGCCACACAGAGAATATCAGAAGAAGGATTTTCACACAAGTCCTTTGACAGCCTCCTCAGGATGTTAGGGCCTTGTTGAAACCTAAAGTGGGATGTTGTTATTAAATTAACATTAAATCATGAGCTCCTTGAGGGCAGGGCCTATATTTTACCTCTTTCTTGTATTCCTAGTGTTTGGCACAGTGCTTGGCACAGTGTAGTCACTTGATACATGTTTATTAAATGAATAAGAGGTCAAATGATGTGTTTAGTATCACAAATCCAGTGTGCATCAAAGAGAGGACTTGAGCCAAAGGCTTCCTGGTCCATTTGCCAACCCACTTCTCAAGGGAGACAAGAGAACTGGATCTGAACCCCAGCTTTTCCACTTGCTAGATGATATGCCAGGTAAATAATTTTACATCCCTTCAACTGTAAAATTGAGGCAATTACCACTGAACAATCTAACTCGTCAGGTTGTTATTAGGAAAGGGTTTTGTAAGTGACAAAGTAGTATATAGATGAGAGTTGTTATTAAGTAATAGTAGCCAAAGTCATCTGCTATAGCTAGGTGGAACAGAGAACTAGGCCTAGAGTCAGGAGGACTCAAGTTAAAATCCATCCTCACACACTTACTAGCTAAGTGACCTTGGGCAAATCATTGAACTTTGGTCTACCTCAGCTTCCTTAGCTGGAAAATTAGGATAATAAGAGATTTTCTTTTACAAGGTTGTGGTAAGGATCAAATATTTATAAAATGCTCAGCACAATGTTTGGCACGCAATAGGTACTATATAAATGTCCTGGTAGTAATAGTGCGAATGATGGTGGTGGTGGTGGTAAGTAGGAGTAGGAGTAGGAGTAGGAGTGAGTAGGAGTAGGAGTTGGAGTCATCATCCCTACTTGATAATGGATAATTTATTGAAGAGTCCTACTGTGAGTAAGTGATCAAGTCAGAAAGCTCTTCTTTGAAACCTTTTGTCAGGACCATGAGGCGTAGGAAGCAGCCAGCTCATGGCAACCCAGCCAGTAGGCAAGAGAGAAGATGCTTGATGGAAGTGAGCAGAAAGATCATGGAATATTTGAGAAAAGGAGTCAGAGGAAGGGAGATGGGAGGAAAAAAACACTCATTGACTCTACAAGAGCTAAGAAGGTGAGAGCTCTCAAAGTCTTTTCTATTGAAAATCCAGTTTAGAGAAAGGTATTCACAAAGTTGGAGTTATTCCTAACTTTTTTCTCCTTCACAGTTCCTCCCCCTCTTCTATCCAATAACTGCCAACATCTTTGGCATCTGGAGCTCTCTCTCCACTCACGTGGCCACCATGCTGTTCCTGTCCTCATCTCTTCTCATCTGGACTATTGCAACAGGCTCCTGGGTGGTTTTTCTGCTCCTGGTCTCATCTCTCCATCCTCCTCCACACAGCTGTCAAAGGACAGATCTGAACACTGTTACTCCCTGCTGAAAACCATCCAGGGCTCCCAATTTTCTCTAGAATAAAATGCCAACTCCTTTAGCCTGGCATTGAAGGCTCTTCACCAACTGGCTCTCTCCTCCCTTTTCAACCTTCCTTCACACTATGCCCCTTCTCAGCCTCTACATTCCAGTCAAACAACTTTCCATAATTTCTCTGCTCTGATGCTCCATAATCAATCCCATTATCCTCACGCACCTCATGCCTCATGTCAGGATTTCACTGCCTCCCCTGTCTCTCCCTTTCAGAGTCCTTGTTCAAGGCATAGTAGGACTGGCTTCCTCCATGAAGCCGTCTCTGATCCCCCAATTATTCCTATTGCTCATGCTTTCCCCTCCCTCAGTCTGCTTGCACTTCTTGGCCCCGCTTCTGACTCTCTAGATTTCACCATCATGTCTCAACTGCCTTCTCGCCCCAGGAGACCCCTCCTGTGGCCTCCCTCCTTCTATGTGTGAGACCTTCCCAGAAATTCCACTTTGAGGAAGTAACTGGGCTGGCCTTCCTTCATTCCTCTTTCCCCACTAAAATCTGAGCTTCCTGGGTCAAGACATTTTCTTTCTTTTGCTTCCATCTGTACAGTGCTAAGTATGTTGCCTGGCCATACTAAGCACTTAATAATTTCTTATTGACTCAACTTGACTACTACACTTAAATGCATACCTGCTGTTCTGCTGCCACCACTTCCACTACATATACATTAGCTGCTGAAAGTGTGGATAGATTGGGTTTTGTCTTTGGTGACTTCATGTGGGGATGGGAGATGGGGAAAGAAGACAGATATTGGAATGCCTAATCTAGAGTGCGTGATGATTTCAGGGCAAAATGACTCTAATACAGAATGAGATAAGTGTCTTAAGAAAGGCACTACAAGTTTGGCAGGGGTTCAGGGATCAGATTCGGTTAGGGGGATCAGAGACAGCAGCAGTGATGTTTTCCATAATTAGTGGCTCTGGAAATGTTTATGAAGTACTCAGCATATTGGAATTGCTTTTTGTTCCCCATACCTGATACAGACATGGTAATACCTGGAAGGCATCATTAAGAACCTGGAGTTTTTGCAAGGGAGCAAGCTCTAGGCAAACATGCCAAGTAGGCAAAGTGTGCCTTCATCTGTCTTCTCCCCATAGACACCATCTTCCACAGGAACCCACCCCCAATACCTTGTTGCTCCCCTCTCTTTGGAGCAATGTCTTTGTGTTCCACCCACGCTGCCCAGGGATCCCCATTAAAGCCTGTTCTGGGGAGATTGGCTCCCACCACTGTACTCTGCCTACCCAGAACTTCCTGCTGTCATGCCCCTAGCTGCACTCTACTGAAATTTAACTTTCTTCAACTTTATCTCTTCAGTTCTTCTATGCTAAAAATTAGCTAGTCTGGTAAACGCAGTTGTACAAATGTGGCAGAACTAGAGGGTGCACAAAGTTTGGGTTTGGAAGTGTTTTTCGAGATCATCTGGTTGAGCCCCCTCATTTTATAGCATTTTACAACTAAGGAAACAGTGCCTTACTCAGGGTCCCACAAGCATTAAATAAACAGAGTAGAAATCTGGCCTCATGGTCTATTTCTACTGTAGCCTAAGGCCTGTCATCATTCTTCCTGCTGTCCCAGCCAATGTGCATTCTTAGTAGCGGTCTTCCAGAGACAGACACCTCTCTCCTTTTCATTCACCCCATTCACTCCAGGAGGTCACTCAACTGGTGTCTGTTTCAGGCTGAATAGATGGGGAAGCTGGTGTTGGCCAAGCCATTTGTGGCAGGCACACTCCACAAACAGGTTATGAACTCCTCTGTGAGTCTGCCTTTATAAACGGCTATCCATCGATGAGCATTTAGGAAGTACCTGCTGTGTACCTGGCCTGCTGCTAAGTGCTGGTGATATAGACACAAGGAACAGCCCCATCCACCCCCAGTGAGCTCTCAGTCTAATGGGGTAGACAACATATAAACACATATCCTTAAGCAAGCTGTATACAGGAGAAATAAGAAGTAATTATTAGAATGGAAGACACTAGAATTAAGAAGGATTTGGAAAGGCTTCCTGCAGAAGGTGGGATCTTGACTGAGGCTTAAAGAAAGACAGGAAAGATAATGGATAGGAGTTAAGGAGAGAGAACATTCTAGACATGGTGGATAGCAAGATGAAAAGCCAGGTAGAGGGTCTTATAGTTGAAAGAGCAAAGAAGCCGGAGTCACTGGATCAAAGAACACTTATCAGGGTGGAGAATAGAAGACAGAATGTGGAAGGGGGAATATGAGGATTAGAAAGGTCTTTGAAAGCCAAGCAGTACTTTGTATTTGATCTGGGAGGCTATAGGGAGCTAGTCAAGTTTACTGCAGGTGGGGCAGGGTAACGTGATCAGATCTATACTTTAGGAAAATCATTTTGCTGTCTGAATGGCGGAAGGATGGACTGGAGAGAGGAGAAAATGCAAGTAGCAGGCTTTTGCCATCTTCCAGATGAAAAACAATGACCCTTGTACAACTGGCTAATAGCAACTCACAATTACAGTTTACACAGAACATTCCTCCATCAAGCCTCTGAATTTAGTGAGGTGACTCTCCTGACAAGCTGTGCCAAATTGATTCTCTGCTCTTTGAACTATCAGGAGAATGGCGTGTTCCTTCAAAGATTCAAAGTACTGTTTCCCAGGGAAAAATAGCAGCAAAGATGGAGATGAAGGGGAAGAGGGGAAATCTACCTGGGGTCAAGAGGTAGAAGGATGGAATTACATGCCCCAGAGAAGTAAAGCAGTGGAGGGAACACTGAATTCATAGAGCAATGTATCCCCTATGCCCTTGGAAGGAGGGCCTGGATTTTTCCAAGGAAAAAGATCTTTCTTGTATTATGAAGAGTGACAATAAAAATTGGAAAGGAATGCTCCAATACTGATCAGAGGAAGAGGAGATGAGTTATTAGTGGTTCATGGTCAGTAAGTACCTGCCAAGGGCATCCAAAGGTAGCCATAAGTTGCCTTTATGTGAAAAATAAAGAAGTATGCTTATTTCTTGGCTTATGTATCTATTGATGAAGAGCCTTCTTACAAATCTGGTGAGTACAGACTATCTTTGCAGTTCATATAAGGTGAAAAAGGTATGTGGAGAAGGAAAATAGAAAGCATTCCTGGGGTGGAATCAGGCAGGTGAGTACCAAGAAATAACACGGCTGAACTATACTACTCCTCCATATTTTCCACAAAAGTCTAGAAAATGAGCCCAATAAAGTCCCAGGTGGCAGATGCAAGAAAAAATCAGTTACTTTTTTTTTTTTTTCCAGCTCAGGTCAACACACCAAGTTTCTAGACACTCGGGATAGAATCTAGTCAGGAATGGCTTCATAAAGCATTCCATCCCAGGAGGAAGTTTTATACTTCAGGCAGTAAGGTGTCTGATCCAGCAGAGATGTCTCTATATAGGATGCAGGGATGGGTACCAACTGGCATTTCTCTTGCTCACTACCCAATTCTAGGTCATGGATCCAAGGCTGACTGAGAAGGTGAACTGAGCCTAGGTATTGCATTCCTTAAGGTGAGGCACAATTACAGACTCTGTGCTGCATACTGCACTAAAAGTAAGTTCAGAAGCAAGCATTAGTTCCAGGTTGCAACCAAATTTGTAACCTACAGGAAAACAGCCAGGGTGGGAATTCAGTCCAAAAGGGATCCTGATGTTCTGTCAGTCTGAACCAGTAGAGCTTTCCAGTGGGTTCCCAGTGGCTGAATCCAGCCAAAGTCTTCTGGAACTCCAGCCAGGTGCAAGCCCAGAGGTATGTTACATAGACCCAAACCATGAGTCAGGAAATTTTATAACTCAGACCACGGGGCAGTAATCAGACTTTGTCTTGGCTAGAGGTGATTAGAAAAATTAACTTATTACCACACACACACACACACACACACACACACAAATTCACAGGAAAAGAGGAAAGAGTGCAACCTTAGAAAGCTGTTATTGGGAATAGAGATGATGGAGGTTCATCTTTAGAGGAGGATGTTGAAGTAAAGAAACCCCCAAAGAGTAATGTCAAATAGTCACCTGCCCAAAAAGAATTTATAGATCTTAAAAAAAAAGTCTTTAAAAATCAAATGACAGAGATGGAAGAAAAACAACAACAAAAAAAGATTAATTCAAGAACAACAAGAAGGTTATGGAAAGAAAGCCAAACGCTTAGAAAAGGAGATCCAGAATCTTAAGGAAGGAAATGATACCTTTTTTTTTTTATTAATTAAAGGTTTAATGTCAATTAGTATAGCGCATTAGCTTTTTAGGTCAAGTTTATGATACAGTAATTTTCCTTCACTAATGTCTCACTAATAATTTATCATGATAGAGCTGGCGTTGGTTCTTTTTTTTTTTTATTTGCTCATTTACTTTTTATTTACAAGATTCAGTTCCACAATCACTTGAGTTTCAGATTTTCTCCCCTCCCTTCCCCCCCCCCCCATGGTGGCGTGCAATCGTGTATAGGATCTGCAAATACTTTCACATTGTACAATAGTTTGGTCATATAGCCAGGTGGCTGGGTCGAGCTAATATAATAAAAATGACAATTTTTTCAGTCATCAAAACTGCTTGGTACAAAAGACTCAATCATCAATGATTATAGTAATACACTATTTGATAAGCCCAAAGACCCCAGTTTCTGGGATAAGAACTCATTATTTGACAAAAATTGCTGGGAAAATTGGAACACAGTATAGAAAATGATACCTTGAAAATGAGAATTGGGCAAAGTGAAGCCAGAGAAATTATAAGAGATCATGAAATCAACAAACAAAATATGAATCATGAAAGTGAAAGAGGAAGTGAAACTTAAGAAAAACTGTTGTTTTTTGGAGAATAGATCAAGAAGAGAAAATAGAAAAAAATAATCAAACTAACTGAAAGTTCTGATCAAAAAAAGAATCTTGTTACAATAATACAAGAAATAATTAAATAAAATTGTCCTGAAGCATTAGAACAAGGAGTGGGAGTGGAGAGTAAAAATGGAAAAAAATCCATCTCTCACCACTTAAAAGAGACCCTAGGATGAAAACTCATAGGAATGTCATAGCCAAATTCTGAAATCCACAGCACAAGGAAAAAATAGGAAAAGCATCAAGACTGAAACAATTTAAATATGGTGGCGCCACAGTGAGACTCACACAAGACCTAGTAGCAGACACATTGAAGGACCACAGGACTTGGGACACAAGACATCAAAGAACAAAAGAACTGGGACTCTGGCCCAAAATATCAGACCCTGCAAAGTTAAATATCATCCAGAATGAAAATAAATGGACCTTTGATAAACTCTCCAACTTTAAAGACTTTGTTAAAAAAAATTCTGAACTTAATTGAAGATTCAACATACAAGAACCAAGAGAAATGTAAGATAAGGGGTATGTGTGTATAGATAGATATAGATATGGATACATATATATATATACATATACATATATATGTGTGTGTATGTATATATACACACATACATATACGAAGACATACATATACACACATATATGTGTAAATATATTCACATATATGTGAATATATTTGTATATACATCTGAATTTCTTAGTAATTAGGTTCATAACAAAGATTGGGGGTAAACTTCAGTATGATGTGAATTTAAAAAGTAAAACCATTTAGGAACAGCTAAAAAGAGTATTTTATGCAAATGAGGTGCAAGAGGAAGAATCAATAAAGAAGAATTAAATGGGGGAGGAGGGCTGGTAGTTCTGGTAAGCTGCATTCATTGGGAATGGTTTTAAGAGAGAACAATACATAAATATTTAAGAGTATAAGAGTCTTCTAAATTCAGAAGAAATAAAATGGTAGGGGCATAGGGAGGGGGGAGGGGACAAGGGAAGGATCTTTGGAGGGGAGAGTGAGGGAACAGGTAAAATAGGGTTATAGAAGGGTGTTTAGATTTATGGGAATGGGAGGATAGGGGAGGAATCCTTGGAGGAGGTAGGCAAGTAACAGGAAGGCAAAGCAGTGGGTATAAGTAAAGTAGAGAAGGCAGAAGGGATAGGAAACCAGAGATATGCACAAACACACACAGACACAAAAGATCAGGAGTAGAATATGTTTGGGAAACTATGTCTGTGTGTGTGTGTGTGCGTGTATGTGTGTGTGTGTGTGTGTGTATTTATAGCTTTTGAGAAACATCTTGATTGTAGCCTTCTTGGGGGGAAGGGAAAAAGAACAGAGTAAAAAAAAAAGCACAATAGAGAACAGAAAATATATATACTCCGGAGGAAGCAAAGATGGACAATTCTCAACACAATGAATATTATTTATCATACAGGCTTTCTTGAAATGAAGATCTATTGTTATACATTTTGAATCCTCTCATGTTCTGCTATGCAGATGACATCCTTTTTTTTTTTTTTCCTTTCTAACTTTGTATTTAAGTTCCAATATTTAAATTCACAATGTTTTTGTTGCTTTTGTTTATTCTGTATTTGCGTTCTGGCATTTGAGTCTAAAATGACATTTTTTTTTTAAAGAACAACAAAAAGAATTCAAGTGCTGAAGAAACACATTCAGGATTGCATGGGATTTAGCAAGAAGGAGAGAGCTTGGAATACAATGTTTCAAAAGGCAAAGGAGACAGGTTTACAACCAAGAATATGTTTCCCAGAAAAACTGAGCATAATACTATGGGGGGGGGGGGGGGGGAGAACAGGGAAGTGTGGATATTTAATGAAAAAGAAGACTTCTAAGCATTCCTGATCAAAAGACCAGAGCTGACTAGAAACTTTCAAGTACAAATAAAGGTCTTAAGAAAAAATGTAAAAAAGTAAACTTGAGCAAACTCAGGGATCAAATAAAGGACCAAATAAGGAGAAAAAAAAAAAAAGCAGAATCTGGTAGATCCTCCCGAAGTGGAAAACCTTAAAGTCCATGCCGGTGATGGATACCGGTTTGCCTATGAAAGACAGTCCCGCCCCACTAAGCTTAGAAGAGGCAGTGTATCAGACTGGCCACTTGGTGAGGAAGTCCTTAGCCACTACGATTTCCAAAAGTCATTTGCCAAAGTGTAGGAGGGTGTTCTTTGGGTCCTAGGATTGTACCAGGAAAATCCTGCTTTGTAACACTAAAGCATTCTCAAGACAGGAGAAGGAGATCAGAAAGGGAGGTAGCAACACATTACTACCCCAGATAGCGGCATGGTAGCAAAAGGTCATCACTATTTGGGGTATTAATCATCTTCCAAAGTTCCTCCTTGGGGTGTGCCTACTCCTCTCCCCCTTTTGTAAATGGATCTCTGAGTCAAGAGAGGTCGCATGGTGTGGTGCATCCTCTAGAGAGCTGGTCTCGAAGACTTCAGTTCAAATGTGGCTTCGGACACAGGTTATATGACCCAGGACAAGTCTCTATGCTTTACTGCTCCAGGCAATTCCCTCAAGACTGTTTAATAGAGAAAATGCAGATCAGCAATGGTGGAGGCTGGATTCTCACCTTAGAATTCTCCAGTTCTCTAAAAAGTGCAGGTCCCGGCCCCAACCCCATTGATACATCCTCTTTTACCACCACAGATGCTTCCGCACAAACACCCAAAGACTGCCTCCATCCTAGAGAAACTGCACTCCCTAAGAAACAATGTATGGACAGTTGGCAAAAAGAGCATTAAGTCCTCGACTTTTGGCCCTGCTATATTAACAATGAACAGCCTGTCCCAGAAGCCTTCTCCCCCTGGAAAATCTCTCCACTCCTGCAGCTCCTACTTCTCATTGGTCAGTCCTCTGGACCTCTCCATTGTAAGGAAGCACCCAGGTCAGCCATGTGCACCCCTCCATCACTCCCCAGGCTCTACTCCTGATTCTAGATTTTGTTCTTCCTAATCCTACCCTCCATATCTTTTAGCTTACTTTTCTGTTTTGACATAACCCATTAGAATGTAACGACTGTGAGGGAAGGGGATTTTTAAAAATTTGTAATAATTATTTTTATTTCATTAAATAGTTCCCATTTACGTGAACCAATATTTTTATTAAAAAATTCAAGTATCAAAATGTCTTGCTCCCTCCCACCCCACCCCTGCTTGAGAAGGTGAGCCATCTGATATACGTTACACACTTGAAGTCATACAAAACATTTTTCCATATTAGCCATGTTGCAAATAAACAAAATAAAGCAAAAATAGAGGAAAAAAGTATGTTTCAATTTGCATTCAGAGTTGATCAGTTCTTTCTCTGGAAGTGAATAGCATTTTTCATCATCAGTCCTTTGGAATGGCCTGGGTTATTGTCTTGATCAGTGTAACTAAGGCTTTCATACAATATTCTCTTTATTCTTATTCTGATCACTTCATTTTGCATGAGTTCATCTAACTCTTGAAAGGTTCTTTTTCTTTTTTTCCTCAAACCATCCCACTTGTCATTTCTTAGAGTACAAGAGTATTGCATCACACCCATTTAACACAAACTATTCAATCATTTCCCTATTGATGAGTACCCCTCCAATTTCCAGTTCTTTGCCACTACAAAAGGAGATCTTATGAATATACTTGTACAAGTAGATCATCTTCCTTTTTTTAAAAATCTCTTTGGGATACATACCTGGTAGTAATATTGTGGGATCAGTTCACAACTTCACCAACAATTCATTAGGGTCCCATTTGTTCCACTCCAACATTGATCATTTTCCTTCTCTATCTTGTTAGGGAATCTGATGTGTATGAGGTAGTATCTCAGAGTTGTTTTCATTTGTATTTCTCTAATCAATTGTGATTTAGAGCATTTTTTCATGTGATTATTTGTCGCTTAGATTTCTTCTGAAAATTGCCATTTATATCTTTTTGATAATTTATCAACTGGAGAATGATTTCCTTTTGTAAATTTGGCTCTATATGTTTGAGAAATATATTTAGCAGAGAAACTTTCTGTAATCCCTCCCTTCTCCCCCCAGTTTCCTCTTTCACTTCTAATCTTGGCTAAAATTGTTTTGTATAAGATTTTTTTTCCTAATTTCAGATAATCAAAATATTTTATTTCCCATAATCCTTTCTATCTCTTATTAGGTCATAAAAGCTTCCCTTATCCATAGCCCTGAAAGGTACATCTTTTCCATGCTCCTGTAATTTTTTTTTATATCATCTTATGTCTAAATCATTTATCCACTTTGACCTTATCTTAGTATATTGTGTGATATGTGGTTCTATGTCTAATTTCTGACAGATTGCTTTCTAGTTTTCCTGGAAATCTTTGTCAAATCGTGAGCTCCTACCCAAAAACTTTGGGTTTATCAAACACTGGATTACTCCTGTCACTTAATACTGTATATTGTATACCAAATTTGTTGTACTTATCTACCACACTTTTCTTAGTCAGTAATAGATTGTTTTGATAAATACCATTTTGTAACATAGTTTGAAATCTAGATCTTCAAGCTCACTTTCCTTAAAATTAGTTTTCATTGATTCCCTTTGATATTCTTTACATTTTGTTCTTCCAGATGAATTTTGTTACTATTTTTTCTAGCCCTAAGATAATTATTTGGTAGTTTGATGAATCTGGTGCTGAATAAGGAAGTTAGGTAGAATTTTCATTGTCATTTTTATTATATTGGTTCAACCTAACCATGGACAATTAATGTTTCTCCATTTGTTTAGACTCTATTTGTGTGAAAAGTATTTTGTAATTGTGTTCTTCTATTCATTAAGTTTGTCTTAACAGGTAGACACCCAAGTATTTTATTTTGTCTGAAGTTATTTTACATGGGATTCGTCTATCTCTTCCTTCTGGTTTTTGTTGGCAGTATATAGAAATGTTGGTGATTTGTGTGGGTTTATTTTATATCCTGCAATTTTGCTGAAATTGTTCATTGTTTAGACTAACGTTTTAGTTGATTCTCTGACGTTCACTGTGTATATCATCATATCATCTGAAAAGAGTGATAGTTTTGTTTCCTCATTATCTAGTTTTATTCCTTTCATTGCTTTTTCTTTTATTGCCATAGTTAGCATTTCTAGTATCATTTGTGAATACTGGTGGTTATGATGGACATCCTTACTCCTAATCTTATTGGAAATGTTTTATTTTATTCCCATTCTAGATAATAATTGTTCCTGGTTTTAGATAGATGTTAATTATCATTTTAAGAAAGACTTCATTGATTCTGGGTATTGTATTTTGTCAAGCTTTTTTCTACATCTGTTGATACAATCATATACTTTTTGTTACTGTTAATTATGTCAGTAGTTTTACTAATATTGAACCAGTTCTGAATTTCTGGTATAAATTCCACCTGATCGTAATGCATGATCTTTGTGTTACATGCTATAATCTCCTTATTAGTGTTTTATTTAAAATTCTTGTATGCATATTCATTAAGGAAATTGATCTACATTATTCTTTCTTTCTTTTTACTCCACCTAATTTAGGTATCAAAATCATATTTATGTCATAAAAAAATGAAGAACTCCTTTACCTATTTTTTCAAATAGGTTACATAGTATTAGGATTAATTGTTCCTTAAATGTTTGGTAGAATTCACTTGTAAATCTGTGCAGTAGTGGGGATTTTTTTTTTCCCCTTAGGGAGTTTATTGATCACTTGTTCAACTTATTTTTTTCTAAGATAGGCTTATATAAGTATTCTGTTTTTCATCTGTTTATCAGACGTCTATATTTTTAGAAATATTCATTCATTTTACTTAAATTATCTGTTATATTGTCATATGGTTGAGGAATATCTCATTTTTTTCTGTTTAGTCATTTCAATAATGTCTAACTCTTCATGACTTCATTTAATGTTTTCTTGGCAAAGATACTTAGGAAATGTGTGAAGCCAGATTTGAACTTAGGAGGATGAGTCTTCTTGACATCAGGCCCAGTTCTCTATCTACATGCAACCTAGCTATTCCAATAACTCCTAATAATTACTTTAATTTAAGCTTCATTGTTGATTCCTTCACCCTTTTTTTATAATAACAACTTGATTTTCTTACCTCTTTTTTAAAAATCAAAATAACCAATGGTTTGTCTATTTTTAAAAAATTAAACCAGCTCCTAGTTTTATTGATTAATTCATGTTTATTTGTTTTTACTTTCAGTTATCTGTTTTTTGAATTAAAGGATTTCCATTTTGTTGTAAACAAAATTTCTGTTGTAAAAAGGGGGGATTTAAAACTTTCTGCTTTCTAGTTTTTGATTTTTTTCTATGTGCCAAATTCATTAATCTGTTCTTTCTGTCCTTTATTGATTTTGCATTTAGAGATATAAATTTTACCCTAAGTACTTCTTTGGCTGTGTTCCACAAATTTTGGTATGTTGCCTCATTGTTTTCTTTAATACAATTATTGATTTTTTCTATGATTTGCTCTTTTACACACATGCTTTAAGATTAATTTATTTAGTTTCCAATTAAGCTGCAATTTAGCTTCCATGACCTTTTATTAAATGTAGTTTTTATTGCACTGGATTCTGAAAAGGGTACATTTGGTATTTTTGCTGTTCTGCATTCGATTGTGAGGTTTTCGGTGCCCTATTCACATTCACTTTTTGTTGAGGTGCCACTTACAGCTGAGGAAAGAGTATTCTCCTTTCTATGAGAGAAAGACCTTCTTTTTACATTGATTTTTATTGCAAACAATTAGCATAGGGCCTGGCAGGAGCTTGACAAATGCTTGATGGCTGGATGACTAGAGTTTTGCTGTCTTTGTAATGGATGTTGTACATAAAGAGGTGATTTGAACACTGGATTCCCATTAGAGTATTTGGGTTCCAACCTTAGCTCTGTCCCTGGAAGTTTGGCCAAGGACTTTTATGTCTCTTTGCTTCATTTTCCTGATCTTCCAAAGAAAGACTGGGTGACCTCTGACATCCTCTTTGTCTCTAAAGCTCTGGTTTTGCACCACTGAATCATTCTATAATCTGTTCTTTGAACTTTGCTTCTCTTCTAAATGTTTCTGCCAGTATTTATCTGATTTCCCCACATGTGTCATTCTTCATGGCTCAGCGCTATTCTCTCTTATTCATATAACACGATTTGTTAAGCCATTCCCTGGTCACTGGACACAGTTGTTGGTGAATTCATGGTGAATTTCTCCATCCTCCATAGGCACTGCCAAATGTCAAAATGATCTTTTTCATCATCTCCAAGCCCCTCCCCAGCCCTAAACATCATCCCTTGCCAGTTGCATGTTCAAACATTGACCAGTGGACTCTTCAAAGATACCAGTGATGTACCGAAGAATATGTGTTTCTGTCGATGGCAAACTATTGTTGTTGTTGGTTTTTTTTCTTTACAGAATTCATGACTTCCTTAGTCTTGTTGCAGTTCAGAGCTAGTTCTTTTTAATGAAAGATTTAATCATTTATCATCTACCTATAAGGTTGGGCTTCCCACCTTTCTTTGCCTTTTTTGTATCCCCAGTGCTTGGCACAGTATCTCGCATACAACAAATGATTAATAAATGTTTGTTGCTATTCAGTCCTTTCAGTCTTGTCCAACTCTCCATGCCCCCGTTTGGGGTTTTCTTGGCAGAGATACTGGACTGGTTCGCCATTTCCTTCTCCAGCTTATTTTGCAGATGAAGAAAGTGAAGCAAGCAGGGTTAAGTGACTTACCCAGGGTCATCCAGCTAGTAAGTACCTGAGGACAGATTTGAACTAAGGTCTTCCTGACTCCAGGCCCAGCACTACATCCACTGTACCACCTAGCTGCAGGGTATATTGTTACTGATTGATTAAATAAATCGTTGACTGTGACTTTTGCTGCCATTTCTGACATCATAGCCCAAGACATGGTAGAGGAGGTGGGTCATTCCTAAGAGAGGATAGGTAGTGGCAAAGATTCTACAACAGATCATATCTTTAGTCACTAAAAAGAAAACACTCGAAATATAAGAGATCTTCCTGTGCTTTTAAACTATTGACATTAAAAGGGGCTGGATCGATTAGAGCACAATGCCATCTCAAAGGCCCCCTTGAAATGAGATGTCTTCCCAGAACATTTCATAGTTATTCGAGATTTCCTTAAGGACATCACAACAGAGGAAGCTCATTTTGTTTAATGACTTTCTCTTAATATTAAGTGAGACATAAGGCATAGACACTTCTACCAAGAGGTTTGCTTTGTTGTAAACAGTTTACAGCATCTATCTGATTCTGAAAATATGTCTAGGTCAATCACTGATGCTTTTCTATCATTTAAGACACAATCATTTGATATTTTAAAGAAATCATTTGATATTTTAAAGATTTAATTCCTTCTGACTCTTCTTTCAAAATGTGTTCATGATACACAATTGCAAGACTATGGAATTGTACGAAACCTTGATCTCTTTCATTTTTAATAACAAACCTTCTTTTCCAATATACTTTTCTTTATGTATTTATTTTTTGCTCTTCTCCTATTTTCTCTCCTTCACCTTGAAGTCACCTAGAACCAAATTCTGCTTTTAACCTGATCAAAGACTGATGCACAAAATATGATTTTCAATAGCGTGTCTTCAACCTTGTTCAATGTCCTAACTCTTTGGAGGTGCATCACTCTGTAGTGTAGAAGGCAAATGACTTCCTCCTTCACTTTTTAAAAATATCCTCATTTCATGCCATGCACCAAGGCCAACAGTTTTGTGATTTCATTTTGCTATTTCATTTTCTCTTCAGAATTCCAGCTTTGCAGAGCACTTGCTGAGTGTTTTTGTGTAACATTCTTTCCTTTATGATTTATCACCCCCACATATTTCATGATGCAGGTGGCTTTGGAAACAGGATTTCTAATGTGGTTCTAAGGAGATCTTTGTCCTCCTTCCCATTCTTCTAACAAAAGTAGAGAAGCAAATTGGTTTAATTGAGTTGGGAATTACATCAAGGTGTCTGCTCTATTTAATGCCTGGGAATATCAAGAAAGTGAGGGTGATTTCTACGTACCTTCTTCGACTCCAAACAGCTCTGCTGGCCAGACAAGATTGGAGATTCACTGCTCCCTACACTTCTTAGAGTTAATACGTGAGTTCTTACAGCATTGTTTCTGCCTTTATTTTTTGAGAGACATTTGTGAAGATTCTTTTAAATATCCCTGAATGCTAATACCTGTTTTTTCTTAGTTTAGTAGGAAGAAATTAAAGAATTTCCTTATTCTTTAATCTACATCCAAGTCTTTATGCTTCTTTTTGGAATACGGAAGAGGGAAGGAAATAAACATTTATTAAATTCCTACTGTGTGACAGACATTGTGCTAAGCCTCTTCCAAAAGTCTCATTTGATCTTCACAAAAACTCTTCGAGATAAGTACTATTAATTTCCCTGTGTAATAATTGAGGAAAATGTCTTGTCCAGAATCAGCTAGCTAATAAATGTCAGAGGCTAGATATGAACTTAAGGTTTCCTGAGTTTCTGTTCTCCAGGTCCAGCTCTCTATGCACTATGGCCCGCCGACCTACCTGCCAAGGTGTAAGCACAAGCAAAGTGGGACTTTTGTTGTTTTCTTTTTGGAGTTCAGTTTCCAAGGCTCAGGCTAAATTGTAAACATCTGAAGGATTAATCGCTTTTGAACCCTGATAATTCACAGCTGTGTTTAATCATGTAGGTTTTGTGCCTTCTGGCTCTGAGACAATCAGGGACAGAGTCTTTCTTATATCGTGGGGTGGTTGGCATTTTGCTTAGGAGGATTCACTTTTGAGAAGGTCCATTTAATTCCCTGCATGAGACACTGAGTAACTGTTTCTTAAGAGCCTCCTTACCCCCACCACTTATAGGTTTATGTTCTCCTGCTCTGGTGGTATATGTAAGAGGTTCTATTACTTTGTTCAGACAATAGCAGCCCTGTCTGTTGAATCTCGGTGCTAATTTCTCTGTTGTATGTGTAATTACACTTATGTGTAATTAAAATAAGATTGTTGACCCCTTTAAAAGTTATCTTTCGTTTAGAAAAGTAGATCAAAGAACCTGTGCTAGCAGGACATCCTGGGTGGCTAGGGTGCTTGCTAATATGCAAGGCAAATTGTTATTCAAATTAAGAAGCATTTAATAAGATCCTAAAGTGTGTTACACATGATTGACTAAAGATGCCCAAAATAAAGCATGTCTTTCCTGCCTTTAAGGAACTTACATTCTAGATACCATTAAAATAAGTTGTAAATGTGTAGATAATGTGTTGTTTTTTTTTAATCTACCAAAGTTTATTTTAGAATTACTTACAGCATGCAAGACTTTTTTTTTATTTGTTATTAAAGTCATTAAAGTGACAACACACGCTATTCTTGTCCTCATAGAATTTGCCTTAAATTAAGGGATCATTTTTGTTAATTGATAAACCATTTCCACATAAGGAAATTTATTTGGTGACATTTCTACTCCTATCTTTCTCCCTTAGCCCCCAAAGAAATTGTAGGTGGTCAGTGCCTTCCTTGGTGAAGAGAAGCAAAGTATTTGCCTTTCTTCCTTCCATTTGAAGGCTTGTATCTTTTCACTAGACCCAGATGGCTCCAGAGAAGGTGAGGCTGGTAACTTTGCACAGGTTTTGCACATCACTTAAATCCAGTTCACTTTAAAGTCACAGCATCACCTCCCTGATATCATGGTCCTCTTTGAAAACAAAGGACAAACAAGCAAACAGACAATGGTAGATGATGTAGTAGTACTGTGGCATGGCAGGAGTCCTGCTTAGAAAGGCTAGCAGTCATCTTGGCTTTACCTGGCCAGTCTGGCTCCCAGGACAGTTTCTTTACCCCATCAGTAATATGAAAGGATTTCCAGGTGATTTCATATCAGTCCTCCCCCATCTTTATGCATTCTCTTTTCTAGTTAAACTGGCTGTGAACATTTGTTTTTTGTGACATTCTATACCTCCAAGACTTTGCAGAAACTGATGTCCATATCTGGAATATTCCCCCCTCTCCCTTTAAATCCCAGGTTAGCCTCCACTTTCTGCCTACAAGAGAATTTTCCTGTTGCCCTCAAGAAGTCTGTCCTCTGTACTTCTTACAAGGAATCAGTATTTTTTTTACATGTTACAGGAGTTCTTGTTTTTGTCATGGACTCCTTTGGCCTTCTGGGAAAGCTTATAAACCACTTTTAACAGTAATATTTTTAAATGCATGGAGTATATAAGATCACAATGGAAAACACAGGTTCATGCATCCACTGCCATCTATCTATGAAT
>CM053585.1:547424407-547436907 GCA_028646515.1 Pseudochirops corinnae
AGGGCCAATCCAAAGTGCTCAGAGTCCCCAAATGGCAGCTGTCAATGACTACCAGGAACAAAATCAAAGGGCATCAGCCACCCCGTAAAGAGGCAATCAAATCAGAGGATTTATTGGTGGAAACCCTGTGACCTCATACCTAGGGGAGCTGACCAATAAAAGAGAGCAGAATGTTCTGACATAAATCTAGGTGTTTTATGGTAAAGGAAAGAAAATGGAGTTTGATGGAAGAGGACAGTCAAACATTTTGGATATGGGCTTTGGGGTGACATTTTTTTTTTTTGGTTAGGACACAGGAGATTTTCTTATATATTATTCATGCAGTTCTAATGGAAAACTCTTTTGTAAAAATGAATTAATAATGTAGCACAATGGAGTCAGTGACTAACTATCATATAAATAAAAATCATAAATAAAGCAGGATGCAGGGCTAGCCTGAGGGTTAGAAATTCCATTCCGTTTAATCCTACATGTATTTCTCAATATTTTTTGCTGTGCTAAGTACTGGGGATATAATTCTAAGACCAAGGCAGTCCCTGCACTTAACAAGCTTACTTACATTCTATATGGGGAAGGTATAGAGCATGTGACCAACAAGAGGTAGAGTATTTGGGCACCTGAGGAGGCAGTGGGAGAGGTCTTGTATGAGAGATGGTGCCAGAAGGGGGCTTTCCAAGCAAGCAGGAGTTCCACTGGGCAGAAGAGGGAAGGGGGAGGATTTAAGATGCGTGGAAAAGAAGGCCACCTATGACCGGCCAGGCACCGTGCCAAGCCCTTTCTAAACATGATGGCATTTAATCATGGCACAAAAATACAGCCTGCAGAAAGGAGGAGGGGAGCGTCAAACATCCATGTGTCGGGTCAGCAAGACCAGCTCCCATGCCACCTCGGACACTGTCCCAGTGATCTCCATCTGCTTCCCAGAAAGGAAGGTGCTTGTCTGCAGAGTTCACAGTCCCTGTTCCATTGGCTTAAGACAAGGGGGGAAAGGGGGGGGAACATTCAAACTTTCAACTCTGTGGCTTTAACTTTTATGGTTTTTATGTTGAAGTTAAGCAAATGTTAATAGCTAATGTTTATACAGCACTTCCTCTGTGCCCAGCACTGTGCTCAAAACTTGACAAATATACCCCCATTGGATGCTCACAACAACCTTAGGAATTAGGTGTTGTTTTCTTCTTCATTTTATAGATGATGAGACTGAGCCAACCAGGAGCTCGATGACTTGCTTAGGGTCACACAGCTAGTCATTTTTTGAGGCTGATTTTGAACTCAAATCTTTCTGATTCCAGACCCGACATTCCATCCACAGAGTCATCTAGGGGCCCCAAGTGGATGCCTCGAATATTGCCTGGCATGGTTCAGGCTTCCTCTGATTCTGCCTGACTGAATGGAGGTCCTCTGTATACCTTAAAGCCTTATGTGGAAGAAAATTAGACTGTTATCTCTTCTCCTCCTCATGGCTGTTTGGATTACAGAAGAGAAGACTTTGGGAAAGGGGGTGGGGAAAAAGCTGCATTGTAGTATTTGTAGGGGTGTCATGTGAGAGAGGGGTTCCTCCTGTTCCATTTGTCTCTGAATGCTGGAACTAGGGACAGTGACTAGAAGCTACAGAGAGAGACATTTAGTCTAGGTATAAGGAAACCTCTTTTTTAAAAATCGAAGCTTTCTGGTAGTTAAAGGTGCTCTCTTAGGGGATTGTGGGCTGACCCTTTCTTGAGCTTTTCAAGCAAAGGATGGCAACCTGTCTCTGGAGATGTTGGAGAAAGGGTTCTTCTTTGGGAATCATTGAAATTAGGGAACTGTGGAGGTGCTAACCTTCTGTGATTGTGTGCAGCTCAATTTGGACTGGAAGTGAGGGGGTGCTGAAAGGTTGGGGGCCAGGTGGGTCTGGCTGTCATAGGCCAGATTTAGGCACCTCCTTTATAAATGCTTGTGGAATATCTGACACTTTGGGGAGCCTCTGGAGAACCTGGAATGAGAAACTCTATTTATTCTGAATGAAATTGTTTTAATTCTGAGTACAGCTGATTTTATAACACACACATGAAATTTTATCATGTGTTTTCTCTTTATACTTTCAGTTAGAATGGGAGGCATTTTGTTCTCTGCATTTCATTTTACTATTTTATGGTGACAGGCTCCAAATCTTGACATAGCTTACTTAGGCTTGTGTTGATTTGGCAGTGATGTGAAGGGTATCTCAGAACAGAAGGAGATTGGAAGGAGAAAGATAGGCAATGAATCTATGGCACCATGCCTGGCAGATGGGCATGAGACTGTGGTCAGGGCCTGTCCCAGATATGAGAGGGAGAGAGAGAGAGAGAGAGAGAGAGAGAGAGAGAGAGAGAGAGGGAGAATATCACACACACACACACACACACACACACACACACACACACACACACACACCAGAGTCAGGGAGGTTAGTGAAAGAGAACAGAAGCAACTCCACAAGACTTGGTAAGGCTTGTTAGCTGACTGGATATGCCCATATTCACGGTCATGCTTTAAAAAAAAAAAAAGAGACGAGTGAGAGGAACAAGGAAGAATGAGAAATTTGCTTTGATCCATGCTGACTTTAAGCTGCTGGTGGGAGATTCTGGAGCAGATGCCTTGTAGGAGTTGGGAGTGTGAGTACAAATCTTAGGAGAAAGGCCAGGATTGAGGATAAAGACTTTGGAATCAACTATGTTGAGTGAAGAGATGAAAATCTTCAATGTCCTTCTATTTAAAACCTTGTCAAATCAAGTTCCTCTGCCTGCCTTGGAAGGATCTCTCTGATCTCTTTTGTTCTTCTCCAATGACCCTCTCTGCTGGTAATTACTGGACAGCTGGATGGTGCAGTGTATAGATCTCTGGGTCGGAAGTTGGGAAGACCCAAGTTCAACGATGGCCTCAGACATTTATTACTATGTGACCCTGGGCAAGTCACATAACCTTTGCTTGCATCAGTTTTCTCATCTGTAATATGAAGATAATAATAGCACCTACCTCCCAGGGTTGCTGTGAGGACTAAATGGGATAATATGTTCAAAGTGCTTTGCAAATCTTCCATTACTATAGAAATGGTAGCAATGATGACAGTGACAATGATGTGGTGTCAATCTCCTCCTTGCTCTCACTGCCCTGCACAGCCTCCTCACTGTTCCCTAGTTTGACACCCATCTCCCCCGTGGCAGCCAACAGTGCCTGGAGGCCTTTTAGTGTGAGCTGAGAGCGTGGAGCCCAGCAGAGTCACTGTCATCTTGGACCTGACTGAGCCACATCTCAATTCAGCAATGGCTGCATTGAGCTTTTCTGGATGTCACCGGAAGATGATGGGCCATCACATGGATGTTTTAAACAGACAGTTAACGCTTATGCATCCTTGCTGAAGTCTAGTGTTCTGGAAAGACAGAAGCCATGATCCCTGCCAACCAAGACCTACTCCTACTATTGGGAAAATAAAACAGGAACACAAAATAATTATTGATATCAAAAACAGAGATACCTGAAAGTTGATATTGAGCCAAGAATGTAATAGCTTTTTGTTCAAACATTTGATTTCACAATAAAATTTAGATTAAAAACCAGAAACAAAAAATAGGATAGGCAGGCATTAAGATATATTATTTATTGCTATTAAGTTAGAGGTAAAGTGTTATTTCAAGTCAAATCATTTTGCTTTTCTTCTTAATGGGTCTGTACAATTTATAAAAACTATTTCATGATAAAAAATGCATGAAAATGTCCGACCCATTTCTGAAATCAAACTGTAGCGTCTCCTTCAGATGGAGGATACTTTGGACAATTTTAGGTGCCACGTATTAGGAAAGATATTGAGAGACTAGAGATCATTGAGAAGAGAATTTCCAAGCATTGGACTGAACACTGTGCTGTGTGAGGATCAGCTGAAGTTATTGGCTTATTTAGACTGGACAAGAAAAGACTGAAGGAGATTATGGAAGATACACACACACACACACAGAGTTAGAGAGGGTCCACATGCCACTCAGAATTTCTGTTCTCTGGTTTAAACATCTTATGTTTCTCATATATATGTGTGTGTGTGTGTGTGTGTGTGTGTGTGTGTGTGTGTATGTGTGTGTGTGTACACTTTATGTATATATGTATAAGTATTTGTAACTTAATATGTATATAAATAAATAACATGTTTTGTGAATGTATACATAATAGGTGTACATATGCCTCCATATACATGTACATATACATGCACACATATATACATCCACACAGAGAGAGAAGGGAAGAGACAGAGAAAGGTGAAGGAAAGGTTAGACTTGTTTTCCTTGGCCCAAGAAGGCAGCACCTGGAACAATGGGGAGAAGGGGCAAAAAATGGGAGATCTTCTTCCTGTCAGTAAAGGAAAACTTCCTTGTAGCACTGCCCTAAAACTGAAGGGGGAGGGGATATTCTTCTTCCGTTCTGAATCCCAAAGACCTGATCGTGCATTGTAGCTCTGAGCTCCTGCGCACAGCAGGCATTTGCACAGTGATTAAAGGAAAGTAACTCTGATTGCATAATTGCTCAGACAAATATATACATATATATGTATTTTAAAATGATCACTTACAGTCATGCAAGACAATTGTGCTTTCTTTAATGCATTACATCAGTCTGTCTCCTTGTACACCTTCATGAAGCTTACAAAAAATGGTAGCGCAGTGGAAATCCAGGATGGGGTCCCTCAACCGGGTCCATCCTTGCCAACCTGTTGGCTCCTGGTCATTGCTTTGAAGAAGCTCCATTAGAAGAGGAGTCCATGGGGCTCCAAGAAGAACAATGGAAAGGAGTGGAACCACCCATTCATCATTGGCCCCTCTACCAGACTGTGGCCAAGTCAGGGTTTGAGCCCATGGAGGGAGGGAGAGGACAAGCATTGATTAAGTTTCTGGGGGCAGCCAGCCTTCACCTAGAATCAGGAAGACCTTCGTTCAAACTGTATGACCCTGAACAAGTCCCTTAACCTCCATCTGCCTTGGTTTGCTGAGTCATGCAATGAGGATAATAAGCACAACCATCACATTACCAGTGTTTTATCAAAGGAGATGATATTTGTAAAGGTCTTAGCATAGTGCCTGGCATGGAGGAGGCCTTTATGAGTTATAATGTCCTCAAGCAGGACTAGGCTAGAGAATATAATAAAGCAGGTGGCACAGTACAGAGTGTGCTGCCCTGGAGTCAGGAAAACTCATCTCCCTGAGTTCAAATCCAGCCTTGGGCACCTACTAGCTGTGTGACTCTGGAAAAGCTACTTCACCCTGCTTGTCTCAGTTTCCTCCTCTGTAAAATCAGCTGGAGAAGTAAATGGCAAACCACTCCAGTATCTCTGCCAGGAAACTTCAGAAGCTTCAGGAAGAGTCAGCCATGACTAAAAAATTGAAGAAAAGCACTTCAGCATTTCAGGCACCTCGAGGATGCATCAATGCTCTTATGCTAGACTTGGGGATGCAAAGTTCTGGACTCAAGTTCTACCTATTACTGTGTGAACACATACCAGGCCCTGAAGCGCTTTCAGCCTGCTCTCTTTCTCTTTTGTCTGGGACTCAAAGGAGATACGGTTTGTGAACCTTAAAGAGCCATTATCAGTCCTTTCCTGCCTGTGGGGACTCTATCGCAAGGACAGTGTACTGCCCTTCTCCACCTGAGGAGTTTGTCTTCAGGAGTCACTGTGGTTCAAAAAACTCATACCCCACGGCCAGTGTCTTGGCAAACCTCAGCATTTGGTTGTATTGGCGGCCCACCACCAGGTCGAGCGTCATCATCGTGGGTCCACAAACCCTTCCCAGATCCCATGTCCTCCCAGATTCTGTTATCATAGCAAACATTCCTCTGACTTCCAGACCAAACCTTCCTGCCTGTACACTTTTACCCAATAGTGTCATCTCTTCCGGGTGGGATCTGAGTGATGTGACAGAAAGCTTTAATTTCCAGCACTTAGCATGATGCCTCGCACAGAGTAAGTGCTCTTCCCCCCCCATCCATTCATTTAAGAACTCTGTGCCATGATGATGCAGGAGAGGAGGGCTGGGAGACTGGTCCTCCCTCAGCGTCTGGCACTGTCAATATCACTTTGAAGTCTCCCCTTCTACCCTCAAGGCAGGACATAATGATTCCCAATAGGATTTACACAAACTCTAATTGTGTTGGGAATTCCAGAGAGAAAAAGGTCATTTCAGGCAGGGTGACTAAGGAAGGTTTTATAGGCACCTAGAGTTTGAGCTAAAGGATGGGTAAGCCTTGGCTAGGTGGGGCTCAGACAGGATGGTGTGTATAGAGTACAATGAACAGAATGTGTCAAAGTGAGAAAGCTTTGGGGCATGGCTAGAAGCCAATGAGTTCACCAGCTTGGTTAAGGAGTCCACATGCAGCATGATATGCTGGAAAAGCTAGTTCATGGATCCAGTTCTTGGGTTTGAATTCATCCTCCACCATTTGTTTGGGGCAAAGAGGAATCTCCTTTTAGACATGCTGAGTTCTGAGAAATAGTAGAACATTACAGTGGAAATGCTCACCGAGGAGTTGGGAACATCGGGCACTGACACCAGCTATGGCTAGACAGAGAAATCGGGCAGTTCCCTGAAAACAGATAACAGGTAAAGCACAGAGAGTAGGCAGCTGTCCAAGTCAGAGACCATAGGAGATACAAGAGAAGGGCTGAGGAGAGAAACCCAGTGACAGCCACATTTAGAAGGCTGGATGTTGCAGAAAGCCCAGGAAAGGAGACAGGGCAGTCAGAGAGATAGAAGGAAAACCAGGCTAGCTATAGAACCATGGAAGAGACGATAGGAACATTTCCAAAGGAGTTTTACAAAATAGATTAAAATGCAGCAGAAAGTAGAGGAAATGGAAAGACTAAGAAAAGACACAGACATTTCAGCAGGTTTGTCCTATGAGGCTAAAGAAATGGAGTAGGACAATGGATTCCATTTTCTTAAAGCTGACAGTTATTCAGGAAATCAACCAGGATTCCTCCCAGACGGGAAAGGTGGCCACGTCAGCGGGTATTGTCGCTGCCACACTTGGAGGGATTTTCTCTACATTGTTTTAGAAATCCAGGTGTACATATTTCCATAAGCATAGAAATTGCCCTAACTTGGCTTTTCTCCCTTAACAATAGATCTGCATTTTTATTCCAATCTCTTCCAACCTTTACAAACAACGGCACATAAGCAGACCTGGGTTGCTGCCTTTCACTTCCGATTCACCATGCCTCAGACCCGGATTTTGGAGGTGGATCTTTCTCTCTTGCAGCTGGCTACAATTTTATTAAACCCTCTTGCTCACTCACCAGGTGTTTCAAAGCCTATTGTGGCTTGTTTCCTGTTTTTTGAACAACAATTGATTTGTGCTGGGCATTGGTATTAGTGTGGAGTAAATACATTAGAAAACATTAACGTATTAGATGTGACCCAGAAGAAGACTTTGGGTTGGAACCAAAAAAATTTGATGTGGGTAGATAGGAGAAGAGATCAAAAAGGCTTTTTGTCCATTCAATCTCACTGCCTGCACATGCGATGGATTTTATGGGCTCAGATTTAGAGGTAGAAGGAAACTCTGTGGTGATCCTGTCTGGCTCTCTCATTTAAAAATGAGAAACCCAGGCCCAGAGAGGGGCAGTCATGTGGCCAAGATCACCTGGTTCCCAAACAGCAGAGGCCAGGCTCCTGACCTTATACCCAGGACTCTTTCCCCTAAACTCCTCTGGGTTTTCTTTATGCAGTCTTGAAACAGAGCATGTTTAACTACATTGTGAAGTTTTTTTAAAAAGCCAGAAAAACTTGTGGGGTATCCAAAGTCGAGAAGACAATTTTAATTACCTCCGTTCAAGCACTTGCCTGTTTGTTTCCAAATGCCTAGTTTGGTTTTGACGAGGAACACAAGTCACTTTGGTAGGCAGGATTTTCCAATGGGGGAAAGATGGTTTTAACCTTCTTTTTGGTGAGGGTAGGTCATTATTTACATGCACAATGGTAGAGATTTGTCCCCTAGCTCTTCACAAAACACCTAGATGTACGAATGGGGGTGTCTGCATGTCTTTGGGATAATAAAATGATGGATGAGTTGATAGGGAAAAGGGCCATTCCTTACTCTTAGTAGCAAGTAGACCAGAGAGATCACCTCCCAAACATCACCAGAAAATTCCAATTCAAACATATTGCTTGTTGAGGTCAGATCTGAGAGAGACAGTTCAGATTTAAAAGAATTCATTTAGATCTTCTCTTTAGCCAAGGGGAGCTTTATTGATGCAAAAAGCATGGGAGCCTGAGATTTAGTAAAGAGTTAATCGATGGCCCTGATATAGGACAAGGACCAGAGTTATATAGATAGAAAGCTGCACAGCCTGTAGGATGGTGACATAATTTTAAGGGTTCTAATAGGGGTTGGAGATTTAGGAACAGGATGAGGAAGATGTATGTCACAAGATAAGGGAGACTGTCCCAGAATGGGGGGAGAAAAGGAATTCCATGGTCCAGGACAAGGGGGAAGTTTTATGGTATTTCAAGATAAGGAAAGAGACTTTGGGATGCCAGGGAATGAGCAAATCAACCCTTAGGGCACTTCTGTTCTTTAGGGTACCTTTAAAGGATAAACCAGGAAACGATCAAGTCAACCCTTTAGGGTACCTTTGTATCCACAGCAATGCTTTATTTCAATAATTTTCCAAACAAAATTATTTAGTGATTTTCAGGATATATGTCTAGTGAAAGATGGGAAATTAGACCCCATTTAGTCCAACACTCATATTACAGATAAGGAAACTGAGGCCCAGGGTTGTTGTCATTTACCCAAGATTACTCATAGCAAAGTTGGGAACTGAACTCGGGTCTCCTGGCTCTAAATTCAGTGTTCTTTTCTCTGAAGACTTACTCTCTCAATTTAGTTCAATTGAGTTGTTCAAATAAGTGAACAATCTATGCAAGGTATTGGGCCAAGAGCTGGGGATACCAAAAAACATCAAGAAAACCACCTTCCTCTCTCCCTGGAAAACTTTGTCCTAAGGAAATTAGGAAGCCAAGGTGGGGGGAGGGGAGGGTTGTAGGAGAGAAATGCAGAGAGGTTGGAACTATTTCCTGAAGGAAGTTCAAGGAAATGGCCCAGGAGAGAAAATCTTTGGCCAAGAAGAGGAACATCTCCCTCTTTCAGGCCCAAGCAGAGAAGAGGGCTAGGGACGGCAGAGATTGAGAGATTTGGGTTGGGGAGATTAGAAAGCTCATGATGAAGGGGCTCAAGCTTGATTAACAAATGATCTTTTTTGGCTATAGTATTCTGGGACCAGCAACTTCAGGAAAAAAATATGGCCTTCTGGGGTTATAGAAACCACTCTTTTCATGGTCAGTCTACTGGCTTTCGAAGAGTACTTTCAACCTGAGGCACTTTACGGGTGCTGGGTCAGGAGGTACCCTCACAACTTAGGGAGAAATTGCTAGGTCACCCCCTCTCTGATTCCTTTACTTTGCAAATGTATGTTCCTCTTTTCATTTCTTTCTGCAACATTAGTCAGAACCCTATTTATAAGTTGCCTTTACAAAGGAATATTGTTTGGATAATTCCACAATGCATTGCCTCCCTTGTGTATGTCACTCTCATCAACCCTGATGCCTTCTTGAGGAGGATCAAATGTAGCTTTATTCCAAGAATCCATTCTATCTTCACCAGGAAATGCTAAAGGCACAATCCCTCCCTCACACAGATGTATCCGAGAATAAATGAGCCAGCCTTTTAGATGATTTGGAAAAGCACAAGTGATAGTTTAAATGTTTCACAGACAAAAAGACTTTAGATTTATTGAGTGCTATATAGTTTTCTGTTCTCTCTTCCCATACCATCCCACCTCTAATAAGAGAGAGGATAAATAATCAGAGCCGATATTTCTGTAGCAGTGCCTAATCAGCAACTCAAGAGGGAAGTATGATATTTTATATCCTCTCCATATCCCTATTTATTTTATAGATGAAGAAATTAATCCCCAGATGGGTAAGGTGACTTGCTCTGGCCTCTCAGAGTTGGTCAGTGTCCAAAGTAAGGTCTGCTCATTGCAATCTTCTTGACTCTGAAACCATCCTTACATGCAACATGTTACACTGCTTAGCCTAGAACCACATTCTTTTGCCCATATGGGTCCTGGCCTTTGTTTCTCACTCTGAAGAGGCTTTACCAACAGTTTTGTGCTGGGTAGAAAGGGCAGTTTGGGAATGCCACATAAAAATACTGAAAATGAAACAAAATACAAAAAACCTAACAATGAATAATTATTGTTTATACCAGAGAAATAATAAGTGTAAATACAGGAGGTTCAGGCTAAGAGAGTCAGACTTGGGAAGGGGGTAGTCTGAAAGATGTCTAGGCTTCTCCCAGAAATTTTAGTGGTTTATAATATTGAATGGAGAAATTACAATGTATTTATCAACCACCTACTATGTGCCAGGCCCTATGCTAATTAATAGGAATACATTAAAAAGGGGAGGAGAGGAGACAGCCCTTTCCTCAAGGAATTCATATTCACATTCTAATAGAAGAGTGACATAGGAAAGTCAACTATATGTCTTTTTCCACCAGAAATAAAGGTAGGGCAGCTACCTACAATATTAACTACTGATTGCTGAGCTCAGAGCATGAAAGCAATGGGTTGTTCTGCTCGTCTGAGCTGGGCTGTGGACAGTTATAATTGAGAAGAGATAGATGATAGTCATGGCTTCACTCCAACAATCCCCAGCTTACTGCCTTACCTCTCCTCTCCTCCATCCTCGCCAAGACCCATGGACATTGGTTTCTGCCAGGAATGTAGTCACCTGAGCTACAGGCAAGGAAAGCCCAAAGGAAACTTGGGGAGGACAGTCACTGTATGAGTCCTGCCTGAGATGTGGGGTTAGTTGCCTTCCCATTTCAGTCAACAAATGGATCCCCTGTCTTGGGCTAATTGCTCAAATTCTCTCTGCATTCTGTCATTGAATTAAAACGTTGGCTTGGTGGGCTTGAAACAGCAGCAAGGAAAACAACCAAGAGTTACAGCACCTACTGAAATAATAACATCAAGGACTGATAGTCGCAGTACCCATTAGAATAATAAAAACTGACCTTTACAGAATAATATCAATTACTAATATTTCTAGCACCTACTCTAATAACAACATTTATAGCACCTACTAGAATAACTAATATTTATAGCCCCAGTAGAACAATAATATCAACACCAACTGATATTGGGCACCTCCTAGAATAATATCAAGAGCTAATATTTATAGCACTTATTAGAACAGTAACATTATCAACATTTATAGCACATCTAAAAGTGATAACTACCCCTTACAGCGCCCTGTAGAATAGTATCAATCACTGATATTTCTAGCACCTGCTGTAATAACATTCATAGTACCTTCTAGAACAATAATATCAACAAAAACGGATATTTAAGGCACCTACTGGAACAACATCAACATCTAATGTTTCTGGGACCTACTAGAATGATGATAACTAACGTAGAATCCACTTGAATAATGATATCAACAACAAGCAGTATTTGTAGCAACTACGAGCCAATAACTGATGTACGCAGCCTCTATTATGGGTCAGATTCTGTGCTGAAAGCTTGTCAAATATCCTCTTCTTTGATCCTCACAATAGTCTTGGGAAAGTTGGTGTGATGATTATCCCCATTTTACAGATGAGTAACTGAGGAAGGCAGAAGTTATTTTGTCCATCCTTCATTTTCAAGGGGTCCGATGGTGGTCTTGACTCACTTGTGAATTGGATTTAGGTGATGCACAGCTGCACAGTCTCCAGCCTCACTCTCTCACAGCTCAAAACCAATTGGTGAAGGGAAGACACCCCCTACAGTGACGGATTTGAGGCTTGTCAGTTCCCCTCGACCTTGTTTAGTGCATCTGCTGAGACGGTTTTACTGGGGACTGGCCGCTGAGAATGCTATAACTTGTTGGAGCCGCAGGTGAGAGTTGGGGGAATCAGAGGGACATCCAAGGTGATGAACAGTCCTACAAAGGCCTTAGCAGCTCTCAGACCTGCAGTAATGGTCCCCCCTGAACATTCTATATATCCCAGCAGGCAGAAGTTCAATGACTTGCCCAAGGTCACAAAGCATCAACAGTTAAGTAAATAAAGGAGAACTCTTTTTCATGAAAAAGATCAGGGATATGTGGAAGCAAAAAAGCCAGCATAGCAAAGCAGGCCTTTGGCCTCTATATCCCCCTCTGTCAAATGATTTGATGTAGATAAAGCAATTTGTAAACCTTGAAGTGCCACATAAATGCTGGTATGAGGATTTCATCATCATCAATATCAGCAGAACAGTGGGTAATGCTGCTGCTGACCCACCTCTACGTGATGCTGCGTCTGATAGTGATGGGGCTCAGAGATGGAGGTCAGTTTCTAGCAGGTGTGTTTTTAGTCAGAGAGACATTTTTCTTCCGCTCTCCAACAATGATTTAACGTTTTTATTTCCTTTGTTTCTGAATTGAGCATTTGCTGCAGTCTCACAG
>CM053585.1:547441907-547450181 GCA_028646515.1 Pseudochirops corinnae
TGTTGATTGAGCAATTCATTGACTTTTTGGAGCTATTCCTAAATCTTCCCTATACTTCTTAAAGAATGGGCATGCCCACTCCATGTGATGAGCTCACTCTAGTTTGAGGTAGTTCCATTTCATGTGAAAGTCTTTCCTGGTACGGAGCCTAAATAAATATACCTTTATGGACCTGGCACCAGTTGGTCATGGGTCTCTCCTCTGGGTCAAAAGAGAATGACCCAGTCCCTGCTTCCCCTTGATGGGCCTTCAAATGCTTTAAGACAACTCTGGCATTCCCATCGCCATCTCTCCCCATACTAGACATCCTCAGCATCTTTACTTGTGGCTCCTGTGGGAGTCTCTCTTAGACTAGAATAGGATTTTAGGGCTGCTCATCTACCTTCAGCGTCCACCTGTCATCCAACTCTCACCTGAGCCCCGAGCAGCTCTAGAATGCCCAGTGGCCACCCTCCTGTGAAACCTTCTCAGCAGACAGCTAAGCCATTTTGAGTCTAACTCTGGTTCTCAAACCCTTCAGTGAGTCAGGGGTAGGGTTTCTACCACTATGTGGAGTCTTCCCTTTGCAGAATGAGTTGAAGATAACCATTTGTCCCAATGGCCGTGAAGGCGGCTGAATCAGGCTCTGTGGAGAACTTTGTCAGACGCTGAAGTTGCCAAGGTCACCCAAATGCATCCCCGGCCATTGCCCCTGGGTCTGACTTCTGTCTTGGTAGTGGCCTTCAGTGACCAGAAGAGAGAGTGAGGCTTGACTTTTCTGCATCATTTAAATCCAGTTTATGCCCAAGTCAAGGCATCACCCTCTGACGTCCGTGGTTTTCTTTGAAAAACAAAAGCTGAACCACAAGAGCATATTGTGGGAATGAAGGGAGGAGTCACAGGGTCATAGATTTAGATCTGGAAAGGACCCCAGAGCCCAAGTGCCTTCATTCTTCAGGTGCAGAAACTGAGGCCAAGGAAAGTTGTGAGGTCCCACAGGTAAGAAAGTGCAAGGGCAGGCCAGCCCCAAGGCCCTTGGGCTACAGTCCGGAGCACCCTCCGCTGCCCCGCACACCTCTCCTCTGGACAGAACAGCCAGACAGCAATGATGATGGGAGCTCCCATCCTCTGAGGAGTATTGTAAGGTTTGCAAAGGCCTGGACATAGCTTGTCTCACATAAGCCTCTCCAGTGGTACTGGGAGGGAGGTGCTGTCCCCTTTGTACATATGTGGAAACTGAGCCTCAGAGAGCTCACAGGAATTGCTCCAGATCACAGTTTTCAGAAGCCCCAAAGCCAAGGCTCCCTGGCTCTGACCTCAGCATGCCAGCCCTGGTACCCTCACAGCCCCCTTTGTGTGCCCTAGTTAATGTTTTATGGCCAAAATGTCTAAGACTGAATATAGATTTTTAGAGAATCTCTTGATTTTGTGTTAATTCACATCTTTATTGGTCTCTGACTATATGGACGATTTGATCTTTTGGGTCAAAGGAAAAAAAAAAGGAGTACTGATCTTTGTTTCAACAAGATATTGACTCCACCCTTTGATAGAGCCTTTGACTGACGTCTCTGGAGCAAGGTGGAGCAGAGTGAATATAAGCCTTTTCTCTCCCCGCCCCCCCCCCCCAACACCATCAGACAAAGTCAGATACTGGTCCCAGGCAGCTGGCAAAAAGCCGTCATCAGCCCCTCCAGATTTTGGATCCCAAAGACATCTTTGGGAATGTAAGATGATAAGCCAGAGTTGGTGAAGAGGCCTGAAGTGCCTGCTGCTGGGTTGGGCTGATAGAAATGCATAGCTGGAGAGAGGAAGGCCCACAGAAAGTGCTCCTGTAGGAGAGAGGGGAGAATAGGGATAGAGTGAGCCCCAGCAGCAAGTCTGAGAATCCCAGCAGGTTTGTTCTGTGAGGGGCGGGCAGGGGGAACTAGCTGGCCTCACTGCCCAGCCCCTGTGGGACGCAACACCCATGGCTGTGCCAGACAAGGCCCCACCAATATTGCCTAACCCTAAGCATCCAGGGGACACATTGCTGCTCCTGGAGTCAGGAAGACCTGTGTTCTAATCTGTCTGTATGACTCTAGGCAAGTCACATAACCTCTCTCTTTGACTCAGTTTCCTCATCCACAAAATGGGCTTCACCAGAGTCCCCATCCCCCCAGGTTGTGAGGATCCAAGGAGATAACATTTGTAAAGTGCTTTGCAAACCTTAAAAGTGCATTATTATTGTTACTCTGTTTTTAAGTTAAATTTTCTTGTGTTCTCAGCACTGAATTCTCCCCCTCTCGCCTTCCCCTACAAATTTCTACATCAATGCTAGGGGTGATTGTTTCATTGGAGTCCTAGAAAACAGGAATAGAATGGTGTAGGAATGGTGTGCCCTGTCCTGGTCATTTCATCGCTTAAAACTGAATAAAGCCTAGATACCTCCTTTTGTACAGCCATTGGTATTTCTAAGAACAGTAAGAATGGTCTGTTCAGACTTACAGTGACATTTCCAACCAATTCCTCTGTGTCCAAGCTTGTGATAGAACAGCACAAACTTTGGCAGATTCTATCAGGCTAGAAAGACTCCTGATCTTGACTCACAGATGGACTGTTGTCCAGGGGAGCGCTTGGCTAGTGCATCTCAGAGTGACCAGCTGGAGCTAATGTATGGAGGGGTCGCTATCAGAGTCAGTGCAGGGAGCGCACCCAGAGACAAAATCCTAATGTTGTTACTTGTTGGAGCACAGGAATGTGGGAGCTCAGGCTCTGACAGAGCGATGAGGAGGACATGCCCTCAGCACCTGCGGTTCCTCTTAACACCCTGTGGTCTCTGGGCTTCTGGGAATTCTGGATCAATGACTTCAAAGGTCTTATGTGCAACGATTTTGAGAATTCTCTCCTGCTTTATCTCCTTTCCATTTCTGACTTTCTCCTGTAGGTTGAGAACTTAGATTTATTGTTCCTGTTTTCAGGAGACTGAGATCAAGACAGGCTTGTTGAGTTGGTGTCTGATGTACTCGTCATAGTGCCCAGGCCAAGAGACTGATCCTTGGCAGAAAGACTCTAGCTACCTCCTGGGAAACTTCTTCCTGATTAGATTCTTATTAGATTCTGATTAGATTAGATTCTTGCTCATAGCTTTTGTTAGCTAAAACTCATTTTCTTCCTCTCTCCCTCTCCCTTTCTCTCTCTCTCTCTCTCTCATTCCCCTCTCCTTCCCTCTTCCCTCTCCATTTTTCCCTCCCCCTCCCCTTTTAGAACTGAGCATCCTTGTAATTGAAAGCATTTATATTTCATTCCTATAACCCAACCCTCTGAGCTGTCTATTTTGTTTTTCAGCCACAAGTTGTCTAAGCCACAGCCTTTCTGCTGACCTCCTCTTCCCCTCTATTTATTCATGCTCCCACAATGCTTCCTCTCTGATTCCTTCTTCTCTTTGTTCCATTCTGATCTGTCAGAGCCATTGATATTGTCTTCCATATTAGACCAGTTTCATTTGCAAAAGAAAAAAAACAGTTTTAGCCCCAGTACTTCCAGTGATAAGATGAACCTGAGGAAGGCCTTTAAAAGTCACTCTCTTGCCCTACAGTTACCAGGAGAAGATTCTTGTCTCCCATAACAACCCAGCTGATTCCATCTTCTTTTTGGATTCATATAGATGAAGCTACTATTGATTTATGACAAACTTGAAGTCCAAGAAAGCAGCATGGAAATCAGAACTCTACCTTTGGGGACTGATTCCAGTGCCCTGGAAATGCCATTGGTGTGAATATCCTGTTGTCTCTGCAGCTGAAGGCCCTTGAGGAATGGGACATGTTTGGAAACCCTTGCACAGTTGCAAATCTGCTCTGAATCAGGCTGAACATTCAGCTGGAACATGTTCTTGTTTACAAAGTGACCTCAGCGCTGCTGCTGATCACTTGTTAACAGGTCCCTTGGGACTCATTACCAGTGAAATGATTTATTATACCAGGAGGTTTTTCAGTCACGGGGAGCAGTTTACAGGCTAATTACCTGATTTGTTGTTTAAGACAAATATGATGTCAGGCTTTTTAATGATTCAGGAACTCTTCATAAATCTGACGATCGATGGGTGAAATCCATTATAGAAATATGGAGCAACTGGAAAATGATAAATGATTTGAATTTGGGGGAAGATAGTGGCTTTTTTTGTCTGAATGTCTGTGCCCAAACTCCTTTTGGTGGAACTTAATGATGTTTAATGTTGAGTTTTCAGATTAATATTTGTCTCGGTAAAAGCCAGTAAGAGGTAATTAAGAAATGGTTGGCCCAGTTGGACAGTCAACAAGGCCGTGTTTCAGGCCATACAAGTCTCTAGACTCAGTTACCTGATCTAGTGCACTCCCCGAGGACCCCAGTGTCTAGAAATGTCTAATATACCTGTGGAGGGAGAATTTTCTTTTCTAGACTCACATATCTAATTCAGCCCAGAATTGGTTGGTAAGGACGGTTGTTTACTGATGCTCAGTGATTCAAGACAAATGAGGATTATGATGGATTCTCCTTTCCTTTGGCATGAATAATTTATCCCTTTTCCTCTGAGAAAACTATGCACACATCTGTACAGATGCCAATCCACTCACATCCCTCCCAAGGGTTTTGAAACTCTGCAAGGGACAGCTGCTCCTTTAAGATGCTTGTTAATCAGTCTTATTATATATTTGAAAATTCTTTAAGTGCCTAGAGAATGTTAAAACATTATTGTTGTTCAGAGGCACTTTTGGCCTGCCAGAGACCAGGAAAATATTTTTAGTCACTTTGCAGAAGTATGCATCTGTACGAAAATCACAAATATCTGATATCTCAGTATGTATATGGGATGGATGTACATGTGTCTTCTACAGAGATGAATATAATTACTTAATTTGTTTCCTGCATAAATGGTTTCCTCCTTAGTTCATGCAATTCAGAACCTATTTGAAGATGAATTGTAGCCCATTTTAAAATGGCCATCCTAGAATGTTAGGAGGAAGGGGAGGGAACAAGAATTCATATAGGGCCTACTGTGCGCTTCACTGTGAGAGGTGCTTTGCAGATGGTTTCTCCTTTGACCCTCACAACAGCCCTGGGCAATAGGAGTTATTATGCTCCTCATTTCACAGTTGAGGACTCTGAGGCAAACAGAGATTATGTGACTAGTCCTGATTTGAACTCAGATCTTCTTGGTTCCAGGCTTAATGCTTTATGTACTGTGGCTCCCAGCTGCCTCTGTCTGAAGCCTAGATGTGGTCATCACGTTACTCGTCCATAGTCAGGCAGCTACTGGACATCTAACAGAATTGTCATAACATTTCTAGAAGTACTTTCTACTTTATTGTGCTGTATAATTAGAGCAAAAATGCTTGGGGCGAGGTGAGGATGGAAGAGGAAACATGCTGATGGCAATTAGTGTCTGTCCTGAATTATTTCCATCTACCCTTATAGATAACACAACACATATCTAATTCACAAGGGCTATGAAGTGATTCACTGTTTGAAGAATGACCTCATCTGACTGAAAACCAGTGGCTCTTCAGACTTCATTTTGGGGGCTTAAAACCAAGAGAGCATGGAGTATGCCATGGGATGCTCCTCTGGGTACCATAGTTCATCTCTCTGGAACATTTCTTTGGATGAATTCCCTTCTTGGGGAGTACTTCAGGGTCCCCATGGTTTTGGTTCAGTCTCATGTTGGTAGGTAGAATCTCCTGTTTCCTCACCTGTGATTTTATCCACCTAGGGCATTCCCTATGAGGAATTTCCTTTGTCAGGACATACCAGCATCTTCTCGGTTATTTACGTGCTTACAAAGTTGTTTTGGGCCCTATCCAAAGTCACATGAACAGGATGGGTCAGAGGTCTGAATGTATCCCACATCCCCTCCAAGCATAGCTTACCACACAGCCACACCGTGTACTTTAAATAATGCAGTTAAAGAAGGTTAGTGATTCAAGGATGTTTTGACAAAGTAACTAATGATATTGCCAGCCAGTTTTGTCATGGTGTACAGAGTATTTCCATAATTTCCGTAATCAATTTTAGTACATACAGGGGTTGAAGCTGGGGAGGAGGGAAAAAAGGAGAGAGAAATAAGGTGAGAGAGAGAGAAGGAGAGAGAAATCAAGAAAAGGGAAGAGGAGGAAGAGAGACAGAGACACACTGAAGGACAGGAGAGGGAAAGGGGGTGATGACTGAAGGGTTGGAAAGGAGGGACAGAAAGAGGAGGAGACAATTAGAGTTTGTGGGGGGAGAGAAGCAGGGGATGTTGGAAGCACTATTGCAAGCACTGAAATCAGTTCTGTACCAAATAGAAATTGGACAGGACTGGGAAGGGAAGGCTCTATTTCTCTTCCTGTGCTCTAAGACTCTTGTAACCTCATCCCAAAATCTTGTTTTAAAGATATTTAGAATGTTTTTAAGGCTATAGAGTGGGAGGGGGAAACATTTCTAATTCTGGACTCATACTTTCTTTTTTATAAATAACAACAATTTATTGCTTTGAAATTCTGGATATTTTAGAGTAAATCACAATGGAGAAATGTTCATTTTTCCTGATCTCTCTGCTCCCCTTGACCTAGTGAAAGAAGATTCTGCCCATTTACCTGGCCTTCCAAGCTCTCCTGTACTTCCTTCCTCCCTGGGTTTGTAGTCTCATTCCCATTGCTCACTTTAGAGATGTTAACTCCCACCAAATTAAGGGATTTTCAGTTCCATGGGTGCCTTTGTCCACTACTGTCCTTTTGCTCACCTTATTCCTGGAATGCATTTCCAGTCCAATTCAACCAGCTCAAATTTTATTTCTCCTTCAGTATGCCTCTTAAAAGTCTTACACTCAATGGAACCTTCTGGAATTTCCCAAGTCATCAGTGTTCTCTCCCCCTTTGAGATTCTCATGTTACTTTGTGCTACTTGGGGTCATATTTTATTCAGTTTTGTCATGTATGTGTGCATGTGCAGACATGTATGTGTGTATGCACACACAAATAACTGGTCTCTCTTACTAGACTGAAAACTCCCAAAGGTAAGTTTTACATCTCCCTTGCCTTTGTTTCTCCCTTGGTCAGAAGAAGTAGATGCCTAATAAATGTTTATGGAATTGAATTAAAGTCAAATCCATGGATAATAACTTGATTAATTTTAGAGTTCTTTCTCTTAAAAATGAATTATTGAAGATATACATTTTTCTTTAAAATCTCTTTTAACAGCAAACCTTCAATGAAACAATTTTAGTCGCCAAAAAGTATAAAATGCATGAGATTAACATGTATGTTTTCTCTTTTCTTCCATGCACTACAGAAACAAGACATTCTTAACCAAGTAAGACATTTTCCTCTTTTTTTGGCAATCATGTCTGTTTTACCCATGATTGATGTGAACAGTGATTTTCTCATTTGTATCATTGAGTTCATCCATATCACCATAAACTTAAGGTAGGTCAGCAAGGCACCCACCATATGTAATGGTAATGGAATTTGGAGATACCCCTGTATTGGCTTGGTTTTTGGGTTGAGTGTTAAAACCCAGAGCTTGTGAATCCCACTTGTGGGATGGACTTGTTGATGTGAAGAGAGAGAGCTGAACTGGGAGGAGCTGTGAATTGGGAGAGAGGCCCAAGTCTAGAGAAGGCCAGAAGGACTTTTGGTAGAGCAGTATCCAGTATTGTGGAGCCTGAGTTGCTGAGAGAAAGACTGCTGAGAGCCTGTTGGAGCTGCCCAGGACTTTTGAGAACTGCCACCCCGAGTTGCCAAGAACTGAGGAGGCACAGCTGTGATGCCAGTATTTTTTCTGTCTGTTTTGATGTTGTTTTGCCATAGTCACCTGCTGGTGAAGGACAGTGTTGCTGTTGTCGAGGTCCTGGAAACTTGCTGTTGGTTCAGAAGCCCTGAAGGAGGATTTTCCTGTTGTATGTTTACAGAAATCCTGGAAGAGGGCCTTGCTGATGTTTTCAGGGGTTCTGGGACTGTTCAAACAGGCAGAGAGTGACTTGATGAGGACGCTAGCTATGGCTTTGTTGAGCCTTGTCTCCCCAGGAACTGAGATTGCTTAGGGCTTGCCTCCAGTGAAGATGAAAGAAGGGCCTTTCCTTAGGAATTCAATGGTGAGATGATATCTTAACCTTGTTGTAACTTAAGGGTTGATGGCCTTTTGTGCTCTCCTGCCCCTTTTGAGATTCAGGGGTGGTAAGCCTTTGAGTTTTTTGTGCTCTGTGATTGACCAAATGAATGTACTTTTTTTATGATTGAAGACTAATCTCCCTTTGAGAGGAGAGACTTTGTTGACTGACTAAATGTACTGCCCAGGAGTGGGCTA
>CM053585.1:547450281-547469736 GCA_028646515.1 Pseudochirops corinnae
AGAGTAAGAGGGTATCTTGATGGGAGGTGCATGTTGGACAGTCATTGAGCCATACTCTTCCCTACCTAAACCTCTCTTTTCCAGGAGATGAGGATTTTAGGACAACTGCAGAAAGTCTATACTACACCCAGAAATAGGACTTTAGTTCTGCTTCAGTTAGACTTTTAGAGGAGAGTTGGACTGTCTTTTCCTTTCTCTCTCTTCTATTCCAGGCCACAAGAAAGCTAAAGAAAGAGGGATTATTTGAGTGATAAGAATCTCCTTGACCCCTCACTCACTAAATTAGTGCCAAAGTGACCACAGAAACCCAAGTTATGGAGCACTCAGGGGAGTCTGGTGGGAGGGGGTGGGAAGCAAACCATAGAATGTACTTGCTAATGGCCTCATGGATTCCAAGAACTTGTCTCTGTGTAAACCAGAAAGATTTTCTACAAGTTCATATGGAGTCTTTCTCTGGCATCTGGAGAATGAAGCAGGGCATGGGGCATCCAGCATCTTCAGTAATGAATCTTTATGGCCTCTACAAATAGGTGACCACATCCCAGATAATACAGAGTTGAATGGTATAATTTGAGGGGAAAAAGTCATTCAGGAAGATATATCTTTTTTTATTTTTTTTTATTTTTAATTTGATTTGTTTATTTACTTTTAATTTACGAGATTCAATTCCATAATCTCTTGAGTTTAAAATTTTCTCCCCTCCCTCTCCCCCTCACCCCATGCCAGCATGCAATCAAGTATTGGATCTGCAAATATTTTCAAAGTAGACATTAGTCTAGTTGTATAGAAGGGTTGTAACCAATGGAGTGAACGACGGGAAAAAAGAAAGAGAATCAAACATGACAAAGAACTATAGCATGTAGATTGCTTCAGTCTCCTTTTAAACTCTGTTTTTTCTAGATCTTTCTCTGAATGTAGATATGTCCTCATGAAGATATATCTTAAACTCACTTTATTGATTGACTAGAATTAATTTCAGGAATAGTATTGCACTTAAGAAGGCTCTTTCTGGACCTCTTGCTGTTCATAGTACAGGGATACTCACTGGACCTATGATTTCATTGGTGTAGTAAATTGCCAAATGAAGAATCTCCCTCTCCCAAGAAAAGTGGGCACTTTCTCTGCAACTTAAAGCCTTAAGGAGTTGTTTATAAAAGCTTTCTGAGATTGACTTGCCCGAGGGCCAATAGCTAACAAGTACCAAGAACTGGACTTGAATCCAGACCTTGCTTTCTGGGTTAGGCTGCCTTTCTTTTTGCTATATATAGAAAACCCAAATGGGCCCTGTCAGGGTTGGAGGTGGCTATGACACATTGTAGAAATGCTATTAATGGTCCACCTGGAGGAGATGAGTTGAGTTAGGGAACAAGTGAAGACTGTGCCTAGATAATTCTGCCTTCTCTGCCTGGTGATTTTTTCAAGAAAGGGGGGATCCCAACAGTATATGGCCTCAGACACTTCCTAGTTGTGTGACCTTGGACAAGTTTCTTAACCCTGTTATCACCAGTGAATGAGCTCTGTTGTCATTATCTAGGCACATACTTATTTCCTTGAATAACTTCCCTCATGAATCATGTTGGCTCTACTCCTCTTCCAAATGGAGTCAGAGCTTTGATACCTTGTTGGTTAACACATTATTCCCTGATGGAAATAGCACTGCGATGTTCAACTCATCACAAAGGGATTTCAGAAAGTTCCCTTGAGTTTATTTCTTGGAATATTTCCACGTCTGCATATTTAAGCAAGATAATTTAAATAGCTTTGTGCAAACTTCCAGTAATTGGATTGGGGAACCCCAGTTGTGTACTTGAATACTCACCATGTTAGTGGTGTACTCACCACCTGCCACAGGGCCCCCCTTCTTTCCAGTGAGTGCAGTGGGCATAGCACAGGTAGGCAGCTTTCTACCAAATCACCAGACACAGTTTAGCCTAAGTCACTCCAATGTGAATGTATGTAACCTGGGCTCTGGAGCAGTGTGACCCCAGTCTAGCATATACCTCTTTAAGCATTCCTGCTCATCAAAATAGATATATAAGAAAGGAGAAGTGCAGTCCCCCTCACCAAGGTAGTCCAAGTTGTACCCAGCTGGGCCTCAGGCAGCCTCTCCCTGTACAAACACTGTTCCCTCTCAATTAATAAACATTTCTGAGGCACCTACTATGTGCCAGCCAATGGGGTAGACTGGGAATTCAATGACATAAAATGAAGGACTCTCTTCCCATTTTGTTGAGGGAAGCAATGTGCATGTGTACATGCATATTCCTGAGACACAAAAACGTGAGATGGGATAGGGAAGGAAGTTTCTGGCATTTGAGAAGGACGGAGAAGTGAGTGAAAGGAGAGGAATGGAAGGCAAAAGCGTAGAAGGCTTTTTCTAGGAGTTTCACTGTCATTGGGAATGGAAATAGGATGGTGGCCTGAGAGGATGGTAGATCCTTAGACTTTCAAGAAAGACTGAAACTTTGGCCTGTTTGAAGGCAGGAAGTAGACCAAGAAAAAGTAGATAGGGAGAGACTAAAGAGAAGTGAAAGTGGGAGAGAAGATAAGACGTGAGGGGATGACTGAGGGTACATCTGGAGGGGTTATCCTTGACAAAGAAGACTCTTTGCCTCTTTTCCAAAGGCTAGGGGGGAGAGGGAGAGGAGGAGATGATATCAAGGTATCTTGAGATCATAATATCCCAGCTGAATGAATAGGAGGAAGGAGAGATGTGGGAGGCATGAAAAGAAGAGAGAAATTCTCTGTGTCCATGGGCTAGGGATTCAGGAAGGACTAAATAAGGACTGCCTTGCTTCACTGAAGTCTCTGTTGAGGTTATGTAGCATCAATTGGTTAGTGAGACCATGAAGCCCAGATGTGATACTTCTTTCCACTGTCTGGTGGCCATTAGTTATAGGTTGGTCTTAGCCAACAGACAAGTGTTCTTTCTACTACCTGGCTCTAGTAAGTAATGGAATACAAGTGTTGTTCCAACAACCTTGCACTTGATTCACTTTTGCCCTTATATGTGGTATGGAGTTTCTACAGTTGTCCTAAATCCTTAGTCTGCTGGGAGTAAGAGGCTAAGCCAGGAGAGAAGGTGCTCAAGGAGGGTCTGATGTGTAGGTCGCCCTTAGGATATGCCCTTGCTCTAGTGGCACAGTCTCTAGAGTAGGCACACTTGTGGGCAAGTTTCCATGTGAAAAACACAATGTAAGTCCTATACCCTTTCCATATTGGTACCACAAAGAATCCCACCTTCTCCACAGTGATAGCAACAGAGACATTTGGTGTGCATTCATGTAGACCACAGTATTGTATTCAAGGTCAAGAAAACCATGGAGCTCATCATCCAGTCCAACCACCTTGTTTTACAGAAGAGGAAACAGAGGCCCATGGAGGTGAAGAGTCATCTAAATTCCCTTGTCTCATAAATCAGTAGAGGCAAGGTTCAATATCATGCATCCTGCCTCATGACCAATTTCAGGTGTTTTTCCAGCATACCAGTCTTCCTCCGTGAATGGAGTGATTTGACTATGGTATCTGTCAGCTACTCCCCATCAAGGATGGCAGCTATTTCTCTGCTGCTCCCCTTATCTGGACAACTGGACCAGTATTTCCTTCCTCCCCCTCTTGACTCTGCTCACAGTGCACTCAGGGGCAAGGAACAGATGCCAGAATGGAATATATAAATAAGGATTATTCAGTCCTTTGCGACTTTCACTGTACATTAGACATAAACTAGTTAAAATCTTCAAAAACACTTAAAACTGGTATGCAAAGCATAACATGATGCAGCTTCTAAGTGGCCATGGGAAAATAAGCCTGCCAGTCACTGCTTGTCCTTGGAGAACATTGCTAGCTCCCACATCAAGCCCTACTCAGCCAGTTCTGTTGTAACCCTAGTTCATTGGATCATGCTCACTTTATGATTAATACTGCCTTGGGTGATGCTTTAGCTGATGAACTTAGTCCCCTGGCACTATTCTGGGTACAAAAGCTTCCACTCTTGGTCCTTAGAAGACAAATAGTCTGTCACTGGCCCCATGTGTGTATATGTGTACAAGTTCACACGCGTGTCTAATTGCCTACAAACCATCTCATTTCATCTTCTTTCTCTTTTTTCTTGCCCAGTGGGATCATGAGCTGTTGGCCAAATATGCCAAACTGTCACCCACCTCTGTCCATTTGCACACTACCTTCTCATGACCACCTATTAGAATCCTTCAGTGCCATGGTGTCTCCCCAGTGAACTCTGACCAATTGGGAACAGACTTTGAAATGTTCATCACCCCAGCTACTTCCATCAGGATTTTAGGTCTGGATCTCCTCAACTGGTTGATATGAACTTTGTGGGAAAATAAAACAAAGTTAAGTAAACTCTAAACAAAGAATATGTTGGATGGGAAAGCCACAAATGTCATCAGTGGGAATTTCTTTAGTGCATTCATCATTTTAGCATGCCTTGGGCTTTGATGGTGACCCAGAAGCCTCACTTGATTCCTTCAGCTAATTTCAATTACTCTAAAAATGTCTTTAAAAATATCCATTTTATGTTAGATGCCAGGAATATGAAGACAGAAATGAAAACAAAACGAAATAAACAAAAGAAAAGAGATAAGGCTCTGCCCTCAAGGAAGGAGATTTGATCCAAGGTAACCACATATCTGGGAGCAAGGCATTTGTGGTTTCTAGATTTACCAGTGGCGAGTCCTTGTTAAACATGCTCAGCCATGTAGCTGTGGCTCTTAAGGGTGATCGTTCTCTTTGTGACTCAGTTATTTGCTCTGGGAGGTGGTATAGTGAATATGTTTTAAAAACAGACCCATGTCTGTTTTAACTGCCATAAATAGAAACTGCTCCTAGTAGACTGACTCAAGATGGTGCCCTTGGAGGAAGCACTTTTTGTCTTCAAAGTTCCCTCTGACACCTTGAAGGTTTAGTTTTCAGTATGGCTCTTGTTGCCTGAATCTTTTCTATGTTGGAAGGTAGAGAAGCATGATGTATATTTTTAAATGGGCAAAATTACTGCTTGTATCTTGCTGAATACAATGTACAGATACATCTCTTTGTCTGTGTATCACCTCAGAAGGATTAGAAGCTATCTGATGGCAGAGATCCCATTTTTTGCTCTTCAATGTTGTCTTCTTCGAGCTACCCCTACTATAATAAGGCCCTTTTATCTTCCTTAGTGTCTACCTGACTTGAGGTTTTTGTTTTTGTTTTTTTCAGAATAAACATTTAATGGTTGTGATTGAATAAATAAAGGAAGGAATGCCTTACTAGTACTGAGAACAGTGGTCTCATTACATCCTCTTTGGAGATTGTCTCAGATCTTGAAAAAGCAATGTTACTATTGATCTTGAAGACTGAAAGGCAGACTTCCAACTCCATACTCATGGCATTTCTACCTGTTCCAAACATTGTAAGATCATTTGAGAAAAATGACTCATCTGTAGGTATGCTTTGATCAAGCTCCCACTGCTAATCGTAAGGAGGTCAACAGAATATGGCTCCATGTTCAGGGAGATTCCCAGAAAATTGTTATATGGTCGCAAACAACTAGAAGCAAAGGCAGTGTCGATTGATTTGGCAATGGCAGAAATGACTAGGGTGGAATATTAGGACACTGTAAGAAATGAAGACTTACCAATTCAGAGAAAAGTGGGAAGATTTGAATAAACTAGACCCTATGGGGGCAATGTAGCCATTCCAGCTGTGTGAGTGGTTGGTCTCATACTAGATACTTACCAGATGCTTGTTGATTGATTCCTTTTGATGTTTGCCTATTACCCTGGTGAGACAAAACCCCAAGTATTGCTTTAATTAGCATTTTCCTTGTTATTAGTGATCCAAATCAGTCTTTCATAGGGTTGTGGGTAGATTGCAATTCATCAGATAGCTGCCTCTTCATGTCCTTTGGCCCCTTCTCAATTGGGGGAAGGCTTCTATTCATCCCCCTGTCATCTATTAACAATAAAAGCATATTTAATTTTCTTTAAGAATAGTCATGGTGGTTAAATGCTGAAGGTATACATCACTGTGTGCCACTGAACCAGGGGAAACCTTTTCAGCTGACAAGTTCATTTTCTAAAACCGATTTAAGGATTGAAACTGTAGGTTTCACATTCTGACCTTTGTTTTCTTCCAAAAAATCTTCTTGTATAGCAGCCCTCCAGTGTCCTTTGGGTTGCTTTTTGGAATATAAAGTACTAAGAAATGAGAAGCTTTTTAAAAATTTTCCCCTTGAATGCATCAGAAGACATTTCTTCTTACCCCATGATTCCTGGTTATAGGGCTGACTCACATCAGGTTCATGCAGGTGGATCCTCTGTCTCTATGGTCCTCATCAGACCAGCCCTAAATTCACAGAAAGCTTTTATCTCCACTCTCTGTGACTAGAAACAGAGAGGCATGTAGATGAGAACAACAGAATAACAAAGAAAACAATCAACATCAGGATCCTTTTTTGTCCTCTGAATACCCCTTCTCACCCCCATGCACAGGGTTGGTGCTTAATAAAGACTTACCTGTTGACAGATTAACAGATGACTGCAATAGTCACTTGTACTCAGAAAATTACATCCCCCAAGCCTAGTCTGTCCTTTGAATGTCAGCAATTCACTGCCAGCCTCCATGGCAGATATGTACTTCATAGTAGGCTTCATGTTGGCATTCGTGGAGTAAGAAGAGAAAAAAAGAAGGAAAGCCTGTGACACTAAGAGAAAAGGACAAGGAGGCCCCAAGGTGATGGGCTGCAGAGGTCCTTCTAGGGAAACTTAGGGGCAGACTTGGACAATAGATGCATGAGATAGGCAGGTAGGGATAGGATGTAATGTGCATCATTGGAGGCATTGTCCACACTGTGGAGATCACTCATCCCCATGTGTCTAGGAGTACATTTATAAAAATCAAAGTCCATAATGGCATGTGGTCTCTTTGGTTTATGAAGATGATTTCTTCTGTAGCACCATGCAGAAATGTCCAAGTAGCAGACACAAGTTATTAACACAATACCAGACGGATGAGTTTTATTTTAATTCACTTCTAAGCTACTTGGATGGGCTGGGAAATGCTATATAAATGGGAGATATTATGATTTCTCTACTATTGAGAGAGCCATCCACACAAAAAGCTCCAGATGGTCAGATTTAAATAACTGAGAACACAGGCACGTGATCTGAAATGGGGATGGGCTTGGCAGTGGTTCCCAAGCACTCCCTGAAGTCTTCCAGCCCTGCTCAGCCCCTCTTTTGTTGTTTCCCTGAATAGCTCATTCACAAGCCTGAGGCTGTTGCTTAGAAAACATCTCAAAAGCAGATTGGGCAAAATCTGTCTTGTCCTGTTTATGTTTTTAAGCCACCATTAGATTGTGAAAACTCAACCTACTGACAAATCAATCAACCAGCCTCATATAATTTTCTCATTGACCATCACTTGAAGTCATCTTCAATTTAAGGTCAAGATTTTCACAAGCAATGATGGCTGTATTAGGGCTGGAGAAAGCCCAGGCTCCAGGTGCCATCCTCTTCCTGAAGTGAGGAGTCCCCTGACTAAACATATGGCTTTGATGAGTTTGGAGGTGGGGTGTGATGGGATGTTTGCTTTGCTTTGAGTCTGCAGTGGAGAGAAGGTGATCAAGGCATCATGAGACCACTTGATGTAGTTGTGATTTAAAAAAAAAAGTTCATTGCTGATAGGTGAGCTCTGGTAGCTGTGGAAGAAACTGGTGAAGCTGGGAATGTAGATGACTGGCAGGATGGTGGTATCCCCAATAGAAATATGAAAGTTTAGAAGAGGAGTAAACTTGGGGGAAGGAAGAAAGGAAGGAAAGAAAAAAGGGAGGGAGGAAGGAAGGAAGGAAATAAATATTTATTGAGCATCTACTATTTGCCAGGCACTGTGATAAATGACCTTAAAATATTATCTTATTTAGAAGCAAAACTCGGAATGGCATGCATTATCATTATTTCTATTTTACAACTGAGGAACTTAAGGCAAACATATTTGGTGGTTGTTTTTGTTGTTTTGTGACTTTCTCAGAGTCTAAGGTGAGATTAGAACTCAGATCTTCTTACTGGTAGATCTATCCATTGTACCATTGTTATGGTCAAGAAATAGTTAAGTAATACTTTATGGAATTAGAAACCAGACAAGTGAAACTTTATGAACCTGGGAAGCCAGCCTAGCGTAATTTATCTTTTTCTTGCTCGATTGCCATGTCCTGTGCCCCTCCGCTTACCCTACACACCCCCTCCGCTCTGGTTGTCTTAGCAACAACTTGCTTATGTCTATATGGTAACCTGTTTTAGTAACCAATTGTGTTAGTTAGATATATAAACCAAAGAATGTATAAAAGGTTCTCCACCCCCGAACTCAAGGCTGCTCCCCCTTTAATTGGCATGGAGTAGCCCCAGCTTGTAAATTAAAGCTCTTTAAAACTTATAATTAGGACTCTGTGGTCACTTTGTTAAGACTCATCAAGTCATGTCATTTCACCACTTAGCTGCCTTCTGCTATATGGGATATTCAAAGGGACTAGCATCTCTGATGTGAGGGCTTGTTGAATTATTTCCAGGGCTACTTGTCCACCTTTGGTGTCCACCTGTCCCCCAACTCTCACATTTGGCTCCAAGAAGCTGTAGCGTGCACAGCAGCCACACCCTAGTAAAACTATCTCTGTAGATGGGCTAACCTGGGTTAAAAATAACTGACAGGCCTCAAACCATCAGGCCTCAAACCATAGACATAGGGCTATGTCTACCCCAGCATGTGAAGACTTCCATTGCTTGAATGGGTTAATCAATGGGGACAAGTTATTACAGCAACACTGTGGAGTGCTTGGAGCTTGGTCAGATATGGACTTCACCCATGTCATTTACTGCATCCCACGCCACTGCCAGTTGTCTTTTGTCTTGCCACTGGACTTTGAGGAGAGTATGAGGTTGATGACATTGTGTAGCTCTGCCTCACTTAAATCCAGTTCACGAGTGAATCATCACATCGCCCTGTGATGTAACTCATGCTCTTCGAAAATGAAGGACAAACAACAACAACCACGACATGATGTCTTTCCTGATCCTCCCTCCCCCTCCCAGCTGACTGTGCCTCCCCCTGCCCCCGCCCAATGAGCCTTTCTCTCATTCACATACAGCAGCAGATGCTCAGACTGTTTGCCTTTACTCCATTGTCAGTTCCTCTAGGATGGGAGTCTCTTTCCTTCTCTTTGTGCCCTCATCTTCCAGCTCAGTAACTGGCACATACAGAAGCTTAATGTGTTTGTTCATTGATTGATTAACTTGCTGGCCAAGACTCTGTTTTTGCTCATCTGCATCTCTGTCTCTATCTCATGGATATCATTTAAAGGAAGGTGTTCGGAGTGAGCAAGCAGGCTCTCCCCAACGAGATCCAACCAGGGACAATGTTCCTACCGTCTCACAACTCAAAGATTAAAGGAAAATTTGATGTGCTTATTGCTTATGGAAAATCATTTGATCCAGCAGAGCAAAATCTTGCTTTACAGCTTCTCTTTCAGCAATGGGTCAAGCACATATTAAAATCATCCCAGATTCAATAAATAGCAGAAATGATGCCTTTTGAAGGCCCTCTGATCATGGATATGAGAAGAGGAATGAAGCAAGGGAGTCTTCTCTTCAGTGGGATGGAGGAGTTCCAGCCCAGAGTTCAAGGTCAAGACTGATTCTCTGTGGATGAGTCCTTCCAAATGGTCCTGTTGGCATATGATGTACTGATAACATTATATTTATAACATGTACTACTGGAGGTGTATCTTATAGGGAATTTATCTATGAGTCATCAAAGGAATTTGGATTGATCATTTACACAGGAAAGATCAAGCAGAAGGTGAATCCTTATGCCCAGATGACAATATGCATTTGAATGAAGAACCTGGAGAGCTTGTCCATCAGTATGAATATACCAAGAGCTGATTGGGCCCAGATTTGAATAAGGAGGAGAGTGGCCAGCACTGTCTTTGTAGAAATTAAAAGTTATTTTAAATAAGTCCAAGTTTTCCAATAAAGAAAATATATACGCATGTGTGTGTGCGCTACTATTATGTTACCACTACTACTGCTGCTGCTGCTGCTGCTGCTATTAGGAGGGCAATAGAAGGGCTGACAGAATTAACTAAGATATAACTAAGGAGGAATTCCAAAACAATGGCAAAGCAATGCCATTTGGTGAGCTGGTCACATGTCAAAGGGGATGGTGCATGTCATTCATGCATAGCCAGAGTACATGCGTAGCCTACAAGCATTTATTGTTGTTCTGTCATTTCAGTCATGTCCAATTCTCTGCGACCCCATTCGGGGTTTTCTTGGTTAAAAACTGTAGTGTTTGACACTTCCTTCTCCACATTCATTAGGCACCTACTGGGTGCCAGATACTTTTCCAGTCCTCCAGTTTGGTAGGTGGTTCCCCTCCCCAAACTGATGAGAAGACTTTGTTGGAGCAGCCCAGATTGAGAGCACATGAATATGTTGTTATATCCAATTTCTTTGAATGGAACTTCCAAACTGATGATATTATGGGTTCACTGGAGGATAATGGGAAGGTTGGACCCCAGTGATAAACTGATCTATGAAGAGGCATGTATGTTGTATACATGTATAGAGGCAGCATGTTTGTGTGGAGAGAGCCTTCTGCATATTGGGTACAGGTAGATAAATGTGGCTGCCTGTAAATGTGTGAGTTTACAAATAAAGTCACCGAGTGAGTGATTTGCTGATTGGAATTTGCTTGGCTTTTGTCGTTAAGAGATTCCAACTGTGGAGCTGAACATTTTCTCTGAAATATAGGCATCTTTTCCTCAAAGATAGATGATTCCAAACTTAATTGTGTGCAAACATTCTAGACACTACCTCAAAGTCAGCACAGACTCATCAATTATTTAAAACCCACCAGAACATCCAGTAAAGGATGGCTTGCCACAGTGGACAGTGGGCCTTGATTAAGTGGTGAGGAGGGAGTCTGAAGGGAAGAAAATATGTCCATATTCAGAGATGTCTCAATGAAGCTGTCAGAACAGCCCAAACAGCTAGAACCACATCCTAGAACAGAGAATCCTGGCCCTGCCGACGCCTTCCACTGAGTGACCTTGGGGAAAACACTTTACCTCTGAGTTAGTTTCTTGAGTTGTAAAATGAGAATGAATATACATCACTTACCTATCTGACAGGGGTCATTGTGGTCAGAGGTAATAACATATGTCATTCATTTTGTGAGTCCAAAGTGTTGTAAAAATAGGACCTAACATTGTCATCTTCATTATCATCCTCATCACCATCATCATCATCACATAAACTTGAACTGGAGTTTTTGTCATGGTAATTAAGCGTTTCTAATGATAATCCCATGGGATAGCCAACTAACCTTTGCATTCATCTTTTTAAAACCTTTTCTTCCATTGCAGACCATAGACTTTGAAGGTTTCAAGCTGTTCATGAAAACATTCCTGGAGGCCGAGCTCCCCGACGATTTCAGTGCCCATCTCTTCACATCCTTTAGCAGCCAAGCCCCTCATTCCAGCCCCTTGGTCAAAAGTAAACCTCCCCTCCTCTCCGGGGGTAAGCTCTTCTCTCTGTTTTTCTTTTATCTTGTGTCTCTTCACCCTCCCTCTCCTAACCGCCCCCCACCCCAGGGAAAGGGCAGATTTAGGAATTTCAGGAAGCATCACAGGTTCTGCATAAGGAAATCTGAGGGGGGATGGTGGTATGCAACAGCTTGCCTTTGGTAATGAGAGATATGGCAGAGTCACAAAAGATCGTGCGAATGTGTGGGAAATGCCAGGTTTCTATGAATACTTTTTAATTGGGGAAATGCAGCCTTCGTTAGATTCTTCATGTAACTGAGATACTCACAAAGGCTTAGCTTTTCAATGATTAACTAATATCTGTTCCAAGAGACATTTCTATGGGATAACAGGGTAAGCTGATCTTTCCAAGGACTGAAGTTGAATGAGTACATCAACATAGACTATCTGGTAACCTAGATCTGTTAGAATACTTATGAGCAAGATTCTTGTAATAATAAAGTCAGTATTTCAAAGGGCTTTCATTTAGGCAGGCATGTGACTGGGTCATACCCAGAGTGCATCATTCCTCCTAGGGTCAGACTTTCTGAGTTGGTCAGAGCTTACTCCGCTGGCGGGACAGTCTTCTCTTCAGGAAGAGGCATCTGAGGTGATCTTTTTGGTCCGAAGTGATCATTGCTTAAAAATCGAAAGAGCAATGTTTACCTGCACACTGTTTTTGTAACATATTAAAATTACTCAAATGTATGAATGTGATTTTTGAAATCAGAAGTTTAGGTGACCTTGTTTTATTACAAATTTATGAAAATATTGGTGCAATCTATACAAAGACCATTTAAGCTGCATTGAAATTTTAACAGTGGCTGCTCTGATTTCATGCCCAGGAATGAGTCCAAGTTTTAGCCATAGCATATTTAACCATGGGTTAGTCATTGTTTCTGACCACCCGCACCATGAATGATAAAAGAAAAAAAAAATTCTGCTAGTTGAGAGTATGCATCCAAGATCTTTGATGAAATTCCACAAATATTTGCTTTGCTAGGTGCCGACTGCCATATGACTTCAGTCTCTGACTTTCTTCATTCCATGGGGAATGAGGACTCCATTCCTGCTTCCTTTTGAATCTGAGAAATGAAGCTCTTGCCTTTTCTAGCCAAGCAGGAATCCCCAAAGCCAATTTCTGCAGCCTATACCCATTCTTCCTAATGAAAATCTCTCCTGCTTAGGCAGTTCCTTTCCTCACTGAAATTTAGCTCTTTGAGAAGAGGTACTAAATTGCTTGCTTTTATAAGGATCCCAAAGGTTGAGTACAGTGCCTAGGACAACACAGAAGTGCCTCAGAAATGCTTTATTCAGCCATGTGTACCTCTGACAATGACAATTCTAAGACAAAACATGAATGATCTCTACCTTCAAGGATCTAACATTCTATCAGCAGTCAGTAATGAAAGATGCATCCAAAAGCACAAAGACAAAGACACTAAAAAGTCTTTGGAAACAATTCCAAGAGGGAGAAAAAAAGAGCAACTATAGGGATCAGGAGAACCTGATGTAGGTGGTGGCCGCCAGGGCTGAGTCTAGCAGGTGGAGGTGTGGAGGGGGAGCATCCAGCCCCTGAGGTGTGAGACAGAATTTATTACACAGAAAGTCAAACTAATGGGCCAGTGTAATGGGAGCAGAAAGTGCATCAAGAGGAGCCATAGGAAACCAGGCAGGAAAGAAGTGGGAGACATGTTCTGGGATGCTCGAAAATTCAGGATAAGGATTTTATATATTATCACTTGTCATATTATCATAAGAATTAGGGAACCACTAGTGATTTTGAACTAGCAAGCGGTGTGGTCAGAATTCTGTTTAAGGAATGTAAATTTGGTAACCAAATAGAGAATGGATCTGAGAAGGCAGATACTGGAAATCAAGAGTTCAATTCCAAGATTACTGCAGTGGTCCTGGTGTGAGGCGATGAGGGTTGGAATGAGGGGGATGGTCGTGTGTGTGTGTATGTGTGTGTGTTTGTGTATGTGTATATGTGGGTGTGTGTGCACATGCACGTATAGATAAAATACACTCAAGAGACTTGCAGCCAGAATCAGACACAAAACAAAAACTTGACAGTTGATTGGATTGGACAGCGGGGAGATTGAGGGAAAGACCCCCTTGTGACTTGGAGTGTGAGAAACTGGCTGACTGGAGATATGTTGGCATGTATCCCCTATCTGCTCCCTGATTCATTTGAACTGTTTCCCCCTCTTCTTATCTTCTTGGTTCTTTATTCTTAGTGCCCTGGTTCATGTTAAATGTTGGTGGTATCTCCTTGGACCGGTTCTTTTCTGGGCTTATGTAGGTGACCAATGGTACCAGATCACATGACACTGTTCAGTTCAAAATTAAAGTTATGCTTAGACATCTTTTTTTTTTATTATTATTTTGTTAAATGTAAAAGGAGTCCTGTCATTTCCCTTTCTGCATTACCTGGAATCTGTGTTGAACACTGACTCCAACAAGCTATTGGAATTTTGATCGAAGCAGTGAGTCCAGAGGACTCATGAAGAAACCTAGCTCTTTCCTCACTAGAAAGGTGGGGGACAACATGTACAGAATGAGGTATTCAGGCTGACCCTAATATTTTGGTTACTTATGTTTCTTTGTTATGAGAAAAGATTCTAAGGCAGGCAGGAGTGGGAAGGATTTGGGGAAATGAAAAAAAAAAAAGCATCACCTAGGTGGTGTAGTGCATAGAGTGCCATGCCTGGAGTCAGGAAGACTCCTCTTCTTGAGTTTAAATCTAGCCTCCAATACTTACTACCTGTGTAACCCTAGACAAGTCACTGTAACCTTTTTACCTCAATTTCCTCATCTTAAAATGAACTGGAGAAGGCAATGGCAAACCACTCCAAGTGTCCTTGCAAAGAAAAACTCAAATGGGGTCATGAAGAGTCAGAAAAAACTGAAACAATCCCAAAACAACAACATATATTTTTTTTTAAGAAAATGTTTGGAAATCACCTTTCTCTCTTAGTCCATCCCAAGCTGTACCACACTGATGATGGAGCTGGAGTGATTAGTAAATGTCAGTGAGGCCAGAAATGCTGCCCATCTTGCCAACTACCAACTGCAAAGCTTTGGTACTGAGACTTGGAGATGAGTGAGGTGTCTTGCTGAAATTTGGGGAGGCTCATTAGCGAATTGCTTTTGGATCCTCTGTACCTTCAGAAATAACCTGTTGTGAAGTTCTATGGCTGTGGCTCTCCTGTGGGCTTGTGGCGGAGGGGGAGGGGTGGAAACGAGCATTTATTAAGTGCCTACTCTATACCAGGCACTTCCCAGATAGTATCTACGTTGACGCTCTTGATCACTCCAGCAGGAAGGCAATATTTTTAGCCTCATTTTACAGCTGAGGAAACCTAGGCAAACAGATTAAATGACTTTCCCGAGGTCACATGAGTGTCTGAGGCTAAATTTAAATTCACTCATAGTCAAACAACGCTACCCACTCTACCACCTAGCTGCCTTTGGTTTCCTTTGTAGATATCATCATCATGGAGTATAGAGCATGATGCTTGGGCTCTTTGGTAGGACATGTTCATGGTGTATATTTATTTGCTTTTACGTTCATTTCTTTATCTTTCTTGGCATTCATTCATGATTGAGGAAAAAAAGAAACTGGGAGATTCAAGTTAGGTACACTCCACCTCTCTCTGGGTCCAAGCCTTGAAGCTTACTTCCATTTCCAAGTCCCTTGAGAAGGTTCCCTAGGGACTCTGGGTAAGAAACATCTGTAGTAGCAATGGCCAGAAAGCAATGATGAAACCACAGTGCTGTGGAGCATTGGAGGAGAGTGTTTGCATTCTCCTACTTCTGAAAGCCTTTCTGGATTGCTGTTCTGCAATGGGGCCAGAGGTACCAGGTAAAGAAGGATAAGAATCAATTCATGGAGATCATCACCATGGGTACCTCTGCATACATGTATGCATAGCAGTGAATGGGGTTCACTGTAATAATAGAAGAAAAAATAACAGACCCAGGCCCCACATCTTAAAAGGGAATTTTCAAGGACTGTAATTGCTGACCTGAACACAGTGAGACATAAGGACAAAAAGGGAGGAAACATGGAAATCTGTGCTCGTGGACCAACTTAGATGATTAATGTCATGCACATTCAAAGGAACATGGTTTGTGTGGCTCCCTCTGCCACATCTTTTCAATTATTGAATAATTTGAGTAATTCCTTTCTTTTAACAATAGATAAATACTTGTCACCAATCTTTGCAAGCGTTCTTCTCAGACTAGAGCTCCTTTTGGCCTTCTTATTGTTCTTGTTGAATTATTATGGTATAAACTCTTTGGAAACAGCCTCATTTTCACATTATGGAGTTAAATAAACCTTTTAGATTTAAATGTTGATGTTGAAGAAATTTGGTAACCCTTCACCAATGTTAAAGACACTTTATGAGATAATTTAATTATATTTTATTGTTCTGATGAATCATCTGAAATTGATTAGCATTATTTTCATAGGTAATATTGGGAGATGTGTGTGTGTGTGTGTGTGTGTGTGTAAAGTGAACAGTTTGTTCCATAAACCTTCTCAAATAGTGACTAAAATAGGATCTATTTTTTAGTGCTGAAAATTAAGTAGCAAGTGCATCAATTCTCTGATCTCCAGGATATTGCTACATAAGACTATAAGAGATACCTCCATTGCCTTTCCTCTCGCTCTCTTCTTAGCCCCTTACAGTATGGCTCCTGGCCTCATCCCTCCCCAGAAATGCCCTCTCCAAAGTCCCTAATTATCATTATGTGGCCAAAACCAATGACTTTTCTCAGTGCCCATGCTTCTTGGTTTCTCTGCAACCTTTGACACAATGGATAATTCTCTTAATACTAGAGCCTTCCCTCTATTAATTATTTCCTAATTATTCTACATATGGCACCTTTGTACATATTTGTCTGTTTATCACTCCAAATAGGTTGTAAGCTCCTAGAGGGCAGGTACTATCTTAAGCCTCTTTTTGTTTTCCCCGTGCTTAAAACAATGCTTGCCAAATAGTAAGAACTTTAAAAAAATGTTTATTGATCAAATGATTAAATAGTTTAAAAAAGTATTTCAAGAATGAATATGTCTCTGGAAAAAGAGCTTTGATCTTGTCATTTTAAAACATTAAACATTTAAGCAACAAACACCGACATTTTTAGACGAGTGGATGAAATATTGTCAAAATGTTTGTCATTTAGTCATTTTCAATCCCATACAACTCTTCATGACCCCAGTGGAGATTTTCTTGACGAAGATACTAGAATGGCTTGCCATTTCCTTCTCCAGCTCATTTTACAAACGACGAATTGAGACGGTGTTAAATGACTTGGCCAGGGTCACACAGCTAGTAAGTGTCTGAGGCCAGGTTTGAACTCACAAAGATGAGTCTTCTTGACTCCAGACCTAGTGCTCTGTGTACTATGAGGGCACTGAGCTGCCCCCTGGCAAAGCATATTCTGAGGATATTTATTATTGTGATGGGGATAAAGCCCTGGGTTGAAAGGAGAGCAGAATGGGGGCATTGACATTGTGTACCCATCATTGACAGGGTCATTTTCAGGCGATGTTGAGGAGGTGTCAAGCACCTTTGATGCTTTTCCACCTTGCAGAATCTTAGAGTTTGGAGAGACTTTAGGAAACTTAGTCTAGTCCAAGCCAAAACTGTTCCTTACTTCAACACTGGCAAGTAGCCACCCTGCCTTTGCTCCAAGACTCCCAGGTAGGAGGAAACCATTTCAGCTGCAATGTCTCTGCAGATCAGGTCCTGACAGCAAGCATTAATCCAGCCTCTTCTCCTAGTTCTGACCTGTGCTTCAGGAAGGACAGGTGTGAGACTTCTTCCACATCACTGCCTTTTCAGGGCATCTCTTACTTTGGTCCCCATATGTCAACTCCAACAGGTGAAACTGTAATTCTGACCCTTATCATCACTTTTCACCTGAAACAGTTTCCCTTCCTCTTTCCTGAACTGTTCACCCCCAAGATGTTATCCCCTATGGATATAGGTTCTTAGACTCCCTGCCTTCCATCAAAGCCATGTTCATCTGCCAAGTCAACAAGTCCATTCAACAAGCAATTATTAAGTGGTCAATATGTGCCTTGCTCTGGGCTAAGCACTAGAGATACATGGAAAGGTGAAAACAAGTTCCTACTCTCTGGGACCCCCTGGTCTAATGGATGAGACCATGTGCAAACAACTAATGGGAAAGAGATGGGATGAACTGGGGATGGTCACAGGCAGAAGGCACCAAGATGACAGCATGGGGTGACAAAGGTGTCTTACAGAAGGGGGAATTTTGGCTGGAACTTGAAAAAAGACAGAGGGCAGAGAAGAGAGGAATAGATGTTCTGGGTATGGGGGACACCCAGTGAAAATGCTGGGTCATGAGCTGGACTGTGGTCATTGAGGAAAAGCCAGACGAAAGAATCTAGATTGTTGCTAGATCCAAGAATATTTAGAGCAGGATTTGATGTGTGATACAAATTAGTGACCTTAATGAATTTTTGGAAAGGGAGCCATAGCTGGAGCAAACATTTTATTCGACTAAAGATAATGGCTTAACCTTTAACCCTTTCTGAAGCCAAAAAAAAAAATGTATCCTCATCAGAGGAGACTTTTGACCAATCTAAGAAAGGGCACAGGAATGCAACTGATCCCCTTCTTTTTGGTGACTAGTTGTTAAATGTCTGACTTTGGGGATTTTGTTTTTCTCACTCTTATAATGTCTGATGATTTTTCCCCCACATTCCTCTTCCTCTTGGTTTGCCGTTATTTTATTCTAGTGGGTTTTCATTCATCAACTTTCAATGAGTTTCTCTAAACATTTTAAAATCCATTCAGAAGAAGGCTTAGCTAGAATTACTGAAGCCCATTGAAAACAGCGGGAATAGAGCCTTCAGTCACTCTGTCAGGAATTTAATGATGTGAAATATTTTGAAACTACTTTAGAAGAAAATTATGAAATGTTTTCCATGATGTGGCTGATGAGGTCAAGCCAGTAGCACTCTGTATTTATTTATGGCTCATCCACATTCCCCTTTTACATCCATCACCTCTTGACATGTATCTGCTTGGGTAAGTTCCCCCACAGCAGCCTTGCTCTGTGATTTTCTTAAAGCATGGAAGGGGTCCTGAGTTGTCAAAGGCCAGCTATGGGTGCTGGTGGCTCTTACCAAAAAGGCAAGCTTTCAGGAAAGGTTTTCCTCCTACCACTGACTTCTTGGGGAGTGTTAGTTCATTGTCTAGAATCATAAAACACACACACACACACACACACACACACACACACACTTCCAATATTAAGACCCCAGAAAAGCCTAAAAAGGTGAAAAGAAAGCATAAGGGATTCAATGGAACTGAATTTTTTAAACTCCTACATGTGAAGATGATACTTGTAATTCTTAAAAATTGTACCACCAATGACAAGATAGAAGGAATATACATAAAGGCTATGGATAGAAGATTAATTTTGAGTGAATGACCAAACAAGAGATAGAGAGCATTACAAAATATAAACTAGATAAAGGATGAGAATGAGGATTACACTGGGTACAGAAGGAAGGGGGAGGTAGAATGAGGTAAATTATTTCACACGAAGAGGCACAAAATCTCTATTACATTGGAGGGAAATATGAGAGAGGGGGTACTAGGCATCACCTGAAACTTACTCTCATCAATACTGTTTCTAAGGGGAATTAATATATGTGATCAGTTGACTATAAAAATCTATCTTACCCAACCACTGACCTGGAAAATAGATCCAGGAGAGACAATCTAAAAATTATTGGACTACCTGAAAGCCATGATCAAAAAAAGAACTTAGAAAGCATCCTTCAAGAAATTCTCAAGGAAAATTGCCCTGATATTTTAGAACCAGAGAGC
>CM053585.1:547470236-547507700 GCA_028646515.1 Pseudochirops corinnae
TTAAGGGGGGGAAGGGGAAAGATGGGGAGAAAATTTGTAACTCAAAATCTCATGGAAATGAATGATGTAAACTTAAATAAATAAAATAAAATACAAAGAAAAAAAAAAAGAAATCTATCTTGCCCAACAGGGAAGTATTAGGGGAGGAGATTGAGAAAAGAGTGTGGGAGTAGAGGTAAAGGGTACACTGACAGAAGGGAGAGTGGATCTGGGGAAGTGGTAGATTGAAGCAAAACACTGGTGAAGAAGGAAAGGGTGAAGGGAGAGAGAACAAACAGACACAAAAGCAGAATGGAGAGAAATAAACAGTAATCATAGCTGTGAATGTGAATAGGATGAACTCTCCCATAAAATGGAAGGGGATAGCAGAATGCATCAAAAAAGAGTCCTACAATATGTGGTTTACAAGAGAAACCCTTGAAGTAGAAAGACACATGTAAAGTAAAGGTAAAGGACTGGAGGAGACTCCAGTCTCTTACTCCAGACTTGTGCTTCAGTCAAAGTAATGAATGAATGAATAAAGGGAGGAGTACCAATCCTGTTCTCAGACAAAGCAGACCTAATTAAAAGAGATAAGGAAGGAAACTACATCTTCCTATAAGTTAGTATAGACAGAGAGGTAATATCAACACTAAACATATATGTACCAAGTGGTATAGCATCAAAATTCTTAAAGGAAGAGTTAAGTAAGCTACTGGTTCATTACCAAACAAGAGATAGAGACCATTACAAAATATAAAATAGATAACTTTGATCATATTAAATTAAAAAGCTTTTGCACAAACAAAAACAATGCAAACAAGATTAGAAGGAAAGCTGGGAAACAATCTTTACAGTAAGTGTCTCTGATAATGGCCTAATTTCTCATAGAGAACTGAATTCCTGAGAATACAAATCATTCTGCAATTTATAAATGGTCAAAGAATATGAGTAGGCTGTATTCTGATGAAATCAAAGTTATCTATAGGCATGCGAAGAAGTTCTCTAAATAGCTTTTGATTAGAGAAATGCAAATCAAAAGATCTCTGACTTACCACCTCATACCTATGAGATTGGCTAATATGACAGAAAAGGAAAATGATAAATGTTGGAGAAGATGTGAGAAAATTGGAATACTAATGCACTGCTAGTAAGAGTTGTGAAATGATCCTACTATCCTAGAGAGCAATATGGAACTATACCCAAAGAGTTATTAAACTACCTATACCCTTTGATCCAGCAATATCACTACTAGGTCTATTTCCAAAGATGATTAGGGAAAAAAGGAAAAGAACCTACATATTTCAAAATGTTTATAGCAACTCTTTATAAACCTGGAAATTGCAGTGAATGCCCATCATTTGGGGAATGACTAAAAAAGTTGTGGAATACGAATGTAATAAAATACTATTGTGTAATAAGACATGATAAACAGGCAGATTTCAGAAAAAATAAATCTGCAAAGACCTGTATGAACTGATTCAAAGTGAAATGAACAGAACCAGGAAAACATTGCATGATGATCAACTGTGAATGACTTGCCTCTTCTCAGCAACACAATGATCTAAGACAAGTACAAAGAACTCACAAGGGAAAATGCAATCCATATCCAGTTAAAAAGCTGATGGACTCTGAGGGCCGATAACAGCATACTTTTCTGACTTACTTTATTCTTTTTCATATTTTTAAATCTGTTTCTTTTTTCCCAACTATGACTAATATGGAAATACGTTTTACATGATAGCACATGTATAACCTAGATCAAATTGCCTACCATTTTAGGAAGAGGGAAGGGGAGAAAGGGAGAAAAATTTGGAACTCAAAATCTTCTAAAGATGAGTGCTAAAAATTGTCTTGACGTGTAATTGAGGGGAAAAAAATAAAATGCTATTTTAAAAAAGAGAGACAAATTCAGGCTTCCTTTAGAGAGGAATCTGTTAAAATGCTCTCATAGTCATTCATGTGCCTCTAGAAAGTGTTTCAGCCAATAATTGTAGATCTCAACTGACTTTAACCTTTTTTTTTTTTCTCCAGTTTGTCACCTCCCTTGGCATAACTCTTTTGTCGTTCCTTTTGTTCACATCACAGGAGCCTTCTTTTTCTCATTTGATACTATTGTATAGGATTTCTTATACAAACAATTAGAATCTTTGTGCTTTCTCTCCTTGTATTTCTTTTCTTCCTGACCATGCAGGAAAACATTTGATTAGTATGGAATTATTTCTGTCCTTCTTTGCCATGGTTGACTCTTTGTCTCCCCTTATTATTTGGATTTTGCTTTCTCTGGGAGATTAAGCACATCAAGAATTTCTGATGTGATTTTGTCTGAATTAGCGACCCCCCCCCCCCCCACACACACACACACTTTGGCGTCTTTAATCGGCCAATATGAAATTCCGGCTTTCTGCCGAGTGTTTCTAGCAAGATTCTTCCTTTGCCTTTCTGTACATTCCCATCCCTCCCTCACACTGCTTTGCTTTGGTGATGATTGCAGACCTTTCTTCTTGTGATTCCTGAAGTGACAGCGGCCCTCACACATCCTTCTCTGGTGGGTCCTGAAATGTTGTCATTTTGGTTTTTAATACCTTGTCAGGTCCTGTGGGAGAATGTGTTCCTTCTTAAGAAGCAGTTTCTTTCTTTCTTTCTTTCTTTCTTTCTTTCTTTCTTTCTTTCTTTCTTTCTCTCTCTCTCTCTCTCTCTCTCTCTCTCTCTCTCTCTCTCTCTCTCTCTTTCTTTCTTTCTTTCTTTCTTTCTTTCTTTCTTTCTCTTCCAAGTACTGTTTTAGTGTCATTGGTTTGCTAGTAATTTTCATAGTATTAAATTAAAAAAAGAAAGGAAACCCTTTTAAAAATTGCCAAGTGTGCCCTGCTCTTTCTCAGAATCCCTTGAGATAAGGTCGCGTTTGTTCTTTGTTTCCTTATTAGTTATAATTCAGAGCATTTACGTTCAGTGCAGTTTTTCCTGGCCTGGGGCTCTTGTGGGCTGCACTCCAAATTTGAGAGCTCCTTCATTTGCTCTCCTAATAGCCATGCCCCAGGCTCTCTGAATCGTTAGTGAGATCTTTGCACAGATTGGGTGACGGATACTGTTCTTACCTGTGCATCTACAAGCATCAGATACAGAAACAAGTAATATTCAGAATGGCCTCCTTTCTTTGCAGGTTTGCGGATGACTAAAGGCGCGGTGTCGCCCCCACACTCGTCTCCAGCCAGTCTGCATGCACCACAGGCCATCCAGCTGAAAGACATCGTCTGCTACTTGTCCTTGCTCGAACGAGGGAGACCTGAAGACAAATTAGAGTGTGAGTGACCCATTTATTTATCTTCCGTATAATGGGATAGCATGGTGACGGAACTAGGCTGAGTCAATCTGAGCTTTATCACCAGGGACATGGATTTAGAAGCGCTCCTTCAGATGGTAAAATAAAACCAAGACAACCACTCCCCTCCACCCCCGCTTCTGTCCCCGGATTAGAACCTCGTTAGCAAGGACGGTTCAAATAGAGAGAGCAGGGGATGCTCCCTTGCACCGCTTTTGTCTCCATGAACCTTCCCATCATGCTACTCCTTTCTGTGTCCTTGTGGTGTCTTGTAGTAGTGGCTGGTGTCAAAAGGATGGTCTCCATGCAGCTGGTGTGCTATCCAGGGGTCTCTTTCTTCAGGGCTTTATGCTCCATGGTCTGAGGACTCACTTGTTCAGCCCCATCTCTCCACTTGTCCTGGAAGCCCAGGATGCCTTGGGCCACAGGCATGTTTCTTAAAGCTGTTCTTTTTTTTTTCCCCCCAACATTTACTTTTATAAGATTTTAAATTCCAATTTTATTCTCCCTCCCTTCCCTCTTCCCTCCCCAAGATGGCAGGCAATCCAATATAGGCTGTACATGTACAATCATATTAAACATATTTCCACATTAGTCATGTTGTAAAAGAAACAGAACAAAAGGGAAAAAAAAACATGATAAGAGAGAGAGAGACAGAGAGAGACAGAGAGAGAGAGAGAGAGAGAGAAAGGGAGAAAGGGAGAGAGAAAATAATGAATTCTGAGATTATCTGCATTCAAACTTCATAGTTGCTTCTATGGAGGAAGAGAGCATTTTCTATCACTTGTCCCTTGGAATTATCTTAGTTCCTTGTATTGCTGAGAAGACCTAAATCTCTCAAAGGTGGCGATTGCACAAGATTCTCTTACTGTCTCCAGTATTCCCCTGGTGCTGCTCACTTCACTCAGCATTGATTCATGCAATTCTTCCCAGGTTTTTCTGACTCTTCCTGCTTATCATTTCCTATAGAATAGTATTCCATTGAATTCATATATCACAACTTGTTCAGTCATTACCCAATTGATGAACAGCCACTCAGTTTCCAGTTCTTGATTCTTGACCACCACAGAAAGAGCTGCTGTAAATATTTCTGCACATGTAGGTCCTTTTCCCATATTCTATCTATGATCTCTTGAATGAATGGAGCAAAATGCCATCTTAAAGGCTCTTCTCAAACAGAGTTTTGTTTGAATATATCAAAATTTAGAAGATTCTCTGAAAGTTATAGCAACAAAATAATTTTGCTTGATCATCTTCTGATTATTGTGATCAAATGAAGCACAGAACAAAGAGACCATCCGTCCAGTTGTCTTTGCCACTGTGATGGCTGGAGTACAGTCCAGAATTCAGGTTCCTACAAAGAGAGATTCCTTTTATTTGGGATACAAACCTAGAAGTGGTGTTGCTGGGTCAGAGGATATGCAGAGTTTTATAGTCTTTTGGGCAAAATTCCAAATTGTTCTCCAGAATGGTTGGGTTCATTCATAATTTCACCAACAATTGCAGCTGTTCTTGAGCATTAGAATAGTTATAGCTCAGGGACTGGGGGCCTGAGGCCAAGGAGTTGGACAAGGACACATGTATGATTGTATCTGTTTTGTGACCCACAAAGCCTGCTGACAGTCACCCCCAGTGCAGGGGTGGCACTGACCCCACTCCCAGAGTAGAAATTCCCCTTCTCCTGGCAGTTGGACTAATTTGGGTCCTCCGAGGGATCGGTTCTCTTCTGGATTCCACTGACCAGGCAGCCCTGACCAGTGGGACAAAGGCCTGTATGTCCCTATGCTGATCCTGGGCATTGAAATCTAGGTGTGTCTGCCCCACAATCCTGCTCACACTAAGGCCGCCTTCCTTTGGAGGCAGCCAGGCTGGGTGAGATCTCCAGGGTTGGCCTCAGAAGCCTGGCAATCACTGCTGCGGGAGGGATTCTTCTCACCATTGACAGCCAGTTTCCACCCCGAGGAGCCTGTCAATGCTGCCTCAGGAGTCCTCCTCCCCCTCGCTGATACTGTGAGCCAACTAACAGCTTTGCACGCCAGCCCCTTGTGTGTGCCAGCAGGTCAGGGAGGAATGGTGATGGCTTTATTTACTGCCCTGAGATCCAGACACTGGGGCGACACTTTTATGGACATCTTTGGCTACATGTAACCTGTCCCTGCTCCCTGGATGAGATTATCCAGCATTTAGAGAATAGCCCCAAGGGCTAGATAATCTTGAGGTCAATTGTAAGGAAGGCTCTCCCTCTGGTGGAGAAAGAGAATCAGCGCATTGCAACATGTACTGTGTAGGTAGGTCTTTGGGAAATCCCTGCTTTGGAAGCACTGTGAGTAAGCGCTTAGCCTGTGGACTTGGGACTGGCCTTGTGGATGGTGAGGCTCTTCTCTACTCCATGCACTGACCCCCCCGGCCCCTCCTGGGCTTTGGTCATGGGGCCATCTCTGAATGCCCTTGGTGTCCTGCCCATAGAGCATATTCAAGCAGAGTTTGGCCCACAGTCCACAAACAGCAGTGACTACTCACTGCCACCTTTAGAAGGCATGTCAACGTCCTTGTCTAAGCAGGATAGAGTGTGAGGTCCTGGGGTGAAGGGACGGCTTTTCTGTAGCTTTTATTATCTCCAGAACCTGGCTCATCTGTAACAGGTTTTCTGTTTCGGTGAAAATAGTTCACGGTTGACCTCCTGGTGGATGATCCCTTTCTAGAGAAAAAGCCACAGTTCCAACTCGTCCTCACCTCTCATCCAGGGGAGGGAGGCCTCTTGTGCCCATCTTCTTACCAGTCCTCAATGAGGAATCTGCCCACTAGTAGAATAGCAGCTCTCCCCAAGAGCTCAGTGGGGCGGCCAAATAGCGACATGAAGTATTGGGGAATTTCCATGAACTATTTTAGCCAAATGAGAGCCTCATGGCTGGACTGTCTTCTTCTCCTCAACACCTGGTGTGTGTGTATGTGTGTGTGTGTGTGTGTGTGTGTGTGTGTGTGTCTGTGTGTCTGTGTGTCTGTGTGTCTGTGTGTCTGTGTGTTTGACCATCTCAGCATGTTTTATGCATAACAGGCAGTAAATCCTCCAAAGTAATACATTTCAGCCAAAACTTAGTTTCTTTCCATTTACACACCTTTGTTCCCTGCTCTTCCTCCTTTCCCCAGGATAGACCCTGTGGGACAGTGGCCTGGCCGATCTGATTCAGGCCTTGTCTCCTCACTAGCTGGCTGACCTCAGGCAGGTTATTTCCATGTCTATGATCTTCTGGCCCATTCGGTTTAAAGGAAAAGCTTTGGTCTGTGTGTCGGCTCTGATCCCTTCTCATTTTAAATCCTGTCCCAGTGACCCTTCCCTTCAAGCCTACTGCTGACCCTCTGGCTAACTGAGGCTTCATTTTTCAACAGTTGGCTCTGATTTTCCTGTCCTTGTGAATCCCTGGGGACTCAGGGACGTTCTTATCTTCACTCGCTTCTTTAGTCTCCTCACTCCTGCTCCTCCCATCTCAAGAATGCTTTTGCCTTACCTGCCCTTTTATTATTTCATGGCTTAACATCATCCCCCCAGGTACTTATATCAGTGGTTTTCAGAGCGTCATCTGGGGACTCCTGAGGGGAACAGATCCCCCCCTTGCAGGGAGTCCAAGGGGTATTTTTGTACTATTACTAAGATTTTTTAACAAATTCTAATATGGCAAAGGATCAGCATGTAAAAGACACAGTAAGGAAGCAGTTCGGGCTCCTCAATAGTATTTCAGAGTACAAAGGAGCCCTGAGAATCAGGTTTGAGATTCCTGCCTCTCTGCCATGTGTTTCTATCTTTTTCTGTCCCTTAAGATGTATTTCTTTTTATTCCCTCCTTAAACCATTTCTGTATTTAAAATCTTTTTTTTTTTTTAAACAACTTCTCCTACTTCCTTTACCTCCCATGGAGATTTTCATTAGGTTTTAAATGACTCCTTTAATCTCATCACTTAGTGTAATAATGATTGCCCTCACATAATGGTGACAGCCCAATTATTAAGGGAAGGTTTTTTCTTTTAAATACATTTAATAGATGCATTTTTCCTGCCTAGGGATTAATTTTATTCACTTAATTCATTTGTTCATTCAACAAGTATTTTTGAGTCCCTACTCTTTACAAAGGATTGGGCACAGAACCTTGGTCACTGGGTTCTTAAAACCCTGTGGAATAAGGCTAAAATGGTCCCTATTTCACAGATGAGGTAACTGAGGCTGAGCGAACTAATGGCTTGCCCTGGGTCACATTAGTAAGAATTTTTAGGAGTAAAATCTGAACCCAGATCTTGCTGACTCCAAGTTGAACACTCTAGCTATTGGAAAACTCTTCCTCTTCTTCCCCAAGAACAGAGACACAAAAATTAGCGGACACAGAAAGGAAAAGATCTCTTCATTCTTTGATTATTTTCAAGTCTTTCTGAAGTTCCGCTACCATAGAAATTATTTCTTCAAGTCATGTTCAGTATATAGAGTATTCTGGTGTGTGGCTGGTCTGGCTTTATCATCATGTTGCTCAAGCCTTTCTGTGGAGCTCAGAGCAGTCAAAGTAGACTCTCCTCCTCCTCTTCCTCTTCTTCATCCTTTTCTTTCTCTTTGTCTTTTCCCTCCTTCCCCTTTTTCCTCTCTTCCTCATCTTCCTCCTTTCCTTCCTCCTCCATCATTATTATCCTCCTCCTCTGTCTCTTCCTACTCTTCTCCTCCTTCATCCCCCAACAAACACTTTCATCACAAAAGACTCCTAAGCACACACTAACATATTCTTGAGCCATGAAACGGTAATCCATCATTTTGATTATCTTTAAGCACAGGGCCAATACTTAGGACTGCAACAATCTGTGAATTGGGGTGCATGGAACAATTTGTGCTCTGCTGATTGGATGTGTGTAGTCTGAGTGGCTCCCTCAAGGTCCACGCCTTCTGGCCAGACAGCAAGCATAGCTTATTGTAATGGTATTGGTCACCTTCTTCCCCAAGAAGTTGGCATGGAGATCATCTAGTGAGCAACAAGAGCCCATACCCAGGTGCTCCCAACTTCTCCAAATCATAAGCTTCCTGCCAAAGCTTGGAATGTACATCTCAGATCACTGTCAGATCACCCATCCTCAGAAAAAGAAGCTAAAAGTTGGGGAACCTGGTCTGCGATTGATGTTGCCAAACATTTGTTCATATCTTTCCACTCTGTGAGATTAGCTGCCATAGTGGGGGACCAAGAGGGAAGGGGAAAGATACTATTGTATTACTCATTAAAAGACTGAGGGATCGAGTCTGAAGCAACTAGCTCCAAAGAGAGAAAGAGAGAATCTACATGCAGCATCTATGTATACCCACTACCCCAAGGCTGGTAACTGGGCAAACTCGAACAAGACTGTCTCATCTAATCACAAATTTTTACAGTGGAGTGAAATTATAGGACTTGCCCAAGGATTATCCAGCTAGTTAATGCTGGAGGTAAGACCATAAGCCATATCTCCTAACAGCCACAAGAGCACCTTCTCACTACCTGCTATGATATATGAAGGGAAGAGCAGAGGTGAGGAGGTTGGGGAAGATGAGAAAGGATGAAGGAATAGATATTAGGCTTTCAAAAGATTACAAGAAACTGGGAGTGAAGGCTAATGTGTTCTATGACAGAATCCAGATCCCAGAAGAGTGACTGTGTGAAAGTAAAAGCGAGCTATATGTCAGCCCTATAGCATCTCTGTGTGCACCAGGAAGTCTTCCAAGGCTGCTTTCAGTGAGTTCTCCTCAGCCAAATGAGCTTGCACCCTAAGGATCTGTATGCACCTACAAGAAACAGTTATTTTATTCACGTGTGCAGGAGTCCTTGTGATATTAAATAGTAAAGAATTAAGATGTGAGAGCAACTTGTCCCAACACTGCTTTTACCCATCCCCAGATGTAAAAGAAAGGTTGTATTAATGAAGGTGATGGTGTCGCATACTGTTGGAGGTTTCTGAATCCTTCCAAACGGCTTTCCTAACGATAGACCTGGGAGTTACATAGAATATACCTGCCTTCCCCCACCCCTGGTTCATAGATGACAAAGGTGGCCCCCAGGTGATTCAGTGACATGCCCACAGTTACAAAGCGAGGTGTTGTGGGAAACTGGGAGAGAGCCAGGTCTTTAGAATCCCTGGGAATGTGTCTTCCCTTTTAATGTCATTGATTTATGTCTGCCTGCCAGCTTAACTATCTGTGTATACATGTAAACATTTACATGCATCTTCTTTATAGATGTGTTCTTTATATACATATATGTTTATATATGTATATACACATGTACATGTGTGTGTACACATATAGCTTTGTGCTTATGTGCACAATCAAAATTATTTTTGGACATGATCTTTTATGTGGGGATATGCTCTGTCTACATGTATATGCTTATATACAAGGCTAGGGGGTGAAGTGGACGGACCATCAGGCCTGGCATCAGGAAGACTTTGGCCTCAGACACTAGCTGTCTGACCCTGAGCAAGTCACTTAACCCTATTTGCCTCAGTTTCCTCATCTATAAAATGAGCTGGAGCAGGTAATGGCAAATTACCTCAGTATCTCTGCCAAGAAAACCCCAAATGGGGTCACAGAGAATCCAACAGGACTGAAACTGCTGAGCCACACGATAAGAACGGGAGTGGAGGAAGAACTGAAGAGAGTAGGGTCCAGCTAGATGAAGTATTGAATGTTAAAGAAATCAGAGATTCCATTTTGTACCTGTGTTCATAAACCCTTTTTCTCTGTTAACATTCCAAAAATATTGAGATGGAATTTCATCCTCTGGGCATTCACTGGAACCATCATTGAGATAACGCTAAGTAAACAGTGTGATGGAGCTGATAATTATTTCATCCTGGAAAAATCATCATGGCAAACATTGTTCTAGTTTAGAGAAAACCAGTTTAAATGAATAAAAAACCTGATTCTTAAAATTCGCAAAGTGATTACAGTGTTTTTTCCATTGCATGCAATGGGCTTTGGCCAGCATTCTCTGGTGGACAGTGACTTCTCAGTGGCTACCATTGGATTTTCCAGACCTGTGCTATCATTTGGCTGATTCTCTGTGACTTGTGATCTAATTTGTCCGTGGTTACACCCAGGCACTCTGTGTATCAGAGGCAGAATTCAAACCCAGATCTCCCTGAGTAGCCACTAGGTTGCTCTGGCTTTCTCATTATCAGTAACAATGTGGAAAGTGCCATACATAGGTATGGGAGCAGACATAACAAAAATGAATTTTATCCTTCGTGCTCATGTAAATAAATGCGACAGGGAGCCCCAGTTTCTAAACTGAATGAATATTGGTTATTACATCCATATTTTTATAAGTGGGCAAATATAATTTGAATCTTCTTATATCTGTTTTGGATAAATGTCTGCTTGTCTTTATTCATACGTCTGCCTGTCAGTTGACCTGTCTGTCTACCCCTCCTGCCATTTATTCTGATAAATCAAATCTCCCCACAGTCATGGTTTATCATAAAATGCCGCAAGTCCAAGGTCTGACTCTCAGTGTCAAGTTGGCTTCAGTGTCTGCCCCAACCAGGGGGTCGTCTTTATTAGACAAGGAGTAAGGCCTCTGAAATTCTCAGCCAAGAAGTGATTGGCCCCATCAGTGAATTGTAGTTCTGTACAGAAAATGATTGCTGAGTCTAAAAATGAGCTTGCAGGGCGGATGTTCAGTGGACTCACCCTTTGCATTTTAACAGCAGCCGCACAGTTTCTGGAATGACAAATAGTTGGTCATCCTTGGTGATTTGATTAAAGTAATTTGAGGTCATATTTTATCCGAAGTAACAGACTTGAAAGTAACAAAGGGCATGTCTTTGGGGAGGTTTTATTGTGGTACCTGAATGATTTGGGGAGGGGGGTCTGTCAGTTAGGAAAGGTGCGGTTAACAGCTTAAAAGTAAAAGCTGATGCAGTCCATAAACCAGGATGCCTGGCCCAGAAGCTGCTTCCCTTACTGTTTAGTAGGGAATTCATTATCATATTCAGACCCACCAACTCCCATCTTGTCCAGTGACTGGAACATGACAAAGGGGGAGTAGCTCTTCTTCCAAGCCCCTTAGCCCTTTCAACCTTATCTTTTGATAATGCTCTATACATGTCCATTATTACCCCCACTTTATTGATAAGGAAACTGATGGCAGAAGGGGCCAATGACTTGTTCAGAGACAGAGAGCCAAAAAGTGTGTGAGGCCAGGATTTCTGACTTCCACTTTCATGTTCTCTGTCTTGGGCCACCAAGAGACAATGAGTCAGGTGATGAATAGAGACCTTTTCCTGATGCCAGGAGAATCCACCTCCGACACGTCCCCGCTGGGTGATCCTGGGCAAGAAATTCTCTGTTTGTTTTTCTCCTCCTAAGACTATGACTTGCACAGCAGATGCTGACGTACGTGGGTAAATGGAGCCTCTTCACCACAAACCATGCAATCCCAGGCCCAGTCTTGGCCCCTCAGATTCTGAAAGCACTCCATAGATTACCAACCAATAAGCATTCAGAAAGTGTGCCGTGACCCAGGCACTGGCAAACACTGGCAGTGTGCATACAGAAGTTCCCAAAGAGTCTAGATTCTTCCCTATGGGATTCAGCATCTCCATGGAGCTCAGAGAGAAGCTACCTAGCTATTGTTAACCTCGTCTTGCCCGAGGGAAAGAGAATCAGCCACTTTTCCCCTTGGCTGCTGAATGACAGATGCCAAATAAATGGGATTTTCTGTCCCTTTGCCGAAGTCCAGCTGCTTCCTGAACAGGGAGGGCGGTGTCCTCTAGCCATTGTCCTTGGGTTCCAGTTCTTCACTTTTTAATGATGCCCACAGGAAGCGTCCAGGGCCCCCAGGACTCCTTAATAGGTCAGTGCTGAATGAGCAAATGATTTGGTGGTTTCTTTACTCATCTCTGATTGGTGGCAATGGCCATTGGTTACTTCCTTGTCCAGGAGAGCCTGGAAGGCCCGGTGCCACAAAGAAGCATTCACTGGGAGGGGGGTGCACTTAGTCCTACCTGGAGGTAAGTCTGAGTTGGGCTCTTGGGATGCTCCTGTTCTCCGCTAACCTCTTACTTCTTTCCTTTCAGTCATGTTCCGCCTCTATGACACAGATGGCAATGGCTTCCTGGACAGTTCGGTGATTGCATTTTTTTTCTTTCAAATTTGCCTTCATAATTTCACATACTTCTTTCTGAGAAGTATGGTAATGTATCATTCAGGGGTTCTACCAATAGAAGTTGTCTTCTCCTAATTTCCATGTAAGCTTGTGTTTCTTGGGTCAGAGATCCAAGAAAGCCAATGCTGGAACTGGGCTATTTTCCTGGAACCATAGTGATGTGAAACTGGAACATTTTCAAATCTGAAATCAAAGGAGGGAAGCAACTGACTGGGAGGGGGGAGTCTATCAATTATACAACACAAAGAAGATGACAGTGCATTGGAAAGAAGAACACAAAAACACAGACTCTTCAGTCTTAGGAAATAACTTGTTTAGGGAATGAAACATTACAGGAATGTTCATTTTCAACTGTAAGAGGACTTGAAAGCCACTGGTTCCAACTCCATCTTTTACCAGATGAGGAAAGCCAGGGTGGTTAAGGGATTTTCCCAAGGTCTCTTTGTTAGTAAGTATCTGAGGCAGCATAAGTCTTCCTGATCCCAAATCTTTTCTGGTTCCCAATTATATATTTTTGGGGAATACTAGATGAATGTATCTGTTGCTTAGACCAGGCCTTATACCCTGGCAGTGGGCTCTAAGTCTATATTATGCAAGCCCCAGTTACTTAAAAGGCAAATAAGGTATTACAAGTAGGAGAGAGATACTCCTTCAGGTAATCTCACCTCCAAATCTGTTAAAAATTATTTTTAAAAAAGAATTGTGTCAAAATTACCCCCAGAGTTTGAGGAACCTTCAACTCAATGTGGAAGCCTCTCTCCTCTGTCACTCCGATGTGACTGCAATCTAATTTTATCTTTCCTAAGGCCTTAAAATTCTATCCCACCTAATCTCATGAAAGACTAAAATGGTAATAAAACATTAAGTAGAGAATTATGAAAAGTTTGGAATAGGAAATTCCACTTTAAAAAAATCAACATTTAAATCAGTGGATCATGGGGTCAGTAAAGCCCCTCACACATGTGAGCTGGCCCTGTCACTGCATCTCAGTCCCCTGGCAAAGAGAAGAAGTTGGAGACATTTCTGTGTAAGGAAGGAAGAGGATAATGGCACGTTGGTGATTATGGAGACAGAGTAAAACCATTACCAAAAAGGAGGAGAAGACCTTAGACTTGGAAATGACCACAATAATGAATTGATTGTAATTGTGGAAGTTTTTGATGTTTGAGTAGCTGAGATTTTTCCAGTGGCCGTGACTCTTGAGGTGCCAGGAAATCTTTGTTCCATTTGGGAAGGGGAGCCATTGACTTCATAAGTCTGAAGGACCTGGGAGATCACTTAACCCTTCTCATTCTAAAGAGGAGGAAACAGAGGCTTTGGGAGGGGCTGTGATCCTCCCAGGGGCATGTCCCTTTCTGTTTCATGGAAGGATGGGGACCAAGGGCTTTGACTTGCTGCCCACACACTTATCTTCTTGAAGGTGTCCCTTAAGGGCATTTCCAATGTCCCCGCCCCTCAAAGTCATGAATGAATTCCATGCTGGGCTTTAAAGATTCTGAATTCTTACAGACTCCTACATAGTGACTTTGTACATGTGTCCTGCACACTAGCCCTGGGGGACTGGGTCTAAGTAACCAGACCTTGGATAGCCCCAGCTATGAGGAAGAGAAACATATTTTATTGAAATGTCAGGTCTCTGTAGTGACCACAATAGTGCCCCAAAGGCTATACTCATCACAATGGTCCCCACTTTGAAGATTGTCTCTAAGACAGTTTGCTTGGTGTTGCATTTTCTGTAAGTCTTTATCACCCTGGACCTACACATAACCTCTCAGTGCCCTAAGCACCTCTCTAAGGCTATAAGGTGCCAGGGGGGGTGCCACCTGCTCTGGTAGAGAGACTTTCCTTACCTGGAGTTCCCTATACCAATGCAATTACAGTTTCACCTTCTGTCCTTTTTTTTTTTTTAATTTAAAGACACAATTATTGGTATGTTGGTCCACAGAGAAACCACAAGGAAACTCAGTCTAATATTTTTGGCTATTTAAAACAAACAAACAAACAAATAAACCATTAGCAAGAGTTAGTCATATTCCAAGACAGAGTTTGAGAAATTGTACTGATGGGCTCCTTAGAAATGAATGTCTTTGATCCAGAGCGCTGAGCCACAGCAGACTGGCTTTTGGTTCTAAGCCCCACTCCCCGCCCCTCTTCATATCTGTATTTCATAGTCTCTGGGATCCCAGAGGGACCTTCCTGGTCATCTAGACTAGCTACCTGAAGAAGCATTAGCTAGTCCATGTAATCTGGTAGCTGGGTATTCCACCTTGTCTTGAAGATCCCCAACCAGGGTGAGTCGCCCATTTTGGGTGGCAGCTCCCGCTCCCTGGGGATGCAGCCACTCATTCCAAGTTGGGTTTGTGTCCCCACCCTGGGTAAGTCATTTATCCAAAGCAGCTCAGAACTTCTCAGTGGAAGCAAAGTTTCCATTTCCTGTAAGTGGAGGAAGTTTGTACAATGGGAGTTTTCTATAAGATGGACTTCACCCAACAGGCCAAAACCAGAGAAACATATAATTGAACAAATATAAAAAGGACAAAATGTAAAAAAACCAAAACCCTAAAGATCACCCTCAGGCCTGCAGTCTGGGCCTGTCCCACCTTCACTACCCTCTTCTACATTTTATAGAGAGATATTAATATCTCTACATAGACTAAAAAAAAAAGTTTAGTACTTTTATACCACATTGATGCAACACATGGTTAGGAGGAATTTATTCTACTGCTGAGTGAGTTGTGTAAGAATTTTAATTTCATTAAAATAAATTTATTAAAATGAAAGAAATTAAATGAAAATAAATATTAGATTTTACTTTAAAAATGTCTTTGTTGTAAGGAATGGCTTTCCAGAAAAGGGAGACAGAGAAATAGGGTGAAGTCTAGATGATATAAAAATAGAAGTAAGTTATCAATTAAATTAGTAAAGAAGAAATTTATTCAAAAGTTTTCCATCATAACTTTCCTAATGAGTTTTCAGCCTCAGGGTTACAGAAACTGCAGTTGTTCCCATAGGAGGAACAGCCTGAAATAGGGCGTAGAGGGCCGGCCTTGGCATCAAGAAGGCATGAGACTCAGTCCTGTGTCTGATACATATGGGCTGTGTGGCCCCGAACCCAACCTCTCCCTTCCAGATTCTGCTTTCAAAGCATTTCATTCACTCCTCCAGTGGAGGTGCTGACGGTGGCATAGGCCACAGGAGTTCCTTTGGCACAGGGGAGGGCTCCTGTGGGAGGGCCAGGCTGCCCTCTGGTTGTGCCAAGCGCTAAATCCTTCTTCTGTCTCCTTTGCCTCCCCCCCCCCAGGAGATTGGGGGGAGTCACTATTAAATAAATCATTTAAAAGCTATTAGACATTCCTGGTATAACATGTCTCCCCGGCTAAGCCAGATCAGGGCTTGTGATGTTGTGGATAATTGGGAGGGGGCAATGGTGGCTAACAGGCCATTCTCATGTCTCTGTTTGATCCCATGCAGGAACTGGAAAACATCATCAGTCAGATGATGCATGTGGCTGAATATCTCGAGTGGGATGTCACGGAGCTCAGCCCGGTATGTGCCAGGCCAGTTGGCCACGCCCCTGGGCACCCAGGCAAGGCTGCCCTGGCCCGAGGCAGCTCATGTCTAATAGGAAACAAACAAAGACCTAAGTCTTTGTACACCTGCTGCCATCGCCTGGTCCACACTAGTGTGTGATGGAGTGTGTCTGTGGGTGTGTGTCTGTGTGTCTGTGTGTCTGTGCACATACAGCCAGGCCACAGCCCCGAAAAGAAGCATCACCTGCCCACGTGGCAGGAACTCAGTTGGGTTCTCCCTGTTTTTTCACTTGGCCCTCCACATGGCCAGCAGTGCTCTCACACAAGCCCCCGTACTTGGGGAGAGGCCTGGCTCCCTCCCATGTCTCACACTGGACAGCTGGGGCCTTTGGGAGCTCCCTCCCCGCTTTGGCCCTGAAATCTATAGCTCCACGATAATTCCCCAGTAGATTCACAGAATTCGTGAACAACTCTCTCAGTTCCTTAGCTGCTGCCTTGGTTGAACTCGCCTCACAGGATGTTCCATCTGAAGCTCGTTCCTGGGTCACTCCTAATGCCCTCAGGCCCCCCCACCTCACCCCCCCCATGACAAATCACAGCCCTTCTCTAGCCTCAGGCATCTAAGAGTTGTGTGACCCTGGCCCAGCCACTTAACTCTCTCTCAGTTTGCTCATCTATAAAATGTGATGGAGAAGAAATGAGAAACCACCCCAGTATCTTTGCAGAGAAAACCATAAAGAGGGACACAAAGAATTGGATGTGACAGGAAAACAGCTGAGCAAGGACAGTGACAGTAAAGACAGACTGGGGGGAGATTTTACTCCTCCCTCCGGGCTTCTCAGCAGGGGCTCTGACAGGTGTGAGTGTCAGAGGGGAAGCCTCCCCCATGATGGTGTTGTGCTTGCCTGGAGTGGGGGATGATGGGGATGAGAGTGTAGGGGTCGAGTTGGACCGAGACGAGCAGCTCAGAGGTGGCAAATGCACCTGTTGCCACCTCTGTACCTCTTTTTAGGGAAGCCTGGGATTCCCAGGAGAGCAGGGGGACAGCCACCCCCCCCCAAACTACACTGTTAATAGCCAGGAGCCTGGAGAGCAGGCGACCAGAATGCTACAGTTCCACCCTCACCTCACACACACTGATTCTGTGACTGAGGGATGTCTCAGAGCCTCAGTGTCCTTATCTATAAAATGGGTGAGGACATGCCTGTAGAACCTTAAACGAGGGGTGTGGCATGACTCAGATGGGACAACATTCACAAAGCTCCTTTAAACTAGAGAAATGTCACTTATCCTCTGGTGATTTACTTCTTGTTGGCACCTGTGGGCCCTCACCAAGCCCAAGCTCGGGAAGCCTCCTCTGCTCACAGGAACTTCTCCTCTGGCTGGAGCCTTTGTTTTATGGATGAAGCCAGTGAATTGGGTGCCCCGATGGAATCTGGGGTCCCCTCTCCTCTCACCCCTGTTGCTCCTGGAGCCACACCAGACTCAGGGCCCTGGGCCATCGCCCCTTCTCTCTCACCTCTCCTCTGGTCACACTGGCCGTTCTCCTGCAGCTAAGCGCCTGGGAGTTTTGTAAGATTTTTAAACCAGGTGGAAAGTAGCCTTTAGAAACACTGCTAAGGCAAAAAAATGGTGGATTTGTCCAATATCAGAGAAGCGTTTGGCTCCCCTCACTTACCATTACTGTGACCCAGGGCACTTTTTAATATTTCTGAGTCTTGGCTTTCTGTTCTGTGAAATGGAAATAAAATTTTTTTGCCCAGTCGATCTCTGAGAACTTTGTGAGCATCAAATCTAGGACCCTTTCAGTAGATCACCTAGTGTGAGCTGCTCATTTTAGTTAACTGGTGAGACCCAGGGTTGCTAAGTGATTTGTCCAGGGGTGCACCAAGGCAGATTTGGGATTCAAACCCAGCTTTTCTATTGCCAGATCCCCAGGGAACAAACCCAGGTTGCCTCAATGGAGTGTCTTTGTGGGATTATTTGTGTGAAAGTGCCTGGAACTCTTCATATCACTATGTTTTGGGTGCTGACAGTAATATCACAACTTTTATTCTGGGTGCGAACTATGACCCTGATTAAATTAAGAGCCCCAAAGAGGTGGACAGAAAGGGAAGCAGGGAAGAGAAATGTGGAGGCTCTGTGTATGTATGTTGATTTTGTCTATGCACGTCTTTGAAAAAGTCGGGATATTAGGAGTATTTCCCCGTAAAGCAGGAAGTTGGGTCCTAGTAAGCGGGGTTGTGCAATGAAAGACCTGAAGTCAGGGAGATCTGAGTTTGAATTCAGCCTTGGGCACTTTCTAGCTGTGTAATCTTGGGTAACTCATTAAACTCTCCAGGACTCAGTTTCCTCATCTGTAAAGTATGAATATTAGCAGCTCCTGCCTCACAGGACTATTGTGAGAATCCAGAGATAACCATGGAAAGCTGTCTGCACACCCTTAAAGTGCCATATAAATAGTGTTCTTGATCTTAGTTACTATGGCAATATTGAAGTATGAGACTTGTGAGGTCACTCCCTTTGCCACTGCACAGCAGCAGCTCTTGTATACCTTAGAGTAAGGCACCCAGAGTTGAAGTGACTCGCCCAGAACCCCACAACCAGCCTGTGTCAGGGAACATGTGGAACCTAGTCTTCCTGCCTTCGTCTGTCTCTCTGTGTCTGCTGCCTCTCCATCATCTGCAATAGAAGAGTCAGAAAGCCATTGATGCCATCGAATTGAACGCCCTCATTTTATAGATAAGGAACCTGAAGGCTGGCGATGAGGACATCTGTCCTGCCCCATTAATAATTAAAGATCCCTCCAGTTTTGCAGCCTCTGGGAATTAGAAGAGAGCTCTCACTTATTCATTTTCTGCTACCTCCTCTGCCCATGCCACCTGGGAGATAATGGGCACACCGCTAACCCTGGGTCACCCCCCGTAAGCCTGGGTCACCCCCGAAGACCATGAGAAATAGATGAGGTGGTGACGGGAATGGGAAAGAGTGTTGATGTTGGGGATCCTCCACACACTTGAGCTCACATCCGGACCTAAGTTTATGCTTTAAGGCAGTGCTTCTCAACTGTCATAATGTTGTGACCCTTTAACATTCGTATGTGGGCGTATCTGCATGTGGGTGGACCCGCCTGGAGACGGATAGAGGAGTTTTCCAATGGTCTTAGGGAACCCCTGTGGCCCCTGTGAAAGGGTCATTCGACCCCCAAAGGGGTTGTGACCCACAGGTGGAGAACTGCTGCTTTAAGGGGAAACTGACCTAACTCAGTGTTAGATCCCAGAAACAAAGTTCAGCTTCCAGTCATAAGAGGGTTTTAGGAACCCACCCTATTTGTACAGGTCTGTGCAGTGGGAGTTGTTATCTTTCCCACTTCCTTTTAGTTTTTTAAACAGAGCATTTCCATCTAAAGCTATTTGGCTTTCGATAACAAGATGTGTTCTTGTTCTTCTCTAAGGCAGGTCATTTATATAAGCAAAAGAGTATGTGCTTTGTGTGTTGGTTACTTGGTTTTAGGACTGGTCTGGAATATTCCTGACATTCCCATCTGTTGCACTTAAAATGTACCCACTTGTAGCAAACAGTTAGTTTGGCCTTCTTTTGGACCTTCAATGAAACCCAGCTCTGGGGACTGACCTGCCTAAATATAAGAGTCATGAGTCCTTTATCAGTCCAGTTTTTTCTTCTAAGATGTGATGGGTGAAGAGGTGACCCTCTTCTTACTTCATGGATGGTCAGAAAGAGCCTCTTCAGCTCTTCACTACGAGGCTGAGGGGTCTAACATTTTCCAGCACATCCCTGACCCTTCAGAATAGTCTGAGGTCGATAGATCACTAAGGCCCACGGGGTATTGAGATGAAAACAAACACAAGTTTCCAACTGTCTCATTGCTGGATTGCTTCACTCAAGTACATAGTCATGAAATTTGATCCATAAGACAATTAATTTTATTTGGGTCAAATTTCCTACTAATGTTCTTCAGAAATGGAGGAATTTTTTTGGGGGGGGGCCTCCCAGATTAGTTGGGTTGAATTAGTGAGTTGAATGACCCCTGAGTTACACTTGAATTTATACCTGTAGCCCTTCTGAGGGGTAGCCCTCTGAGCCATCAGCCCCTCCTGAGACACAACCAGCCTTCCCTAGACCTGGCTCTCCTTACTCATCGTATGCTCCCCTGTAGCTAATGCTTTTCCCTGTTTCTCAGTGTGAAACTATTTCCTGGTCTTCTCTCCTGAAACAGATACTTCATGAAATGATGGAAGAGATTGACTATGACCACGACGGCACCGTGTCCCTACAGGAGTGGATTCAGGGAGGCATGACCACCATCCCCTTATTGGTGCTCCTCGGCTTGGAGAACGTAAGTGTGGGTCCCTGGGTGGGCATGGCCAGCCTGGCTCCAGAGTGTCTTGTGCTGGAGCCCCCAGAGCTCCATGCTGGCTGCGCCTCGGAGAGTGTCCTGTGCCCGGGGATCTGTGTTCTAAGGGGCTCAGACTAACTGGGTTTGCTGTGGTCCTCTGTTCAGTTTTATCTCCCTCCTCTTCTCTTCCCAGTGTGTTTATGTGCTTATCAGTGACATTTATTTTGTCTGCCTCTATGGCTACAGCACTGTGAGGTGGTCTCTGGTAGTCACTGGGTAAGAATTCTGCCTGAAGGGAGATGGGCAGTGGCTGCCAAGCCCTGTGTTAAGCACTTCACAAGTATCTCCTTTGACCTTCACAACAGCCGTGTGAGGGGATGCTATTGTGATTTCCATTTTACAGATGGGAAGACTGAGGCAATGAGGGGTTAAGTGCCTTACCCAGGCTCACACAGCTAGGAAGGGAGGCTGGATCTGAGGAAGTGGTGTGAGTGTTCATGTGTGTTTGAAGGCAGGAGGAACCAAGCCTACAGCCCCTAGGAGGGGGCCAGTGGGGTGGAGGGTGGGAGGGGAGTGGGCATGTTGGGCTCCCTCCCCTGGGCAGGGATGAGGGCATCAGTGGGACCCCGGCAGGAGCTGGACCGGTACAGAGGGAAGGCAGAAGCTTGACTCTTCCCCACGGAAACTGCTGGTCTCAGTGACTCACATGGCTCACAAGTGCCGGGCTCTGTGCGCTGCAGACAGCTTTCACCATCTAGAAAACTGACTCAAACACACAGCCGAAGGGCTTTTGTTAAAATGCACACAAGATGTAAAATCTCAAGTGCTGGTTCAATGACCAACTGTACAACCACAAGATAGGAAATGCTTCTAGATAGCCTTTTTTCTGAAAAGAATCTGGGGGTTCTAGTGGACTGCAAACTCACAATGAGCCAATGGCTAGGCAAACTAATTCAACCAGGTCTCTGTGGTTAAGAGTCAGGAAGTCCCAGACTAGGAAGTTAATGGGGCTGTGGTGCTCGATCCATGGGGGGAGGGGGGGTCTTCCTCCCCCACTCCCATGGTGTTTGATGAGTGCTGGGGATGCCAGAATAAGAACAACTTTGATGGGCTACAAGGAGTCCCAAGGAAGGTCCTGGGATGCAGAAAGGCCACAAGGACCTTCCATCTGAACAGAACCTCGAGGAGCAGTGTTGGCTTTATTAAAGAAACATAAAATGCATTTCTCAGTCAGCTTAGTAACTCCAGATGTGAAAATTATACAAGACTTAATTAGGACAAACATAATAGAATTTAGGATGGAAAATAATCGTAGCAATCCAGAAGTGAAATCTCAGAAGTGGATGTGACCCCAGGAGTCACTCTGGCCAACCACAGAATCTGGGGTCCCAGGCTCTCCAATCAGCTCTGTCCTAACCAGTATTAGGGAGGAAAGGGGCCACTGGGAATATTCACCTTCACTAGGGCTGGGGGCAGGAAGGTGCTTCACTGTTCATAAAAGAAGAAGGAGTCTGGAAAGCAGGCAGCAGCAAGGTTAGGGGCTTTGGGATGGACCCAAGAAGGAGAGCACAATCAGCCTGTAGGGGGGTATTTGTTCCATGTTCTCCCTGAGCCCAAGCCTCCTTCTCTCTACTCTTGGCCAGCATCAGGGCTCTCATTTCCCCTAATTTCTTTGGCTCTTCTCTAGAGAGCATGTGTGGTACTTTGGTTTCTGCCTTAAAATTACACCCCCTGGGACAAATCTCTGGTGACCCTGACAAAGTTGCAACCTCGGTTGGTTTGTAGCAAGGGAAATTCATTGAAGAAACCAATGATGTTTGGCCTGCAGAAGACTTATAGGGGTGATGGAGGAAGGCAGTGAGCTGCTCTCAAGTCTTTGAAGAGCTGGCAAGAGGAAGAGAAATTGGAATGAGGGGAGGAACTTGGTCAAAATGGGAGCTGTCCACAGCATGATGGGCTTCCTTGAGAGAGGCAGTGCCGCTGCATGGGAAACATCCAATCCAAGGCTGAATGGACAGACCCCTATTGAGAAAGCAGCCAGGGGTGCTCGGAGTCAGGGACAATGTGAAAGGGGTTCTGACGAGCTCCACACTGCCTGGACCTGATGGCCTTGGGGTGGCTTTCTCTGAAATTCCCGATTCTGTGACAAAGGCAAATATCCCTTCGCAATAAGATCACATTTCTTTCTCCCTTAGTCTTAAAGTCCCTCAGACCAACCTTCTTCATTGTTTCATCCCAACAACAGCAACTCCCCTTTCTACAGATCTAGACAGTTAGAAAGTGTTTTCTCTGCGTTATCTGAAATCCTGATATGGTAGGAGGGAATGTGGGAATATTCAGGGAAGAAGCAGGAGAAAACCCCAACATGAGAGTGGGTAAAAGGTGACCCTCAAAGAGAAACACAATTACCAAAAGTGATCTTGAGGCCATTGGATCCCAAACTGGCAAATACCCAGGGAAAAGCAGTCCTCGGGCTGGCCTGATCCCAGGCCAGCAGAGGTGCCCTTGGTCACCTTCTTCTCTGTTCTGAGGGTCTCTACGCTGCTGAAACCGCTGATTTGATCTGTGTGTGGCCTGAGCAGCAAATGAATTATTGAATTAATATAAAAATCTTTTGGTGAAAAGTCACAAGACAAAGCTTTAAAAAGGACTGATCTCCCAAGACAAAATTATACACTTTTTTGTTTTGTTTGTTTAATTTTAAAGTTGATACCACACCTGGAAAGAGAATCGTTGGGTTGGTCATACTCAGGGGAAGGATTAGCAAAATCCTAGGTTTGCTAAAACATTAAGAGCTTCTGGGCTTTTGTAAATTGTGAAGGAGATAAGAGAAAGAGTGAGATGGGGGGGTGCAGTGAGGAAGGATGGGGGTAAAGAAGGGAAGGGAGACGCACTTTTGTTTTTGTTTGTTTAGAAACAGCAAAACAATTGTAAATTCAAATCTTTGAGTGACTGAGGTTTTGTGGGAAGGGTTTAATAATGCTCTAAACACACACAAAAGCAAAACAGGCCTTGGCTTGGTGGGGAAGTTTTGTAAGCAATGTCAGTAAAAAACTGTCCCGGGTTTGCTGTGCATTGTATCTTCTGCTGAATCTGGGGAGCATGCTGGAGTCTCTATGGTGGAAGGAGCAGGGCTCTCCCTGGAATGAGGCCCACACCCCGGCTGGCTCAAGGGTAAGCTCTATATGGGTGGCCTTCTCCTTGCCAGAGCTTTGTCTGGGATTTCTTTTTACCCCCAACAACTTGCTAAGAGACACATGCCAGTAGTGATTTATTGGCGATAGGATAGAGATGCGTCATGCCCGGAGCGGTGATGCCCAGGGTGATGATGCCCAGGGCAGTGATGCATGACTTGGGATCCAGCCTCGTTATCTTACCTGGGGGCTCCTTTGTGTGTGGTGTGGAAGGGATGAAGGCCAGGCTGCCCCCTCTCCAGTTCTGCCCTTCTCCAGCTAAGGTGCAGCTTCACACCTGCTCTCTCCCAGACAGCCACTGGGTGGCAGGGCCGCACCATCCATGGACACACCTTGGCCCCTGAAGTCCCGGCAAGACCAGGGAGAATGCTCTTTCCCCAAAGAGACTGAAGAGTCAATCCTGCCTCCACCCCAGGATCCCAGGGAGGCCTGCTTGAGCCCCTTCCCTTGCAGTCCTGGTGGCCATCCCTTGGCAGATCAGCCACTGGCATGCAGAGGGCATCCCAGAGGGCAGAGGCACATAGAGCCTATGAGTCACAGAAGCCCTCTGACATCTGGGGACCACTCGCTGGGGAAGGCCCCCTGAAGCACAGAAATAACTTGCATTAACTCTGGTCTAGAACCTGTGACCGATGTAACAGGCTCTGGGACCACTACAGCACCGAGGAAACTGGTCCTGCCTGGCGACACTGGGGGCTCATTCATTACTCCTGGGGGAGTTTGACATGTAAACTGATGAACATTTGCAAAGTATGTGCCCCAGAAGGCCAAGATGAGAGCATGGACAGGTGGGCTGGGGAGGGGGGAGAACAAAGCCTTGTCTTATTTAGGAGGCAGTGCCCCACCTATGCTTTGAAGGAAGTAGGGATTTTGTGACATAGAGGCCATTGTAGGCATGTGGCACAGCCTGGGCAAAGGTCCAGAGATTAGAGGGACTGTAGCCTCCTGGGAACTACCACTGGCCAAGTAGGACTGGCAGAGTTAGTTTTGGATGAAGGAGAGGGGAGGGGAGTCAGATTTTGGTGGATTGTAAATGCCCACCTGCGGGGTTATGCATCGTATCCTAAAGGAGGAAGGAGTACAGAGGCAGCCAAAGACGTGTGTATAAAGTGAAAGAAAGACTTTACTAAATGGGAGTCACTGTGATTTATTTATCTGCCGGGTTTGTGTGCAGCAACAGAAGTCTGTGAGATGAAGGATGCGCCTTTAACAGACAAGCTGCCCCTTCACTGGGCCCTTTCTTATCAAATGGGAAAGGCAGAGTTTTAGCCTGGCTCCAATCCGCCTCTGGCCAATGCGGGTGCTGCTGGGGCTCCAGGCTTCTGGCTCATTTTCAGGGGAAGTCGAGGGAGCAGACAAAGAGTCTGTGACAAGGCACCTGGAATGCTGCCGTGGGCTTTGAAGAAGCCACTCGGCCACCTCTGCAGGAAGCCGGCTCACGCCCAACTCCTCTCCCCAGCTCCTGCCATCTCGCCCTCCTGGAGGTCTGCCCCGGGAGGCCAGGAGTTCCTCAAGGGTCCCTTGTGTCTTTGCTTCCTTTTATTCTCATTCCCAGGGCTGCGCTTAGCCCAGTGCTGAGAAAATGGTAAACCCTTGATGTAAGATGTCTCTCTTTCTCTGTCTCTCTTTGTCTGTCTCTGTCTCTCTGTCTGCCTCTCTCTCTGTTTCTCTCTATCTCTGTCGCTCTGTCTCTTTCTGTCTGTCTCTTTCTTTTCCTCACTCTCTTTCCCTCCTCTCCCTCTCTACACGTTTGTCTGTCTCAGTCACTAGCAAATAAAAACTCTTCCTGCTGTTGAAGAGATACCGCCTCTGTTGTATATTCTCTGTGCTTTAGGAACAAGTCTTCCAGAAAGACTATTTCTGAATGAATTTCACATTATTCTCACGGAGAGATTCTCAACTTAGGGTTCGTGAACTTTGATTTTCTTCTGTTATAACTACATTTCTATCCGTTTGGTTTTCCCCTTTAACCCTCTGTATTCTGTATTCTGCATTGAAAAGCATAGTTCTGGGGGGAGGGGGGAGTCCCCCAACTGCCTCAGGTCTCTCCTGACCAAACGCTCAGAGCCTTGCTCTCAGGCTCAGGATCCGAAGCTCTGACAGAGGAGCCTCGAGGATGTGCTGCCTCCGTTGTCCTCAGCCAGCTCTGCCCCAGCTCGCTGTTAAGACAAGCTCAGAGGAGCCTTGAACAAGGCAGCCGTCCCAATGTGGCCAAATGCCCTTTGGGTCAGTGTTGTCCATCCCAGATAGACCATTGATGCCCCGGCTTCTCCTCTGACCTCTCCCTCCCTCCCACAGAGCGAGAGCCTGCACCGTCGTTACTGTGGGACATATCTATGTGTTCAATGTGTATTTCTCAGTATCTTAGTCAAACAACAACAACAGAGATGGTTTAAAACATGCTTCCCACTCTCTTGGGCCAGGATTCATGGATTTGTGCAATCTTTCATGCAGCCATGAGGTGGTGCCATAGTGCACAGAGTGCTGGGCCCTGAGTCAGGAAGACCCACCTTCTTGGGTTCAAATTCAGGCTCAAACAATTGTGGGACCCTGGGCAAGTCACTTCACCCTGTCTGCCTCAGTTTCCTCATCTGTCAAATGAACTGAAGAAGGAAATGGCAAACAGCTCCAATGTCTCTGCCAAGAAAATCACAAATGGAGCCACGGAGGGTCGGAGGGACTGAAACAGCCAAAAAACACCATTCATTCTCCCATGAAGCCCTGATGGAGCAGTCAGTCCTCTGTGCCGAGCACCTCACATGCGTGAAAAACAGAAGCTCGGGAACTCTAGGCCCTCACATTCAACTGAAAACCTCATTCAAATAAATGAAAGAGCTGGTGAAAAACTGCTGCAAGTGGCCACGTCCAAGGTCTCTGTGCTGACTCCCCGAGAAGAGCCTTTGCCAGTCTCTGTACTTGTTACCCCACCTTAGCAGGAGGTTATAGTTCTCAGTTTTTTGCCCCTGAACAAGAAAACCTCTTGTCTCCAATTCTACCATGATTTCTTTGTAACTGAAAATTCCTGAAACTCAAAGAAATCAACAAAAGAGAAATCCATCTATAGAATCAGATGTCACTTTGGAAAAATCTGACTTTATGAATCTAGAGCTGAAATGGAACTGGCCCAGCACCTTGGTTTTTTATGTGATAGACTCATAGAATCTCAGAGTTGGAGTTCAAATTCTTTCACACCCCCTCGCCCCTGAGCTGGTACCCCCTCTCCAAAACCTCCCCAAAGACTACACCACTGCCCATAGGTTCTATGACCCAGGGGCCACAAGACTCCAGAGCCAATATGGTTTTCTTCTCCTTGTGTCCCTTGTTCTTGGTGTGACCTTAGGTCAGCCACGTCTTTCCTCTGGGTCTCAAGTTTCTCATTTTGAATAACAGAGCTCATCTTGGGTGATTTCTTGCCTCTCAGGGCTACTGGATCAGCCATTCCTTCTAAGTCTTCCCCCTGAGCCGCGTGGCTTCATGCAAAGTCTTGGTCTTGTCTCTGCACAGAATCATCTTTTTCAGGAAGACTTTGCATTTCTTCTTTATTTTGCTTTATTCATATTGAAAGAAAAATGACAGAGATTAAATGCAGAGTAGGAAGTAGTGACCACATCGATGACAGGTTTTTTCTGTTTCCCCTAAGCAGTCCTGTGCAATGCACAGACCATACATGACTCTCTGCATTTTACGTTGAAGAAAGCTAAGGACTGTGTGATGAGAGACTGAAAGAAAGAAGACCTCAGAGACCATCTAGCCCCATCCTCTCTTTTTACGGATAAAGCCAGAGAAGGGAATTGGTTTGCCAAGAGTCCCATGGCAAGTTGGTGGCAGAGTCAGGGTTTGGAATCATGTCCCCTGGCTCCATCCATCCCTCCCCTACACCTCACACTGGAGAAGTGCCTTTCTGCTGGTCTCAGTCTCAGTGATCCTACTGGAGGCCAGGCCTTGTAACTCCCGATCCAAGACTCTTGACGTGCTCACCATCTCCACTATACAAATCTGTAGTGTGTCAGTTCAGTGAATTCAGCACTGATTAAATGCCCACTGTGTGCCAGGCGTTAAGCTATACTCTGGATTCATTTGGTGCATAGACATTTATTCCACCAGCTCAGCAGCAAGCCATGTGTAACTTCTGTCCTTAGCAAGCTGTCCAGGTCCCTGAGAGGCAGCCTTGCCTGTGGTCACACCACTAGAAGGTGGAGTTGGGGCCCAGTTTTCTTGGCTCCAAGACGGACTCTCTATGTTCCAAGCTACCTTTTGCTTCACTCCCTGTGTGTACAGCATGACTAACTAAGGAAGGTTTTTCAGGAAAGAAACAGGGGCTGCCTCCTTTTCTAAAGGAGGAGGAACCTGCTCTGCTTCTGGATAAAAATAAGATACCCAGGGAAGGGTGAGATGATTTTCCATGCTCTGCCCATGTTCAGTCACCAAAGCAATATTCTGCAAGGTAGAGTAAGAGGTTTCCCTTGGTTTTCAATGTGCTTACATTATCTATAAATTGCTGAGATATGTTCATGGGACGATTTCAGCTAAGATAAGTGATGTACCTTTATTTCAAGCTTAGCCATGAGCCTAGAGCCAGGGTGGGGAATCTGTGGCCTCGAGGCTACCTGTGGCCCTCTAGGTCCCCATGTATGGCCCTTTGACTGAATCCAGACTTCACAGAAGAAATCCCCTTAATAGAAGGATTTGTTCTGTAAAACTTGAACTCAGTCAAAAGGCCACAACCAAGGACCTAGAAGGTCACATGTGACCTCAAGGCTTTAGATTCTCCAACCCTGACCTAGAGTGTGGCCATCACCATGACTTATGTAGGGGCTCTCATCTAAGGAAACTGAATGACCTTTCCAGGTATTGTTTCATTATAGCTCAGAGAATAGTCTGGCAAAGGAGTGTATGGGATGAGTGAAAACTTGGGGTGGTTAACTTTTCAAAATGCTTTCGTCAATCACTTTTATGTTCCTTTGTCTGTTTTCCCGCCTTGGTGGGACCCTCCCCTTATCTTTCCTTGCTGTCCCAGTTGGGGAAGTATTTGATGAAGTATGCCTCTCCACCAATGAGAGGGGAAACAGTCCGGGAGGGGTCTTGACCAAGTTAGGTTATAAATTCCAGTACTATCTTTTGTAACTTGCCTCTTCTCCATGATGAGTCATGGGGAAGACCTCCCTCTTCTCCCGGGGAAGAGAATAAAGTCCTGTTCTTATCCTAAGAGATCTCTGTTTTTATTTCTTTTTGCTAAATTAAGGATGAAGGATATTTTTCATCCCAAATAGGAGGAAGAGTATTCTCCATTAGAAAAAGAAGAAATGAAAACACCAAAGGGTGAGCCAAGGTTGTGAAATGGAGAGGAAATGGGCTTAGGGCCAGAAGACTGGGCTTGATCCTGGCTCTGCCTCCTGGTTTACCATGATGCCCTGGAGAAGTCACTTGGCTCATTCTTCTTTATACAATGGAGTGCTGGTGGGATGGTAGTAATGCTACTTACAGGGACCATCTCACAAGCTCGATGAGAAGAAAGTACTTCAGCTTGTCAAGGCACTATGGGAATATGAGCTGACATTGTTACTGCTCTTTAAGACTCACATTTTCACAATAGCTCAAAGCCCCTCCCCAAATAATGATTGTCCCTTTGATCCCTTGGCCATTTCTGTAGACAGATGGACATAACCATTTATGTTGAAGAGAGAGAAGGGGGCTACAGAGAAAGAGACTGCAGCAGAAAATGGTGAGATCTTCTTTCCTCAAAGGTGGAGCCCAAAGAAGGTAGGCAGAGTAAGGCCGGCTCACCCCAGGAGGTGATGGATGATTGGTGCTCCCAAGAAGTCACCAACTTCTGCTTTCAGTAATCTCCCTTGAAAGAAGCAGCATCCTTGCTCTCAGGACCACAAGTCTAGAGCAGGGAGGGAAATAACCAGGCATTTTAAAGATGAGGCAAGTACCCAGAGACATGAAATGACTTTGCCAAAGATGTACAGCTAGTCAGAGGCTACATGGGGTGCTCCGTCCTCAAAGCCAGGAATCTTCTGCTTTGTCACATTTCTTCTCTCAAAGTGGGGTGTGGAGGAGGTGGGTGTTGCCTAGTAGAGAGAGCACTGGCCTGAAGTCAGTAAGGCATGAGCTTACATTGCATCCTACTGCAGCCATTGACTGCACTTATGTTCCAGAAAAAGTTACTTCAACTTTGAGTCTCAGTTCCCTCATCTGTAAAGTGGGGATCACAGTGACAGCGACCTTGCAGGTATTCATAAAGAGCAGTTTAGATCATATGTGTAAAGGGTTTGTAGATTTCAAAGTGTTACACGTGTGTGTGGGCATGTGTGATCATTAGCTTTGTTGTTCTTGTCACTGAATTTGAGGAGGGTCCCTGACAGAGTTCTCAGAAACTACTGATTTTGACATTTTGGAAAAGTGGATGATGTTTATGAAGTGGGTTTGTAGCTTGGCTGCTCCTGCCACAAGGCTGAGGGTTCTGATTGACAGAACTCCCACATTAAGACTTGTTTGTTTTGTTGATGAGGGAAATGCCAGTTAATGGAGCCATATGTGCCGCACTCCTCCAGCTGAGGTGGACGCCCATGGAATGGATGTCCGCTTCAAAAATTCAAGGACCAGCGACATGGGAAAAAGGGATACAGTGTGATTTTGTGCCACCTTCCTTTCCTTTTTAATGAGCAATGTGTTTTTGTGGTTTTGTTTTTACAGCCCATAAAGTTTCTTTTTAAGTTTATATAGACACATATCAGGAAAAAGCAATCTCCTCCCAGTAGATTTTACATACTTTAAAATGTTTCTTACGGGAGAGATTTTTCTCCGAAATATAATCGGTGGAAAAAAGTACACGGATGGTAATGAAATCTGCCAAGAGCCTTGTTCATGGCAGAAAAGTGCTAGAAATCAGAGGACTCAATAAAGACTGGATGGGCTTCACAAAGAGCTGCTTAGGCTATTTTGGAAGCTTCCAGAGAGACTGGAGAAGGGCCACATTTGTTCTAAATGCCTCCCGAATGTCACCTTAAGAAGGATTTCTCTCCCTCTGCAGTGAGACCGTCTGCAGCCTTGTTTCTCAACCAGGTGTGCGTTGGCTTGTTTGTTTTTTAATCTGGATGTGAGGGTCCTTCTGCCTCTGAGGAGATATGCTGGGGCCAATCCTCGCTAACCTTTCTTAAAGAAATAGTTAACGTAAACCAAGAGTGAATCATTGCTGGGAAGGGGGAAGAAGGTGTCTGAAGGTGACTAAGGAAAGACCAAGGTGATAAACATAAGTAGTCACATCTCCATAGTGTTTTGTATGCACATGTGATGTGATTGGGACCTCACCACCCAACAGCATTATCTCCATTTTACAGATGTGGACATTGAAGTTCGCATAGATAAAATAATTTGGCCAGGGTCACACAGCCTTCTGGCTTCCTTTCCATGACCCTGTGCTGTGTCTCAGAGATTTCTGAATTTGGAGTTAAAAGAGCTCGGTTGGAATTCTGCCTTGGCTACATCTTCCCCGTCACCACACTTTTCTGTGCCTTGGTCACTTGCTCTGCGGAATGTGAGGATTAGATTCCTGTTACACAAACTCCTTTCTAGCACGAAGTGCAGGACAGTTTAATCCGAAATCACCTGTTAATTGTATTCATTTCTAACCTATCTGATCAACTGTCATCAGTTGGATAACTGCTGAGAGAAGGCTGGTGGCCCTTCCTCTGATGCTGGCTGACTCTTAAAGACGCCTCCCTTGTCCGTCCTGTTTTTATTTTACATCATCATTACTCTGTTCCTTGCTCTGTGATACATATTGGAATGGTCTGCTTGTATAACTCCTATTATTCAGAGTTCCTTTAGCCTTGAATTCAGAAAAAGAAGGGTAGGAGACAAGCTCTCCTTGTCACACTGTGGGAGGCACCTCCATGAATGCCTGGCATCGTTCTTCTCCTTGATTATAGTGACATTCCTACCAAAGAAGCCAAAAAGCTAATGTACCCCTTATCAGTAATCAGGCCGCTCAGTTTAATTCAAACAGTGCTGAGTTCCTTGATGAAAGATTAAGAGCCAGAAGGGACCATCTGGCCCAATGTCTTCGTTTTACAAGTGAGGGACTGAAGCTCAGAGTGGTTACTGGCCTAGGCAGTAAGTGGAACAGGCAGGATTGGAACCCAGGTTCTCTGGCTACATAACAGAGCCCTTTCCATTGTTCCACACTGTGTCAATGCCTGGCCTAATGAAGAGCTTCTTAATGTTGCAGTCTGTGGGCCAGTGTACCTGTGAGAACAGAACAGGAGAGTTTGAGTCAAGAAGAGCTGGGGTTGAATTCTGACTCTGACCCTCATGTTTCTGTGTTCCTAAATAAGGCAAGGACAGCACCCACATCTACTCCCCAAGCATGCCCTGAGAGACTCAGTTGAGACAAGAGGTAGGAAGTGGTTTGCCAACTTTCAAAGTCACATACAGAGGTCAGCTGTGGCTGTGCAGATCCTAAGAATAGCTCCCAGGAAGACAGGGACATTTAAAGGTCTTTGTGTCACGTGTCACATCTTGGGATTATTTGGAGGAATGGGGCTCCCTTATGCTGTAAAAGTCCTTAAACCCCAAAACAAAATATACTCGCTTTTAGAAATCATTATTTTCTTTATAATTGTTGTTTAATCTGGATTTTAAAAAGCTTTCATTTTCAGGCACTTTTTTATCTTTCAGGTTCTAGCTCCTTTATTCTCTCACCTCCCATATCTATTCCTTTCTCTCCATTTACTAGAACCTTCCCCTCATTCCTTATTTACCTCTTGCCAAAACTACTGGAACCACCTCAACTGGTCTTGAGGTTTCCAAATCTTCTCCTTCTTAGCTTTCTCCACGTAGCTGAAAAAATAACCTTCCTCAATTATGATCTAAGCACATAATTGCTCTCCTCAGGAGTCATCATGGGTTCTCCCCCAACTCCAGAATAAAATACACATCCCTCCCCTTCTTTGAAGCCTTGCCCCAGGTGACACATCCTCCCTCATTCCCTGAGGCTGCCCTCTGCCCTGGACTGACTTGTGGTTTCCTCACCACAGAATCTCATCCCTTGTTCTCGGAATATATTCCTGTCCAACCTTATCCTAGTAGCAGAGATTTGGAGCTGGAGGGGAATTTTGGAGGTTACCTACTTCAGTCTTTTCATTTTGCAGGGGAGGAAATGGGCACAGAAAAGTACAGTGAAGGAGGAGGGGTCCAAGGTAACTACTGGATTAAGTGCTAGGAGTGAGACTTGAATCTGAGTGTTTTAATTCCAAAAGCCATGCTCTTCCCACAGGATCACTTAGAACTGGTCATCACCTCCCAGGGAAATTCCTTTCTGATCCCACTAGTTATTAGGACCCTTGGCTTTATCACCTTAGCATGTATTTCTTTATCTTTGCACTGGTTGTATCCACCCCATAGAATATAAGGTCCTTGAGGGCAGGTCTTCCTTTTGATGTCTGTCAGAATCAGCATCTGGCAATGCCTTGGGCATAGCAGTGCATAAAACTCCACACTGAATTGAATTCAGTGTGATTGTTTAAAGTAGTATAATATTTTCCAGGGAGAAGAGATCTGTCCTCATTCTTCCCTTAAACACTTCTGTGATGGATGCCTGGGTGGTCCCTGTTTACACATTAGGGGGATCATGGCAGAACTGAGGATCAGCCAGGACTCAGGGTGATCCTTCCCTTCCCTAGCACTCCCCTCATGAGCTGCTCTGAGACATTCAGGGACACTTGTCCCATTGTGAGAAAAACACCCACTGCAGGGGCAGGAGAGATGATGAAGTTCTCCTTCCCTCCTGAGATATGTGTGTTTTTCTAAAGCCCATGGTAACCACCAACAAAGCAGCAGATTGTCTTCTGACGCTTGTTTCAGTCAAGCTCAGAATTTCATTGGCACTTGGATATTTTGCTGTTTATTTCTTTAAATGAAATCTGTTTCTTTTATGCCCTGTACAGAATGTGAAGGATGATGGACAGCACGTTTGGAGACTGAAGCATTTTAACAAGCCAGCCTACTGCAATCTTTGCTTGAACATGCTTATCGGTGTGGGGAAGCAGGGCCTGTGCTGTTCCTGTGAGTATGAGGATAAGTATATGAACAGGGTCTTTGCCTGACTTCCTTGGCCCCAGCTCCACCTTTCCACCAGAGTCTCATCATTATGATAAAGGCCCTCCCAAATCTGAGTCTAGTATGCTGGAATTCCACCCCTGAAGCTGAGCTTGCCCTCTCCCAAGTCAGCAGTGGAGATGAATCGCCTGAAGAGTGGAAGCTAGGCCAGGTTTCCCCTTCTTGAGTGTTGGAACATCTACCTTTGCCCCAGAGGGATGTCAGAGGAATGTGTCCTAATGCTAGCCAACTATTCTCATGGCCACCTTCACTCATTCTGCTAAGATGCCTCTTACCTCCTCTGGGAACATCTCAGTGATTTCTACTCACTGGTCATGTGTTAGACCTTTCTCAGTCTGGATGGACTTCGTGTTTTCTCTCTCTCTCTCTCTCTCTCTCTCTCTCTCTCTCTCTCATATCTTTTCATTATCATTTTTATTGAAAAATTTTCTAAAAATACAAAAATATAGGAGTCTAGAAAGACATGGTCATGGGAGAGGTGGGATGGTCTCATGGGTGGAGTGCTAGATTCCTCTTTGCTTTTATGAGTTATAAAGAAATCTCACCCCCAAATAAGGTTCAAGGTCTAGTCATTTAAAATGCTTTCTCTTAGGCAGAAGTAAAGATTTCACATGAAGAATCCAAAAACTCATCAGTGCATGAGTTGTGGGAAGTATTTTAGTTACAAGAGCTTTTATCAAGGCAGGATTTTGGGTAGGAAAACTCAGGTTTGACAGAAGCGAAAGGGATGTGATTTTTCTTCTATATTTCAATAATTGTTGTTTCCATCAGCTGGACACATCCTGTATTTGCTAAGATTATAGTTCTGTGAGCTTTATTGGAGAAGGTTTCATGAGTTGCTATGATTAAAAAAAAAATCATCACCTTTAATCTTATTTTTAAAGATAGCTAATCGATCTTTTTATGGTCTTAATATTGCTTTCTTTCCCCAAGAAATCCTTCCCCCAACCTCGGACAAGAGAACCAGTCCTTGCTACAAAGAAATGAAAACAAACAAATTATTGCATTGCTTACAAATGCACGCCTCATTCTTCACTTTTCCTCCACCACCTCTTTGCCCAGAGAACAGAAGTACATCACTGTCAGTCCATTGAAGTCATGATCAATCATCCCCTTGGTTTAGAATTCTGATGCCTTTCAATATTTTCCTTTACACAGTTGTTATCACTGTGCACTATTTTCCCCTGACTATTTTCTTTGTTCTATATCAGTTCACAAAATTCTTCCGAAGTTTCTTTGAAGTTCATATTCACTATACTTTTTTATGGCACAATACTATCCTTCACATTCAAACCTGTTAAACTTTTATGTGTTGGTGGTTCCTAGATTTAGATTCAACAGAATAAATATGTAATTTAGTCCATTTTCCTAATTTTACAAAGGAAGAAACTAAGGCTTCGAGTATCAACCTGAAGCTGGTGACACTTGGTGGTTCAGAGCAAAGAGAAGCCAGGAAGACCGGAGTTCAAATCTAGCCTTGAACACTGATTAGCTATGTGCTCCTGAGTCAGTCATTTAACCTGGATTCTGAAATAGTAGCACCTGCTTCCCAGGGGCGTTGTGGCTATCCAATGAGATAACACCTATAATGTATGCAGCAGTCTTTAAAGTGCTCTATCCATGTGAGATAACTTCCCTGAGGTGATAATGCTAGTAACGAATTAACAGTCTGAGTTTAAAGACAGTTTTTCTGACTCCAAATAGAAAATGAGCCAATCTGAGACTTGGCAGAGGCCTCAGTGAGGACCTATTCCACCCTGTATCTGAACAAGAATCTTCTACCCCAATATGGGTTCTTCCAGCTTTGGCAAAAGTGCTTCCAATGAGTGGGCGCCTGCTGCTTCCCACAGCCATCCGATTCTCTTTCTAAGGAAGATTCTCTTGAGCGGCAAGTGCCCCCTTTGTAACTCCCTCACATTGCCCCATCTTTCACAAAGGAACCACTTCTTGAAGACCACCATTGCACCCAGCCTATATGCAGGTTTCTTCTCTAATTCATTATCAATGTGCCAGTTCCTCCAGCTGATCTCCATGGTGGGGGCTCCAGGCCTTTCTCAGTCTGGTTGACCTCCTCTGCTCCTCTGCTTTCCAGATTATCATCATTCTTCCTAAAATATAGAGCCTGGAAATGAATCTAGTGCTCTCCATATTGTCTAACCTAAACCTCATGGAGTGAATGTCACTTCCCTGACCCTGGACCCTCTGCTCCCATGTTTCACCAGGACCAAAGCTTAGAGCTTTGCCCATGGTGGACACTTAGTGACTTTGTCTGTTGATTTTGCCTGAATTAAATTGGCCTAAACCTAAAACTGTGAAAGTTTACTTGTTTTGTGGGGGTGGCATATATTCCTAGTACACAGTAGGTGCTTAATACATTTTTTATTGATTGATTGGGTGGAGTCTACAGTTCTGCTCTCTGCCCCTAGACGAGGATAGCTGGGGGAATTGAGTATAACTGCGTTGTTTATCTCTTCATAGATATGTCCCTGGTCTCCCTTATTTTATTAAATAAATATCAATTAAAAATGTATCTACGGGTCACTCAGATCTACATAGAAAAGGGTAATGGAAAGGCTCACAAGATTTAAGAAGACCAGAAGTCCTGAGTATTTTCTCTCATTAAACAATTTCATCTGTATCCAATAACTCAGCTCCAAGTGGCATTTTCCTGGTTCCTTCATTCATAGAGCATGGCAGCCTTTGCTTGAGTCCCTCCAGTCTTCTGCTTTTTCCCCTTGTCCATGGCTCCCCTTCCTGCTTTTGGAGGAATGTCCAAAGTTCGCCTGAAATTGCTCACTTTCCATAAAGAAATCTTTCATCTTTCATTTGTCCAAAGGGCCTTGTCTCTCTGGGTTTCAGTTCTCCTTCAGAGTATCATGAGGATACCAAAACCTCTTACCATTCTGGTATCTATAGTGGATATTTTGACCCCTGCTCACATGGAACAGTTATATGTCTTCCTTCCTGCACTCACCCCATCAGAATCTACTTCCATTGCCAAAGCAGAATGCTGCTACTGCTGTGTCTCGTCAACTCAGCTTTCTTCCTCCCCCTTCTCTATAACACAGCATCAGTGTACTTTACCTTCCATTCTATGATTGTGTCACCATTTGGGTTTGAATATTCAGAAATGCAAGTTTCATTTAACCACATTTCACATACACACACACACATACACACACACACACACACACACACACACACACACACACACCCCACCCTCCACCCTTCTCTTTCCATTTCCACATCAATTCCTTCAGTCAGAAATGACAACAATTGGAGGGTGGTAAACTGAGCATCAGCATATAACAAAGAACCAAAATGTTGTGAAACTGTAATGGAAATGGATCAATGTGACCTTTAGCAGGAAATTCAAAGACAGATCATGCAGAGTTCTGAGCTTCACAAGCCCCAGTGTTCATTGTCAATGGATTCTCTTCAGTCCCACAAATATCTGTTAAGTGTTCCGAAGAGTGGGTGGCCACTTGTAGAGGACTTTGTTAAGGAGATTGTGGTTCTGCTGTGAATTGTACTAGGTGGTCCTTCAGGGTTTTTTTCATCTCTGAGACATGGTGAAATATCTGTCGTGAACAGGGCTACAGATGGAAATTATTCCATAGAACATAAGTACTACCATTTTAATTTTCTTCCTTCCTCTCTCCCTCCCTCTCTTCCTCCCTCCCTCCCTCCCTCCCTCCCTCCCTCCCTCCCTCCCTTCCTTCCTTCCTTCCTTCCTTCCTTCCTTCCTTCCTTCCTTTTTCCTTCCTTTTTTCTTCCTCCCTGCCTCCCTCCCTCCC
>CM053585.1:547510163-547521875 GCA_028646515.1 Pseudochirops corinnae
CGCCACAGGCTCCACGTGACCCCATTCAGCCTATTAGGGAACAGAGTATACTTTCAAATACCCAAGGGTCCTCAGAGTCACGTAGCCACTTTAGCAAAGGGCCTAGGGGCAGGGAAGATCTTCAGATTCCCATAACACCCCCTCAAGAATTCCCTTACTTATCTTCAATCTCTCCCTGTCTCGCTGTTTCCTAATACCTCCATACCTGCCTATTCTTCCCCATCTTCAAAAAACCCTCTCTTATAAAGTGTCTCATTTTCAAACAATATGTATTCTTCCTTTTGAAGGCATGAGAAGAGCGTCTATAATGGGTGTCTTCTTTCTTCTTGACTGTCTCCCCTCTGGCTTCTAAGATCATCATCCGCCCCAAACTGCTCTCTCCAAAGTTACGGAGGATCCCTTAATCGCCACATCGAATGGTCTTTTCTCAGTCTGCAGCCTTCTTGACCTTTCTGGAACTTGGCACACTGTTCTCCTTGATGCCTCCACTGCCCTAGTCCCTCAGGCTTTCAACCAAGGTACCATTTCCCCTCTCTCATCTTCTATGTCCAATCTACTTTCCAATCCTGGTGATTTTATCTTTATACTCTTTCATTTTTTTTGCCTTTGCTTTCTTCTCTCCTCTGTCATTATCCCCACCCTGGTTCAAGGCCTCAGCACCTGATTTCTGGACTTTTGTAGTAAGTAGTTTGTGGCTGGGTCTGCTGCCCCAAGGCTCTCCCCTTTCCAGTCAGTCCTTGGTTCAGCTTTTCTAAAGAGCAGATCTGACTCCCATACTCAAGGGGCTCTCTGTCATCTTCAGATCTAACACATCCTCTTTGGTGATTACAGCTCACCATCACTTAGCCCTCCTCTTTTCCAGATTCCTTCCATCTTCCTCCCCATACTTACTCTATCCTCCAAAGACACTTGTACCCTTAGCATTCCTCTGACAAGTCCTTCCATCTCTCGGCTCCGGGCATTTTCCGCAGAATTCCTTCCCTCCTCCTCTCTCTCTCCTGCTTTCCATGAATTCCTTCATTTAGTCCAGATGAAATCCCTCTGTCTCATGAACGGTTCCTTCTCCCACTTCCCTTTAGCTGTGGTGCCTTTCCTCTGGTGATCATCTCCAGTTAATTCATGGCTCAGTGGATGGAGCACCGGGACATGAGTGGGGGAAACCTGAGTTCAAATCTACCTCCCTATACTTACCATCTGTGTGACCCTGAGCAACTCACCATCTTGTATTTGCGTCAGTCTCCTCAGCTATAAAATGGCAATCATCATAGTGCCTTCCATACAGGATTTTGTGGGGATTGGAGGAGATAATCATTGTGAAATGTGCTCAGCACCGGGCCTGACACGGAACGGGAATTAAATAGAAATCCTTATTTCCCCATCCACCCCCATTCCTTTCCACCATTTTTTCTGTATACAGTTTATTTGTACATGCTTGGTTACGTCTTGTCTCTCCCAGTAGACTTGTGAGCTCCTCACAAGCAGGAGATGGGTTTTCCTTTCTTTGTATTACGAACGCTTAGGACATAGTAGGTCCTTAAAAAATGTTTATTGATTGGTTACATTCAGCCCCTGACGTCTTCTCTACCACATCTCACATCAGAGTGCCTTGGGGGCTCTCCTTGGCTTGCTTCCATCACTTGTTTCTCCATCATTCATGGTTTATCCTCATGTTCTTGGGAGCTTACGATGTCCCATCCTGGGTCACCTAGATCATCATGGGATATTGTGGAAGAGAAAGGCTTCAGGTGATATGTTTCTAATGGTATCACAGGGGCCCATTAGCTCCTCTCCAGCCAGACTCTCTGTTCCTTGAAGGAAGGGGTAGTGTCCTTACCTCCTCCCCGCCATCCCCTGCCCCAGGCCTCATAGGCACTCCTAAATGAATTATCACAGCACCTCATTTCTTTTTTTTTCTTTTCATGTAAGATGTGGGTTATAGGGGCAGCTAGGTGGCACAGTGAATAGAGCACGAGCCCTGGAGTCAGGAGGACCTGAATTCAAATCTGGCCTCAGACACTTAACACTTAACTAGCTGTGTGACCTTGAGCAAGTCACTTAACCCCCACTGCCCTGCCCTCCTCCCTCCAAGAAAAGAGTAGAAAAGGAGGTGTGGATTATAAACAAACAGATGTTCTGTTTAAATGCATCTAGATAAGTTGCCTCATAATACTCAAATCTAAATGAACTTTACAGGGAGATTATCACCCAACATGGAACATCTCCTTTCAGGCCAATCTCTTCCCTGTTTAGTTAAGGAACTTAGGCTCTGGTAGTATACCTATTGGCCTCAATTTATTACATGGGCCTATGTGAAATGTGCCTCTTAAGTAGCAGCTCATTTTCCACAAAAATATTACCCTCAGCCCTTTTTAAGAGATGTATGCACATTTATGCATTCACAAGATATATTGAAATATGATTTAGGTAGCAAAAAAATCCTTTTTAAGCAAAGAATCCCATGAGCATTAAGAATTTCTGTGTCCCTTATTAGGGTCCTGTAAGCCAAACTCAGTATCCTTCTCTCCCCTGATCTTCCACTCATCCTTCATTCCCAAGCCTCCTCTGATGCCCATTCCCATTTATTTCCCCTGAAGTTTATGTCCCATGGACCTCAGATTCTCAAAGCATATGGCTTTGCCTACCCTGTGGTCCATGACCCCAAAGCCCTAGTCAGGCAGGCACCCTGTGTCTGAAGGGTGAACAAGTTGGTGTGGACCTTCCAAGCCTGGAGGTGAAAGGAATCCTATTTGTAACAGCTCCCTGTCTGACTTTAGAACCATAAAGTTACACTCTTTTTATTAAAATATTGAATTCCACATAGTAATTTTAAAAGGTTAAAAATGACTGGAAAGGAGTTTAAGCTTTTTACAAATGTCAGAATTCAGAGAGCTTGCTGGAATTTGTAGAAGATTAGGAAAAAAGATTCTCTACCTTGACAGATATATCTCTTCAGTGCAAGTGACCTGCTTTTTAGGGGAATAGTTTTTGCTCACATCTTTTCTTCCCCGAGTCCCATTAAAAGTTTGTCTTTTATGATTCTCATTTATTACTTTTGCAGATTCACAGGCGCTTAGCTTGGAAAGGGCCCTCAGTGGCCGTCCTGTCCACCTGATACTCTAAAAGGAGGTCAAATGAGACAATATACACAGAGAATTTTGCAAATGTTGAAGAGCTATAGAATGGTTGCTATTGTCATTAACTATTATTCTCCCCATAATACACTGGTGAGGGGTCTTCTGGGACCTTGCTTGAAGACTTGCAAGGAGGAAGAACCCAGGCCTCCTCAGGGAAGCCCATTCTACTGTCAGAGATGTCTCATTATCAGAAAGTGGGATTTGCTTTTGTTTTGTTTGTTGTTTGTGGCACAATCTATGTTGACTTCTTTGACTCTTCTAGCCATCATTCCTAATTCTGGGACCAAGCAGAACCACTCTGATCCCCAAAGTACATTACAACCTCACTCACACTTGAGGGCAGATTTCATGTTCACCTTGAACTTTCTTTGCCCCCCCTCCTTTCTTTTTTTCAGTAGCTAACACAACCTTAACTCAAGAAGCTTCTCAATTCTGGTTTTCTTTCCTCTTAATAGTCTTTTTCCTCTCAGTGCTCTTCCTCTTTAACACATGCTCTGAAGCCACCATCTTATCCACTACTCACAAGTTGGGTCCCAGAGTGTGATCACTACATTACAAAAGGATCTAAAGGAAACCTTGAGAGGCTGCACTGTTGTGTTTTTTTCCATTGGTTATTAGTTTGTTTCAATTAGTTATCTAGATTCAATTCACTTTTGGAAAGTGGTATAGTAAGAATAGTTGGAGAAAACCCACCATCTTCCCAAGATTAACATACTCACCCACTATTCCTAAACAAAGTCCAGAGAAAAGTGGGCTCAGGTATGGAGTACATGTGTGGGAGAAGAGTGACTCCCAGCTCAGAATATCTAGAAGTCTTTTACTCCCTATTCTCACAATACTTAGCAAGTTACCTGGCATGCTGTCTTATTTTTTGATGTTTCTTGTAGAACCTCAAATTTCCCTTTAACATAATTTTCAGGCTAATCTTAGCCTTTAGCACAAACCCAGCTACCAGTAACTGTGGTGCCATGGGTGATATTGGGGAGCTGATGGGAAGATGGGGAGTCCAAAGGTCTTCGTACTCTTCAATGTTCTTAATGTTCTCCTGCAGAAAAAAAAAGAGAAAGGGAAAAACTGAGTCCCAAGCTGAGGTCATCTCCACTGCCCAGTTAATCACATCTCTGTGGCCTAACTGGAAGACTTCCACCAAAGATTTCAGTGGAAATCTCTCTGTTCTGGAATCAGCTTGATATTTTATAGGCAATCCATAGGGTTTCCTCAGTCACTTAGGAAAGACTTCCCTTCAGTCCAGTCAATCCAGTGCTCTTCAAGATCATTTCTCCTTTAGTCTAAAATATTTGTTTGTTTGTTTGTTTCTAAATGTGTGCTTACCTGGTTAAATTATTGGGATATAGCATCTTATCTCTTACTTTAGGTAGAGTGGGATAATTGATTGAACAACTCAATAACCACCAAGCTTATACTACAGTATGGCCTCAAGCCAAAGACACTTGGTTTCAGCAGTATCAATCTTGCTTCCTGAGATGTCATATTTTTCTAAATATATTACAAGAGGGCTTCAGCATGTGTGCCTGCTACATAGCTTCACAGTGCCTCTTCATACTAAGGTTGTAGTTCATTGAAAGCCCTTAGAACTTGCTCAGTCAAAATGCTTTCTAACATTGCTCCCCTTATTTCATATTTCTGAAAACTGGTTTTGAGCCTAGATAGAACACTTTACATTCACCCCTGTGGAATTTCATTTTCTTCATCACATCCACTAATCTGTTCTATCAGGAATATTTTTGGATTCTGATTCTTTCTTCCCTGTCTTAGCTATTCTTCTCAGATTTCTGTTCCAAGAAAAATTAATGGGATTTCCCACTTTTCCTTTATCTAAATCATTAAATATGATATCCAGGTTCAGCACAGATGCTAGGTACATTCCACTGTTGATGCTTCTCCAAGCTGACCTTGAACTGTTAATGACTACTGAGTCTCACCCATCAACTGATTCCAAGTTCTTCTGATCAGACCCTTGTCTAATACACATTTGCTCATCTTTGTCACAAGAAGAAAATGAAATACTTTATCATATCAATGTATCAAAGTGAGAAGCATTTATGCCCACTGTGTGTCTGGCACTGTGCTAAGTGATAGGGTGAAAAGAAAGGCCCGAGACAGTCTGTCCTTTCAAGGAACTCCCAGTCTAATGGGGATACAACACACAGAGAGCTATGGTCAAACAAGAAATCTAGGAATATATGAGGGGTTTGCTTTGGCAAAAAGGGCTGGGAGACAAGAGTGAAGGAGGAGAGAGTATCAGGCCAACCATTTGTAAGCATTCTCTTGATCTACCAGTTAAGTCATTCCAGGCACAAAGATTCAAGCTTTATCTGGCATGACCTCTTCTCAATGACATTCTGATTCTGTGTAAGCATTGTTTCCCATTCCAGATGTTCATTATTCAATTCTAAAAATACCCCATAGAAATTACCAGTTACCCTAGTCAAGCTCACTAGCCTATACTTGATAGACTCAATTCTCCACTTGCCTTTTTTTTCTCCAAAAATGTGACACTTGCCCTTCTCCAGTCCTGCAGGACCTCTCCTGTTCTCCATGACTTTTCAGAGAACACAGAGAATACCAAAAGTATCTGAGGAAACACGTTGGATACTTCTTTTGGTTTGTATGGACAAGGGCACTTGAATTGATCACTATCATCTAAGTCATCTCATAAAATTTCCTTTCTTATCAAAGAATTACAAAGTACAAGAATCACAAGTGACCTCAGCACCTTCTGGTCCAACCCATATACTAAAGGTATCTCCATTCTAACATACCTGACTCTGACTCGTATTGATTCAGTCTGTGCTTGAAGAATTCTAAATAGAAGCAAAAACTTCTTGTGACAACTCTGAAGCCCATTTTTAGGTCATCAGGTCCAACCTATACCTAATCTAAGATCCCCTCAAGAACAGCTCTGACTGGTAACTTTGTTATTGTTTATAATTTTACATTAAAGAATCCTTTAGAATCCTTACACTCTCACTAATCTTCAATCTCTCCTTGTCCATTACATGCTTCCATTCTGCCTACAGACTCTTCTATGGCCTCAGCCCTCCTCACAGAACCGTCACTTGACCTATCTATGCCTACAAGCTATTATCCTGAATCTCTCCTCTCTTTCATTGGTAAATGCCTTAAGAAGGTCATGTACAACCAGTGCCTCCATTTCGTTTCTTCTCACCTTCCCCTTAACTTTCTGCAGTCTGTCTTCTGACTTTATCATTCAAAAGAAACTACTCTCTCCACAATTCTCAGTGTTCCTATATTTGCTAAATCTATTAGCCTTCTCTCATTTCTCATTCTTCTTGTCCCTTTGCAACCTTTAAAACTTTTCATAATCCTCTTCTTCTTGGTGCTCTCTTTACCCTCAGTTTTAGTGACACTGATCTTTCCTGGTTCTCCTCCTTGACTGGCTCTTCATCTAGGTCTTATCCACTAGCTATGAATGCCCCTCAGAGTCTTCTCCTGATATTCCACTTTGCCTTAGTGATCTCACTGGCACCTATAGATTCAGTTATCATTGCTATGGAGGTGATTCTCCAGTCTTTTTACCCAGTTTCAGCCTCTTTCGTGACCTCTAGTCTTGCATCTACAACTGGCTACATCTCACCATAGCTGTCTTGCAGAAATCTTAGGCTGAATAGGTCCAAAACCAAACTCATCATTTTTCTCCCAAACTCTCCCCCATCTTTGGAGTCTCTCAGTATCCATCCTAGTGTCGTCTTTGACATGGAATTCCCTCCATATGCAATGAATTGTCAAGTCCCTATGATTCTTACTTTCCTAACATCTCTCAAATATACCCCCTTCTCCTCTGCAACAGCCACCAACTTGCTGCAGGCTCTCATCACGTCTTACTACAGTGGTTACTGGTGAGTCTGCCTGCCTTAGTGATTTTCCTACAGTTCAAGTCTGACCATGTCACCCCCTTATTCAGTAAATTCCAGTGGCCCTTTATTACCTAGATGATCGAATGTAAAGTCCTGTTTGGCCCTCTGTCTTTCCAGTCTTTTTATATTTTAGCCCTGTCCATAGACTTTCAGCTGCAATACTCCTTCCTGACCCTGGGCATTTTCTTTAACTGTTCCCCATGTCTGGAATTCTTTTCCTCCTCATTCATATTCCTTGGTTTCTTTGGCTTCCATCATGTCCTTGTCTTTTCCTGCTCCTCTTAATGCTACCCCTTCCTTCTGCTGGTCATCTTTAATGTAAAATCATAAACTCATATGTGCTTCTATACATATTTACATCTATTGATATCTGGATCATGCATCTACCTCTACTTATCTATGTGTCTAGAGCATCTGTACATATTTGTTTGCATGTTCATTAGACTTGAATGCAAGGAGTATTTTTGTGTGTGTGTGCTTTTCCTTGTATCTCTATTCCTTAGCATGATGTCTGACTGACACATCATAGATGCTTAATCAGTGGTCATTGATTTGACTTTATACCTTCTTTATTTTTTTTTTCTTATTTCTCCCTAACTCTCCCAGGCTGAAAGTGCCGCAGCTGTTCATGGGCCAATACTCATTGCTACGGAAACTTTCACCTGCTCCATTTATATTAGTGGTAGACTTTGTGCAGACACACAGTCATTGTTAGCCCTCCTATAGCTTAGCACTCTAACCCCTTATCCCTGCCTCAGGAGCATCAGGGACTTGAGGAGCTTACCACCATTCCCAGCTTATTGATCTCTGTGGTGAGTTCCCCCTTCAGCCAGAGAGAATGTACTTTTCTTTTTGTTTCTCATCAGAATTTTCTCCTGATGGCCTTGAACATTTCTTTGTTCATTCATTCAGACCCTGTTTCTTTCCAGAATCAGTTCTCCTTGATAAACTAGAATTTTCACTTTGCCTAATTTTCTCTCTACTATCTTTTTCTTGCTCATCATGGCAGCATCTTCAGTGGGTAAAATACCTGGGATTCAGTTCCACACTTCCAGACACTGCAATAGAATCCTGGCTTCCTATCTGGCTACCCATAGAGCTTTCTCCCATGATCAATCTATTCACTGTCCCAAAGAATGTTAATTTATTAGATACCAGGCAGAGTGTCTTAACTTAAAATTAGCGAAGAGAACTTAGTGAAACAAAAGATATGGAACATAGGATTTGTCAAATAAGACTCCTTTAGAAAATGAGTAAGAACTGTTCTTAGTAACAGATGTTAAGGGGTCTTTCTTATACTTGGGTTAGGTGTTGTGACACTGTATCTGGTGGCAGTCAGGATTGACATTAGGAAGAAATCTGGGCAGCAGATTCTGCAAAGTTGCTGAAAACTGCACTTGCCCAAGAGCCTAGTTCTTATGTCCTGGTTCTTCTCATCTTTTTATCTTTCACATTCTGAGTAAAGCTCCTGCTCTCCCTAGGGTTCCACAGGAAAATCATCAAGTAACATTTAATTGGGGGAATTAAAAAAGGGAGAAGTCCTGGAGTGTCTGCCGCGGCACTTTGTGTCTCCTGGACCTGTTGTGGAGGTCATGGCTCTGTCTGTGGGTGTTCCAACATTGCCCCTATTCTCCACTATAGGTATGACAAGTCAGCAACTCTTTTACCTCTGGGAAAGGCAGTGGACAATAGAAGGCATGGTGGGTTGAATTCCAAGTCAGGAGACCATATTGAGAGAGAGAGAGGCACAGAGACCAAGAGACAGAGTGAGGAGAGGAGAGAGAGACAGAGAGATTGAGAGGCAGACAGAGACAGAGACAGAGAGACAGAGACAGAGAGATACAGAGAGAAAAAGCATTTTATTGAGGACTATCACTTAAGTACAAGAAATTTCAGGAAAATTTCTAGCTCTCATAAACATGTTCTTCAAGAGGACCCCTATAAGTTCAGAATTTTTACAAGTCACTCCAAGAACGTAAAGCAGACAATCCTTCCTACAAAGTGGGTTGAATTAGATTAACTGTCCAGGGACTCCATCTGCATCCTGGGACATGGAGACTTTCCTGCTCCTACCAAAGGATGGAGGGAAACTTTGAGGAAAGAGGGGATAGGCATGGAGCAAGGTATGTCTGCCAAACAGGTGTGTCCGTTGCTCCCTTTACACTTCCTAATGGAATGTGAGCTCCTTAATAGCAAAGACTGAATTTTGTTTCTGACTTCCCAGAACCTCTTTAATATAGTGTTTATAAGAGAGTAAGCACCTGAATTCATTCTTTTTCATTAATGCTAAAATAACAATAAAACCAATAATGCTAGCAGCATTCATTTATATAGTGCCCACTGTGTGCCAGTCAGAGAGCTTAGTGTTCTACCAATATTATCTCACAACAGCCCTGGCAAGGAGATGCTACTATTATCCCTATTTGCTTGGGGAAATTGAGCCAGAGAAAGAGGTTAAATGACTTTCCCAAGGTCTCTCAGTGAGAAAGTGAGGTCAGATTTGAAACAGGTGTTCTTGATTTTAGGACAAGCATTTTCCACTTGGAGGGAGGGTTGGAAGGCGGTTCCAAAAAAACCCTTCTATTATAAAGGGTTCCAGATCCTAGCTATTTGTTCACTTGTCATCCACTAGTAGCTAATCTACCAAGTGCCTACCCTTTGATACATCCTCTCCAGCTTCCTCTATTTATTCTTTCCCAATTAGATCATAAAGTCCTTGAAGGCACAGAATGTCTTTCTTTATTCTACTTTCTAAGCCCATAAGAGCCCTGCATATCTTTGAGTCCTGACTACCATTCACAGGCTTATTAGCTCCTAGGTCAATGACTTTCCTTCTTGCTAATGTTATACTTGCTCTTCAGCAGTCTCTGAAGTGTGGAGGCTCTGTCAGAATTTTTGCCTTTGATCTTCCCTGCCCAATCTGAAGACCAACAGCCAAGCCAGCTCCTATTGATACGAATGCATCTCATTGATCTGTTGTTCATCTTTCATGAGAGTCATCAATCAGTTAAAACAGTTATTAAATGTCTTCAATATCCCACTCAGTAGACTAGGTACTTTTGTTACAAATACAAAATAGAATAGAGACTTTCCTCAGGGGACTTATGTTGTAATGGAGAAGACAACATAAACTTATATAGACATTTTCAAAGTAAATACAAAATGATGTATGTTTGGAGGATGGAGTAAAGTACTTCTATTTAGCAGAATTTGAAAAAGTCAAGGAACCAACAAACATTTCTTAAATGCCTGCTATGGCCAGTCACTTTGCTAGCTGTCCAGGGTACTACTGCAAAGAATGAAGCAGTCACTGCTCCTAAGGAGCTTAAGTTCTAATGGGGGAGACAACAGGGGCAGGACACACACACACACACACACACACACAGACACACACACAGACACACAGACACACACAGACACACACACACAGACACACACACACACACACGTATGTTTATTTTGATGGATGGATGTAAAATAAATAAATCCAAATATACACAAAGTAGATAAATACAAAGTAGTTTGGAAGAGAACTAGTAGGTGAGGAGATGGGGAAGTCTTCATGCATAAGACAATCTTAATGGAGGGGAGGGATTTGAGGAGGCAGAGATGAGGAGGAAGAGCCTCTCAGGTTTGTGGTATAGCAGGGACAATGGAGAGAGAGAGTGCTGTCTGTGTGTGTGTGTGTGAGGGGGGTAATAGAGATATGTCCAGTGCAAGTGCATTAAAGAGTGAAGGAGGGGAGCAATGTCCAATGAGGATGGAGAGATCTATTGGGATCAGATAGGGATTAAAAACAAAAAACACTACACAGAATCTTTATTTTATTCTAGGGCAATACAGTACTTATGTGACCAGATTGAGTTTAAGGAAAATTATTTCAAATGTCTGGGATGTTTTAGCATGTGGACAGATTTGAGACCAGGAGACAATTAAAAGACTGTTCCAAGAATCTAAGTAAAATGTGTTGAGGTTCTGAGGTAAGGTGAGCAGACAGGAGTCAGATGTGAGAGGTGTTAGCAAGAAAAAAAAAAATGAAGATTTGCCTGGTGCTTGTCTTTGTGTGGCAAGAGAAAAAAAAAAGAATACAGGATAGTGGGCTTTTTAAAACTGGTGGACTAGAAGAATGGTGGTACTTTCTTTAGATCTGAGGAAGTTTGGAGAGGGAAGAGTTTTGGGGGAGAAAATGATGAGTTTTGGAAGTATGGAGTTTAAGATATCTCCGGGACATCCCTTTTGAAATGCCCTATAAGTAGTTGTTGATGCAGGACTGAAGCTCAGAGAAGAGACTAGAGCTGGATATAGAGTGTCCCAAAAATCTTTGTGCTTGACTAATTCACAAAGCATTAAGAAATGGAGAATATTCTGCCTCTACTTCCTTTTGCCTTACTCTCTTAGTGTTCTGAAATCTGATTTACCACCTCATCATTCAACTGAAACTGTTCTTTCCAAAATTACCAGTGATTTGCTGAGTGCCAAATCTAATGGCCTTCTTTCTGTCTTCTTTCTGCTCAGTCTCTTTACAACCTATATCCCCTTCTTCTTTTTTTTTTTTTTAAATTTTATTATAGTTTGCATCATTCATTTCCACAAGATTTTGAGTTACATATTTTCTCCCCCTCTTCCCCCTACCCACCGCCCCAAAACAACCAACCCAGTGTGTCCCCCCTCCCCCAGTC
>CM053585.1:547522375-547608713 GCA_028646515.1 Pseudochirops corinnae
AGTGGGAAGTATCTGTGTGCGTTTTTGAAGTTCTAGGTTGGTCCAGAGTCCTATTCCATGGGTATTTGGGGGTGGCTATGTGAGAGCTGCGATATATTGCTGCTGCTACGCCGCCATCTTGGCTCCGCCCCCTATCCCCTTCTTCTTAATACTCTCTTCTCTTTTGGATTTGGGGACAGTACTCTTTCCTGGTTCTCCTACTACCTATCCAGCCATTCTTTCTCGGTTTCTTTTGCAGCATATTCATTCAGGTTCCTCCCAGTAACTTATGTGTCCCATAGCACTCTTTCCTGGACCTTCTTCTCTTCTACTACTTCTCTTGGTGATCTCATCAGTTTCTATGGATTCAGTTTCTCTCTTTCTTTGTCTCTGTCTCTATCTCTGTCTCCTCCTTTCTCCCTCTTTCCATCTCTCTCTCTCTCTTACACACACACACACACACACACACACACACACACACACAGAGCTAGTAAGTGTCTGAGGCTGGATTTGAACTCAGCTCCTTCTGATTCCAACTCTGATGTTCTAGCCACTGTACCACCTAGCAGCCCCAGGCTCACAAAATGGGTATCATCCTTGTTCTCACCCATCGTTCCAATCTGTTGCCAAGTCATCTTGGTTATCTCTGAAATACACTCCCTTCTCCCTTCTCTCACGATCACCACCCTGGTGCAGGTCCTCATAACCTTAGCTGCTGGACTGTTTCAACAGTAGCCTGCTGGCCTCAAGGCTCTCCAGACTCAAGACCATCATCCACTTAGCTCTCACATTGATCTTCCTCAAGGGCAGATCTGACCTTGTCATCATGATAATAGAAAAACAGCAACAACAACACAATACCTCTAGCTTCAAGGTCCAGCCCTGTGCTCAGCTTTTTCAGTTCCTCTCTAGTGAATTCTGCCTACCTTTTCAGCCTTCTCACACATTATTCCCCTCATCTCACATCCCACATTCTATTTTCTACAGCCATTGACCCTGACTTCCATCATATCCACCCCAAGAAAATCTGTCTCTTGGCCCCAAAATTTTCACTGGCATTCCACCACATCTGGAATTCTTTCCCTACTCATTTCCATCCTCTGGCACCCCAGGGTTCTCTCTAATTTCACCTAAATTACCACCAACTACAAGATCCATTTCCCCCTGATCTCCCTTAATATTGGTTCCTTTCCTATGTGTGCATCTCCACTTTATCCTGTATTTATAGATAGAGATATGTGTGTATGTATGTATACATGTATATACATGCATATACATATGAATATTTTTCTGTATGTATATAGATATGGATATATGCATATATACACATGTGTGTATATACATATATACATGTATATGTCCTGTTTCATATGTGTGTGCTTCATATTTCATAGGTTGCATGTTGTTTCCCTCATTAAGGTGTAAGCGCCTTAAGAATGAGAATTTTTATTTTGGTCTTTCTTTGTATTCCCCCTCTCATGGTTTGCAGAATGCCTGATAAGAGATCGGAGATTTAAAAAAAAATTCTTGTTGACTTCTTGGGACTAAACCAACATTCAAAATAATAATAATAATAATAATAATCTGTGCCTTTTCGAGAAAAATTATCCCAGAAAACAGCTCAAAGGGAGAAAATCTAATAATCATTGCTTTAATTGCAAATCATGACCAAGTGGAGGAAAAGCCTTGATACCACTTCTCTTATTTTCTCTATCACCTATTTAATCATGAAGTCCCCCCCCATTCACAGAGGAAAGTAAAAGTATTTGTTTCCCCTCTAATGTGCTTATGATGCCACTCTTTGTGTTTAAATTACGAACTCATTTGGAGATGATCTTGGTATATAATGTGATACTTTGGTCTCAGCCTACTTTCTACCAGAAAACAGATTTGGAGTTTTTCCAATAGTTTCCAATAAAATGATTAGTTCTTATCACAGTGTTTGGTGTCTTTGGTTTATAAAATACGAGGCTACTGTGTTAATTTGCATTCTTATGTTGTGCACCCAATCTATCTCACTGGTCATTATCTATTTCTTGACCAATACCAAGTCATTCCATTAATTGCCACTTTATGTAATCTGACATTTTGTAAAGTGTGTACTTCATCTTTCTCATTGTTTCCTCAATATTTCCCTTGAGATCCTTGACTTCTTGTTCCTCCAGATAAATTTAATTTGGTTTCATTCATTCATTCATTCATTCATTCATTCATTTTCAAATTCTTTAATTTTTTGGCCATACAATTGGTATGGCATTGAAGAAGTTAAATAATTCAGGTAGAATTGTCATTTTTAGGGGTAGCTAGGTGCCTCAGTGAATAGAGCACTGGCCCTGGAATGAGGAGGACCTGAGTTCAAATTCAGCCTCAGATACTTGACACACTTACTAGCTGTGTGACTTTGGGCAAGTCACTTAACTCCAATTGCCCTCCAAAAAGCAAAAAAAAAAAAAAAAAAAAAAGAATTGTCATCTTTATAATTTTAGCTGCCTCTAATCATGAACACTTAATTTTCTCCAATTATTCAAGTCTACCTTAATTTTGATAAAGATCCCTTTTAATTGTATTCTTGTGTATATATTGGTTGGTTGGAGACTCCTAGATATGCTTTACCTAATGTATTTCAAATGGAGGTTCCCTTTCTTTCTCTTCCTGCTGGGTTTTGTTGCTAATATACAGAAATACAACTAATTTATGTGGATTTATCTTATATTGCCAAGTTTTGCATAATTTTTAAATTGTTTCTATTAATTTTAGTTGACTCTTTAGTGTTTTCTAAGTATACCTTCTTATCATATAAAAAGCTATTATCATGTTTCTTTTGTTGTCCATGCTTATTCCCTCAGTTTCTTTTTCTTGTCTTATTGCTATAGATACCATTTCTTATACTATGTTAAAAAGTAATGATGTCAATGAGCATCAATCAATTTCTCACCTACTGATCTTATTGTAAAGCCCAGTATATCCCCATTATATTGTACTTCTGGTCTTCTTCATTACCTAAATACTTTGAATATTGTCAAAAAAAAATATTTCTAGTTTACTTTAATTTGTACCCCCCTCCCAACAGGAAAGGCATTATATTTTGTTATTCTTGTTATCAATGTGATCAATCGTGTTGCTAGTTGTTTTTCTTCCTCCCCCCTCAGATTTCTCCAGCTCTGCTTTCTTAATGTAAATCTTACTTGGTCATAGTGTGTAGACTCTGTTATATGTTGTCAAAGCCTCATTGATAATACTTTGTTTAGTTTCATTTTCCATCAATTTTTGTCATGAATATTGTTTTATTATATTGTTTTTCTATTTTTGTTTTTACTGCTACAGATATTCAGAACATAACTACCACAGAAGGAATTTGGTGGAATTTTTTTCTTATTTCTGCAAATACTTTATATCATATTGGAATTAATTGTTCTTTGAATGTTTCATAATATTCGTTTGTGAATTAATTCATCTGGTGGTAAGGAATTTTTTTTCTTTGTAATGCAATTATGGATTGGTCAATTTCTTTCTTCTGAGATTGGATCACGTATATTCTTTTCTTGTTCTGCTAATCTAGATAGTTTATGTTTTTATAAATATTCATCCATGACATTTAAGTCATCAGATGTATTGTTATGATTAGGCAAAATTCTCTAGCAATATCACTTCTTTTTCTTATTGTAAATTTTTCTGTTTTTCCAACTTTAATATTGGTAACACTTTTTCCAGTTTATTTTTAAAAATATAATTGGGTAATGGTTTAATTTCTTTTTTTTTTTCCATATAACCACATTTCTGCATTTGTTCATTCAGTGGACTTTTACATATGACATGATTGATGTTTCTGTGATTTTCAAAAATTCTGTTTTGATTTTTAATCCAGTTTTATAATTCAATGTTATCTTAATTTTTTTTTGCATCATCTTGAACATTTTAACCCATCCTTTCTTATTTTGATGAAAATGAATACAGTTACATGTTTTCTCTCATCGAGTGCTTTAGCCACATCCCAGAAATTTTGGTATGTTTATTATTATTGTCTCTACCTTTAGCATAAAGTTCTGTCTTATTCATGACTTGTCCTAGACCTGACTAATTTCATCTTCATTTAAAATCTTCATCCTTTTTTCAATGGTCTTTTTAAAACTGTTATTCTATGTGTATTTGTAAAGTATAAATTTAATATTTGTGTTTCTGCTCTCATCTATTATGTCTTCCTATTGTAATTTGCCATCAGTTTTTGTAAAGGTGCCATGCAGAGTTGAGAAATAGATATATTCTTTTCTATTATAATTCAGTTATTGCTAGAGATCTATTGTATCAAACTTTTAAAGACACATTCAAACACACGCATGTGCACACTTATGCCCTTATTTATTTATTTATTTTTTAAAATTTGTGTAGCTCTGAAAGGGATATTTTGACATCCCTGATATCAGAGTTTTATTATCTATTTTCCTTGAAACTAGTTTAGATTTTCTCTTAAATATTTACATACTATGCCATTGGTACATATATGTTAAATAATTATATTAAATAATTTTCTAAGATATTTTTCAACAAACATTATTTTCCATGTATATCACTGTCAATTAGGTCTATTTTTGCTGCTACTTTGTCTGAGATTATGGCTCCTTTCCCTACTTTTTTTTAGTTCAGCTGAAGCTCAAAAACATTTTGCTCCTCATCCCTCTTTTTTCATCTTTGTGTGAAAAATATTTCAAGCATATTTCTTGTAAGAAACATATTGCTGGATTCAACTTTCTAATCCATTCTGCTGTCTTTATCTAATTTATGAATAAGTTTATCCCATTCATATTCACAGTAATGATTATTAATTATGTATTTCCTTCTGTTCTATCCCTTTATTACGTATCCTCTCCTCATTCCGCTAACCCTTTATATAGGTGAACAGACCTGTGTAATAGGGACGTCCCCAGCATTAATGTTCAATGTTTTGTTCATTCAGCTTCCATTCTCCTGACCTATATGTCTTCTTTCTTGTTAACTAGATCCCAGTCATAAGTTCTTGCCCTTTTCTTTTATGCCACCCCTCCCCTTTTATGGTCTCTTCTCCAAACATAGGGTTTGTCTCATGACTAATCTCTCTTTAAATTTATCCTCTTTCTTATTTCCTTTTTCCCATCTCTATTTTCTCTTATTCCTGTGTGTGTGTGTGTTTGTGTGTGTGTGTGTGTGTGTGTTATTTTCAAACTCTTTGGTCCAGTTCCTTGGAAAGAGTGCCTTCAGGGATGCTTATTCCTTTTCCTTATCCTTTGTTTGCATAGACTTCTCCTTACATCTTCCCATTATGGGATGCCTCCCCCCACTCCTATTCTTCTCCTTTCCTTTCATAGTATCTCTTTTTCTTTGCTTTTCTTTTCTTCTAAGGTTGTCAAACCATAACAAAATCACTCCTGAGTCTTCTCTCTTATTTGATACTGCCTATGAACCCTGATATCAGTAAGGTTCTGAGGTGGCACTTATAGCAATCTGCCCCCTCCCCATTAGAATACAAACACTTTATTCTTATAAAATCTCTTCCAGTTGTTAAAGCAAACAAATTTAAAAAAATTTCCTAAGCTTTTTATTACTTCTCTGTTTTTATCTTGGCCTTTTATTGGGAATGTTTGAAAATCTTCCATGGCCCAAAAGATTTAATCTCCCGACCCTCCTCAACCCCCTTCACCTCCTCTCACCTCTGTAGGGGAAGAAGTAGTTGTTGTGTTTTGTTTTTTTTCTGGGTAAGTTATTCTTAATTGTAAGCTTGTATTTTTTTTTTTCCTTTTGGAATTGCATTTATACTCTTCACTCCTTTATCTTGGTAGCTGCTAAATCTTTCTTGATCCTGATTTTGGTTCCTCAGTATGTGAACTATTTCTTTCTGGCTGCTTGCATTACTTTTATTTGACCTGGGAGTTAAGAATTTTGACTATGATGTTTTTTTGGAGTTTCTATTTGGTTTCTTTCAAGAGGTGATAGGCGTTTTTGTTGTCGTTGTTGTTTGTTGGTTTGTTTGTTTTACTTTGAATTCTTGCTTTTAGATGACTGGAGAGTTATCATTCTTAATTTCTTGAAATATGACATCCATATTTTTTATGTCATGGCTTTCAAGTAGTCTAATGATAATTGAATTATCTCTCTTTAATCTATTTGCCAGGTCTACAATTTATTATTCTTTCCATATTTTTATTTTGTTTTAATATTACTTGTTATCTCATGGAATCATCAACTTGTTTTTGATCCATTCTTATTTGGGGGTAGTCTGTTCCGAAGTTTTATACCTCTTATGCTAAACTCTTCCCTTTCCAAAGGTTTTCTCCAAAACTCTCATTTCCTTTCCAATTCTTTTTTTTTTTAGTTGTTCTCATTTAATTTGTAATATTGTTTTAAACCTGTAAACGTTGGCTTCATTTCTTCTAGAATTCCAGTTGATAATGTAGCCAAGATACGGTTTTCTTGAGGACTGTCTTTTGGTTGTCTCCCAGTCATTCTTCTCTCTGTGTTTTTTTGTGAGCATTCCAAGCATCATGATAGTTCCCGACTCTTATGTCTTCTTTTGTATACTCATTCTTTCAGCCTTACTTCCTGAATTGGTACTTTGGTAAGATCAGATTCTGCTCAGTTAAGTTCTGTATTGAGCCTATTGTGACCTCGCATAGTCCTGGTCTGTTTTATGTAAGGTTCTTCCCGGAAGTGTGCTGGTAAGTATTTAGTAACCTGCTCCCTGTAAAAAAAGATTGTATTCCTGCCACACTTTAAAGTTTCATTTGGATTATGATTTCTCCATCACTTTCTTAAGTCCAGAAATCAACGAAACAATAAATCAAACCTAGATTCATAGCATCTGTCAATTTGTAAGATTTAAATGCATACATTGAAAATTTAACAATCGCTTCTTACCAATCAGTAAAATTCGGTTCTGGTACAACTCCAGCTGTTACTGTATTCTTCAATTACTTAGCACTGTTTTGTCTAAGAACCACCAAGGCAACTTAGGCCAGGATGCTTCAGATTGTCAATATGTCTCTGTGGTCAGATTGAAGATAGGATCTGGTCGCTACCTTCTACGGTTTTCCAGGCTTAGTTTAGGGCTGGGCAGCACCACTGCAGACTTGGCCCCAGGTAGAACTTCATCAGACAGTAGTTAATTCCAGCCATCAGCAAGTTAGATAGCTCAGCAATTTCAGAGCAACTGTTCTTCCAGGCTAGCCTGGTTCTGGGCCCCAGGTGGGTCTTGAGGTCCAGTAGATATTCTAGATCTATTGGTCTGACTCCATATTCTAGGGTCAGTTGTGTTAGGCTGACTGCCTACAGGTACCTGTGCTGCTGGCCTGGTCTCAGGGCTTTATAGATGATCTGCTCTGGGTCAGTCACCCTTCTGGCCCACCATATCCCACACTTCCAGCTCTTGTCACTTGTCTGGCATCCAGGTTTGAAAGGGGGCTTTTTCTCTTTGGATTTCCTTATCACCACTTACTTAATCTGATTTTCTTCTTTGATCTTCCTTGCATTATTTGTGGGCTTTGCTGAGTGGCATTCCTCCTTCTCTACTCTCTTGGCTATTCTCCTGGTAATGTCATTAAAAAGAAGAAGAAGAAGGAAAAAGAGGTTTAAAAAATTCCCTTATCACAAAAGAAAAAGGAGAATTCAAAACAAATGAAAGAGAGAGATAAAAGAAATTATAAGAAATTATTTTGCCCAATCATACCTCAGTAAAACTCACAAGTGAATCAGATAAATATTAATAGATTAACAGCATAAGAAATAAATTACTTATTGGACACAAATTTGGAGAAAAAAAAGAATTTGAACAAGCCTTACAAGAACCAAAAAAAATGGATGGGAGGCCAGATGGATTTGCAATTCAATTCTATGAACTATTTAAAGAATAATTAATTCCACTACATTATAAACTATTTGTAAAAGTAGGAAGAGAAGGTATTCTATCAACTTTTTGTGATATAAATATGATCATACCTTAACTGAGGTAAGACAGAGTAAGATCGTTGTAGACTCTCACCCTTACAGAATACTGACATTAAATATTTAAATAAAATATTACCCAGGAGGGCACAGAAACACGTTGACAAGATTATGCAGAATGACTGCTCTGAATTTACAGCAAGAATTCACTATTGCTTCAATATTAACAAAACAATACTCATTAAAGGAATATTAAAAATAAAAACCAAACCAAATATTTGCATTTTGTCTCTCCCATTAGAATGTGAGGTTTTGAATGGAAAGGGCTGTATTTTATGCTTTCATTTCATTCGCAGGAAGCACCAAAGAAGGGGTTATTGATTGATCGACTTATTCATTAAAATCACATGTATATATCAAGTGATGCAGAAAAATCTTTTGAGAAAATACAATTGTCATTCTTTGTTAAAAATACTAAAATGGATAGGAATAAGTACATTTGTGATCACTTTAGCAGTACATATGCTTTTAAAAAAAGGAATAAGTGGAATTTCTCCTAGTATGATAAATATTATCTATCTGAAATCAAGAGCCAGCATTCTATGTAGCAGGGAAGAAGCACACTGATTTCCATTAAGATCAGGGCATAAAGCAAGGATGCCCATTATCACCACTATTGTTTGATGTAATGTTAGAAATGTTAGCTATCACAATACAAGAAAAAAAAAAGAAATTGAAGGAATAATCATAGGCAAAGAGGAATCAAAATGATTGCTTTTTGTCAATGTATGATAATTTACTTAGAGTATCCAAGAGAAAAAAATAACATTAATTTAAATAAATTCAGCAAAATAGCAGGATAGAAAATAAATCCACAAAATTATTAGCATTTTTTGGTGTTTATTTAGCTTTTTTGTGTGTTACTAACGTAATCTGAAAGGGAAAAGAGATAGAAAGACAAATTCTATACCAAATAAATACATAGTGTTTAAAATACTTGTGAGTCTACCTACCACAACTATATTAATGCAACAACCCAACACTCTTTACAGAAATAAAGGCATGGATGAACAATTGTAGATATATTATTTACTCATGGTTGGGCTGTGCCAGTCTAGGAAAAGGGGATAATTATTACCTGAGGTTTTTTGGTTTTTTTTTTAATTCAGGACCATTGCAATTACAATTAGGTTGCGCAAGAATATACATTAGAAAAAAGATAATTATAAGGTTGAAAATTAAAAAAAAAAAAAAGATCACACAGTAGAACAAGAGGTCAAGAATCTCAAGGATGATAATGAAAACAAAATGTAAGTGAAGATGACCCGGAAGTGCTGCATCTTAACCTATACTACAAACAGTAATTGTTCAAGTGATTTGATTGAGGAAAGAAGTAGATGAGTGCAACACACTGTATTCACTATCCAGAGCCGAAAAAGATTTGATCAGGTAACAATGGACAGCATCAATGATGCTAACTCCTGGGGAAAAGAATCCCCATGAGGCAAAGTCTGCTGGGAAAATGGAAAGCAGTCTGGCAGTAAAACCCATATCTCAGTGACACATGGTTTAGAGATAAATGGCATTATGCCTATCACAACTGTGGATAAGATGAGTTCTTGACCAGACAATGGACGGAGAGGATCATAGAAGGTTTGTTTGTTTTTTAAGTGATTACATAAAATTGAAAAGGTTTTGAAAAATCAAAATAAATACAGTTAAAAGATGAAGTAAAATAGTAATCTAGGGGGAAGACATCAAAAAGCTTTTACTTCAATTTTATTGATCTAGGTTTGATATTCAGTATATATAGAACTAATTCAAATATATGAGTTCTCTAATAGGCAAATGATCAAAGGATAATGATGATAATGATTTAAAAAAATACCGATGTGCTTTGAGGTTTGGAAAGCCCTTTACATATGTGGGTAGATAGTTCTCTCACTGAAAAGGAATCTGAACTTAACATTAAACAGAACAGAAAAGAATTGTACAGAAAAGTATGAATCTCTTGTGTACAGCTGGCTTGGCTTTCAAATATCTAATTCTCTGTGTAATTTTCGAAGTTTCCTTGCTTGTCTGTGCTCCTTTCTTGCATCATTTCTCTTTCATGAATTTAGAAAAAAAAAAAAACCTTTCAGAAACAGTTTTCTTCCTTTTTCTTTCTTTCTTTTTTGACTTCCTTTTTCATATCCTCCTATCCCTCTCACTGACACCCAAATCATGGGGGTGGGGGAGGGAAAAGGAGAGGGAAGGAAAGAAAACAAGCAACCCTTCGACTAGATGTACCTAGTTACACAAACACGATTCACTATCAGTCTTCTGGAATCCTGATTGATTTATTATTTGAGTTCTTAAGTCTTTCAAATTGCTTTGGTTGGGAATGTTGTTATTTTTATAAATTTCTCCTCTGATTCTGCTTTCTTCATTCTGCATTATTTCATTCAAATCTTCCCAGATTTTTTTGGGGGGGGGTTTGTTTGTGTTTCTATCTTTGTTTTGTTTTGCTTTTTTTCCCCCTGAAACTATCTTGTTTGTAATTTCTTACAGTGTTCCCCAGTACATTCTTAAGTCACGAGCATCAGGTTCTTGCTGGACCAAAACGTATGTCCAGTTTAGTAGCTTTGGGGAAAGTGTTCTAAATTACTTTTCAGGAGACTGGACCTGTGTGCACTTCCACCAACCATAGCCCTTCCAACAATTGCTACCTCCCACCTCCCTTTTTTTTTTTTTTGGTTATGTTTGCCAGCAGTCAACAAGCATATAGAAAAATGTTCTAAATTATGAATAATTGGAGAGGAAAATTAATTCAACTGAGGTTCCATGTCATACTTCTCAAATTGCCTTTAGTAGAGGAGGGGGGAGGCTTTTGTGGTGCACATCCTCTTCTTTCCGAGAAGATGAGACTGCAACGGGCAAGGTGGGCTGAAGTTTCTGCTTTGCTGATGTCATTATGGAGGAACAGTCTAAAACAGCTTGATTCTATGTGTGGTGAGAAATGCCAGGAACACTTGGGGAGTGCACTCCTGCCTCTGTGGCTTGCTATCCCTAGGGATGATGGAGCAGAGAAAGTGATGATGGAGTTAGGGATACTGATGAAACATATGTGGATTAATGTTTATGTAGGTGTATACATGTATATGTGTATACACATATGTCTATGTATGTATACATATACACATATATCTACATGTGTGATTTGGGGTAGGGAGAGATGCTTTCATATGCTGTATCAGTGCATGACAGTGTGCCTGGCTTTTTGACTGGATGGTTCATATGTCTCCCACACCTCCTTTAATCTCCCCCACCTTGTCCCTCTTGTCAAAGATCAGCAGTGTTTAATACTAAGATTGAAATCATTTTTCATAGATAAATTTGCTTGCCACTGAGAAGCAGAGCGGCTAATTATCCCTGAATGTGTGAAGATACGTTTATTTGATGCGACATGGCCTAGTGTGCATTAATTATGTTACAAGTAGCCTTATGAACAAGGCAGGGAATTATCCTGATAAATGTAGTAGATTGCCGAGTCCCTGAAATCTGCTCCCCCCTCTCCCCCCAACATCGTTCTAATGCCCAGAGTAAATCAACATTCATTAGACTCCCACTTTCTGTTGCTAAGTAACTGCTGGCCAAGGGAAGTTTGCCACACAAATGAATAGGGACAGGTCCTCAAGGAGGGGGCATTCTGATCAAAATGGAGAAGTCCTGTGGCTCCTCAGCTCTCCCTCCGGTAAGTCATCTCTTAACCTGGGGGCCACAACCGGCCACTGAGCATTGCAGACTGAACGACAGCCAGTTATACATATTCTTTTTAAAACAGATGAATCAAAAATTTTTAAAAAAGAAAATAAAAATTAATGAGTCCCTGCTTGCGGGGAGGGGGGAGACTTGGGAGACTGGATGAATGCCATATTCTCCCATCTTTCCTCAATCCATCACTGAAGGTATGCTCATAAAAGTGTATTTTCTGTTTCATTCTCCTGTTGCCATTCATTAAAGGGGAATGGGTGCAAGGGGGTAGTGGAAACATTGGTGCCTTTGGCATCAGGGGGTGGGCTTGGGAAATCCCATTCTGCTTCTCTCTGGCCCTTCTTTCTCTTATCTGATAAGAAGGGGTGGGGGCCCAGATGGGCTCTTAATGTCCCCATCAGCCTTGTGTGTATGATCCTAGGGGAGGCTTTCTCTGTAACAATAACAATGATAATAGTGATTGGTGATGACAGGTAGCATGTAGTATGTATATAGCTCTCTGAGTCAGGCAGAATATCACAGATCTATTGACTCACTGGATACTCACAGCAACCATGGGAGCTATGTGCTATCATTATTCCCTTTTTACAGATGAGGAAACTAAGACTCAGAGAGGATAAGAGACTTGCCCAGGGTCACACAGCTAGCCAATATCTGAGGCAGGATTCAAACTCGGGTCTTTCTGACTCCAAATGTCATGCCCTAACCACTGAGGTCTGTTCCATTTTGGTGATCCTCTGTGTGATCTTAGCCAGGTCATTTCTCCCTTGTAGACCTCAATTTCCTCCTCCTGGAAAGGAGGGACTGGGAATATCTGGAATACTTCCCTCTCATTCCTCATGTGCGCTCCTAAGTGCCTATGAAAGATGCCTCCTCCTGATCCAAGTTTCCACGCAGCAGGATCCCTGCCAGGGGCCACACCCCAGCCTAATGCAGGGACCGTAAACAGGCCGTAAAGCTGCGTTTCTCCCATTGTAATCATTATCTCCAATTTATATTCTGCTCCTACTGAGAAGAATCTCTGGGTGAATTTACATATTGAATTGCTAAGTTAGAGCTAATGATAGGATCACTTAGGCCACATACTGAGCATTGCAGTTTGGAATGACTTTGAGGAAAAGTAGGAGGGTCAAAAAAAAAAAAAGGCAGCTAAGCCACCAGCACGCAGGTCCACGGCCATTTTGTGATTGTGCTAACGGCACACACACACACACACACACACACGCACACACAGGGATGCTGCTAACGGATGAGCCTTGCAAGTCTTGAAGGAGGCACTTTTCTCAGGGTGAAGAGGGAGCCCCATTGTGAGCACAGCTTTGATGAGCAGAAAGATCCTAGGCTGGCCCAGAGAATTATTCAGGGCTGTGCTTTGGTCAGATATCACAGAGCAATCATGGTACGAGGCAGTGGCGGATACCTGGTCCTTTGGGGAGACTGAGGGCGGGGGCTCAGTGTTCTCGGTCAGCATCCTTAGTTGGGTACATCGGCTAGCTCTCATTTCCCATGCCCCCGGCTCTGCGTGCTGATGTGTGCTGCAGAATTCTCTATCTGCTCTTCTGTTTTCTGTTTCTCTCCTTCCTCCTACAGCTCCATAATAAATGTGCCTCTCACCTCAAACCTGAGTGCGACTGTGGAATCTTGAGGGACCATATCTTGCCACCCACAGCAATCTGCCCAGTGGTGCTGGTGAGTGTTTCCTTTTCTTCCTCCTCTAGCTCTGCTCTCGGCCGGCTGGTCCAGCCTCCCATACGTGCTGCTGGAGAGAAGATGCTTATCAGTCATGGCAGAAAACTGTGGGTCAGCGCTATCTGCGGATCCCGAGGCAGAGGCACTGAGAGGCGAGTCCCACACCACAGCCCATTACTTGGTTTGCCTTTTGACTGTGAGCTTGGAATAGGGCACAGGCGGCTGAAGCTGAGTCAGGTTTGATGCCTCCCTTATGTTGCAGTTACCAGAAGTGTTTCAGGCAGCACTCTGGTGTGTTGTAAATCTCTGACAGACCCAGCTTCCCAGAAACATGAAGGGAGCCTTCTGGGCAGTCGAACTGGGGATGCATATTGCCTCTCTCAAGCAAGGCCGAGGTGGTCCATACAGATGGCAGGGCTTGGGAGAGTGTGGTGCAGCGCTCTTTGGGGTGGGTCTTTTCAGGAGTATGGGGCAGTAAATTTTCACTGATAGTAAAACGATTGCTCCAGTCAGTGGAAATGAATGGGCCATTGGATAGAGAAGCCAGGTCAGCCAGAAAGGAGGGAACCATTTGCCCAGAACAGAGAAAGAGAGAGCCAACATCCCGCTTAGGTGTAAAAGGACAGAATTCTCCTTTTAATCGCCATGGATTTTCTGCTTGACCTCCAGTGCTCGGTGTGGCAATCTTCCAACAGGCCAAGTCCCACAAGCTGAATTAGTGCCCACCACATTGCAGAGCCAGGAAAGGTGAGGTGCGGTAGGCCATACCTTGGTGCAGCATCAGGCCTGGAGACAATGAATGGCGTCAGTGAGAGGCACACCTTTCAATGTGTGAGGGATGCCAAGGGAAGGGCAGCCAGGCAATGGAGGTTTCTTCTTCCTCGGGCTGTAGCAGAGCTCCTTCTCAAGAGCTGCCTGATCATTTTGGCATGAGCTGGATTCTTCTTCAGAGACTGGTGGAGGTCCAGCTTCCAGTCTACAGTCTGGTGTTTTCGATGGCCTTGTTTGAGTCTGAAAGTCTACTACGCATGGGCTAAGAGGGCTTTCTTGTTATTCTGCGTTCTCTGTCAGTCATCTAAAAATGTGTCGTCTCCTAATGTTTTCCCATCCCTCATAGTTATAGCATTATGTGGCATGCCTTTAAAAAAGAAAAGTCTTTCACTCTGGAGTATTTGCACCTTTTAAAGTGTGTGAAAAGTCGTCATGTCCTTGTATCTGTTGCTTAAACTATAACCTAAAAATCTTATCTCTGTCTATGGATATACGTGTGTGTTTGTGTACATGTGTGTATATTTGTGTGTGTATGCATACACATGCATGTAGAATTTAACATTTCAGTAACTAGCTGGTGACACAGTGGGCATGGACAGGGATCAAGAAGAAAGTGGCTCGCCTCTGGCTATAGATACTTAATAGCTAAGCATATCACTCAAAGGCTCTGGGCCTCAGTTTCCTTATCTGCAAAATGAGGGACTTAGAGTTAATGGTCTCTAAGAGCCCTTCTAAATCTAAATCCCTGATCCTTGGCTGAAATCTCAATGAACATGGCCATGCCCAGACTTTCTCATGAGAGTGATGGGCCCTCCACTCTTTCCTTCATGTTATATCCTGGCCTAGAAATCCTGTCATTCTGATCCTAACAAATCCTAGCAAATGCTGCTAACCCAAGCTGAAGCAAGTGAAACAACTACTTTTAAGATGCAGGAAAGCTTTACACAGCTTACCGGTGCTGGGAAGAAAAACCTCCCACTTCATCCCACATGGACACCACTGCTCACTGCTTTGTCTTCCCTCATTTCTCCAGTTGCCAGGCCACTTTTTGCAACACCAACATCTGCCTTTGCAGCACCCCTGGCTTTCTTCTTTCCATTCTGGGGTTCATTTTGTTCATTTCTTGACATCAATTCCTTCTCCCACATTCTATGCATTGAAAACCTGTGCATTGGGCCATTTTTCTTTGCATAGTTGAGGAATCCTACGAGAATCTGTGGTTTCTCAGTTTTGGCCATCCAAAGACAAAAATCATCAAGATCAATCTTGTCATCTTGGCCAGTGTTTGTTGAACTTCCACTTTGGCACTGTGGCCCTTCCAGGATGATTGGCATCTATAACCATCTCTTTACTTTGAGGAAGTCTTTTTGGAATGGCCTTCCTGACTGTGGTGCTCACCGTGATGTCCTTCAGCGTCAGGCTGTCTCTTCAAGAAACGTGAAAGGGAAAAGAAACAAAGAAAAAACGGTTTACATTTTTTTTGGATAAAATGGCAAAAACTGGTCAAATCACCATTTCTTGGAGCTCTGTCATTTTTTTCTAAATCAGTTCAGTCCTTCTCATCTTGGACTCCAAGAAGTTATTTTTTATTTTAATAACTGTATTCCACTGTATTTGATTCCACTTGGACTCCTCTATGGTTTATATTATGCCCTTAAAAGCATTTTTCTAAGAAGAGGTTCCTAGGCTACCCCAGACCAGCCAAGGGCGTCAGGACAAAGAATCGGTTAAGAATTCTTATTTCGGTATAAAAGGAATTTCACCAAATCACAGACCCTCAAAGGTGGAGGGGAGTACATCAACCAAGTAGTTTGTGTCACACCTAAACTAAGGACCATCTCTACGATATCTCTGACCACTGGCCATCCTGCATTTCCTTGAAGATCTTCAAACTCCTCAATCCTCAGTTATTTCCCAGGCCACTGTCCCTGCTTTTTCTATGTTCTGCTCCCTTCACCATCTTGACTTCGTTGGCCTGGGGAACCAGATCAACTCTATACTGTGTTTTCTCCAGAGTGACTCCTTAGCTTATTAGAGATCATGCCCTTCCAAACAGAAGCCTCAGAAGAAACCCAGCACATAATTACAAAAACATACTGGATATATCCATAACACATTTAGATTTTGTAAGTGAAATGGGCCCTAACTATTCAAGAGAATCTTTTTTTACTATTCATTATGCCACTCAAATAACAAAATAATGGTTTGAAAGTGCTTAATATAGTGCTTGGCACATTATAGGCACTTAATGAATGATTGTTCCTTTTTTACTCCCTTCCCACTCACCACGGAGGGTTTTGTAAACATTATTTTTTCATCTTCTAACCTTCTATGACTCCCCCTACCCTCATCCACTTAGCTGAAAACCTCACCTCATATTTCACTGAAAAAATTCAAGATATTCACTGAGAGTCCTTTCTTCTCCTCTGCTACTCACCCAACATCACCCAGATACCTTTCCTACAATCAGCAGCCTATCTCCCATGGAGATGTGACCCTCCTTCCTGCGAAGGCTAACATTTCTGTGTGATGAAGTGATTCCATGCCATCATATCCTCTCTGGCTGTTTATTACCTCTATTGTCTCCACTCTCTCACCTGTCTTTGATCTCTCCTGGTCTACTGCCTCTTTCATCTCCAGTTGCCCAATCTGTAGACTTTTCTCCCCTCTTTCTTGATCTCTCTACAGTTTTTGATACAACTCATCACCCTCTTTGGTTCAATACTCTCTTCTCTCTAGGCTTTCATGAGATCACTTTCTCCTTGTTCTTTTCCCACCTGCCTAGTCCCTTATTCTTAGTGTCCTTTGCTGGATCATTGTGGCAGACGGTCCTGGGACTGCTGTCCTGGGCTCTCTTCTCTTCTCCCACTATTTTTCCTGGTGATCTCACCAACCCCCCTGGAGTAAATTAAAATAACTTTGCAGATATTTTGCAGATCTGTTTATACAAACCTATCTTCTCTAATAATTTCCAATCATATCTCCAATTGCTTGTTGGGCATCTCCAACTGGATATTCCAGTGACTTCTTAAAATCAGCATTTCCAGATACAAACCGATTTTCCTTTCTCCAAAACTTCCTCTCTTCCCAACTTCGCTATTACTATCAAGGATTCTAGAATGTTTTCAGTTACCCAGACCCTCAACCTAGGGGTCATCCTTAACTCCTCACTTTCTCTTACCTCCCCCAATGTCCAATCAGCTACTAAGTTCTGTTGATTCTATCTTCCTAATATTTCTTATGCATCCCACTCTCCCCTTCTTTTCTTTGGATCTGCTGCTACTTCGGTGCACATTCTCATTAATTCACACCTGGACTCTAGCAGCAGCTGATAATCTCCTTGCTTCAAGTTTCTCCCCAATTCATTTCATCCTTCACTCAGCTATCAAAGTGATCTTCCTAAAAGCCAAATTATTGTCACCCCCCCCCATATTCAAGAAAGTTGCGTGTCTCCTGTTGCCTCTACTATCAAAACTAATATCCTTTGCTTGCCTTTTAAAGACCTTCATAACCTGGACCTTTAGCACTTTTATGATTTTTATACACTGATGACCTCCCCACAAACTCAGCCATCCATTGCCTATGACTTTCTTGCTGTGTCTTGAACAAGACGCTCCATCACACGGCTCTTGGCATTTTCACTGACCGTCCACCATACCTGAAGTCTCTCATTCCTCCTCTATACCTACTCACTTCCCTGGCTTCCTTCAAGTCTCACCTAAAATTTTCCTTTCTTCCAGGAGCCTTTTCTGATCCCCTTTATTACAAGTGACATTCCTGTCTTATTTCCAATTTTTTCCAGTCTATAGTTGTATGTTCAAAATTGTTTGCTTGTTGTCTCCTCAATCAGACTGTGAGCTCCTTGAAGATAGAGACTTTTATTTTGTTGTTTGTTTTATTTGCTTTGTATTCCCAGCCCTAGTGTAGGGCTTCACACATTAGGTGCTTAATAAATGCTTGTGGATTTGATCCTGTTCCACTTCAGTTCTCAGTGTCAGGAATTTTGTTTTCCCCTTAAATCAGGTAGAAATCTCTCCTCTTCAAAGCTGATCTTTGCCTTTCTTCTTGCTCTCTGAGACCAAGCAAGAAAGACCAGTTCTGCAGGGGATGATATTTATCAGATCAAACCCTCATTTCACATTTCAACATGCCTTAAACATTTTTTATTTTCGTTACTTTTTTTTTTCAAGATGAGGTATTCACATCTTTTTCCTTCTCATCTCTCCCCACCTACTGAAAAGAAAGTACCCCAGTATTACATAAACAGTCAATGAAAGGCAATCCCAATATTTTTCACTCATTAAAAACAAAATAGCCCTGCTTTTCTTCTTCCACCGGTTTGCGTACCATCTGTCATGAGGCAAAGAACACTTTTCTTCCTCTGTCCTCTGGAATGAGGCTTGACAATTGAGCTGACTGGACTTCTTCCATTTTTTCAAAATTGTCTATTTTTACCATTTTGATGGGATAAATGGTTTTCTTAGTTCTTCCCACTTTGCTCTGTGTCAGTTCGTACAGTTCTTTCCATGTCTCTGAAACGATGTTTCTTCATTCCTTGCAGCACAATGGTGTTCTATTGCACACATATACCACCTTTAAAAAAACCAACCAAACAAAAACCATTCATCCATTAGTGGCCGTCCCCTTCATTTCCTGTTCTCCACCACCACCAAAAGAGCTGCGACTACTGTTTTGGTCATGTAGGTCCTTTCCCCTTCCTTTAATCTCTTTGGGACTAGAGAATGAGCAGTAGTTTAGGTGTGTCAAAGGGGTTACACTGGTCAGTAACTTTTTACGCCCTCAAATAAATTGCTTTCCAGAATGGCTAGACTTAGTTTCACAGTTCCACTCGCAGTGCAACAGTACCTCAGCGTGCCTGTTTTCCTGCAAACCTTCCAGAACTGGCCATTTTCTTTTTTCTTCTTCTTTTTTGGTCATCTTGCCAATTACAGGCGTGAAACAGAAGATGTGGGCCGTATGGTATAGTGGATAAAGAGCTAGCTTTGTAGCCCTCAAGACTGGGGATCAAGGCATGCCTGGGACCCATATTTATTCTATGGTCTCCTGGATGAGTCACAACTTCTCAGAGTCTAAGAAACTCCTAAGACCGCCATGGTAGAGAGTGTGAGATTTCCCTCCATTGAGAGAGGTGTTTCTTTCTTCTTGGAGTTCCTTATATCAATAACATCACCAGTCTAGGATTTGTCTGCATTGCTTTTAATATGGATTCTGGACAGCATATTCGAGTTGAGGTTTTCTCTCTGCCCTGGAGTCCTTTGGGAGGTATTTCTTTTATGAGTAGGGCCCTGTAGGACTTTCTGTTCCTTTCAGCCTTCTTTCTTACATGGTCCAGAATAACATAGGGGAACCTAGGCTTCTGCCAATACTTTTGTTGGTTTTTATAGCGTTAGCAGCCACCGTGTGGAAGCAGCTTACTATAGACAGTCTGAGCACTGACTCCACAGACAGCAAGGCCCTCCCATGTCCAGTGCACTCATGAGCATCCCCCTCTGCCATTTCCCAAACAACACTGAGGCTAGAGTGCAGTCTGCAGTATTTCTGTTGTTTGTTTTTAGGATATCATCAGAGGTAAACTTTGCCATAAAGTGGGCCTTGGGAGGTAGAATCCTCTAATTTGCTAAGCTTGCTGTTGCTGCTTTTTTTGGTGGTGGAGGGTGTGTGTGAGAGCAGAACTAGGTAGCAAAGTGCACAGAGCACCAGGTCTGGAGTCAGAAGGACTCTTCCTGGGATCAGATCTGGTCTCAGATATTTACTAACTATGTGACCTGGGCAAGTCACTTAATCTGGTTTGGATGAGTTTCCTTATCTGTAAAATGAGCTGGAGAAGGAAACAGCAAACTACTCCATTATCTTTGCCAAGAAAACTACCAGTGAGATCACAAAGGGTCAGACATGACGGAACAGCACCAACTTGATGCTTCTCTCAAGGAGTCCCCTTAAAGTTCTTGACCAACTCCTGCTGGCCACCATTTCAGTAGGTTTCTGTGGAATAATAGCCCTGCAATTGGTGTCTAGCAAGTTTTGGTTATGTCTTTGTTCCAAGGGATTTTTTTTTTTGCTCAATAGCACCAACATTTTATGGTATTGAAACAATGAGATACATATCCAGCAAACAGTAGGAATAATAACCGATTGCCCCAAAACAGGCTGCTGCTGCCAAGCCCATAGCAATCCTTGTTCCTCAGCCGGCACTTCCTTCTCCCTCAACTCTCCTTCACACCTGGCACTTGCGCCTCCTTCCTGCAGACATTTTTTGTGTTAGATTAAACTCTTTGCTACCCTCATCCTTGCAGGAGGTCAACCCTGATGGACACACACCAATACTGACCACTTGCTCAATGGCTAATTTGTTTCTCTTAAATACATTCCAAGTTTGTTCAGTATTCCTTAAGAGATTTAGATTCTCTCCCCCTGGGATAATACTGCTGTAATTGGTCCTCAGATTGGACGCAGCAGTTCTGGGGTTCATTTTGTGAATGTTGTTATCTCATTAATAATTGAGATGACGTAATAACCAATCAGATGATAGTTTTGACCTATGAGCTGGTATATGTCGTTGTAATTAATGACACTTTGCCAATTTGCTATTTAACACCAAGACTCAGTTTTGTGTTAGGGAATATTGGGTTTCTATGGTTATTTCAATTCAACAAAGAAAAAGAAAAAGTAGCAGCAGCAGCTTTGTATCCTGCCCCTCACAGTAATTCAGAGACGAAGGCATTTAGTCAACACTGAAGTACCTGAAGCTGTGTTCAGCTGGTATGCTGACCATTTGGGGTATAGAAAGCCTCATGATGATGGTATCAGTCCTGCCCATGTTCTGCCATACATAGTCTTGGAACAACCCCATCCACCTTCCCAGTGTGACAGTGATGGAAGGGGACCTTTGGGGGAGGGCTCTGACTCCATCTCCATCTCACTGGTCACTCACTGTGAGGATCAGTAGAGATAAGATGCGTGCAGTTGTTTGGCACCTCTTAAGGCATTCTCTTACTGCTTGCAAGAACTATCTCCTTCTTGATTCCTTTACATCTATTCATCTGTGTATCCTAATCTCTACCTAGAGCTCTCTTTGTCTATATGCATCACCTTCTACAGCCCTGCTTATTGTGTTTACCTCCTAGTAAAGCCAGCATTATATCATAACCCTCAACTGACTTCCAGAAGACAAGGAGAGCATTCAGGATTCAAAATTGTATTTTTCTTAAAGATTATTGAATCCATCCCTTTCATTTGAGCAATAGGAATAGGAATTTGAATAGGAAATCGAGACAGGGAAAGGCTCCTCCACAGACACACAGGTACAACTTGTAATTCACATGCATTCATAGGGCTGGTCATCTCAAAGCATGTCTGAATTTGCTAAAGAATCGAGGAGGGAAATCACGGCCTGGGTATAGTCAAGACTGACAGAAATGAAAGTTTCTCGGACCTCTTCTCTGCCCAAGAAATGGGAAAGGATTCTGGCAGCACACATCTTCAACAGCTTCAGAACTCTGGGCCCATCCTGGACCTATTGGCACAAAGCTCTCACCAATGCCAGATACAGCCTCTTTCCCATACCCACAGGTGCTCAGCACCCAAGCAGTGTGGTCTACTGACAAGCACATATGTGAGTTTACTTAGTTTATTTTGTTTTGCTTTAGTGTAGTTTTATTTTAACCACAAACTTTCAGCATAGTGCTCTCTAGGTCTTAGAATTTCCCCACCCTCAGGAGCCCTCTTAGCTGCCTAGTACCTGCCACAGAGAGAAGGAAGTGATGCCTCAGTGGACAAGTACATGCCTTTGTGAAATGCTTTCGGCTTTCCAAGATGGTTTCTCTGCATTCTGCCACTGGCTCTTCACATTGACCCGTTGAGGTGGGCACTGTTGTCATCACCATTTTCCAGATGAGGAAAAAGAAGCTTCAAGAGCCACTGAAGTTCTTTTCCTCCGGTCGCCAAGGTAAGAGCAGCAAACATAGTCTTGCTGCCTCCAAGGCCAGAGTGCTGTCCTCGACCACACTGTCTTTCAAAGACCACAGACCACTGTCATCGAATCTCCCTTTCTTTGTTTTACTATAATCCTTTCTCTGTTCCTCTTCCATCCCCTCACTTTATCAGTCCAGGCAGAAGATGCCCAGCAGCCCCAGGCCCAGGACACAGGTGCACTCAGGTTATTTTCTTCACTGTTCATAAACCTTTCAATCGCATGGAACTTTTTTTTCCCTTGGATAGTGTGCTTGAGCACACTGTCAGGACTCTGCTAATGTTTCATCAATGTCACCACTTACTATTAATTTATTTAATATTCATTATAGATCAATTCATAATTGTCATCATAGTAATGAAGTGCAAAAAAAGAAAGTGTCTCAACTTCGCTATCCTTTGCAAATCTCATTCACAGGCTCTGTTCAGAGACACTCTTCTTACAAAGGCCATGGACAAGCTATTGTTTTAATATAATTACACATTTAAAATAAAAATTCAAATGGCTCTGGTCCTGAAGGATGCTCAGGATTCTCACCAGATTATTGCCCATCCACATATCCCATATTGCTTTGAAATCCCACTCGGTCCTAACTATGATGGGCTTCCTGGAGCCTTTTACAATTCTCTCTTCCATACACTCTTAATGTCAATGTGGCTTTGGGGGTGGGAGAGGGTAATGGAAAGCAACCACTACAAGGCTTGGCCCCTCTTGTGCTGAGCTGTGACCACTGGACAAACAGAAGGTCCCATGGCATTGATGAGCACGACACTCAGGCTACAGTTGTCTAGAACAATTCCTTTTTGCTAGGGGTGAGGCCTGGTTTTCCTAGAGGGGAAGGAGTCTCCCAAATCATGCTTCCTTTGACAGGTAGAAGAGTGCCTGCAGCTTTTCACTGTCTTCCAAAGCTCCCCACCCCAGGTGGAGATTCTTTTGAGCTTTGTATAAATGTTCCTTTGTTGATGTGGGTTCCATTGTGATTGTTGCTAAATTTACAACCAAGATAGGAACAAGATTGGCCTGAGGTAGTTTGTAGCACAACCAAGAGATTGATTAGCATTGATCAGATACATGCTTTGTGTCAGGCCCTCCACTAGGCCCTGGGGGGCTCAGAGATGCCAAGGAAATAACCTAGCCTCTCATGAGCTAAGAGATAAGCAGGGAACTGTATGTAGGAAAAAATAAATTAAAAATTAAAAAAGGTATGGTAGACAATGGAATCAGCTGGGTGGTGCAATGGATAGAGCACAGGAGGACTCATTTTCTTGAGTTCAAATCAGGCCTCGGACACTTAATAGCTATGTGACCCTGTGCACATCATTTCATCCTATTTGCCTCAGTTTTCTTTGTCTGTAAAGTGGCCTGGAGAAGAAAATGGCAGAACACTCCAGTATCTTTACCAAGAAAACCCCAAGTGGGATCACAAAGAGTAGGATATAACTGAAACATGACTGAACAGCAACAGTGATAGACAATGAATTAATATCTAGATAGAGAGATAAGATAAATTGATATGAAAAGGCATTGCATCTTTATCTTAAGAAAAAGCTAAATGAATGACAGGAGGAAATAAATAGTAAAACTATAGTAGTAGGGGAATTCAATTTATACCTTTCAGACCTAGAGTAATATTACCCAAAAAATAAATAAGAAGGAAGTTAAGGAGCTGAATAGAATTTTCATGAGAATAGAAAGGAGCATACATATTACCTCAGCTATTAATTGTACCTTTGTAGTAACTGACCATCAAATAGGTCACAAAAATCTCACAAATGTGGAAAAGCTAAATGAATCTTCTAATAGGCCACAATGAAATTAAATTATATATATAAAGGGCCAGGAAAGAAATGATTAAACATTAATTGGAGACTAAACAAAAATTGTAAAAACTGGTAGGTCAAAGAACAAATCATAGAAACATTTAATAAATCCTTTAGAGATAATGATGGTGAGACAAGATACCATAATTTTTGGGAGCCAAAGTAGTCCTTAAGTAAAAATTTATATCTCCAAACATTTTCATCCATAAAAGTGTGAATAAATTGATGAATTGGGCATACAATTAAAAAAAAAATAAAACCAAGAAAATAAACATATTAAAATCTTCCAATAAAACAGTTAAGTTGAATTCCTGGGCATTAAAGAATTGACAGAAGTAAAACCACATTTGACTTGAAAAGAATGCATTTTTTTTTTTATCACTTTTTGTACTTGTTTGTCCTAAAACATGATCATTTTTTAGTAGGGCTTCCACATGATGCTGAAAATACATATATTATTTGGAAATCCCACTTACATGACACCAGAAGCCTTTTAGCCCTGTCTTATAGTTTATATATTTTCCATTTGTTTGTCTTTTTGTTAGATTTATCTGAAACTGAAAGAGAGGTATTAAAAATATATATGGTAGATGAGTTAATATTTTCTTTACTAGTGTAGATACTGTATTATTTACAACATCTACGTTTAATATTGATGTTGGTTTGTTATGTATGTTTCTTATCAACCAAGTGTAGTTTCCTTGTTTCTGCCTTTTTGCATTTTATATTTTGAATATTTGGTTTTGCTTTTTCTGATAAGATGGTTACAAATTCTCCTGTTTTTGGAATCACCTAATGCATGGCAATTTCCCCCAAACTCCTAATAAAAAAATCATCTGTTTGGTGTTTGATCTTTTATAATCCTCCCTCCCCTACACTTTTCTAGTCTTTTTTACACTTTACTCTCCCTCCCATACTCTGTGATCTGGTGACAAAGGATACTGCTGTTGTTCAAACATAGTGTTCTAACTTTGAGCTCTGAACATTTTATCTGCCTCTCCCCCATGCCTAGAATTCTTTAACTCTTCTTCCTCATCTCCTTCATTCACAGCTTTCTTCAAGTCCCAACTGAAATCCCACCTTCTACAAGGAGCCTTTTCTGACCCCCCCCCCCACACACACTGTAATGCTAATGCCTTCCCCATGTTGATCATTGCCAATTTATTCTGCTTGTATCTTGAGTATACACAGTTCTGTACCTGTTGTCTCCTCATTAGATGACAAACTCCTTGAATAGTTCTACTATTTTCCAGGAAGTGATGGACCAGCTGCCAAGATTTTTTAATGTTAAATTTTAAGCCAGTTTTTACTCTCTCCTCTTTCATCCTCATTGAGAGACTTCTTAATTCTTCACTTTCTGCCATCAGAGTGGTATCATCTGCATACCTGAGATTGTTGATTCTCTTCAACCCACTCCCCCACAACCTTAATTCCAGCTTTGTATTCACTGAACTTGCCATTTCAAATGATATACTCTACATAAAAGTGAAATAAATAAGATGATAATATACAGCCTTGTAGTACTCCTTTTCCAATCTTAAACTAATCAGTTATTTCATGTTCAGTTCTAACCTTTGCTTCTTGGTTTGCAAATAGGTTTCTCAGGAGACATGCAAGATGATCCAGTTCTCTCATTATCTTTAAGGACTTGACACATTTTGTTGTGATGCACACAATTGAAGGCTTTAATGTAGTCAACAAATGAGATGTAGATTTTTTTTTTCTGGAAGTCCTTTACTTTTTCCGTAATCCAGTGAATATTGGCAATTTGGTCTCTAGTTCCTCTGCCTCTTCAAAAACCAGTCTGCTCTTCTGGTAATTCTTGGTTCACAAGAATTGTTGAACCCTAGCTTGCAGAATCTTAAACATAACACTGCTTGTGTATGAATTGAATGCAATTGTCCAGTAATTTGAAAATTCCTTGGCATTGCCCTCCTTTAGGATTGGGGTGTAAACTGATCTTTTCCAATCCCATTGCCACTGTTGAGTTTTCCAAATCTTCTGGTGTCTTGAGTGCAGCACTTTAACAGTATCATCTTTAATTTTTTAAACAGCTCTGATGGAATTCTGTCACCTCCACCAACCTTATTGTTAGCAATGCTTCGTAAGGTCCACTTGACTTCATCGTCCAGGGTGTCTGGCTCTATGTCGGTAACACCATCACATTAATTGGTGATGTTAAGGTCTTTCTTATATAGATCTTATGTATATTCTTGCTGCTTCTTAATCACTTCTACTTCTGTTAAATCCCTGCCATTTTTGTCATTAATCATGACTATTTTACCATGAAATGTTTCCTCGTTATGTCTCATTTTCTTTAAGAGATCACTTGCCTTTTCCTTTCTATGCTTTTCTTCTTTTTCTTTGCATTATTCATGTAAGAAAGTGTTCTTGTCACTCCTTGTAGTTATCTGAAATCCAACATTCAGCCTGGTGGTTAGCTAGAGATAAATAGAAATGTGAATGAAGGCAGAAAAACTGAACCTCTGCAAGTATTAAAACTTCTTCTAACTCAGGGGCTCAGAGCTATGGTGATTTTATGCTCAATGTTCGGTTTAACATGAACTCCCTAAAGTCACAGAAGAGGGAACCCCAGGGAAACCCAGAGGCTTGAAACATAACTATTGTCAGAGATGTTTACACCACTCCCTCAGGTGTTGATCCAAAGTCTGAGTCTGCCTCCCAAACTCATCCCTTTCTTCTTTGTGACTGGGTGCTCTCTGTGTATTTATCCTTACAAAGATGCAACTCGAATTCATTACCCAAATATTCTATATTAGGTTTCCTTAACCTGGAATTTGTGGAAACCCAAGGGGTCTGAAGATGGACTCCCAGGGCTCTGTGCACTTGATGAGAAAAAAAAAAAAACAACACAACTTTAATTTCATTTGCATCTATTTGAAATTGGCATTTCCTCCAAATATGAATATAGACAGTGAGATAGGATTCTGAGAAAGGGTATAGAGTCTTAAGCAGACTACCAGATGGATTTATGATCAAACAAACAAACAACAGCAAATACACACACACACACACACACACACACACACACACACACCTCCTCATATTTCTCTCTTCTCCTCTACACATGGCCCCAGCTGCTTTGTGCCTATTCAACAGCACCAATGCTGAGGATGAAGGAAATTTGCAATCTGACATCCCAAGCCATGAGAGCATGGCAGAGCTGAACTCTATTCCCTAATGCTGTTTTTTCAGACAGAAGTTTTTCAGCAGACACAAAAATCCCATTTATTTTGTAATATGTCCACATCATGTATTTCAAATAAGGAATATGATACATTTCTCAAATAGCTCGAAATACCTACATTGTGCTAAAAAAGCATCTATTCCTTGGCATCCGTACTTCAAGCCCAGCAGGCTGGGCCTATTTAGAGCCTGGTAGATAATGAATGCTTGAACTGGTTGATTTTTGGAAATCTAATAAGAGGAGTGAGAGGTTTAAATGAAAGGAATTAGAGTAGAAAGCCCCCCCTGTCTCCTCCTTCGCTCCCAGACCTTTCTGAAATGGACAGGGCATAAGAATAGCACACATTCATAGAATGCATTAAGGTTCACAAAGCACTTTCTTGACCACCTTTTTGGGAGGCAGGCTGGACCCATAGTATGATCTTCACTTTGTAGATGTGGAAATCAGAGCTCAGAGATTTTGGCTGACTTGCCCACTATTCTCAGCTCAGTAAGTGTCTCAAGTGGGATTTGAATCCAAATTTCCCAATTCCATAGCTAGTATTCTTTTCACTATGCCAAACTGCCTCAAAATGAGATCTGCAGGCCTGAAGCAAACTGTCCCAGGGAGGACAGCTTCCCAATGGAAGACTGTGTTTGGACAGAGACCGATAGCAGCATGGCCTTTTGGAATCTAAAGTCAATGGAACCTGTGCCCGTTTCTTACAGTGTGCTGTGTGTACAAGGTAAAATGTGGTTCCCTTACTAGCCAGGGGTGCAGTTGGTCTAGTGAATTGGCAAAGGGATTCTAGTCAAACTATAAACATTTATTAATGACCTGCTATGTGTCCTAGGTTCTGTGTTAAGCTCTAGGGATACAAATATGGAAAAGAGAGGCAATTCCCTCCCTCAAGGAGCTTACACTCTAATCAAGGGAAAAGAAAACACAAAAAGAATTGAAAAAAGGAAGACATTGAGGTAGCTAGCAATTACCTAGAGAACTTATATAACATACCTAAACCTATACAGGTATGCATATCTCATATGTGTATATATAATATCAGTAACAAACTATAAACATATATCATAAATATTACACATTATATTGAAACTATTATAGTAGTTATTCCCTATATACTGTATGACATATATGTTACATACTGTATGTGTGTGTGTGTCTGTGTCTATGTGTATTCATGTATTATATAACCCAGATCTGGGACCTCCTATGAACACCACAACATATCTACGTGGACAATCATCTGACCCATGATTCTCCAGAACGGGGGGTCAAACTCTGAATCTGCAAAACTCCCAAGCATGCTGAACCAGAATAGGATGAAAATGGGTAATGTTTAACACACTAACTAAAAATGTACCATAGATAATGTCAATTTGAGGTTTTCTAGGTCAGTATGAGCCCACAGCGATCCCTTTCCATTCGAGTTTGGTACTATTGTTATTTTAAAGAGGGAGTCTAAGAGAGGATAAATAGTTCCTTGCAGAGATTCACACTCAGGGCCATGGGGTTTTCAACCTAATAATAAAGATAATAACAATGGTATTGCCATAGAGGGCCTTTAGTCTAGCAGCCCACTGCCCAAGTGGTGTTTAGTCTCCTCTTCACAAGCACATTGTCAGGTTGGTTTTATTTTTGTTCCTCTCATTTTTCCAGGCAGAAGCCAAGTTCCCAAAAGCACGACGTGCCTGAGTTGGATCTGAACTGGCTGTCCCTTCCTTTCAGCCCCTCACCCCTTCTACTATAGCATATGATGTCTGTGCACACATGTGCACTCTGCTAAATTTTCCAGTTCTGTGTTTGTGTTTTAGAAATATTTCAAGTGACTGGTCTAGGCCATTTGCTCGTCCACTTATCTCGTTTCTGACCCAGGTTACAAGCATGTTAAGTAAATGTAATGCTCAATATGTATCTGAAATCTGCTTGAAACTTTACATGTTGGGTATTTTTTCCCCTTTTTTCCATATGGTCTCTAATCTTAATTTATGGCATCATGTATTATGCATTTTTGAAGGAGGATTCTGTGCGTAGCCACATGTGCAGATTCTACTTAAGGGAAACAGACTGTCTTGCTAACCTGGGGTATTTTCAGTGATTCAGGCTTCTTTCCATTTCCAAAAAATGCAAATAATGCTTTTATCCAAATTCAAGTGTGAAAGTATAAGCCAGATCTGGCTGTTCCAAAGTGCAGAAGAGCTGGGCAGATGCCTAGGCAGGCCAGGGTAGAAATGACATTTTTTCCTCCCTCAATTAGTTGAGTAATCCACGCAAAGGTGAACAACTTTTCAGACTAAAAGATTGTTTTAACTCTGGCAATCTATGCAGAGGTTTTCCCTTGGTTCACTAATGTAATTTTGTGTTTCAACTTGAGGTGGGAGTGAGTGAAGGGTGGATTCTAGAATCTAGGGGAGGCCAGGAGTCTAGAATCTCTGTGTTGGAAGGACCACAGTGGCCACTGAGTCCAAGCCATGCCTGAAAAGAATGTCCTCTCTGACATGACTAGCTAGCAGCCTCCACCCTTGACTTGGAGACCTCCACCAAGGGAGGATTCACCCAGTAGGAGGGGCTCCTCTTCCACTTTGAGGGAACCTTATTAGGAGGAAGTTTTCCCCAACAGGAAACTTCAATCTCCCTCTTTCAATTGCTCATTTTTCTATAACCCTTTAAGGTTTGCAAGGTAATGGGTACACTTCATTTCAGTGGATTCACATTTCATCTCTATAAAGTAGTAGACACTGTTACTGTCCCATTTTGAGGTATAGGAGAACTCTAAGGTAAGGTCTATGCCCAGTGTCACCCAGCCAGAAAAGTTACCAGATTTCAATAATCCTGGATATTCTTGAGTCTGACACTTCCCTTGTATACTCTATATTTGGCTGCCTCTCAAGGTAAATGTGATTTCTGTCACCATAGTCAAATGGAACCATCTATCTATCTCTATCTATAATCTCTCTGTCTCTCTCTGTCTCTCTGTCTCTGTTTCTCTCTCTGTCTCTGTCTCTCTGTCTCTGTCTCTCTGTCTCTCTCTCTGTCTCTCTCTCTCTCTCTCTATATATATATATATAAATATAAATATAAATATAAATATATATATATATATATAAATATATAAATAAATATATATATATATATCTTTGTCCTGTTTTTCTCTGAACTGAGAGTCTGGGTATATAGCTGATAAAAAGATACACAACTTCAGGCCACTCACTTTTCCTCTGTTTGCCTCAGTTTCTTGAAGTGTAAAAGGAGATAATACAAGCTCCTGCTTGCAGGGTTGTGGTGAGGATGGAATGCACTAATGTTTGTAAAGAGGGCTTCACACAGAGCCTACATGGCAGGTTCTAGATAATGCAGATTCCCTTCCCTACTTCTCTAAGACTTAGGAAAAGCTGGGCTCAGATCCTGGATTCTCACTAGCTATGATTAGATTATCTGACAAATCCTTTAGCCTTTCTGAGCCTCAGTTTATTCAGAAAATGAATAAAGGGTGAAATGGAAGAATCTTTTAGAAATGTTCCTGCCAGGCTCCCATCGAACACAAAGGAGTTACTGTGCAGAAAGTACTTTCTGAGGTGTCCAGGGCTATTCAAATGCTCATTCCATTAGCATCTGTCTTTCATTCACTCCCACAGCCCTTCCCATCTCCTAGAGAGGGAATCTCTGACCCCAGGTGGGGCCAACAGAGACAAAGAGAACTGAACCAATCTAGGTTGTTGACTCATCACCAAACACTTTCATCACAAAGATTGGCAAGAGTGGGTTTCTGAGGTTCTACCAAGAGTAGTCAAACATTGCGGTCACATGGCCACCAGGCCCAGTTCTGGTGACAAGATGACACTTTACCAGTCACCCAGTCACCCCCCCCCCCCACCTGCCAATTTCCTCCTTTCTTTGGAAGCTGTGCCTACATCTCTCCCCATCCTCCAGCTCTGCTGCCTGCACACAGCCCCATGGAGCAGAGCTCCTTACTAGAGCTAAATGGCTTTAAATATATACTCCGCATGCAGATCTCAAGTGATAGTCTCTTAATAGATGTCAGATACACTTTATTGCTACCCTCTTTTATTTCAGTAACATTTTAATTAATTCACACTGATTGAATAAATGTACATTGAGACTTGTTTCCTAATGAGGGCACATTTAGAGGAAAGGTTTTGCATCATTCTGATATCCTGTGGGTAATTATATTCTAATTATATGGTCGGGAAAGAGACTCTATAACTCAGTGCTGATATTGTTCATTGGACCCAATTAATTACAGGCACGTAATGAAAGTTCATGATAAGGTTGACTGACAGTCAGGATAAAATTTTAACTCAATTGAATCCTTGCCTAACGTGAGTGCAGAATTGGACTTTAACCTGGTTAGAAACGGCATGAGCAGGAGATCAAGGGATATTGAGAGAGAGGGGAGGCTGTGTGTTTGTGTGTGTGTGTGTGTGTGTGTGTGTGTGTGTGTGTGTGTTACTTATGACCTTCACAACTATACAATGACTTTTTAAAGGATGTGGAAAGAAAATAACCTACAGTCTGGTACATTATTCCTATTTATAATCTACCCTACTCTTAACTTTCATCATGGCATGGAGAGTGCCCAGAGGTAGAAGGGCCATGCACAGAGGAGCTCAGCTTCAGATAGAGAATCATCAAACATCCAGGTTAGACATTGGTAACATCCTCCTTAATTAAGGAGCTCTGATTTATGGTAGGTGCTTAATCAATGCCTCTTAATGATTTGATTCACATTGAGAGATGAATGCTTGGGTAGAACATATGAGGACCCCCCAGTGAATCTCCCCTTCGCTGTCTCATGATAGCACGACTCAAGTTTCTTAAAGGCAATACTACCAGTATCAACTCCAGCGGCATGGTGAGTCTGGAAAGGTCCAGGGGGGGAGTCTCAGTGACCAACTATGTATTGCAATTCAATTGGACAAGCATTTGTTGATTGACTAATGCATACCAATGAGCAAGTTAAGTATCTGGGGCTACAAAGACAACAGTGAAACAGACCCTGCCCTCAGGGAATTTATCTCTTTCTTGGACATGGGAATAATAATTTCTTTAAAAGTCTGCAATTACATTAAAAACTAGAGTAAGCAGATAGGTCTTGCCAGATGATTTTCAGAGATCCTGATTTCCAGATTAACATGACAACTCTTGAAGGCCATTTTCTACATTGTGGAAGATCTATGGGCTTTGGAGACCCAGGGCAATAGAAGTAGAAGATATCTTTAGATGATGTACCAGAGAGAATCTATTTTAGTCTGTTTCATTAATTTGTAAAAATTAGCTACTTTGTTAATTTTTCAACAAGTCTCTTCCCCTGCCCCAACTTCTCCATTCTACACATACACACACACACACACACACACACACACACACACACACACACAGAGTCACATCTCAGTTATCTGTGATAACTGAGGTGAATGAGGATTGTCATTTGTCTTTGACCACTGAATGAGCTCTCACCCAATGTTTAGGAATATGTCCCAATGAAGGAATAAAGACTATTCTGAGACTGAGCAAAGGAGATGCATGTGTTCCTCATGTGGCCCCACTTTTCATCTTGGGCAACTCATTGCTTAGTTACTGAAATGGAAACACAAGCCAGATTTCTAGTGTCACAAAAACAACTTTTCTATGTGGAGACCTTGGTCAGTCTAAACTGTGGAGGACAGGGCAGCAGTTTGGAGACATTAATGTTAGTGGTACCTCACTAGATTTTGATTCACATGTTGATCTCTTCTAGTCAATCAGCAATAAATAAAGACCCAGAAACACCAAGAACTAGAGCGTGGGAGATAGAAGGAAGAGAAGACTGGCATCTGTCCCAAATTTCTTCATTTCAGCCTAACTTGGTTACCTTTTGGCTCTGTGCATCTCATTCCTTACCTTAGGGAACTTCATCAGTCAGAGGCAAAACCAGGGTGGCTAGGTGGCACAGTGAATAGAGTACCAGCCCTGGAGTCAGGGGACCTGAGTTCAACCTCAAACACTTAACACTTTCTAGCCATGTGACCTTGGGCAAGTCACTTAACCCCAATTGCCCTACCTTCCCCCTCCCCCCCAAAAAAAAGGAAAAAAAAAGTCAGAGGCAAAAGTCCATCCTCAAAGGAAGCATTTTATTTCCTTGTTGGACTTGTTTTCTTTGAGTCACATTTTTCTCTCTCCATGATTTAAAAAGGATGTGGATAAGTAGGACAGTATTGAGATGAAGGCATTCAAAGTGGGGAAGACTCCAGGGAGAAGGTGGTAGCTGTCTTTAACTTTTCAAAAAGTTATGTGGGAGAAGGATTACATTTGGTCTGTTTATTCCCAAAAGGCAGATCTAGAGACAGGTAGGAGCCCCTGGGAGGCCAGTTTGAGCTTGATTTCAGGGAGGGAAACAAAACAGATGAGAGCAGAGAACTGGCCTCAACATTCACAGGTGAAATAGACTGGTCCATATAAGCAATGGCTAGGTGACACTTAGCAGGTTTGTTCTAGTAGGATGCTAGAGCGTCCCTTTGGTGGACAGCTCACATATTCTCTGATTCTGAGCTTCCAGGAATAGTAGCCAGGTCTACTTAGATAAAAGGAACAGGTTATTACTGTGAGGGGTTCTGAAATTGTACAATGATGCTCTGGCAATTATTTTATCAAATGAATCAATACATTGGGTCAATTCCGATATTTCAGCAAAACAAACAAATAAGCCCTAGGTTCTGAACCTAATTAGCCCTCTGCATTGATCAAATTAATTGAATAAATGTAAGAATGCTGCTGTAAAAGGTCAGAGATTGATATACTCACATACTTTATCAGAATGTCAGGGAGCAGATTTGTGTGGGCAGTCTGTTATTTAGCAAACCTATGCATCTCTAGTTTTTCCTAAATAGTAGAGACATGATCGGATTATTTCACCATGGTCTCCTATACTTTGAAAAATGACTATGGGATGAAATAATCTGGAATTATGAAGGAAACAGGAATGAATTTCATCATTCAGGAAATGCTTTAAAAACACCTCCTAAGGCACATAAGGAAGGCTCTGAGAGGCTCTGCATGATCAAAGAGAAGAAATTATGGCTCCTACATTCAAAAAGCTTACAATTTAGCAATGGCCAGCATGGGACACATGAGCATGGAGCTAGGACCTATAAACCAGCTACCAATGATGGAGACAGATTAAATGGTGGTGCAAGAAAATGCAGAACACCTGCACAGTCAAGAGAGCAGATTCAAGTCAATCTCCAACTAGGATTTTAAGGGAACTCTAATCACAACAATAATGAAAAAGAAAACTGATATGGAAGGTTCTCAAAGAACTTTTCATAAAGCTCATCACTGTATCCCAACAATAGATTTTTGTGATATGAACTTCAGGCATTATTGATTACATTTTCCCAGAGCAGAACCAGATAGAGACAGGGTAGATGCTCAGGGAAGAATGAAGGAGAGGGAGACAAAGAGAATTCACCTTTCCATAGCACTTTAGGATTTAAGGACCACTTTCCTCACACCAACCCTAGGGTTGTAATTACATATTATAATCTGAGTAATATTTTCTTTTTTTTTATAGATGAGTAAATTAAAGACAGTGGAATAAATCTATCAATAATCAAGAGATATTCTTTAAGGGCCTACTAAATATGCTCCTGTGTAGCTCAAAGCATAAGAAGACAAAAGGGAAATAAAGAGTCTCTGCCCTCAGGAAGCTTATATTCTATTCAGTGTGAAGCAACAAAGATTACTGAATACAGCTTAATAGGGGTTTTCTTCTCAGTGACAGAAGTGCAAGTTCCCAAGGTCCTTTCATGTTTTCAATACCCTTTCCTCACAGCAGTCCTAAGTGGAAGGGAGTGCAGCCAACCCTGGCCCATTTTGAACCAAGGAAATCTGGCAGGGAAAGTTAAACTGGAAGAGTTGTGTCTTTGGCGATCAGTAAGATTATCCTCTACCTTTCCTGTTTGCTGTTTTTTAAATGATTTGCTTCTATAGCTGAGCATCCATTTCCTCCTGTTGACAAGGCAGTCTGTAGTATAAGACGGGCATGATAACACTTTTGATCCTGCCTCTTCTGGTACTTGCTGGTTATTATTTGCACATGGCAGTATGTTTCCTATGTTACTCAGCTTCTCTTAGTTAATGGATTCCTTTTGGTTTGTTCTGCTCAATCATTGCAGAATTTCAGTCAGGAGTTCCATTTCACCACAAGGCCATGTTTACCTCCTCATGTGAAGGTCTTTAATTCACTTCTTAAAAACATTCTTTAGACTCTGAACATTGTTGAATTATCTTTAGAGACCAAGTGTTACTTCTGCTGAATACAACTTCACCTCCTCCTAGCTGTGTGACTATAGGGAAGAGGGTGTGGGTAGGGCAGGGAAGGGTATAAGTATTTATTAACTGCCATGTGCCAAGCACTGAGCTAAGTACTTTATACATATCATCTCATTTGATCCTTACTCAGCAAGTTTTCTCACTACTATGGACCTCAGTTTCCACATCTGTTAAAATGAGGGAGGCTCGACAAGATGACCCCTAAAGACATCTAGCTCTACATCCTGTGATCTTATCACCTCCTGTATTCCACTGGAAAATTCCATATTTTCCCTTCTCCCGAAGTCACACCAATTTGGAGACTGCACTTAGGCAATGTTCTCCTTCCCCTTCAGTATACAGTTTAAATAAAGCTTTCTTGATTAGAATGTCCTCTCAGTCTCCTTTACACCCATTCTAAGAATCTGTCACTCACTTGAACCTGAGACAAGTTCAAGGCTCTATTTTTGACACCATCTTGGACAGCCGTTTTATTTCCCATATCCTCTTCTCTCTTTCAATGTTGTTACCATTAGGTCCACAGTTCTGGACATGGAGACAGGAAGACTCATCTTCATGAGTTCAAATCCAGCCTCAGACACATACAAGCTGTATGACCATGGATAAGTCACTTAACCCTGATTGCCTTAATTTCCTCATCTGTAAAATGATATGGAGAAGGAAATGTCAAACACTTCAGTATCTTTGCCAAGAAAATCCCAAATGAGGTCACAAAGAGTTGGACACAAATGAAACAACTGTCTCCTGAAGGACCCGCAGAGGGTCCATCTTGGAATGTGGCCCCTTGGGAGCTACTTTCACTTACTGGGATCACTCTACTCTCTCAAGAGTACAAACCTGTTCCATAGCTCCAGCATTTCTACAATCTTCTCCTGTCATCTTTACTTAAAATTGTTCTATCTTTCCATCTTCTGGTCTGGGGCTGGAGTCCCCTCTTCTTCCTCAAAAATGATTCTTCTTTGTTTTCTTTTAAAGTATTTCTTTTATTTTTCCGAAGGAGGATTAATTCTGATAGACATATTATAAAGTGCAGTTAGGAGCCGTCCAGCATTTTCAGCTCCTCTGGAAGGTGAAATATACAGCCTCCATCAGACAACCTAAATGTGAGATTGTGGTACTATTGCTGTGGCACATACAGTTAGTAATTGACTCTGGAAGAAACATAAACCTAGGACAGTAATTTATAGTCAGTCCAGGCCAGGTCTTCCTATATCATTCTAAGAATAGGTTGTTAAATCAGAGACTTCTTAATAACGGGGTTCTTCACCTAGGTTCTATAGACAGTCCCCCCCCAAAAATCTCAGAAATTAGATGAGGGGGGGAAATTTCATCATCCCTCCTATACACACTATGCTTTGACTGAATTTTCTTTTAATTTCCTTCAAATAGTTTAAAACATGCTCAGAACAGGGTCCCAAAGGTTTGACCAGACTGCTAGAGGGGCCCATGGACCTCACACGAAAATTAAGAAGTCCCTCATTTTATAGAGAATGAAAATAAGACCAAGCAACATTCTTTGGGTTTTACCTGATGTCCCACTACTCTTTCTATACTAGATAGACTACTACTCATTCTCTGTCTCTTCAGTTTTCTTCTCTCCTATCTCCTCTGTTGATCAAATATTGGCTGTATCTATTTTCTTTTCCCTGTGGAAGCATCTCTTTCCAGTCAAGCCAGACTTCAAACAAAAAAGGGGAAAAAAAAATTACACTTCCCTCTCCTTTCCCATATTTTTCTATCACATCTACCTACACTGGCAGTTTTTCTGTTGCATATTTCAAGTCACTTTTTGTCACTGTATTTTAGTATTGTATCTTGAAAACTGGTATGGTGGTGGGACCTGAGGAATAGTATTTTTCAATTGTTAAAGTTCACTAAATGTTTAGTTAAATGGAAAAGAAAAGGCTCTTGTAAAGAGAAATGATGCATCTCAAAACTAATATTTGTTAGATTATGCATGAATTCCAATCTTCAGCTCCATTGTAAAACAAACCAAAATGAAAACAACAACCAAAACAGTCACACTGAGAATTGAATCCAACTGTACCCCCGGAGGCTGTGCGTGTCACACTGCACGGTCATTCCTGGGAAAACCAAGCTGGGGGACTAGGTGAGATTGGGAAGTGAGGGGCTCTGAGTGCTGGCTCCTTTCAGGAAGTGGTCCTGGGGAATAAACAAGCACCAAGAAAGTGAACTTTGGGGAAGGTAAGTCTAGTGCTTACCAAGTGTATCTGTGTGTGTGTTTGAGTGTGTGCACATGTGCTTTGTGTACATGTGTGAGTGTGCATGTGTGTGCCACTGGGCACAGGGCCAGGAGAGGGTCTTCACTGGGGGCCATGGGAATGTACAAAAAAGTAAAAGCTCTAAGGCTATAAAGATTTTTCCTTTTTCCTTTATTTGGAAACAATTTTAACATTAACTTCTCTTTTCCAACAGACTCTGCAGACTTCAGGAGTTTCACTTCCTGAGGTATGTAAAAATACTCTAATTGAAAAATTAATAATAAGCAAAAAAAATTCCTACTTGAAAATATAATTACTCTTACCGTTTCATTGTTTTTAGTCAGTAGATTTTAAGCTAATTCAGTGGTTTCACCATCACCAGCATTATGATACATGCTTTTCTTTTTCCTTCCTCTTTCTACATTGTCTGATCCAAGCATGATCATATTTTGGAGCATCCAATGATCTTGTGATGCCTACTCCAGGCTAACAATGAGCTACAGCTGAGCCAGACCTGATCACCAAGAAGAATCAATGTTTCTAAGTGTTTACATAGCAGAAATGTTTCTGTCTGAGTTCTGTCTGGGCTTCTCTTAGACAGACCAGTCTTTGGGGGTGGGGAGAGAAGATTACCTCATTTTTGTTTTTATATCAAGGAATGGCCCAAAGTCCAAGACATTCCAAGTTCTATGTACGATCAAATTGTAGCTTTTCATTAATATCATATTGAGTAATGGAGTTCAGTATCTCCCCCCGCACATCACACACACACTGCCTTACCCAACAGAAGATACAATGGCATCTCTATCAATAATTGAGCATACTATCTCCAATGGTAACTCATTGGAATAGAGCATAGTAATGGGAGAACTATTACCCCATCGGAAAATGATCACTGAGATCTTGTCATCGTGTTAATTTTCCATACATGTTGGTTTTGCTTTTATATTACTTTAATCTGAACCTTCCATCCTTCTGTAACAATATTTTATTGTGTTTGTAGGGCCTTTTTAGGAAATGCCAAAATGGGTTTTTGGTGTGTGTGTGTGTGTGTATATATATGTCTGTGTTTTATATATTAATGTATGTACATATATACATATGCACACATGTATGTGTATATATGTACACATATATAAAACACATAACACCTGGTCCTCTGATAGATCAGGTAATTTTGTTGATTATGTTATATTATATTGTATTATATTATATCATATTATATTAATTATATTATATTATATTATATTATATTATATCATATTAATTATATTATATTATATTATATTATATTATGTTATATTATGTTATATTATATTATATATTACAAGAAAATTCCCAAATCCAGGCAATTAACATTCCAAACTGCCCTTGCATGTGAGCATTGAAGTCAATTAATCAATCATGGAACTGTAGAGGGCTGTCAGGAAGGATGAGGTGATATATTGGGAGGAAAATGAGCCTGCCGTCCTCTTATTTTTTTCTTCAGATTGTGTGATAACTATTGTTATTACACAGATTTTAAATTTCATTGTTAGGTGATACACAGGTAATAAGAGGCTGACACTCTATTTGATCAATATCATTATACTTTAAATTGAACAGAGTTGTTTGGGTCTTTACATGCGTTATGGAGAGATAGTTTTTTTGTTTTTTTCTTATTGTTCAGCAGAGCTCAAAAGGCAAACACTCCAATTGCATAAAGAGATCCTGAGATTCTCCTGCAAAGCTCTGGTTAATTCTCGGACCCTGGATTGCAGCAAATTCTCACCCTGTGTCCTATAAGACCAAATAAATCTTCCTTTGTGTAATGCCAGTTAAATCTATAGAAATGGGCAGTAACTGGTGAATTGCAGAACATGTATAATATTTTCATGATTGGATGCACTGTGATACAAACAGACCTGGTGGTCTTTCTTTTTCTTGGCAGTGAGGCTTTCCCCTTCTTTCTCAGGAGTCTCTGACTAGCTGTTTGGTTATTGTATTTCTACCATTCCCAACAACCAATATCTAATTTTGTTGGTGGAACTTGGCCTCTAGTGAAACTTCCTAGCCCATGCTGACCCACAGACTCTGCTATAGTCACCTCTTGGGCTACAGTGTGCCTGAATTCCTTCAGCCAGAATCAAATAAAAAAACCACCTTGAGAAAGCCAAGTGTGGACTAGTACAGGGGCCATTGGGCTTGACATCCCCTCTCCACAGGGGGCCACCCAGTTAGCAACCTGGCCCAGTCTGCTGCTTTGGGAGATTGCTCCCCACTTCCCAGTTCCTTCACTTCTACCAACCATAACCCATCATTCCTCCTCTTTGTCTTCACTTTGCTGGGCTCTGATCTTCACTAGAGGAGGCATCGCTAGCCCATGGGGCTTTGACCCAGACACCTAATTCAGAAGGTTTTGGATTCACTCACAGCCCTTTACTGGAAGAAAGAGTACTAACAATCTAGTTACCAAGAGGAATTACTTAAAATAGGAAATGGCAAATCTATATTTCTGGCCCTGGGAGTGATCTGGACATCTGCAGCTGCTGACATCATGGTGATGGCTTTGCTTGCAGGCAAGAACAGTCCCCCACCCCCATCTGCCCTCTTCCCCCTGGGGGCTTCAAAGCTTCTGTCCATGGTGAGTCCTATCCATGGTGGGTCTGTCTGTCCATGGTGGGTGCTGTCCATGGTGGGCTTCATGCTCTCAAGTCCCTTGTGTGTGTGTTCCTGAAGGCATATGGGGATTTCATTCACCACAACACAGTCCTTAGCAGGCTTAGAAACAAATGTTGCTTCCCCACCCTGGCCCCTTTTCTCCTCCTCCTCCTCCTCCTCCTCCTCCTCCTCCTCTTCCTCTTCCTTCTCCTTCTCCTTATCCTCCAGATCCTTTTGGGCCAGCATCCCTACAGATAGGCCTAGCATTGATGTACTGCACATGCCCAGTGAAAGCAGTGAGAAGACTGCTTCTGTGTGTTTAGGGAAGATGGTAGCATGATTCCCCCTGGGCACATCTCAGTCTGTCCCCAGTCTCCCATCTCTGGGGCAACTTCCCAGTGCTTCTCTTTATAATTTACTGACTGAGCACACACTTCTGCAGAACCAGAGGGTCCTGGGATTTCAGAAGGACCAGGCCCCACAGGATCCATGATGGGGGAGACAAAGACTTTCCTAAAGACCCACAGACCAAGCCAGACCCCAGTGCCCTAACACTGGCGGCCCCCAGTGTCACCCAGCTAGTAGTGTCTGAGGCTGGATTTGTACTCAGGAGAATGACTTTTCCTGCCTTTGGACCCAGTGTTCCATGCACTATCCCCCCACCTAGTTGCCCATTTCTCACTTAAGCTTGCTGAATAATCCGTTAGTGCCTGGAAGTAGTCAAGGCAAATGACCCCAAATCCTATCCATTAGCCACTATCACCACCAAGTAAATGGTATATTTGAGTCACAGTTTCCTCATGTGTATAATGAGAAGGCTGGGCTGGGTGACCTTTTAGTTTCCTTTCAATTTGAAGTCTGAGACCATAGCGTTGGAAGGGGCATCAGCAGTCATAGAGTCTAATCTCTTAAACTGACAGGCGAGGAAACTGAGGCCCAAGAGGAGTGCAGGTGCTGGCAGAGGAGGAGAGCTTGTCATTCTTCGATGGTGAAATGAACACACTCCAATTTGGAGAAAGTCCATCACTGTGGACTGCTATGAAAATGGCTCAGGGATAGAGACAAGACATTAAAAGCCAGCAGTAGAATGTAAGGTTCTTGCGGACCAGGGTTTAATTTTCATATCACAAGCACATATTGAGCACCTTACAGGTGGTCTTTCCTTAATCCATCCCTCCCTTCCATCCTCCTTTGCTCTGTCCTATCTTGCTTTCTCACTTCCTTCTTTCCTCCCTCCTTCACTTCCTTCCTCCCTTCCCTCTTTCTTTTTTCCCTTCCTTCCTTCCTTTTCTCCTTCCTTCCTTCCTGCCTTCCTTCCTCTCTACTTCCCCCTTTCTTTTTCTCTCTTTCAGAGATATTTTCTTCATTAGCTTGCTTACATTTCTCATGGAAGAAGAGGAAGGGGGCAGGAGAAACAACCTGCTTAATTGATTGTTTGAGACAGGTGGTCAGGATGTGTCTCAACTGAGGGCTGATCTCCATGTATGAAGCCCAAAGAGCCCTGTCCTGCAGCTATTACCCAAGGTCTTTCTCCAGACTTGACTCTAGTATGGGTAGGTCTGGGTAGGAGCCTGCCTGCTCACAGTAGCTCTCAGCCTTCTTAAGCCTTCCACATAGGCCTTGTTTGACACCTTAAACATTTGGGTCCCAATCACAGAAACAATGATTTGGATGAGCAAGTCCCATGATATGGGAGACTTCCTAGCGCTGTTCAAACCAGCTGCCTTCACCTCATTCTTTTTGTACATGACTACCTTGTTTGGGTCTCAGGCCATCCCTTAGCATAGGATACGGTGGATTTAATTGGCCCAATTTTGCCTATAAGGAAGCACTGTCTCCGAAAGGTGAAGGGACTTTCCCAAGGTCAGCCAGAAAGCATTTTGGAAGATCACACTATGTGCCAGGCAGCTCGGTGACCCATTGTATATACACTGAGCCTGAATTCAAGAAGACCTGAGTTCAAATCTGGCCTCACAGGGATTTGTGAGGATCAAATGAGATAACATTCATAAAGTGTTTAGCACAGTGTGCCACATAGGACAGACACTGAACAGACGTTGTGCTTCCCTTCTTCTAGGCTCTGTGCTAGTTCACATAGTGGGGTATTCCCTCAGAAATGGAATTTTAACCTGGGCCTCTTCTGACATTAAGCACTGGACTCTGTCTGTTTTTACCAAGTTGCTACATCATGCTGGTTAAAAAAACCTTAACTCCTTAACTGCCATTTGTCCATGTTGACAAGGGTGATGAAAGATGACTGCTGTAACTAGTGACAGATACTGTCACAATTTTACATGCCACACCTTCCAAAGAGATAACTTATCTCCACTCCTAGTAATGCTGGGTTATCTTGGGGGTGAGAATTGAGAGCAAATTTTTGTTAGAAGTGCAAAGAGGATATTTTCTAGCAATTCACCACATTGATGGCCAAAACTGGGTCTCTAGGGGAGCAGGCAATGATTCAAAGAACTTTCTAAATCCAAACTTTCAGGGTAGCTGGTTTTTCTAACAACATATGCCTTCCAAAGAAAAGGCCCTGGGAGCCACTGGAGCAATCGTTAGGTCCCTCTCTCCATGAGTCCTTCCTGTAGAGATAGAGCACACTGATGAATCTGACTGAAATAATGGCTTGTCCTGCACTCATAGTTAGATTTAGCAAGGGGATTCTTTTTTTTTTTTTTAATAGGGTTTTTCAAAATATCTTCACACTAAGAAGGCAAGCAAAGGCAGGGCCATGCATATTTACATTGAATTAAAGTCCACTTTGAGCAGCTAGGTGGCACCACAGTGGATAGAGCACTGGGGCTGGAGTCAGGAAGAGTCAGATTCCAGTTGAAATATGGTCTTAGAGACTTACAAATTGTGTGACCCTGGGCAAGTCACTTAACACCGTTTACCTCCATTTCTTCAACTGTAAAATTAGTTGGAGAAGTAAATGGCAAATCATTCCAGTGTCTTTGCCAAGAAAACCCCAAATGGTGTCACAAAGAGTTGGACATTCCTAAAATAACTGAACAACAGCAACAAATCCACCTCAATCAATTATTCCCAGGAACAGAGAGTTAGAATTAGATGACCTGAAAGGTTGTCTTGTTCAGCCCTCTCCACTGACAGATGAGGATTTCTAAAACGTCATCGGAAAGTTGACAAACTCTCCTTAACCAAGTACACTAATAGTTTAGTAGACACAACCAGTTTGAGATTTTCCCTAATTTCTGTTGTTTGAGAATTCTGACTGGGGAGATTGTTAAATTTTCTTTCCCCTTTCTTTCATTCTTTTTACTAATGCTTTGTCCAAACTGCTATCAGTGGCATTTAATAGATCCTGTTCCAATGGAGTCCGGTGAAATCAGCCTCTCTTAACCATGTTAAAAGTTCAATTTCAATTTGGGACATGAAAAAAAATAAGTGAAATTATTTTATGAAGATAAGACAGTACATTTATTTCTCTTCCATTAGGATCGCCAAGGAACTGTGAACAAGGACAATGGATCCTCTCAGCAGGCCAACAAAAGTGGGGACAAGAACAAAATGCAGAGAGCCAACTCAGTGACCGTGGATGGACAAGGCCTACAGGTGGGGCATTCCTTCTGCCTCCCATCACTACTACCACCACCATCATCACCACCACCACCACCACCTTCTTCATCACCAACACTGTCGTCATTGTCATCACCATCTTCATCATCATCATCATTTTCATATTTTTATTTTGTTCATTCCAGTCTTTTAGGGGCATGCATCACCAATCATCCATCCATTGGTTTTAGCCCAGAGTTTGACTTAGGAGGCAGTCTCCTGGGCCTAGCTGGTAAATAGATCCAACTGTAGATCTTCTAGGTGAATATCATGATGTTTTTGGTTTGATCTGGCTTCAATATTCATAATGTTCAACCCTCTAGTGGGCTGGCAACCCATTATACTGTGCGGTCATCATCACTGGGGTTTGGCCTATTGAGAAGTTGGTATGAGTATGTAAAGAACCAGATTTTAGAATCTTCATGATAGTAAAACATGTACAAACAAATGCTTTGGGCAATGTAAGAATAGATATTGGGTATTGTTTTGTTTTTGAGTTTAAGCCAAACAAGAAGGGATATGTTATTCATTTATATATATGCATATGTACATATATATACATGCACATATATGTGTGTATGTACATATATATTTTATATCAACCGATATGTACTATATAATTGCCCATCATATAAAATATTTAAGACACCTATGCTACTATATGTATACTCCTAAGATACACCATCCATGTAAGTGGGAAAACTTACTGTGACAATTACTGTGACCAATTGTAGATCACCTCAATCTTCACATATGCCAATGAACTCCTCTGCTTGGTTCTGCAACTTCCTACACGTGAGACCTTGGTCAAGTCATTCAACCATTATAGGTCTTTGTTTTGTCACTTAAAAAATGAAGTAGCTTTCAAAGATTTCCCATACCTCTAAATCTATAGTCATCTAAGTTGCTGTAACCAAAATTAACCCTTAACTTTAATATCGTCTTCATTGTTGTCATCAAAAGATTTTGATATTGTTAATTCACAAAGGAATGGGGCAGTGATAGAGCTTTGAGCTTGGGATCAGGAAGATCTGAGCTCAAATCTGACCTCAGACATTTAGTTCTGAGACACTGGGCAAGTCATTTAACCTCTATTTGCCTTAACTATAAAATAGGGACCTGCCTCCCAGGGTTGTTGTGAGGATCAAATGAGATTATCCTTGTAAAGCACTTAGCACCATACCTGGCACCTGATATAAGTGCTGTACAAACACTAGCTAGCATTTTTATTTCTGGTTGTTGTTTATAGACAGACATACATCATCCAGTTAATTTTAGCATTAACCAGAATTTGGACAAAAGTTTTGGCTAACCCCAGGATATATAATACTCTCAGCACTCTCAGTATGTTGCACTTCTGTAAACTGGTCTCTAAGCTTGTAAACTAATTTGTTTGTAATTTAGTCACATGGACAGAAACTCATGAAAATGCTCATATTGTTTAGTTATGAAAGGCCAAAGGAGGAAGGAGGAAGGGCCCAGCCCAACTCCTAGTTATTCCCAAAGTCACAGAAGAGAGAAATCGATTATTTTGCTGTTTTGGTAATAATGAACTTCTTAAAGTAATAAAAATGGTAGTGCTTTATCAAGATTGAGCAAAAAGAACTGCCAGAAAATTAATTTAACCCGTAAGCTTTAAAAAAAATACATCATGAGAAAGCATTGAATTGCAGCCGCGTTAGCATATAACTCACTGACAGCGGAGATGTGCGAGGCTTAGAGTAGGTGATTAATCATAGTTAAGAACATTCATCTTACTTCTTTCTAGCTAACCAGCATAATGATCAGGATTATTATTTCTAATTAGAGGAAGTAATAGATCATGTATAACCTTAGCATGAGTCTCATTAATTAACCCAAGTCCTAGGGGACTTCATGTAGAGGTAGTTGGGTTCTTCATCTTTGTCATCACTGAGGCACAGGTTTACCTCTAATCCTGATGATCACAGATTATGGACATGGTAACACATCACAGGAATGGGTTGAAATGGAAATGATCCAAACACCCATAATACACACCCCCAATGGAAATGTCTGTGTAGAAAAGCTCATGGTCCCATTGATAGTACAGATGCCTCAAAATGAACATTTGAAGACAGAGCTCTTAGTCACATAATTTTACATTACAGGAAAGTTTCCCAAAGGAGTCTTTTGTCTAAGAAATGCATGACTTCCCTAGATAATGTTCTTTTCCAAGAATAAGAGTGTTTATCAGCAGATACTCTGCTTTCTCCTCCAAGTCACTGTTTCTTCCTCAGAGTTGACTCCCTTTCCTGACTCTTCTGCTTAATTCAATGGAAAATCATGGGTTCAGTCCATAATTCATGCTCAGGCACCTTCTTTAACAGACTGACCTTTTCAGACCAGACTTCAATGTCCTTCATTCTTCCCATAGTTAAACAGAAGTCATTAGAGACTAAAAGTCTGTCCTTTCATTTTCCCAAGAACACGCCCATAGGGTTGAACTTCATTAAGATTCTTCCCCCAGGGCACATCACAAGGCAGGCATTAACTTCCCTACCAGGTACAAAGGAATGTTTCCACACCATATCAACAAGCATTGACTTTTCTTGAATTTTGGTCCAAGATTCCCAAGACTACCTTGTGGAAAAGTTTGTCCACTTCTTGTTAGTAAAGCAACAGGCCAGCTTTGGATCTTGATTAATCACTCCCCCAAATGCATGGGTCATGCTGTAACCTGGCATATAATAAGTGCATAATCAATGGTTTTTATTTGACTGGGGACACTGGCTACTCCATTTCCCATTCCTCTTTCCAGTTAAAGTTCATTATCTCCCACCTTTACTATTTGCCCTCTGGGAAGTGCTCATATGTATCACATATATGTGTGTGTGTGTGTCTATATGTGTGGGTACATATACACATCTATAATATATGCATATACATGTATGTATACATGCATGCATGTGTGTGTATGTATCCTGCCATGGTGATCCTTGTGACTCTTCAGAGCAGATGTGTCTTTCCACGTTTATGTAAGATTTACCCCTGCTATATCTAATCACAGATCATAAAAGTGGTCACAAATCCTTGTATTCCTGCCAAGGTAGTAATGTATATAGGGATAATGGCAGGCCCTCCTTCCTCATTGCCAATATAGCATCCCCCATGACTTATTTCCTTGCTCCCTTAGCCAATGGGTCATGACTTCTGTTGATGCTTCCTTTGCTGGCCTCTGGGTCTTTCCTACGGTTGTCATACTCCCATTCCAATTTAGAACATAATCACATCTTGCTTTCTCTCTTGGCAGTAGGTTCCTAACTGAGTGCCCTGTTTCCAGAACCTTCCTCCTTCACTTTATACTTTGTGATGATGTCATATGATTGGCCAAAGACATTGCTTTCATATTTTCATTATAGTGCTTCCTTGACTAAAACAAAACAAAACAAAACAAAATAGAAATGACACAGTGATTCTGTCTCCTGCAGATCTCACCTGCAGACTCTTTCTTTATTTGGAAGGCCTTCTGCGATCAGACTTGAAATTGTCTTTCTACTTCTGTCTAGTCCCTGCCTTTCACAAATTCCACGTCCCGATTAGATTGATCTAGACAAATTTTGGTTCTTAACCTCTTTTTGTGCATGATAGAATAGCCCCCTTTGTCCCTCTGGTGAATCTCCATACTCCCCTCTCAGAATTAAGCATGGATTACAAAGCAAGCCAATTATGTTAAAGTGTATTTACCCAAATTTAGGTATAAAAGATGCACTCATACATTTATTGACCTCAGGCTAAAAATCCTTGGTGTAGCCATTGGATTATATATTCTGAGTTGGAAGGGACCTTAACAATTAGCTCTTTGTCTCTTTCCATGAATTCTATCTATTATCACCTCAACAAATGAGCAATTTGCCCCTGATTGAATACTCTACCACTACCCCCAGTGCCAGAAAAACTGACATCTGGCTGGTATGTCCCATTTAATATGTAGACAGACAGTAAGGTCTGGTTACATTGAACAGGGAGCATACAGCAGGACTAACTCCTCTTGTGTGAGGGTTGCTCATCTACATTCAGGATCTACCTGGTACTCATGCATGATGGCCATACACTGGTAATACTGACATGGCAGACCAGCTAAATCAGACTAAAGGAAACCAAAAGGTCTCAAAACCAATGTTGAGGTAGGGGGTCTCTATCCCACGCAGGTGAAGACATCTCCTGTGGAATGAGCAGAAAAGAACACTTTGTTCCAAAGGCCATGAAGGCAGTTGAAGCAGGTGCTGTGAAGCACTTAAAGGTTGGTTAGACATTGCAAATGCCCCAATTCATCCACTGCATCCCAGGCTATCACCAAGCATCTTGACTTTTTTATGGCCACTGGACTTTGATGACTCTGGAACAGAAAGGGAGGCCAACAACTTTGTGCAACTCTGCCTAACTTCATTCCAATTCATTCTCATGCCTAAGCATTGCACCATGATGTCATTGGTCCTATGAAAATGAAAGACAAACAGCAATATTGAACCAAAATCTTCTTTCTTGTAACTTTGACTCATTGAATCCTGCTGTAGCTATACCCAAGGGGCAACATGGCAGAGAGGATGGGGAGTCAGAAGATACCAGTTGTGTGATCAAGGATTTCTCCCATCCTGTTTCCTTAGCTATAAAATGGAGATGATAAGTTATACACGTAGTATCTACTCCCAGTTTGGTGTGAAGCACCATTCTTTGAGACTAGGTATATAAAACACTTGGCAAACTGTTTAGTGCTACAGAAATGACAAACCAATATGATGTTTTAGAACAATTCTAATTGACCTTCCACAGGACAGACTGATAAATATAGGAGGACAGTCGTGTGCTCTCCTAAGTCTCCTCCTGTGAATTCAACATCCCTAGTCTTTTTAAATGACCTCCATAGGAAAATGTTTCAAATGCCCTCTCTGTCCCACTCATCCTCTGTGGGACTAGTTCCATGTTCATAAAATACCAGGATGCCCAGACCTTAAGAGCCAGAAGAGGCCTCAAAAGCCCTGTAGTCTAACCCACATCCCAGATGAGCTTTTGCATAACCTTCCTGACAAGGCCTATCCTGGATAACTTCCAGTTACCACCAGGATTCAAATCCAAAGTCTTTTTGTGGTATTGAAGAATCTCCCAATCTCCCCTTTTGTACCTTTCCCGCCTTCACACACTCCCCTCCCCTCCACACACTCTGAGATTCAACCCTGAATTTTCACAGAGAGTTCCATCTCTCATCTCTATGCCTTTGCAGAGACACCTCCTCCTTCTTCACTACCACCTCTTGAGAACCTGGGCTTCTTTCACGATTCTGCTTAAACTTCACCTTTTGTATGGGATTCTCCTGGTTCATGCTTCCATTTGAACTTTCCATCCCCTGAGTTTGCCATCCTCCTCCCCAACCAGCGAGTGTTCATTAAGCCTCAGCTTGACGACAGACACTGTACCAGGCACAGAGGATGAAGAGATAAAGCAGGAAAATCTGGGTCTCTGGATATGTATTTAACTATTGATTTCCTTGTTGTAATCCCCAGTAGAATGGAAGTTCCTTGAAGGCAGCCAAGGTGTTTTTCTTCTATAATCCATATCACCCTGTCATGGATATAGTCGACAGATGTTCCAGACTGTATTTTAGGATTAGTTATTAAATGAAGGCTTTTAAAAAGTTAACTTAAAGCACACAAGTTAGGAAGAGTTTCCTGGATAAAACATAGACATTTGTAAATAATGGGATGAGAAGGTAGAGGGATAAGAGTGAATCTCAGAGGGGATCAGAAGTAAAATTATGGAGAGCTCTCATGGTAAGAATCAAGGCAAAAACAAGAAAATTCAGTCAAGTGATGAAGGGAACTCAGAACTCATCAAGAGGAAGGTGAGAAGAGAAAACACTGAGAACAAGGATGTTGCCAAGGAGAGTGAGGGGCAGGAGTCAGAACTTGCAGCCAGAAAGTTTCTTTGTCAAACTCATGGGTAAAATCAGAATTTGGAGATAAGTGTGTAGAGGAGCCCTAAATTCCTCAGCAACACTGGCCAGTCCCCAATCAAGTTTCGTTTCCAGACCCCTGCACCCTCACTGTGATGTCCCTTCTTCCTTTGATGTCCACACCAGGGCCACTGTTTTAGGAGCCCAGCAGCCTTCTATCCCACATTTGACACTTCCTCCTTCCCATTTTCACAGACTGGTCCTATGTCCTCTTCCCTGAACACTTGACCAAGACCAGCTAGTGAGTTAAGAATCATAAGATTCTAGGTTTAGACCTGGAAGGGGCCTTAAAGGTCAAGCCCTAATTTTACAGAAGAGGAAATAGAGAGACAAAGACAGGAAGTGAATCTTATAATTCCAAATCTGAAGCTCTTTCTGCCTCTCCACAATGACAGCCAGTAATCCCAGTCTGGCTTCAGATCTTTACAGCTCGAAGCAATTTCAGGGGTCCCCTTGTGGAAAACAGAGGTACAGCAATGTCAGCTGGCTTCCCAGAGGAGGCCAATAGCAGAATGACTCCACATCTTAATCCATCAGCTCATTCTCTCTCATTTTTCTGAGCCACCATCATTAAATTTGTTCATTTCCCCCAGCCCAGCACCCTGTGTTTATTTGACATTGCTCATTTGTTCCTCCTTTGCCAGACTAGACTACAAGAACTAATGACCTTATCTATTTCTTTTCCTCTAGATTACTCCAATTCCTGGCACTCACCCACTGTTGGTTTTTGTCAACCCCAAGAGTGGTGGGAAGCAAGGAGAAAGGTTTGTGTTCTTAGCCCTACTTATTCTGTGTCACATATGTGTAGAAGCTTTGAAATGAATATAATCATATGACACAGTATAACTGGAATTAATGATTTTTAATTGACTGTCCCAAGAAGCAGTGATCCATAATGGTTAGAGACCTGGCCTAGGTCCTAGTCAGAAACATGTGAGCTCAGAATCAGTTTCTGACATACGCTGGCTGTAGATAGGCATACATGCAACCTCCCAATGGCCAAGGCACATCTGAAACTCAAAGTTATGAGAAGAGGATGCTTTACATTGATACAGGGAGTTTTCTCTCTTAGAAGTTCCCTATTCTAATGAAATCACATGCCTAGACCCTCTCCCTAAATTAACGTCCAAGTTGTGATTAACTCAGGTTGAAATCTATGGGAGAAGTCTTAGTCTGATTTCTCCATTTTTCATAGATATTTTATATCTGGAGATATTTTAATAAAGTAATGGGGATTTTTATGAACTTTTTTATTGCCTCAGTTCAGGACTTGGTTTTTTATTCCATGCTATTAAAATAATCCACAAATCATTCACTTTTGTTTCCTATGATCCATGACCACAGAGGCTAGGATCATGATTATGTCACTGTGATTCTTCCATTCTTAGACCCAGCAGAGGGGGTTGTGCATCTAAATCTATAGAGAGAATATCGATGTACATTTATGTAAAAAATGACATAAGGTCATGGGCTATTTAGGAGGTGGGTTGGACATGGAGTAGGTATGTCACAGCTGTTGACAGGGCTGTAACTAGGATGAACCACTTGGGGCTTTGCCCTGGAGTGCTACATGGTGTAGCTGGTGTTCTTCCCCATAGCCAACTCCCTTTGTTCTGTGCCTGTTCTGCCTCCACCATTCAGCAAAGAACTCAGCTCCTTTACTTCACTGGTCTGCAGCCCCCAAAGTTCTGTCAAAATGGTACTTCCCCTTCTGCCTGAAAGCTCCCCAAATGTGGTCATGTCCCCCCTACATCCTACTGGGGTTTGAGGAGTTGGGACCTCATCAGTCCTTGGCTATTCAAAAGAGTCTAGAGATGGAGGAATGTTTTCAGTAAACATTCTAGGAAGGAATAATGACACTCTTCCCATCCCTGGATGGCTTCATTCACTTTAGTTAGATAAGTATGGGGAATAAAATCAAGGTGTATATATACACATGCATGCATATATGCTTATGTAGACATACAGGTATTGCTGTATAAGTGTGTTCTTGTTCAAATATGTATGTGTGTAAAAATGTACATGTACATAGAGACTAGACTCTGATTGGTGTTTTAGGGAACTTCTCCTACCAAAGCAGATAGCAGATGGTCTATAATTTACTATCTTAGACAGCTGTCCAAGGGCACTGAGCTATTTAGTGATTTGTCCAGATTGGCCCATCAGGAGGGGCCAGAGGCAGGACTTGAACCAAGGGTTTCCTGAATTTCTGTTCATTATGTATGTGTGTGGGTATTGGTCTGGAAATGACATCATATAAAATTGTGTTGCCTTCTTAGGTATACTTTCTCTCTTCTTTCCTCTGTGTCCTTTCTCTGTCTCTTGCTCCTCTCTCTGTCTCTCTTTCTATGCCTCTTCTCCCTCTGTATTCCTGATACTGAAAACATGGTCCAAGTTGGGGTCTGGCTGCACTTCCTGCTTCTACAACCCTGTGCTTTCTAGTGCTCTTGGCTTCATTTTTCTCAGCCTCTTTTCTTTGGGGGGAAAAAAAGGCAAATTACTCTCAGGACCCAAGGGGCTTAAAGTGACAGAAATATGCATAACTTTGTTCTTGTTTTCTTCTACTTTCCCATTTAATTTTCTATATGTGCCCTGAAAATGTGGAATTGGGTCTTGGGGTTTCTCTGAGCATGCCAGGTTAAGTCCAAGTTGTCATCAACATAATGATGGTGATAATAATGATGGTGGTGATGGTGATGATGATGATGTTGGTGATAGTGATGATGATGATGATGATGGTGATGATGATGATGGTGATGGTGATGATGATGGTGATGGTGATGGTGATGATGATGTGATGATGATGATGGTGGTGATGATGATGATGATGGTGGTGATGGTGATGATGGTGATGGTGATGATGATGATGATGGTGATGATGGTGATGGTGGTGATGACGATGATGATGATGGTGATGATGACGATGATGATGATGGTGATGATAGTGATGGTGGTGATGACGATGATGATGATGATGATGGTAATGATGCTGATGATGATGGTGATGGTGATGATGGTGATGATGCTGCTGCTGATGGTGATGGTGATGATGGTGATGGTGATGATGATGATGATGATGATAGTGATGATAACTATGGTGGTGATGCTGATGATGCTGATGGTGATGCTGCTGCTGCTGATGATGGTGATGATGATGATGGTGATGATGGTGATGGTGATGATGGTGATGATGGTGATTATGATGATGATGGTGATGATGATGATGGTGGTGATGATGGTGGTGATGATGGTGGTGGTGATGGTGATGATGGTGATGGTGATAATGGTGATGACAACGATGATGCTGATGATGCTGATGATGATGGTGATGATGCTGATGATAATGGTGATGATGATGGTGATGGTGATGAAGGTGATGATGGTGATGATGATGATGATGGTGATGATGGTGATGATGCTGCTGCTGCTGCTGATGATGGTGATGATGCTGATGATGATGGTGATAGTGATGATGGTGATGGTGATGATGATGATGATGGTGATGATGGTGATGGTATTGATGACAATGATGATGATGGTGATGATGATAATGATGGTGATGATGCTGATGATAATGGTGATGGTGATGATGGTGATGGTGATGATAATGATGATGATGATGGTGGTGGTGATGATGGTGATGATGATGTCTATGATGACAGTGGATGATGATAATCATTATTGTTAATTAGCTAGCTTTATCAGAAGGCCCCTTATCCCTGAATAAATTGCCTGTGCTTCTCTACCTGTTTCTTAACATGGCCATTCTGTAATTGTTATCATGCAGTTTTCTCTTCTTGAGGGTCTTTGACCTCACCTAATTTTGAGTGAAACAGAACTCAAACTGCACTCACCTGGTGGTATACCCAAACATTCTTTTTTGGAGTGACAGGCAGGGGGAAGAGGAACTCCCAAGAGGGTTCCATTCCTTCCCACTGTTTGAATCCAGTAAATTTCCTCATCATCTCTCCTTTTTGGCCCACAAAGATAATGGGAAAGACTTTGTCAAAGTCTGAAAGCACTGGGTGCAATAAAATTAATGTGTTTAGAAATAACTAGGGATACTGAAGGTTGATTATGGAAGTAGTAGAGAATATTCCAACAGTCCTTTGTGTGCTGGTCCATAGAGTATCATTATCTTTCTAGCCATAAACATGCCCATAAAGGATCTTCAGAACCTCAAATATTCCCCAACTTTTTGGTATTATAATAATTCTTTTTTTTTTCCCTTCATTTCAATGGAGTTCACCTAGACCTACTTCAATAGCATTACCTTTGGACTCTTATTTTGTATTTAATGATCTGCAAGATTGAGAAAATGACAAATTCTGGTAATTGCTTTAAATAATCGGGATGTAAGTGCCTACCCTTTAGACACAATGAAAGCATATTTAGAACAAAGTCCAGCTGTAGCTTGGATAATGCTGAGGAGGAGGAGGAGGAGGAGGAGGAGGAGGAGGAGATGATCTTCATCCTGTCCCTATGATGTTTTCATTTCTTGTGCTTGGGCTCCTTATCTTGAAAACTCTTCATTCCATGTGGTTTTGAGATAATGAACTTTTGGGATGTTGGTCTCTCTTAAAATACTTTTCTTTAAATTTTATAGATCAATATTATGTCCAGGGAAAATGTAGATAAGAAAGTTAGTTTTATGATAATAGCATGATTCTAAAATAGATTATTTAATGTTGTTATTAATAATATTAATATTTATGCAAATTATATATGTATATATATATATGTATTCCTCTTGATTTTTATTAATCCACCAACTATTAGATTTAGTGATAGATATACCAGGTAAGTTGACAAGAATAGCAGAATTATTTGTTTTATTCCTGTTGTTATTTATACCCACAAGTCACCTTTCCCATACCTCTCCTCAGAAGTGGAAAGTTCAATCTTTTTTGTCATGATTGTGGTCACTTTGGCTTTTAGCACGGTATTGGATTATTGGAAGCATCTTCTCTCATGTTACATGAACTACAATTTCACATGTAGGGAACTATGAACACCCAGAGGTGGTCACAAGAGGAAGGGTCACTGAATGGGCAGGAGTTCAAATCCTTCTTCTCATGCTTGGCAACCACTTGCCATGACTCTTCTCCTGACTCATCAGTGGTTATGGTATCTATGTTAATGGAGTAGCTGACCTGGGAGCCATTAGCACAAATGATATATGAAATCCTTGATTGGATCATAGATTGCAAGCTGAGAGACTTTAGAGGTCATTATATCCACCTCCTTATTTTTTTCAGATGAGGAAAGTGAGACCCAGAGAGATAAATTCACTTGTCCAACATCACATAGGGAATAAGTGGAAGAAATAGAATATGAATCCATATGTGTAGCTATTTATAGAAGTAAGGTCTGCTGCAAACTTAGGGAAGTGGCATCCTCAATGCTCATTAGCAAATATGGGAATTTTATCATAGGGAGAACAGGTGACAACTTGGCTTCTTATTCACAGAGTCTATCGTGGTCCTTACTTTGTCCCATTTCTTGCTAATACCCAGGAATAGCATGACTCATGTTGGATGCTTGAGTTACCAGTTCATTCCATCTTTCAGTAAAGCCCAAGAATATCTCAGATGGAAATGCATTCCTACCCATCATTCTTGGCCTGTGGTTTCAAAAATCTAATTCGTCCATTCCTTTTAGAATATATATATTTTTTTCACATTAAGTACACTGCCCAGTGTGTTTACAAGTACATATGCACCCACCAGTTAGCCATCTTCTTCAAGACCTGGAGGAAGGTGGAAATGGTGACAGGGCCATCTGTGGCTTGTATTGGTTCAAAGATGGACATATCTGTGAAAAAGGAGTTGTTGAATAAATCTCACAGTTCTCAGAGCCAAGGGATAGAGATCAGTGTCTTTGTCAAGAATGGACATCTGGGGAAAATACGTTTTAACAAAATATATGTGGAATGGGAGCAGAATCATGATGATATCCACTTGAGTAGAGGCTAGTGCCTTCTCCCTGTGCAGTAGGTTGGCAAGGTGCCCCTAACTTTCAGTCATTGCCAGGATTTATTTAGATAAAGCATTTAAACAACTCAATATCTAAAGCAAAAACATTTATTCTGTCTTCAAAATGAGCTGGCATTAAAATATCTTTATGGAGGAAAAGTATTTCCAGTAGTATTTTAGGAATATCAGTATAATTGTCTCTAAATTGAGATCCTTCGGTGTCCTTTTATTGGGTAAGGGGCTCTCTCTGATTACTTTGTGCCTGGGTCCCTGAGCTCCTCTGCTGCACTTAGGAAGAACCTGCTTTAAATTGTTTTGTTTCTGAGATTTTGTTATGCCCTAATGGCATCATTTGTAGAAATATTACTTTGAAATAATACCTAATATCATGTTAGAGTTCAATGGCAAAATTGTCTTTTAAAAATACTATTATTGTTCATATCCCTAAATAACCATTTTGTTTTTGTTTTGTTTTCCCCTCTGGTTTCCTTCCACTTCACAGAATCTACAGAAAATTTCAGTATCTGTTAAATCCTCGCCAGGTTTATAGTCTTGCTACAAATGGGCCCATGCCAGGGTAAGTCTGAAGCTAATGTCATTATCATTAATTCATTTAATACTCCATAATTAAATAAGCAGGCTGATATACCTCGAAATAATGTGATTTGAATGCATCAGCCACACCACTAGGAAAAAAAGTGTAATATCAACTACCAAAAACAGATCCCAGCTTCCAAATGGCTAATATCCTATTTCCACTATTTTTTTCATACACGTGTGTTGAATGAAAAGAAAGGCAAAAGAATCAAGGAAGGGGGAGTTATCTAATTGGGCATGCTGAGAAAATATGGAGACTGAGCCAGCCCCTCGCCCCTTTTACATTGATAAATACACTTCAGAACTCTCACAGATGAAGAGCAGGGAATCTCACCAAGAACATAAATCTGGCCATTAAGCTCTTTTGAGACGCTCACTAAATCAAAAGGATCTGAATTGCAAAGGATCCCTTGCCATGTTAACTATCTCACCCTAGAATTATCACTCATTGCCCTCCACTTACAGGGAGATCTCTGTTTTCCAGTGTGCCTTATTATTCATAGAGGCATTAGTGGAAAGGAGTTGTTTAGGTTATGGAGAGGATAATTCTTTTGTCCAAAGCTGCTGGGGGAAGTGGACACAAAGGCATTATTAACTAGGAATCAGTTGGGTCACTGGCTCTGCCCATTTTTTCTATTGACTTTTCTCAACTGATCCCCTATTACATGTACTCATGGATCTGCCAGATACAAGGAGGGGGATGTCTGGACAAGTTTCACCTATTGAGAACAGCTCAGCATGGTGGACCTGGGAGTGGCCTTGGAGTCAAAGGCCCCAAGTTCAACTTACAGCTCTGATATTTATTAATTGTGGGAATGTGGATGAGTCATTATCCCCTCCCTTCCTCCAGCTTCTTCATCTCTTCATTTAATTCAGTGAGACAGATACTTGTTCAGCAGTAGCTTTGGGAAATGCATGGTGACTGGTGCTGGAGATACAGAGGCCAGATTTCTGGGCAAGAGGGTGAGAGGAAGGGGGCAGGGAGGCCAATTGGCCAATAAATGAATACAAAATGAAAACAAAGGACCAATCAATCCAATAAACCAAAATAAAACAAACTGGGAGGATCTGAAAAAACCTGGATTGTCTGGGGGGGGGGGGGAGGACATTTGAGTGAAGACTTGTCGGGAGTTACATCCCAAGAAGCAATGGTAGAGAAAGAGCATGACAGAGGTGAGGGCACAGTCAGGGCATACACATGGAAACAAGAGTGGGAATGCCAGATACCAGCAACATCCAGGGAACCAATGGGGCTGGGGAATGAAGCGTGTGAGGGAAAATGAAGGAAATATGACTGGAAGGTGAGGGTGAGAGCAAAGACAAAACCTGCCGTAATAGGAGAAAGGTCTTTCGATTTGCCTTTGAGGACCCAGGTTTAGATCTACTGTTCCCTTTCTATGGAATGTTGGCCAAGTCACAGATTGTTTCTGTCGCTCAGTTTCCTTTGCCTTAGATTTCATTTAGGGGCTGGTGGGTTAAGTAATCTAGGAAGAGTTTCCAAACCAAAATCTTGTGATGCTGCATCCATTCTTTTCCTGATAAAAGTGTTTGTGGGGGAAAAAAAAAGTATTGATAAACATTTAAAAATTCAGTAGAAATGTGATTAGAATTTAGTTTCTTATGGGGATGATCCTTTGTTAGACTTGATGTTGTACTGGCTATTCTCAGGACTGGTGACTCTATGGACACTGTCCATGTCATATTGTTCTGGATTTATTTCTTCAAACTCCTTACTCATCTCCATTTATCTTTAATTTATGCCTTGAATTTATACGCCTTACCTTCAGGTAGGATAAAATAAAGAGCCAATTAGTATAACCTGTTGAGAATCTACTACCTTCTCCATTCCATCCCAAGGAGATGCTTGAGCACTGAGTAGCTTCACAGCACATTTATCAGTACTCCTTATTATGTGTTATTGTAAGGAGACAGGCATTCCCCATCTGCTGGGGAACTTCAAGGCTCTGACTTCACAATGCCCTGGGCATAGGGCACTGGGGATCCTAGTTCTACTGCTTAGTAAGACTGATTACCCCTGTTAGAGGCAGAAAGGCAAAACCTAGCTCTAAATCAGGAAAGAATAGAAAGCGGCAAAAGGCCGGAGGGGATGATTTGTGTTGCCCTTGGCCAGGCAGTCAATAACCATTTATTCAGTGGTCATTATATGCCAGGTACTGTGTTAAGAATAAAAGATATAAAAAAGAAGCAAAAAAGAAGCAAAAATAAAAGTCACGCCATCAAGGAGTTTACAATCTAATGAGACAAAAAGCGAACAATAAAAACAAAAAAAATTGTATGCTGGATATAGATAGGAAATAATTTTAAAGGGCTCTAGAATTAAAAGGAGTTGGGGAAGGCTTCTATGTATAGAAGGTCAGCTTTTAGTTGGAACTTAAAAGAAGCCAGGGTGGTCAGTGGTCTGGGCAGAAGAGCCATATTCCTAGCATGGTAGCTAGCCAGAGAGGATGTTCAGAGCCAAAAGGTGTTTGTGGGACAGCCAGGATGCCAGGGTCACTGAATCAAAAAGTTTATGTTGGGGGATAGCAAGGTGAGAGGAGCCCAGGTGAGAAAAGGATTTGAATGCCCAACAGAGAATGAGCTTGGAAGCAATAGGGAAACACTGGATTTTATTGAGTAGGGGGATGATATGATGAGATCTGGGTTTTAGAAAAAAATGTCTGTTGTGGCTGAATGCAGGATAGACTATAATGGGGGGAGACTTGAGGCCCTAGGCCAGTGGTTCTCAACCTTCCTAATGCCATGACCCTTTAGTACAGTTCCTCATGTTGCGGTGACCCCCAACCATAGAATTATTTTCGTTGCTACTTCATAACTGTAATTTTGCCACTGTTATGAATCTATCTGATATGCAGGATGCATTTTCATTGTTACAAATTGAACATAACACACAGGTTGAGAACCGTTGCCCTAAGCCAATCCACCAGCAGCTTATATAGTAGTCCAGGCAGGAGATGATAAGGGCCTCCACCAGGGTGAGGCAGTGTGAGAGGAGAGAAGGGGGTATGGACCAGAGATGCTTCAAAGGTGAAATCCAAAGACATTGGTACCATATTGGATGTCAGGAGTGGGAGAAAGTGTGGAGTCCAAAAGTACTCCTAGAGATGAGAAGGGAGGATGGTAGAGTCTTTAATGGGTATAAGCAAGTTTGAAAGTCATGAATTTTAGGGGGTGAGAATCCTCTTACTAGATCTCTTGCTTTTTTTTTTTTTTTCGTTTTTGCTGTTTTCTCTGAGTCAGTTTGTTTCCTCTTTTCCTTGAGTTTCTGCCTTTGTGTGGGAGAAGTTTTAATTTACTTAAAAAAAAAATTAAATGTGGAAAAAATAATATTCAATTCCAGTTCTCTTTCAGTACCAGCCTTTAAAAGATCAGGATCTAATTCAACTTCTGTTTTTACATCATGCCTAGTTTTTAGGTTAGAAAGTATAATTGTCTTCATTTTTTCTATTGGGCTACAACTTGAAGTGATGGTACATATTCCCTTTAATGATTCATGAATCCCATGTCAACTTTGTTACTCTCAGAGTTCCTTGTTTTAGTGTTGGAAAGTCCCTTGGAGAGCATCCATTTCAATGCCCCCAATTATACTAAACTTAAGGAGATTTAGGATCAGAGGGGACAAGGTCCTTACCCATAACCACACAGAAAGTTAGTGATAGGTTATCTAAATATTACCTTGGAAGCCATTAGTTTAGAGGAATATGCTCCTTAGAAAAGTCCCAATATTTGTTGATAACCTTGGATGATCTCTGAGAAAGATCCCATCTTCTTGGTGTATGTCGCCAACTTCCTTTCACATGCTCCTTGAATAAGGCCTGCCTTGAGGTACATACTCCTACTGCCTGCTCTTCTGTGTACATACTTAGCTCTGACAGAATTTGGCTTTACTTCTAAACAGAGTTCTCTTAATACAGAAGTCACAGAAAAACAAAACAAGAAATATCAAATCAGATCTTCACTGTCAAGCTGATATAATTGAAGCTAACTAATATTTCATAATTGTACATTTAAAATTGACTGAAATGAAACAATACAAGTTACATGGAGCACAATTCCTGGCAAGTAGAAGGTAGACTCTCCTTAGAAGAAGCAATATAGAATATAGATTATAGAAGCAATAGAATATAGAAACAATGCTATAGGAAGGTCCTAGGGACTGTGTCAGTCTCTTTCAGAGTACTGGGACTCGAAAGAAACAAAGAACCACCATTCAGCAGAGGAGAGCAGGCAGAATTTGGCTAGCCAGGCGCTGCATTTGAATCCTGACTCATCCACTTTCTCTGTGACCTGGGGCAAGCCACTTATGCTGTCTGGCCTTAGATTCCTCATCTGTGGAATAGCAAAGTTTGACTAGATAATTCCTATTCCAGTTCTAAAACTGTGTCTCTTTGGTGCTTGTTTAGGCCCCTTGTTTTAAGAAATATCTCCTCTGACACAATCACTAGCTAACATTACTTCCTTTGGCAACAATAAAAATCTATTTATAAGAGTGTCAGAGGCTGTGACCTAGAACATATGCCAGGTGGTAAGGGTCTGATCTCATGACATCTGGCACAGCACCAAAGTGAACCACACAGCATCCTCTTCTCCTGTAAATCCAAATGTATCTGGTCTCTTTGAGTCTTACTCCCTGGTCTCTTCTTAAAGAAGACTAAATCCTAGGCTGTTGTCAGGTTTGAAAAACAAACTTAAAAATCAGACAGAAACTGAAATATTAAAGCAAGAGACAGACAGACACAGAGAGACACAGAGAAGGGCAAGGAGGAGAGAGAAGGGAGAGAGAGGGGTGAATGATGGACAGTGAGAGGAGTAAGAAGAGAGATGGAGCCAATGACCAAAGACACAGATTATAGAGTATAAGCAGCCACAGAACATGGTCCTTTTAATTAGAGGAAGACAGCTGTCCCCTTTGGAAGCTATTGATCACCTTCTAACAAAACCCCACTATTGCCCATCATTTCACCTATCACAAGTAAAGCCCCAACATAGTATTAGGTACTGTAAGACTGGGTAGGGTGAAGGAATGACAACAGTATTCTCATAGCACATGCATTAGTCACTTTTGAATGATATTTGAGAACTGGAATATGATCATAAATGCATCTTTGCAAACTGAAAAAGGCTGATGCATAGAGTCAAATTGATTTTCAAGCCTTCTCTGATTCAGAAAACAGTTGCATGCTCAGGTAACAGATTAATGCTCAGAAAAGCAAATGATCATTTTAGCCTGTTCAGCTCCCAGGCACCTACTTGCCAATTTAGTCTCAAATCCATTAAAATGCATTCCTTAAGGCTAGAGGAATTTGGCTTTTGACATAACAAACAGTTCATCATTAAGGTTTTTTCTTTTATAAGAATGATTTGCTTTAATTAAAAATGTATATCCATAACACACACACAGCATATTGTGTTATACAGAAGTACAATGGACTGCCTCGATCAACGTGGGCTTGCTCCCATTCCAGTTCCTCAAATAAAGTCCATAGGACCATTGGTCATGAAGGAATTCTAATCCATATTGATGGGAGGGAACACATGGGGCTGGATGACTAATGAAGTCCCTTCCACCTTGGACTTTTTATGATTATGTGATATTAAAGAAAGCATCAGATGTTCTAATTGTTTGATTAATGTGTAATTTGGAAATATATATGCATGTTTTTTTTTTCAAGTAATTGGCACAATACTCTGGTTCAGAGCTATTGATAATAGCTTTTAGATGCACTGAAATCACGACTGAATATTGGGACCTGCTCTGTCTAATATACAGATGAGTTATCCAGCGGAAAGCTTGGCCATGGCCTCCCCAAAGATGATTAACCTTTTCAAAAGTAAAACATCTTAAAAGTGAACTGTGCAAGATTATGTGTGTATATAATGTTTCCCATTCATGTCAATGTATAAATGACTGTATGATATTCATTTATATACATATATATGTGCACACGTATACATGCACTCATACATTCTGTGTAAATATATCTGTACGTATATATTAAGAGGAGGTAGAGAGGGGAAGAGGAAGAGGGACAGGAGGAGAAAGAAACAGAAGAGAGGAAGTGGAAGAGGAGGGGGAGGAGAGAGTATAGATTACCTGAAATATTTTTTAGGTTGAATATATTTTATGTCTAGGCCTACTAAATACAAACCTAAAAAATTAACTTTAATTCCTACCCCACATTTGCCACTTAATTCTGTTGATATTTTCAAAGATGAGCCAGGCAGTGGGGCAGGGGGTAGACTTCACCGGGGTTTGTCATTATTACATACTTATTTTTTTTTCTATGTCACTATCTTTTCTTTTTATTTACGATTTTATTTCTCCCAGTTACGTGTAAAAACAATTTTTAACATTCTTTGTTTTTAAACTTTGAGTTTCAAATTCTCTCCCTTCTGCCCTCCCCACCCATCCTCATTGAGAAGGCAAGAGATTTGATATGTTATGCATGTATAGTCATGCAAAACATTTCCATAATAGTCATGTTGTGAAAGAAAACAGACCCCCATCCAAAAAAAAAAACATAGAAGAAAAATAAAGTTTTAAAAAAAGTCTTCTTCAGTCTGTATTCAGACACCATCAGTTCTTGCTCTGGGGATGGAGAGCATTTTTTATGATACATCCTTCAGAGTCATCTTAGATTGTTGTATTTCAGAGAGTAGCCAAGCCATTCACAGCTGATCATCTTACAATATTGCTGTTACAGAGTGTATTTCACTTTTGCATCAGCTCATGTAAGTTTCTCCAGGTTTTTCTGAGAGCATCCTGCCCATCATTTCTTATAGCATAATAATATTCCATCTCTATGTCACTTTTATAATAAGTTTACTTTACAATTCTTGCTAAGTTCTCAAGATATCAAGAGGTGGCAGCTGTTTTTAGCTCAGTGATTAGTGGATAGAAGGTGGACTGACACAAATCCCCAACCCCTTCTTGTAGGCAAGGGTTGGTAGTATAATCAGGGGCCAAACTGATGTTCCATATATAGTGGTCTGGAAAATTCCAACACTGATGATGCCATCAAATTTAGCTGTTATGGTGGGAGGGGTAAAGGAAACTCTTTATAATAGCTAATTCCCTTGTCTTCATCATGGAGATATATTTGGTCCATGTCAGTGAATTTCTCAATTTATTTTTCTCCAGTATCTTGTCTTGAGAAAAATAAATGAAATTCAACAAGTGGACACAGATATGAAATGGTAATCTTCTTGAAATGAGCAGATTGTAGAATATATATTTATTTTCTCAGTAACTCTGATCTATTAGAGGTGCCTTAAAGAACTCTAGAAATATTTTTTTCCCAAAAATTAAGAGCTCTTTAACAGATACAAGCAAATGTTTGGTGGGAAAAGTCGACAGTCTATGGGGCATTGAGAGTGAGGTATCCCAGATGAGTGGGCTAAACTCTGTCCTGTGTCCTACTCATACTTTGTGCAAACACATAGAGGGGGGCCTGGAGCATGTCCAGTCAATCTTCTGGTGAGGCTTCCTGGGAGTTTACAGGTGAGAATTGCACAGAACAAGAAACTATGCTAGGGTTATAATCTGCACCAGAGGAGGGTGTGTATACCTCATCACTGAAATGAAGAATTTTAACCAAAGAATTCATGCTAAAAACAGGGCTTCTATAGCAATATGTTAGAAGATGTTTAAGAGCTAGGAATGAAGTCAAGTCTTCCTAGGATTAGCAGCAGTCACTGTGTTGGGAAGAACACCAGTCCTCATTTTTAAAGACCTGCGTTCTCTTTCTGGCTAAAGTGCCATAAGATCACTGGTATGGAATGACACTCAGAAAAGCCACCTCCCTGGTCACTGGATGGGAAGAGAATGAAAACAACCTTTATTTACTAACCCCCTCCCCCGCACCTCCCCAATCCTTGCCTAGTGGTCACCTGTGCCTTATTGTTCCAGAAATGTGGGCAGTAATGGAGAGATGTGGTCATCCACCATTAAATGGCAATGTGGTGCTTGAGAAAGAACTTTGGGTAAACTCTGGATGGACAGATTCACTAACAGTGACATGTTTGAGCTTTGATTGTAGTAGGAACAATTTTGTGAATCTTAAGGTAGGCTTGTAAAAGTGAGAAAGTGTCAGAGATTTTAGTCAGAATCCTAAAGTCTTAGAATGAAAATGGACCTCAGAGGTCATCCAACTCAATTTGGACCAGACCAAGAATATCAACTGTTAGAATCCCACAAGAGGTCATCTGTCTTCTGAACAAAGACATCCAGTGGCAAAGAGTTCATGAGTAACCTATTTCTTTTTGCAGTAGCTCTGTATAAGAAGCCCTTCCCCCAAATACACACAAACATGGATCAAGTCTAAATTTAAGATAACTATTATGCCTTTTCATGAACTTCTTTTCTGCAGGCTAAATATCCCCTTTCACCAACTGATTCTCATATGGCATAGACCCAAGTCCCTTGACTTTCTTTTTGACATTTCAAATTTGACAGAAATAAATTATCGCAATAACAAAGATACTAAGATTTTTTTTTCCTTGATTTTGTTTTGTATTTAGCAATTTCCCATTTGGTTCTAACTGGCAAAAAAAAGAATAAACTGTCCTCTAAGTGATATCGATTGAAAGTAGTATTCAGTCATTATGTGGTTAAGCCTATGTTTCATCAGATTCAGTTCTAGGATTGTACAAATGACTAAAAGAATAGGAATTTTTAATTTTAAAGTGTTTCTATTTTTCAGATTAAATTTTTTTCGAGACGTTTCTGACTTCAGGGTTCTAGCATGTGGTGGAGATGGAACAGTGGGCTGGATTTTGGACTGCATAGGTAAGGAAGATAGAAATAATGTGGTGGAGGGAGATGGAGGGGTGGTGGCCACCAGGTTGAGGGAATTAATTGTTGGGCCATAGTAACTCCTGAAGACCATCTTCCAAGTGGCAGAAGGTCTCTCATTACTTGGTGGTAGAGAGAACATGCCCATTGAAGAAATCATAGATTCTTCAAGTGTTGAACAGAAGCTAGTTGCATTTCTCAGCATTTCTGCCCAAGTTATTTTCTCTTCTTTTCTTAGAGAATTGACTATTGATTAGGCCTCCAATCCATGCTTCTGGGCTTTCAGATTAAGTCACCTCTTTCCATAGTTACAATCAGACATACAGCAACTTCCTGCCTGACAGACTACTGGTGGAAGCCAATGAGAGTGATGCTCATGTCACAAATTCAGACTCTCTCCTTACTACGTCTTTTCTCCAAGCAAACATATCAGACATACACTGAGTTTGCCTTGTGAAAAGGAAGGATGGTGGACAGGAGTTCTCATCTCTCTATCTTTCTAACAGGGCTGTGTACCTGTTGGGCAGCTCACCAAGGCTTCAGGCCCCTCAGAGAATGGGTCTCAGAGCCCACAAGAACTGGAAAAAAAAATAAACAGATAAAATAAACAAAAACTTCTGTTGGCTAGGCTGTTAAGCCAAAACTCAAAGAATCAGAACTTTTTCTTGCTCCAAATTTAAGTTGAGCCCCAAGCAGCCATTTCTCTCACCCTCATCTGATGCTTATATATTCCCCTGGTCTGTTGTTCTCTTTGGCTGATCTTTGAGCTCCTCAAGGTGCATACACCCTTCAGTGTTGCCCATCTTGATTGATCCATATGTTCCAGTCAATTTTACAGATGGTTTCTACCCAGCATTCTTGGAACCTTCTTCTAGATGTCTTGGCCTTGGATGGATGCATGATCATTCCTCACACTCATAAATATAGACTTTGTGATGAGGGAACTATTTTGCATCATTTTTGCATCACACTATGACTGGTATTCAAATCTTAGCATCTTGAAGTTTACCATTCAGATATTATGAAGAAAGAAGAGCACCAAGACATCACATCTGGATTCTAGCCCATATTGGAAGGTAAACAGTGTGTATGCTGCAGAGCATTCCTCGGGTGCTACATGATTTTATTCAAAGTACCTGGGGTTTGTTGGGGATTTGTTGTGAAATCCAAACCCTTGGGTGATTCAGACTGATGCTAACTGCCATTTTCAAACAGACAGCTGTGCTCCTGGCAGTCCCAAAAGGGAGGCTCATCTTATAACAAGGCATCCAATTCAAGGGACTTCCTCTTGCTATTCATTCTGAGCCCCTTTGACTAAGACAAAATCACCCTGTATATGCTACCACCAGAAGAGGTGACACTGAACCTAAATTCCTTTTCCAATTAATTCTACTTCTCAAAATGAAGTCTGCCAAGAGACATTGGTCTAGCAAAGGAAACAAATCTTGTAGCATGGAAGAAAGTGTAGATCAAATAGCTTTGGCCACATTTTCATCTATGCACCAATCATCTCCCAGATCTACACATTGGGAAATTTCCCTCAGTGATGCAGAGAATACATCCATCCATCCATCCATCCATCCTTGCTACTCTCATTCATGTATGCCCTCCTCAAATTTCACCAAAGGGGGCCAAACCAACATGCTGCAGACCTTCCTCCATTTCTCTGACGTGGAAGGCTAGTAGCAGAGCAAGCTAAGCCATGCATCTGCCATCCATCCCTATCCACACATGGCCATCTCTTCTCTTCTTCCTATGATCTAATTCCTCATGGTTGTCTGTTACAAAGATGTATGCACAGGATGCAACTTATGACCAGCAAGGATGTCCAAAGAACAGAGTACAAGCTAGCCCTGTATACAGATGGAAAAGTAGACATCCATCTTGAGTTCAGTCTGGAGCCTCTTCTTACATTTTGTTCTTTCTGTTATTCTTAGAGGTACCTGGTGATTTATACTCAATATTTTTGTCTTATGTATCAGAATACATATTAACTCAGGCATTTCCTAAGTGCTTACTTACTGTGTGCCAGGCATGAGGCTGGACTTTGAGCCTTAAGGGTACGAATCAAACAAATAAAACCAACAAAAACAACCAGAAAAATATCGCATCTCCACAGGATCTGACTTTGTGTTGGGACATGGACAGAAATGCTTATTCATCTTTTGTGATTAAATGTGGCCATGTGGGAAAATCTTGTGAATTTCTATGAACTTCCTCTTCTTTTCCCTATTAACTCCAAAAGCAACTACTTCAAATGTGTAATTCCCCTGTGTACACAGGGCAGGAATTGCTCATATTGTCCTGTTTTCACTTACATGTGTGTCTGTCTGTCTGTCTGTCGGTTTCTTTTCTTGCCCATTGCACAGAAAAGGCAAATATAGCCAAGCATCCTCCAGTTGCGATCCTGCCTCTTGGGACTGGAAATGACCTCGCCAGATGCCTCAGATGGGGAGGAGGTAAATATAAACAATGAATTAATAGACAAATGAATGCAAAAACAAAAAGAATGAAATTATGGAGTTTGGCCAACCAGGACAGACAGGTTCATGAAGCCTCCCATTCATAATGCACTGCCTAGTGACCTACCAGAATGAGAAGTATTACTCCCCTTTCTCTATCTAGTAATAAAAAGCATTTTTTTTCCCTCTTAAAATTGGTTCATTTCTGATGTGTGAGGGATAAAAATGGTCACCAGTGGCATGTGGAAAATCCACCTGATTGTGCCTCTCAGGAGAGTATTGAAGGACAAAAGATATTTTGGAAAAAATCACTTTTCCTTAGAAAAGGTATTAAGGCTGTTCTACCTCTAATGCTAGTTGTTAGTAGTGGTGCTTGACTCAGACCAGTCCACTGATAACTTTCCCTACATGTTGGGAAAATGAGATAGTTAAAGGTTACTCAACAGTTAAAAACAAAACAAACGAACAAACAAACAAACAAAAAAAAGGTTCACTCAGCCTTGGAAGGAGGAGGGAGAAGATATTCAAGGAAGGGGATGTATCAAGGACACCTTGAGTTGATTCATCCTGACTAACCCATTGGAATCTACCAGCTAAGCATCAGAAATAGAGGTTGGAACTCCTCATGACTGTCTTGCACTCAGATGTCCAGGAAGGGATGCCCAAAGCCTGAAGTTTAATTCTCTGAGCCAACCGAGTCTTGAAGATGGCCTGAATATATTTTATAGAAAAATTAGCCTAACTTGCTTTGAGGCAGGAAAGAAGTTATTGCCCATGAACTATGAGCCCACTGGGGAAGGGTCATTGTAGAAGGCAGGCAGCACAATAAACAGCAGCTCCCACCCCTTGTGGGTACAGTGGACTGTTCTTAGTGGCCTAACTTGCTTAAGAAATTCATGTGGAAAAGGATGTCTCCATGAGAACTGTAGAAGATGATTGTGTAACTTGGGCAGAGGGTTAGTTAATACACTTATTTTAATTTCAAGTTTGAGAATTGTGAGAATAAAAGAATTGAATTAGAAATTGCTATAAAGCATTTGGCTCAGTCTTGAAGAAACTAAAGAGAAAACCTGTAATCATCTTTGGATTCCAAAAAGCAGACCAAACAACAAATAGGAAACAGTTGGCTGCATGGCCATTGGTCACACCACACTTGGGAACCCCCCTGCATATGTGTGCTTAAGAGGAAAAAGGCTTTGTTAATGCAAGGAGGCAGGAGGCACTAGTGTCAGTGATCTGTGACTGGAACGGTCACTTAGCCTTTAAGGATCTTGGTGACTTCTGCTGGGTCTTTGCCATAAGGATGAAGTCACTGGTCCTGACCAGATCCTTCATATGCTTTCTTTTTCCTTGTGGAAATCAGCTGTCATAGTAGATGGAGTGTTAGACCTGGATTCAGGAAGATCTGAGTTTGAATTCCTCCTCAGACATTTACTAGCTATGTGACCCTAGGCAAGTCATTTAAGGTTCTCAGCCTCAGTTTTCTCATCTGTCAAATGGGGATAATAACACCTACTTCACAGAGTTATTGTGAGACTCAAATGACATGGTAAGACACATAAAGTGCTTTTTGAATCTTGAAACACTGAATAAAGGCTAGATAGTAATGTCACTGATACTGTTTCTTTCTCAGTATTGTGTAAATATGTGACAATTTCACATTTTAGTATCAAGTCCTACAGACCAAAGGGTCCACCCTTGAGAAGCTATTGGGAACCTGAGTCCTATTCTCATAAAAAGCCTCCTGGAGGAGCAGAGTTAACATTGGGCAAAAGATGCTCTCTGGAGACCAGTTCCTAGTGCTTCTTTCTGCAGATTCCCTGATTTCTAGCTTCTGCTCAGGGAATGATGGAGCTGAGGATGGTGGGGGAAGAGAATTCAGCTTGATTTGTAGTTTCTCTCACCAAGTTTGGATTCCTTCCTCCAGGAAAGGCACCAGTTCCATGGAGGTAAACCCTGTGCACCTCGGTGAAATGCACCAAGCACAAGCTGTGCGGCATCATATGTAGGGGGATAGTTGGGGCTCAGGACGTGCGGGGTTTAAATCCCATGCCTGACACATTTGGTCTGTGTCAAGAGGCTGGAGAAGTCACATCACTTTCTCAGCACCTGCCAGCCTGAGCTGTAGGGAGGCCAAGAGAAAAGGGGATCTTTGACAAGGCTGTAGGTATGCCGTGCATTGCCTGACCTGTTGGGAACGCAGAGATAAAAATAACATCTCTCTTGGCTGAAGAGGTTTCTAGTTTACTATGGACTTCACAGATCAACATCAGTCAACAAGCGTTTCTCAAGTGTTTCCCTGTGCCCATCCTGAGGCCTGTCTAGCCCGCAGGGGGCTCACCTACTGGCCTAACTCAAAGTTGGGGGAGGCTTTGCCTTGGAATTCAGTTGTGCACAACACCTAATGTTCCAGCTTCCCTCAGCTGTTGTTGTTCTCACTTGTGGAGACCTCCAATCCTACCAGCCCACCCTAGTATCTTTCTAGGCTCTCACCCAGTCCTGACTAGCTCTCCTGCTTTCCTCGTATTGACCCCTACCTGAAACAGTTCAGGATTAGACTTTGTCCTCATCCTGTGGACCATCATGCCCTGTGAGCTACTCAGGCCTCAATTATTCTCAGCATTTGCCTTCTCTACTTCTACTCATGGACTGTAGAATGGAGCTGAGGGGAGCCAAAATGCCATTCAAGGCAGGCACTGGGATTATCATTATACTACCTAAAATCTCCAGGTGGGGCAACTGAGGCAGAGAGCAGGGAAATTACTTGCCCAAAGTCATACCACCACAATGTCCCAGATATTTCCTGGTGCCAGGTCCCCTACAATTGGCTGTCTCTCTAAGACAGGTTAGGAGGCTTACTTGCCAGTGCTGACATAAGGGGAGGTTCATTTCCCTGACTGCAAGTCCAGGGTATCTTCCACTATAACCCACTGCTTGCTCAAATATAAAAGGATATTCCTTCCCTTGTAAATAGCTTCTCAGCAGTTCCACCATAATCAGTAGAGACAGATAGCCTAAAGAGTTCAGTTATTTGAAGACTTAATGATATAAAAGAATGTTAAGATAGTTTCAGTTGTTTTTTTTTTTAAGAATGAGAAGAAAACACAAGAAGAAACTTCATGAATTCTACCTGAATTTTCTTACATCTTCAGAATTCTTTATTCTGTGGTTTTCAAGGTCACAAAGGTTAATTGACAAGGCCAATACAGGTGTCAGAGAAGTATTGCTTGATGAGATTTTACTCCCCACCCCAATCCTCACCACTCAGCCCACACTTCTGTGCTCCAGGTTTCCATGAACACGTGAGTGTGGTCCCTTAGCTAAGGCACGTCCACCTTTGGCACCCCTTTGAGCTAAGCAATCATTGTTCTTTGTCTTAGGTTATGAAGGGGAGAGTCTGATGAAAATCCTCCGAGACATTGAGAACAGCTCCCAGATTATGCTGGACCGATGGAAGTTTGAGGTCACCCCAAATGACAAAGATGAAAAGGGAGACCCAGTGCCTTACTCGATCATCAATAACTACTTTTCCATTGGCGTGGTAAGTCTTCTCACCAAGGGCTGTGGTTTGTCTGTGCTCATGAGCTTCTCCCATGGACTGCTGCTAATGGTGGAAAACCGGTGAGTGGGGGACAGGAGAGCTTTCAGCAACATCTTGTCAGATGACTGGTAACTGCTCCTGCTAAGGCTTTCCCTTCAATTGTTTTTGTTTTTTCCTCTTCTCCAAACACTGCCCAGGGGAAGGAGGAGATGAAATTGTGCTCATTGAGCAATTTTTTGAGCACCTGAACTAATTTCTTTTAAGAAAAGAAATGGTTGAATGTTCAGTGATGATTCCCAAACAGTGGACAAAAGATCAGGTTTGTGAGGGCAGAACTCTGTTCTTGTTTTAATTTTCACAGAGATCCAGGAATATTGTACTTAAAAAAAATTGTAATCAAGTCAATTTTCACTCACATGTGCATAAGGATGAAGAGAAAAACATGCATTTAATTATGACTCCATGTCTATGGTTGAGGTGTTTTTTACTTCTTCTGTGGTTTATTTCACTAGATGAGTTTCTTTTTTCTCTTTGGGACCCTCACATTTGAATAAATAAATTAGGCTTGGATAAGGACATGATTCTGAAACAGTAAAGAAATAAGCATTTTCACAGTGAATGTGCTTGGACTGGGTTGGGAGTGAGAAGGGGAGGGGAATGAGGATTTATTAAGTTCCTACTGTGTACCAGGCATTGTGCTAAGTGTTCTACAAATATTGGCTCATTCAATTCTCCCAACAGCCTGGGAGAGAGACTGTTATTACCTACATTTTAGAGTTGGGGGGAACACAGCTAGTTAAGTGTCTGAGGTCAGTTTTGAACTCGGATCTTCCTAACTTTAGACTTAGCACATTATTCACTGTACTACCAGCTGCCAAGAGGAAGGCAGGTGTTTGTGTGTGTGTGTGTGTGTGTGTGTGTGTGTGTGTGTGTGTGTGTGTGTGTAATATTTATTGTGAACTGATTTGCAGATACAAAAAAAATATAGTTTTAACCACATGGCATGGGCCTTGCTTGTAGTCTCCAGTTGAGCACAATGCCTGTTTCCATCTCTTCTTCCTCTTTCTCTTTGCATCTTCAATGAGACACAATGTGGTGTAGCATAGAGGCTCAGCCTCATTGTTAGAATTCAGGCCTTATCTAGTCACTGTGTGCAAACCCTGTGCTGGGCATGGGAAGGAGGTAGAGGAGGGAGGGAGAAAGGAAGATGGCTAGATGAAGAGGTCTAAGCTGGGCTCTTCTGCTCCATGAAAGAGTGTAGACGACATGAGCAGTTAGGCTGACTTTTGTTGTAGCCCATAACTCATACTAGAGCCTATGCAAGTTACTTCTTCTCTCACTGGCTCAAATTGTTTTCTAAGAAAAAGCAGCAACCAAGGAGCAAAACCTCTTGGCACAATGAGGCAGCATTCCTCAACCATGCCCCACCCCTTGCCCGGTCTCTCCAATGAAAAGAAACAGACACTTTTCTCTGGACTCAAGCCTGGTCATTATAATTGCACAGTTTCATGTTTGGGGTGGTCTTTTTTCTGTTCATGTTCTTGGGATCTTTGTTCATTGTTCTTGGTTCTACTTATTGAATTTGGCATCAGATTCCTTCTTTTCTCATGATCCTCTTGTTCTGTCATTGTCATCTACCACAATTTGTTTAGCCATTCCCTACTTGGTCCCATTTCTTTGCTCGGGGACACACAAAATGCTACTGTGAATGTCTTCATACATGTGGGGCTCCTATATTTCTCCTTGAGGTAAATATTGAGTAGAGGCTCACAGAAGATACTTTTTAATCACAACAAGATTCTAAAGCACTTACTAAATCCTCAGCTCCCCCAGTAGTACATGTTTTGTCTACCTCTCCAAAGCCCCTTCAACTCTATTTCCATTTTTTTGGTCATCTTTACCAGTATTGTCTTTTATTGTTCTCCAGCTGTTAGTGTTTAGGAACATTGATCTGTGTTTTTGTTAAGAGTGTGCAATTCTCTTGAGAACTGTCAATCCATATGTTTGATCACCTACCCATTGGGGAATGAGTGAATGAATGAAAATGCATTTATTGAGTGTTTATCATGGTCCAAGCACTGAATTAGGTGGAGATGTATTTACAAAAAGGGAAAAAGCTCCTGCTCTCTGAGAGCTCACACTTTAATTTGGGATACAACCACAAGTGAGAGTTCAGCTTCAGGGCAGATGCAAATGCCTGGAAATCCTAATAAGGTGAGTGACTGAGTAAATGGACACACCCAGAGGTCCTTAAGGCTGGTCAGCAGACTAGATAAGAGTGTTCTGGGGCATTGGGGGCCAAAGAAGCTGAGTAGATAGTAAGGCCTGAAGAATGGTAGGATGAAGTGGCAGGCCCAGTGTTAAGGCCTGGGTATCCTCCATCTTACCAGAAGGATTAGACTTGGTGACCCCCACCTTACCTAGTGGTTTGACCATAAATATTGTTTTCCTACTTCATGGTTTCTGGGCTACCTATAGATCAGGAGAGGAAATGAATGGAAAGAAATGGGGAGGGCACTCCAGGTGTTGGGTCTTCCTGCAGACTAGGCTCTGCAATGGGTCTGGGAAGACTTTGGGATTAGGGGGCAGGGGAAAGGGAAGGAAAGGTATTGGTTTGATATATTTGTGTTAATTGCCTACAAATCTTGAGTATCAGATACTTTTTCTGAGATTCTTGATGTAAGCACTTTTTCCCACTCAGTAGTTTTCTTTTTTATCAAATGTGCATTGATTTTGTTCACACAAAAGTTTTGTTCATTTATTTGAATGAACTAGTGTATCACTTTATATGAATCAATTAACAGGTGTTTAGCATTTATCTATCTCAGGTGAGAGGAAGTATGATCCTGTGACTAGAGGGTGTGCCTTGGAGCCAGGAATATATAATTTCAGGTTCTTTCTCTGATAAAGCCTTGATGTACGACCTTGGGAAAACCCCTAATCTCTCAGGGGCCAGGCCAATTTAGAAGCTTCTGGATGTTTTCTCCCTTGAATATTTTCTCATCTGGGAGTTCTCCTTACCAATGAAATCATAGTTCTAGCCCCTATGTACTGTGCCAGATGCTAGATAGACAAAAAAGTAAATTTCAGCAGGACCTTGTCTCATGGAACTGTTTTGTTGTTTGTTTGTTTTGTTTTATTTTGAATTACCTGTTTGCTTAAGAATTTTCCCCTTGCTGTCATGTCTGTATTTAAAAAAAAAATAACTGTTCACTTCTACTGGGGGCAGGTAGTAATGATACTAGCTAACATTTATATAGCATGATGTGAACTTTTCTATTTGAGGACCATTTAGAATATGTGTTATTTAGTATTTTTTTGTTCAGTCATTTCAGTCTTATCCGACTCTTCAAGACCCCATTGGGGATTTTCTTGGCAAAGATACTGGAGTGATTTGCCATTTCATTCTCCAGTTTGGTGTGTCATGCTATTCTAAATGTGTCTATTTTTTTATATATGCCGATATCACCAATATCAACCTGCCTTCTTCAGTGGTTTTCACTTCAAGACTGTATTAGCACATGCCAGTATTCAGGATGCATTGATATACCCAAAATGCCTAGAGATCCCTAAAGAGATCTGATAGGAACTGAGGTGAGCCCCCTAAGGTAGGGATAACACAGATAAGAGTTACATGGTACAGACAGACATTGCTGGATTGAGATCTGAGTCTTTGGAGGGAGAAATCATATTGATCAAAGCACAAATCCTTTATTTTACCAACGTAAATAATACCTTGTGTAGGCTTTTCTTGAATGGTCTAATTAATAAAGGACTATTTAAAAGTAATGCTATTTTAAGTTACTTAAACCCTCCCTAGCAATTTGATCACTTACTAAGCAAACCTCCTCTGCCTCCCACTTACTACAAATTGCCTACAAATAAGTCTGAAACTCCTGAGTCTTTCCTAAAATCCTTTTATATCTTGTGTATTTACATTGCCTAGGTTTCCCATTGTATCCTACATTTTTCACCCTCCCAGATGACATACCTCCCCTTCTCCTGCCCCAGAACCCCTTTATACTCTTAAAATCATTAAGCCTTTTCTTCCAAACGTCTTTTCTTCATGTGAGTTTGATCTATCTATATTTACAGTAATAGACATTAAAATAGCTTAGTATTATTATGAAAATAATTTTTGATTTTACTTCCCTTTGTTGGAAATAGCCAGGGATCTCTAGACCATCCTTTGAGAACCACTCCCTTACATAGCAAGGAATTTAGAAAAGAAAAGAAAGAACAAATATAGAAGAGGAGAAAAGAGAAATAATAGGAAAAGTGATTAATGTATTGAAAAATCTGACATTTGTGCAGTGCTCCCCAACAGCAGGCCATCCCCTCCCCCATCCTTGTGAAACAAATGTATGCTCCTGAATCCTTATATGATCCGGAGATCCTTCTTCCTGCTCTCTTTCATCTTCTCTGCTCAAATAAATGTCGACACCTTTACAGGCTCCCACTAGTAGTGTATCCGTTAAGTATGAGGCTTGTCCAAGTTGAATGTGGACAGTGTTTCTAATGCCTAATATCAAAATCCTTCTTCTTTCTTGCCCACCCCACGTGTGTTTAGGATGTAAGATCAGGATGTTGATTGAGCAAATCTATCAGGCCAACTAACTCTACTTAAAGGAAATGATATTTTGATAAGGTGAGAACAAGACTCAATCAATCCATCCATGACTTGAGGTCAAGTGAAAAGTCAGTCACTGGACTCTTAGCATTAGCTGAGGGAATTTAGTCATTCTCTGAGGATATTTTATAAAATAGAGCAGGGGGGAACTAAGAGAGAGAACTTTGGGGACAATAAATTTTAGGAAGTCTGAGAGAGGGATAAAGGGAATGGGGATGAGCAGAAGGAAGACAGAAAGAACTGGCAACCTAAGAGGGGTGACCAAAGGAGAAGGAAGGAGTGAGGTATGGCAGAGAAGGGAGTGTTCGAGGATAGAATCAGCCTTACTGGCCTCTTGAAGCAAAAGATAGGGCTGGCACCACTAGCTGTAGCCATTCCACAAAGAAGAGAGAAATTCCAAGAAAAGGTTTGTTCTTTTTTGTTTGTGTGTGTGTGTGTGTGTGTGTGTTTTTTGTCAACTTTCCCTCCTAGAGTCTGATTATTCAGAAATGCTATTATATAATCCATCCCTTTATTCCAGTGTTTCTGATGAAATGGATTTTAATTCAGCTACAAAGTAGTCAGCAGTTAATTAGAGATAGATACAATTGAAGAATCAGAGAGCTGAAACTGCCTAAATGTCCAAAATTTTCTGTTGGGGGCTCAGAGCTATTGTGATTTTACTGCTAGCATTCTTGTCTAATACAAATGCTTGAAAGCAGGAGCAGAGGGAACCAAGAGACCTGAGGGGCCCTCCTTATCTTTATTATAGTCTAAAAAATTTGAGCGAATTATTGTAACAGTATATTTCAGGTAAGTAAAGTAGAAACAGTTTTGAAAGTTATCTCAGTCTCCCTTCACCATACAACCACCCATCTTTCCCTTTACTGGAATAAAACACCATACAAAGACTAGAATTATTCCAACAATAAATTTCTAAAATCAAACAGCAGTAGCCAACCCTAATATGTCTGGATAAATGCATTTCATTTCTTTACATAACACTAAAAATATGTTAGAAATAAATTTAAATTGTGTGATTAAAGTGTAAAATAGGAAGGTTCAGGGGGAAAAGAAATTGGAAGGAAGGGGAAAAGAAGAGAAAGAGAGAGGGTTTTTTGATCATTTGCTTTGTACCAGGCACTGTGTGCTAAGTGCTGAGGTTATGACTTCAAGAAAAAATAAAGGAGCTTACATTCTGATGGGTGAAAACAACACACAGAAGGAAAAGCAGTGGTAGGAGTTGCAGTGGGGGAATGGAGGGACATGACTGGTGTTTGAGGAACAGACAGTCAAGAGCAGGGCTGGGGTGGGGGAGCAGTCCAGGCAGGCAGGCTGGCCTGGGACCCTCCACCAAATAGAGGCCCCAGGAATAAACCACCAATGGGAGATGGGGATGGACTTTGCAAAGGGATGTTACAGGATGAACAGGAATAGTAGGTCCCCCTCACAAGCCAGCAAATCCAATCAGTTGCAGATCAAGAACTCTCTCTATATCTCCTGACAATGGCCTCCTGGCCTTTGCTTGAAGGACTTGGGGAGTGTGTATGTCTGTGAGTGGTGGCTGGTACTCATTAGCTTCCACACTACTGAGTAGGAGACAAAAATAATTTTAAGAAAGGACTAGATAGGAAGGGTCTGGGTTGCAAATGACTCTAAGCTATTAGCAGAGGGTTTTGGGTTTGATCCTGGAGTGAAGCAGGAATGTTGGAAGCTCATTCATAGATGTTTGCTGAGTTGGATTGGGTTTGGGCCACACAATTCCAGCAGCTACTTCCCACTCCCATGCTCTACTCTCTCCCCTTTGTGCTTGTCCATGGTTTGTCCCCATTTCTGGGTACACAGTTTTCTCTTCATTAACTTCTGAAATGCTTCTCTTCCTGAACATCAGCAACATATCCTAAGTCACACCTGGATCCTTACTGGACTCCCCCATCTCCCATCATTCTTGATTGGGGCTCTTCTAAGGATAGCAGATATTTTGAAAGCACTTGCTGACTTACAGATCACCTTATGTGCATCATCTCTTGAGAACCTTATAATTACCCTTCAAGGTGGTTATTTCTGCTGTTATCCCCATTATACAGATGGAGACCCTGAGTCAGTCACACAGCTAGTAAATTTTGAAAATGGTTTCAGATTTGCGTTGTCCTGACTCTCAGTCCATCACTCTCCATTTGACCAGGTTATGTCTAAGAACCTTATCATTCTACTTTATTTTTTAATTTTCCCTATGCATATCACATTTCTTACTAGATGATAGAGCTTACTTGTGTCATTTTGCAGATGAATGTAACTAATCAAATACTGGACCTGGTGTTAGGAAACCTGGGTCTTTATCTTCTTCAAAGACATTTATTAGCTGTGGAACCCTCTGGCAGACTGGGATCCTTCTCTGTAAGGTGAGAATGACCACAGCACCAATCTTCTATGTTTGTCTTCAGGATGAAATGATTGACAGAATATTGAAGCAGTGTATACAATAGCACGTTATAAGACCTAATCATATATTATAGCAAAAGAATAGATTGTATTTTCAATAGAATAGATTGATATCTGTGTAGATTACAAACACTGAAATTCTGTGGAGGATTGATCATCATCATTGTGATTATTTTTGTTGTACCCTTAGCTCTGAGCACCTTGCCCTGCCCTTGGTGGGTATTGACAAATTAAAAAGTCTTCCTCTTGTTTATTGTGGAGAAATCCCAGTGTGAGAAATCCCACCCCTGTCACATATTACACCAAACGAATAAAACCTAACCATGATCTGAGGTGAAAGGTGAAAGGCAATGGGCTTCCCACAGCAAGGGAAAAAGATCTTGCCAATTTTTCATGAGTCAGACTGAGAAATGTTTTTTCAACCCAGATCCCCAGTCAGTTAGACATTCAGTGAGAATTTATTCGATACCAGCTGCGTGCCAGTCATTTTGCTGGACACTAGGCATACAAAGAAGGCTAAAAGACAGCCCTTGCCCTTGCAGAGCTCCCAATGGTGGCACCTCCATGACTGTTGGACTAGGAGGACTCTCTCTGCTATGTTATTGTGTCTCCTCTTCCTTGAGTCAAAATAGATTTAATTGAAAAACAAAAGGTGTGAATACACAAAGGGCCAGTGATGGTTGCCCTGCCTCCAATACCTTTCCCCTCTGAGTTTGTGGACACTCTCCACAGTAGCACATTCTTGTTTACTCTGTGTCTGGGGTGGGGGGTGGGGGTGGATGTTGGGAATTCCAAGTTGTTTCCCTTTTGTTTCCCATCAGTGCCTTCCCAGAGCCCAGCACAGTACCCATTTGTATAAGTTTCCCAGTCATTAGATCATACTATAGAATCAAGGGATCATGGATTCATTTGCTGGAAGGGAAGAGGGCCTTGAAGAAGACCATCACATCTAATCTTTCATTGGACAGATCCAGAAACTGAGACCAGGAGAAGTTACATGATCGAGCTAGGGTAACACTGCTGGTATAGCAAATAGGATTTAAACTTTGAACTATGTCTTCCTGACTTTGTCTGGCATCGTCTATGACATTACTCTGCCTCTCAGTATTTATTCAGTTAAAGAATGTTTTCTCCTTACTTCCAGAATACTGGAATATATTTCAACTGTGGGACCTACCTGGTCCTTATCTGAAGGGGAAAGAACAGATGTGTTAATGTAGGAAACTGGTGTTTCCAAGGTTAAAGTCTAAAAAAGGCATCTATTGACAATGTCTATCCACTGTAGAAAGTCTAAGCACCCTATCACCAATGGATTACCTTTTTCAGCTGTTCACTGAGATTCATTGAGTGGTATTGGTGCCAAGGGCACTTTGGGAAAAAGTGAGAACGTAGGCATGAGAGGCTGATGGACTTGCTCTTGGGGTGTGTGTGTGTGTGTGTGTGTGTGTGTGTGTGTGTGTGTGTGTGTACACTTGTATGTATTGGCCTTTTACACAGCAAGCCATGAATTTCCTTAGAAGCAAGTGATGTATTCATTCTGATGCTAATAGAGAATAAAATATTTTAAAGAGTCTTAAGCTCTGTGGAGCCTGTGATCCCAGCTACCTCCCAGTTCTTTAATTAACATACCAGGGCATCATAAAGCAAGTCTACATACATCTGTATTTTCTTTCAGTTGGAATTTCTATATGAAAAAGTGATCAGACTGACTTGGAGACACATCGTGACAACTGGAATGTCATGATATGGTTTGAAACATAAATGTTGTAATCAGTTTTTTTTTTTTAATTAGCAAACCCATTTCTCACTGCCAGTGGTGGTGGCAGTTCATTGCTATTAAGTGAGTGTATTGACTAGGGTGTTTAGTAAAGAATACTCTCTCTTCCCTGGCCCGAGGTCCTGGAGCCCACAGCTCCATGCTTATGGGCATACCCCTGCAAATGATACTGGACTGCTTCACTTCAATAGCTATCTGCATCCAGCAAGACACTGCTCCTTCGAGACATACACGTACTCATGTCAGGCTGCTTCTGTTTTCCCTACATGGAGGATGGATTTTGTAGCAGCTGTTAATCATGCCAGTAAGTTCCAATTTGGACACTCTTCAGTAGAGAAGTCAGCACTGTGAGCATACGCAAGTAAAGCCAGGAGAATTTCAAATGCTTCTGGAAATGTCCCCCAGCTTGTGAAAGATGGATCCAGAAACAAATTAGCATCACACACTGTGAAGTACATGAAAGCCAAAGTGGAAAAGTAGGCCCGATTCATGCTGAAGACTCTAATGAGCGCGGAGTCCATTGGGTTCCAGTGGGGCTCCCCAGGAAATGATCAGCATGGTGTCAGCAGGCTAGCTGAAAAAAGACAAGTGGGCCTTAGTGCCTTCCTATAGATTATAATCCCAGTACACTATCAAGAAGAGATTTGCATGATCATGATTTAATATACTTCAACACTAGTCAGTCACTAAAAGCCTGTTACCCTGCCATTTGGGGGGAAAATATGACTCCTTAATTCTGACCATCATAAATCATAACTTATGGGTCTGGATTGCTCTCCATGTCACCTTGAGAGTAAGTTGTATTATGTATGACAGCACTCAGATTCTTTACTGAAGAGCATTGCCAACATGAAGAGGTGGTCCAATCAAACTTTAATGCTAGTCTTCCTCAAAAAGTGGAAATTGGATGTGGCCTCCAGTCAATAGGGTTGAACACAGGCTGGGATCAAAGTGTTCCGCCCATCCACCATCTTGCTTGCCCCTCTTTGATCAGGCTGTTCCAGCCCTCAAGCTCTTTGTTTTCTTACAAGCGCGATGTATTTTTAAATTCTCCCACCTGTCTTATTCCTTAGATCTAAATTTATCTTGACCAGATGGTGACAGTGTTCTAGAAATTATGCTGAGTAAGTTGAGCCTCGGTACTGATTTTATATAATGCAACACCTAGAGACACCCCAGCCTCTTCCCTACAAACTGTGCATCTAAATGAAGCCTTGGAGCCTTCACTTGAATAACCAAATATTAAAGGAGAATCCTAGTCCCCAGAGGAGAAGGTTTACAGACTTGAAAACCAGTTTTGCCAATTGTGACCCTTCTTATCTCCTGACCAAGGGACACAGAGTGATATTAACCCTGTGCCTGAGTGAAAGGCTGTTCTTAAAAGGGAAGCATCTGTCCCTCTGGATGTTACGGGCTTACTTGGGGGCAAAGCACTTATTCCCTGGAAGAGGTCATTAACCCCAGGAAATGCTCACCCCTACAATGTGAGTGTTCTGCCAGAGAAGATCGCTGCCTTAGAACACGGGCTAACATCACCTCCTAGAGGAATTAGGGCTTTATTGCCCGTGCTCTACTATAGGAACCAGCCAATTGTTTTCTTTTGCAGTTATTTGGAGAAGGTATTCTAACAGGAATTCGTTGTCCTTTTTTAGGAAAAAAAAGTCTTATCATTATTCACTGGATAAAAAATAAACATCTTTACCTTTCTTTCTACCCCCCCCCCCCAACAAAGCTTTAAACAGAAAAGAAAAGAATTTCTCTCTTTAGGGATCCATTCATTGGGAAGCCATTAAGGATCCTCTAAGCTGGTTCCTCTCCCGACCTCCACCACCAACCAGAAAGACCCTCTGAAGAGAACTGAGTCATACAACAAACCCAAATCCTGTTTCACTCTGGACATATTTAACTATTGTAAAAGCTGATCTATATCCTCCATCAGCAGCTGCACTAGGTGATACGATTGCTGTTGTCTTTGCCCTGTCTGGCTTACTTTTTTTCCCACTAGATAGCTCTTTTAAAATTTAATTTAATTTTCACAGATCAGCCTGTCACCTATGAAAGGCAACAGAAGATTTCAGTTGTTAAACAGATTGTCCTGGCTTTGAGAAAGTCAGAATGGGATGTCCATTCTACAAGCCTGGATTTGTTTGAGGAATGAAGTGAATGGAGTAAAATTATGCTCATTTCAATAAGAAATAATTCTACTTTGAGTCATTTCTAGGGCTTTACAAACGTAATTATTAACAATTATATTTTAATCAGGTTTGATCTTATTTAACTGCATTATGCTTACTTAAATATTGAGTGGGATTCGTGGAGCAGGCTTATTTTTCCCTTTTCATTTTGATATTTGAGTCATTTAAGCAGCCTTGCTTGCCAGTTCTCTTGCTCACATCTGATCAAAGGAGTGATCACTCTAATGGTAATGGAAGAAACAGCCATTCAAAATATCCATTACAAGATAAAACAAAACCATAAAATTAAGAGCTGAAGAACTTTTTCTGGATATCTTAAAAAACAAACATGACTTTTTAAGTGTGTCTGTATAAAATTGAAAATAGGAAACAATATATGGCAAAGGACAAGTTTTGGATTGTTATGTCACCAAAAGATGTTAGGAAATGCAGTCCCTCATTCAATGGAATTTTCCAAAAGAGACTAGATGCCAATGTGCTGCAGCTGGAATTCTGTATCAGGCAAGGAAAGGAGAATATAATATATATATTTTTTTAAGTTCCTGGGAATCCCATGAATGGACTAATTATGAGCCCCATCCCCTACCCTGTCCAAGTTCAGTATACTTGTTTCATTGTCAGGGACCATGTCATGATGAGACTCATAAAACATGACAGCCATGAATTAATCAGCGTGACTGCTTTGTGTCAGGTATTGAGGTTAGACAAAAATGAAATAGGCCCTACACTCAAGGGAGTTACATTCTTTCTGAAAAAGCTACAAGTATGCAAATAGACATAAAATTTATGCAAATTAAGCACAAATGATTTTGGGAAGGTTAAGGGCATGAGTAGCTGGGGGCAGGGGGAGATAGAGAAAGGCATTATGTAAGAGGAAGCACTTAAGCTGAACCTTGAAGGAAATTAGGGAAATTTGAAAATGAGAAGAGCAGACCCACCAAACCTGTAAGCACAGCACCCGCTCAGATGCTCTGAGTGGCAATGGGAACTAAGAGCGTCTTCTTGAAGACATAATTAATCTGCGCCAGGGATCAGAATGGCTCCTTAGGTAAATGAAATGAAATCAGCTGTGTGCTATGTAATTAACTTAGAACTCTATTAGTGCAAGTGCAATATTATTCATGAGACCAGTGAGGAAGCATTCTTTTCTCCAAGAAAGTCCTAATTTGCTAAGGAATGATTCACAATTCATCAACATACCTGATTTACATTATCATGACATGATTGTGGTTCATTCCTTTCTCAGGCAGTTTACTAGTGTGGTTCTGAAAACTGATGTAAATGTGCATTCGTCTCAGGGGTTTTGTACCCTGTGAACTCCTTTGTAGTCAGAATTGTAGACTTTTAAATGGGCCAAACTAGAGCAGGTTTACTCTGAAATTGTACCAGGCCACATGAACAGGCCAGTGGACTGGACCAGCCCTGAGGTATGGTTGTAATGGCCCATCCCCCCGTTGCTCCCTCTTTTTTGATGAGTTCTCTACCCTTTCTCTTTCACTACTCTACACCATCATGGCTCTTCTACCTTCCCCAGCTACCCCATACCATAAGAGGTTTCTCAAGGTACTGTCCAAGCTCTCTTCTCTTCTATGCCTCACTCCCTCTTATGGAAATCCCAGTGGCTCCCATACTTTGACTGTCAACTCCATGTAGGTGACTGGAAGTCTTTCTCCACTACTTTTTTTTTTCCCCAACTTCCTGCTGGATGTGGTTGCCTGAGATTTGCCATGTGTCACGGCTATAGACTAACAGAGACAGCATATGGAGAGACCTGCTTGACCCTGAGGCTTCTAGTCTCTTTTTCATCAATGCTGTATTGGTGTGTTACTAAAGGGCTTTTCAAGCAGAGTAAAATTTCAAATCTGCATCTGACCCCTAAAATAAGGAAATGAACTGTGTTGATCATGAAACTCCTTTCCCAACAACGGAGCATGAGCTTCCCTGCCTGGAATGCAGAGCCCCAGCTCACCAGGACTTTATACTTTATATCTTCTGCTGCCATAGCTTTTTCTGATCACTCCCTCAGCCACCTTGGTTAACTGGAATGAATTGCTCTCTGGTCCAAATACTTTTCTTGCTTTATGATGCAACTCAGATTCCTTTGTACTCATCTTTCCCTGGTGTTCCCACCCTTACTCCAGCTGGATGTCACCTCTTCATTCCCAGATTTATTAGGACATTGAGTGTCCCCTTAGCACTTACATTTAATGGGATTTAGCATTATTTCTATACATAACTGCTCTCCCCTTTTAAATCATTAGCTTTTTGAGGGCAAGGGCATATATCTTATTCCTTAATTTAATAGGTATTACATTCGGTTCTGGTGCCACAGGATCAAAGAATCATGACATTTCTGAGCTACATGTGACCTCAGTGACCATCTTCTAGTCCAACCCATACATAGAAGGATTTCCCACGATGACACCCCAACAAATGCTTGTGCAGTTTCAGACTGATGACCACCTCAGAGGAAGCACCCACCACCTCCTGAGGCTGACCATGCTACCTTTAGACAGATCCAGAGAGTAGAGGGACAAAGTAAGCTGGACAGCTTCAGGAAAAGGGATACCAGGATGCACAAAGCCTTTGAGTTCCAGTCACATAAGGATTGGTTAAAGAATCTGGGGATTTTTAACTAAAAAATGGAAGACTATGGAGAAACAGGATTTCAGTCTTCAATCATGTGAAGGACTGTCAAGTAGATAACACAAGCCTGGTTCCACTTGGTTCCAGAAGGCAGAGCCTTGAGTGGTGGGTGGGAGTTACAAAGTGGCTCTTTCTGATCTGATGTTCAGAAACATCAAATCAACATCTTCAACAACAGTTGCCCTTGATGTCAAATGACAATTCCAGTGTGGAAAGGGTCACCTCAGAACTTGGGTAGGGATTACAGATTTCAGAGAGCCTACTCTGTTCCAGGGACTGTCTTAAGCTGCTACTTGCTTTAGAATCTCCCTTGAGATTTAGAATAACCATGTGCAGTAGAGACTGTTATAGTTATTTCATAGTTTGGGAAACAGGCAAATAGGGGTTAAACAGCTTACCCAGGTTTGTCCAGCTAGCAAGTGTTCAAATCTGAACTCGGGTCTTCTTGACTCCAAGCCCGTGTCCCCTCCAGCTGCCTTGGATGGGCTGAGATATTTAAGCAGAGATTGGTCAGCCACTTGTTGGGAATGCTGTGGAAGACTGTGATGAGGAAAGAGGCTAGAGCAGGGTTTCTGAACCTTCTGTGTTATGAACTACTCTGACAATCCAGTGAAGCTGAAAGTAAAATAAAATAAGCAGGATTAGTAAGGAAACCAATGATATTAAAATAGAGTCATAAAATAGTTTGTTTTTTTTTTTAAGTTACAGCTACATCCCCCATTAACCCCCATTGTCACAAGATGGTTTCTAGGGCTCTCTCTGTTTCTGTGATCCCATGGTTCTGTACCCTAGAACTCAGAAGAGGCACTCACCCATACAAGTGCCTCATGAGCGTGGTTGGACTGATGAATGTTAAACAGCTTGTGAAAAGAGAAAGACAGTGAATTTAGGTGATAGGGAGAAAACTGGGAGATACATGGAAGTGGTGATTCCTGGTGATTCAGGTCCAGACCTACAAATACAGCTGTCTGTCTGTTTGTATGAAGCCTTATGCACATGCCTTAGAACTCTACCTGGGGTGGAGTCATGATGCCTCAACGAGGGATGGGGTATGGCTCAAATAGAGAAAGAGTTTTATTATAAAACTGCAAGTTTATTTAAGTTTATTACCTGATCTGAAATTGGTTAAGGAAATAGTACAAAAAGGAGCCCCAAAGAGATGAGAGGAATTCAGCAAGTTAGATTTGATCCAAGAAGGATGAGCCGTAAACTCCTTGAGAATAGCGATTATTTCTTTATGTGTATTGGTATCTCTAGTGCCAAGCACAGTGGTGGGCACCTAGCTGGTTGTAACAGTAAGCACCCTAGCATGCCTAGGGCGGCTACTAGCACAGGTTCTTAGATCTGCTTTTCTAAAGGAAAGCAACTCAAAATGGGTTAACAATCTTACTTTAATCAAACATATCATTTACCTAGTTCAGGAGGAAAAG
>CM053585.1:547609213-547624716 GCA_028646515.1 Pseudochirops corinnae
AAGCCTGGCGCCACAGGCTCCATGTGACCACATTCAGCCTATTAGGGAACAGAGTATACTTTCAAATATCCAAGGGTCCTCAGAGTCACGTAGCCACATTAGCAAAGGGCCTAGGGGCAGGGAAGATCTTCAGATTCCCATAACACTGGTGCTTAATAATACTTCTGGAATCTTTGACCTAGAAAGAAAATAAATAAATGGCTGTGTCATTTTAGGCAGCTCAGTGGTGTAGATAGAGCACTGGGCCTGCAGACAAGGAGACCTAAATCCAGCCTCAGACTCTTACTAGCTGTGTGACCCTAGGAAAGTCACTTGACCCTGCTTGCCTCAGTTTCTTGAGCTGTAAAATGATCAGGAAAAGGAAACGGCAAATCATTCCATTATCTTTGCCAAGCAAACCCCAGAAGGGGTCATGAAAAATTAGACATGAGTAAGATAGATGAACAATAACAAAAATGCCATTTAAATCCAATTGGTATGTATGCCTTAACATCTCATACTTGATTAGAGGGTCTAGAGAGAACTACATCTGAATGATTTCAATTTTTTCAATATTATTTTTCCTCGGTAATCAGCATAAGGTCTTGCAAATACTCAAGGTTTATTGAAAATTTGTTAAATGCATGAAATTGAACCAACAATTTATTATGCAGCACCCATGGGCAACATAATCTTCCTTGTTTAATGTAGGGAATTGGAAACAACATCAAGTGTAAATCCTACCATCGTGAAGCTTCTAATTTAGTCATGAAGCCAAGCTGTAAACAACATAGGGAGAAGAAAGGACAATATAAAATGATTGGTTGCTTGTTGCCCATTCTGACAGATGACGTCACTATATCAGGGTCAAGTCTGGAAAACTCTGCCACAGTCTGTATGAAGGTTTGGAGTGGAGATGGCTCGAAATGTGTTCGTCTCATATCTCTTTTGAGCACCTTCAATCCTGCTTTGCGCATAGAGCACAGCCCCTTCTGTGATGGAGATGTACCATGCTGGGGGTCCTGGGCCAGTGGCTCCTGTGTCTCAACATTGATACTAAAGTTCTTCAGAGAGACTTTGAGAGTGTCCTTGTATAACGTCTTCAGACCTTTATGTGAGTGCTTGCCTTCTGTGAGTTCTCTGTAAAATTGTCTTCTAGACAAACATATTTGGGATTTGAACAATGTGGCAAGCCTGTCGGAGTAATATCCCCTGCAGTAGAGTTTGAATGCTTGGCAGTTCAGGTCAAGTAAGGACCTCAGTGTCTGGTACCTTCTCCTGCCAGGTGATCTTCAGAATCTTCCTAAGACAATTCAAAGAGAAGTGATTCAGTTTCCTGGCATGGTGTTGGTAGACTGTCCAGGTTTCACGGGTATATAATGATGAGATCAGCACAACGGCTCTATAGACCTTCAGTTTGAAAGTCAGTCTATACTTGTTCTCTCACATACTTTCCTTCAGAGCCTCCCAAACACTGAGCTAACTCTGGGAATGTGTGCATCAATTTCATTATGTTTTAAAGATATGAATTGTATTGTTAGTGAACAGTTAATATTCCCAGCAAAGTAAGTCTCAGCCCTAGAAAAAAGCAGAAAACTGAAAGAAAAGAACTAAATATTTGTGAAGGAATAAATAGGACACAGAATCACAAACAGACCTTTGAAAGGAGGAGACAAAAGTCTGGAGTGGAAAGTGAATGGAAGAGATTGATGCTTAGTGCTCATTAATGTTCTATGGTCTGCATTGGGCAATTCTCTGTGGCTCTTGGAGCCTCAGTTTCCTTATTGGGGAAATAAGGATTTGGGACCACACCACTTTAAATAGTGTGTGTGTGTGTGTGTGTGTGTGTGTGTGTGTGTGTATGAGAGAGAGAGAGAGAGAGAGAGAGAGAGAGAGAGAGAGAGAGGAGATGAAGATAGAATACAAGCTCCTGGAGGGCAAGGATTGTTTCAGTTTTGTCTTCATGTATCCAGTGCTTCACACGGTCCTTGGGATACAGTGGTACTTAATAAATACTTGTTGATTGATTGTGAGTTATTGCTAATCTAATGGGAATGAGGGAATGGGAGAATGTTCTGAAAAATTAGACATAAAAAAAGAAGCTTGGCATCAGAAAGAGGTAGCATCTGACAGTAGAAATAGAAGTGGGAGGGAGTGGGGTGGGGGGGCAGAACTGACATTTGGGAGAGCGCCTAGAAAGCAGAAAGGAAAAAAAAAAACTGAAAGACTGGTGGAAAGAAAGAAAAAAAAAAAAACAGCAGTGTGATGGGCCTGGAAAGCAGAGAGGGCTACTAGTCTAAAAGAAGACACAGCACTGCTCAGGAATTTCACATCTTGTCCTGGGAAGGTTTCCTGCCAAGAATCGGCACATGGAAGTGGTGTGTTTTTTTTTTTTTTTTCCTCTTAATTCACTCGACAGCATGTTTAATTACCCCAACAGTCTCCACTGCCTGATCTGACTCTAGATTATTATTTTAGAGGGAAATGAGAACGTGCAGAACCCGATGTTCAGAGATGTCCTCTTCGGAGATTTTGGTTTTCATCTGGCGCAATCACACGTAGAGTGTAATTGGCATTTTCCCCATTACCAGTATGAGGAGGTTCCCCAACATGCCACGATGCACATATTCAGATTCTTCAAACCATGCAGCATTGGATGGAAACTTGATTGATGATTGCCCAGCCTCCCTCATGTTGCTCCCATGAATGGACTGTTGTTTCTAGTCAAACTGGGTCACATCTATCACCTGGATTCATCTGCTTCTGTCATTTCTCACTTTACCTCCTTCTGCTTCCTCTGCCTGGAATGGAGCCCCCCAGGACACCCCTGGGAGCTCCCTAAACACTTCATTAGAAGTACTCACTTTCCTAGAAGACTCAGTATAGAAGTCACTCACCTCTTCCATAGAGGTCTGGTCTCCTCTCACTCCACACACACTCATTTGCAGTCTCCCTCCACCTTATACCTCCCTCCTCTTAGGTATTCTTAGAGCCAGTGCCACTGCCCTCCACTCTGTTTCTTGCAAAAGACTCTTCCCCTGACTCCAGGCACTGTCACTGACTGTCTCTAATCTATGAGATGCTCTCCTTCATCTCTGACCAGACTTCCCAGGCTCCTTAGCTGAGCCCAGCTTAAATCCCACTTTCTACCATAAGCTTTCCCTAATCCTTCTTGACTCTATTATCTTCTCCCTGGAAGTTATTTCCAACTTATCGTTTCAGAAATTGGTCATAATGGTTTGCATGTTGTCTCCTCCATTAGGCTGTGAGATCCTTGAGGGAAGGGATTGGCATTTGCTTTTCTTTGTATTTTCAGCACATGGCACAATGCCTGGCCCATAGTAGGCGCTTTATGAATATTTATTGCCTTCCTAATCTACCCATGGCCCCATCAAAAGGAATTTCTCCTTAAGTTCTCTTATGTTACGTTTCCCAGACATGACCCTTGCCTCTCTCATGCCCAACCTTGTATTAGGCTTATTTCCATATATGGTCTATTTCCTCCATTAGGCTGTAAATTCTTAGGGAGCAGGGTCTGTGCCATAACCATCTTCTAGGACATAGTAAGTGTAGGCCATCATAGTTACTTAATCAGTGTTGTTTGGGGCAGATTTGGTTGCAGAGTAATAACAGAATTTTTTTTTTCCTTTTGCGAAGAGACTGGTTTGCCACGTGCAAGGCATAGTAAACACTCTTCCCCACAAAGGTGAAATGAGAATTTTGAAATATAGTTTCTCAAAACAAAGGAAGGGAATTCCAAGGACAGAATGTGATGTGGACTCTTAGAAAGTCATTCATGGGCCTCTTTGTACACACTCACAAACAACATAAGATCCCCTTGTCATTGAAAAATCAAAATCATTCTGAAACTCTTTAAAAAAAATATCGTGAGCTTTAACAGAAACGTTTTAGAAACAAAAATCAATATTGATTCAACAGCCTCTTTACCTCAGAGAGCCACAAGTGGCCATAGGATTTTCAAGGCAGCTATTGAAAAAGTTAAAAAAAAAATACCAGGAAGGATGGACCAAGGAGCAATGTTGGGGAACAAAGGACATTAGAGGAGAAATGGGCAGTCTTTGGAAGCAGGGGTTCCCCAGCTGAGGGAAGTATATAGTTCCTGTTGTCTTTTATGGAAATAGATATTTTTGGCTTTGTTTTTTTGGGTTTTTTTCTGCTTTTTTGTTTTTGTTTTTGTTACAACATGGAGAGGAGTAGGGGGAGCACCCTGCCCTTCACCCATGGATTTGCTGGGAACCCTCTCTTTTCTGGAATATGCAATACTGCCTAGGCTAAAGGCAAATAATTGATTGCAGGGAGTGAGTTAAGGGCCTTTACCTTCCCCATCTTTTCACCTTTGGAAACCCCAGAGCCTTGGTTTGGACTGAGAGAATCAGAAATGTTGGATGTTCAAGAACAGAAGAAGGTCTGGGATGTCGAACACAAATCGGCCTCGTTCGGTTCTCTTAATTTTGAATATTTATCCACCCCCTTCACTATATATCTTTTATTTCCATATCAACAGCATTTCCAAGTACATCCCTGACCTCTGCCCTGCACACAGAGCCATGCCTTAAAACAAATCAGCACCAGCAAGGTGGACAACCTCAGGGCTGGGCGGGCAGGCTGCAGCTGAGTCTGGTGGAATGGACGATGTTCTAGTCATGGTTCTCCTCCCCCAGCAAAGAAAAAGAAAAAAGTAAAGGACTGAGGCTTCATTTTTTTCGTCTCTCCTTTGTGGTGGGGCTTCTTTCCCAGGCTTCCCACGGGCTCTCGTGGAATTCCAGCCCTCACACCGTCATTGCAGGGAATGCCAGCTCCTCAAGTGTGTTCTTTGGCTCCAAGGGTTCAGCCAGCCTTTGCATCCCCGGGGTGATGTTCTTTCTCCCTCTTCTCTCCTGACATTGCTCCTGCTTCCTCTCTCTGCTCAGATCATTTCCTTCTTGATTATCACACTGCAGGCCATCATTGGTTTGCTTTAAAAGAGTGCAAAACGTAAAACCGGGTGCGGAGATCCGTTGCTGGAGATCCACCGTGTTCCCTCATAATAGTGATCCAAGGGTTGGAGGTTGGGGAAAAGGGTGGGACAGAGAGGGAATTGGAGGAAGTTAAAAATAAAAAAAAAATTAATATAAAATAATAAACAGCAGCAGCAACAAAGCCTTCGGGGTGAAGCTGGCAGATGGCTCATCTGGCGCCCAGTGCGAATCTTGGACTTTACGCCAAACGGAAGCCACTGATAGTCCCCCTCACAAGTAGTGAGGTCTCTCTGAGAGTCACGTGTGGCCACATAAGAAAGAGCTGACAGTGTCTCGGCTTGTCTGCAGAACTGGGTCTGATTGGCTACCTAATCTTAGAATGGAAGATTAATGAAATGATTAAAATTTCACTAATGGGTCATTAGTGGTCTCAGCTTTATGAAACCCTGAGAGATAATTGGGGTCACCTCGAGCATCACCAAGCTGGGGATAGACTCTGACTGCACTGTCACAAAGAATTCAGCAGTATGGCCATCTCAAAGACTATCAGACTGTGATTTAATAAACTATCTCTCCCTTATTTCAGATGGTGATGCCCCTCCTTTGGGGGAACTCTTACTTGACTTGTCACTAGGTTCCCAGTTGTATACTGAGTCATCCACTTGTTCTGTTTTGGTTTCACCTCCAATTAAGAGTAATTTCTTTGGGAAGAGAAGTGTCCTTTCCCTCTCCCCAGGAGTGTCCTTTCCCTCTGCCCCTCCCCTCCCACACTCCCTCTTCCTCTCTCTCTCCCTCTCCCTCTCCCTGTCCCTCTCCCTGCCCCTGTCTCTCCCTCCCTCCCCCCCTCTCCCTTTCCCTCTCCCTCTCCCTCCCCCCCTCTCTCCCCCTCTCTCCCACTCTCCATATTCCTCTCTTCAATTAGCACAATACCTGGGACAGAGCAGATATTAAATCACTGCCTGTGGGCTGCTTGATCTGTGGCCATGGTGTACCATCAGTCAATAACTAACTCTTCTTAAAGCGCCTCCTGTGGATGAGATGCTGTGCTGTGATGCTGCTGGAAACAAAGAGTGAGTCCCTGTCTGCAAGGAGCTTTACCTGGGGACTTGCCTCCCAGACAATGATTTTCATGGTCTCTATTGTACCTGCCTGTTTGAAAGTGAAAACAACTTCCTGTAATTCCTTTATACCCCACAGGGCCAGGCCATGGCATCATGAAGCAGTGCTGGCACACGCTTGCAAAGTGGTCCGTCAGTCCTTCAGCAGTCTCCACCCTGGGCAGGACTCCCTGCCTTCCCTGCAGAACTCGTCCCCCTGCAGAGGTGCCTGTTGCTGTCGGGGGCATCCCCATTCTCTCTGTTCTCAAGGCTCAGGTCCTCAGTGTTCTCAATTCCTCGCTCTCATTCACATTCAATCCTGTCATTATCGCCTGGAGTACATTTCTCTTCTCACCACTCACATGGCATCTCCTGAGTTCAGGCCCTTCTCACCTTACTTTTGGACTGGGACAATGGTCATCTAGCTCTGCTTTCCCCAATCCAGGATAGTTTCCACTCAGAGGCCAAAGTCAGTCGACCAGCTTTATTAGGTGTTTGCTAGGGGCCAGGCACTGGGCAGGCAAATACAAGAAGAAAGAAATACAGTTCCTGCCCTCAAGGAATTTATATCCGAATGAGGAAGGGTGGAGGGGTACTCTCTTTCCTCTAGAGAACCCCTGGGTAGATTTTTCTGAAGCGCAAATCTAACCAAATCATGTCTCCCCTCCTTAATAATCTCCTGTAGCTTCCAATTACCTTCAGGATCAAATATAAAATCTTCCTAATGGCATTTAAAGTAATCAAAACCTGCTACCATCCAGCCTTTCCAGTCTTCTGACATCTTACTCCCTACCCCATGCCTACCACTCTCCCATCCCAGTACATTGGTCTACTCACAGTTCCTCCAAGATGGCGCTGCATCTTCCTCTTCCATGCCTTACCCTGGAGTGTTCTCCATCTTCTCCTCTACCTCTGAGGGTCCTTGACTTTCTTCAAGATTCATCTCAAAGCCCACTTTGTGGAAAAGCCCCTGCCACCCCCACGGACCTGGACTACCATGGTACCTCCCCCCTGAGATGCCCTCTTTCCTCTGTATCTTGTATATACCCAGTTGTTTGCATGCTTTCTTTTACAACACAATGTGAGCTCCTTGGGAGAATGGGGGTTTAGTGGGATGGTTTTGGTTTATTTTCTTTGTATCCCCAACTCTTGGCACAGAATAATTGTTGATTGAGTGACTGATTGACTTCTAGCAGCATCACAATGACCTTTGGTCTTTTATCCATCATGATCTGGCCAGACTGGTGGATGAGTGTTTGTGACCCATAGCTGTCATTTTGTTGACAAGGTTTCCAGTTTATATTCAAAGTAAGATATGATAGGAGCCACATGACATGGTGAGTCATTTCACATAAAATGGCTTCATAGGACCAGGATCCAAATCCCAATTTTGTTGTTTCCTATTCCTATGACCTTGGGCAAGACACAAAACCTCCTAAGCCTCAATTACCTTGGGTGTAAAATGAGATCGTTGGAACAGACGGCTGCTGAGGATCCTTTGAGTTCTAAATTCATGAACTATGAAGTGGAAGAGATTTCAGAGGCTGCCGATGGCCCTGCTCAGGTGTGTTGTCAAAGGGATGTAGTTTACATTTAGATTCACCTTAAAGGGTCCCTGATGTCCCTGGGAATTCTGAAAGTCAGTGATTCTGAAGACCCAGGGTCCCCACCACACCATATTGGAACCCATGTTTAATGGAAGACATCGCTTTCTTACATAGTGAAGATAATCCAATGCTAGGACGGGGTCCGCAATGTAGATACCCCTTTTATTTCCTTTTAGGATCAATGTAGTGATTTGTAAAAATGCGTTGGGTGGGGTATGAAACCGAGTGAAAAAAATCATGTTTATCTTTTGAAAGCATTCTGATCTTCTCCTTATATCTGTAGGTGCCTAGGCAATGGTGTCGTGTGCCAGCCGTAGGGAACAGATGAAAATTGTCACCTTGGGTTCTGTGTTATTTACGGTTAATTTTTTGGGCTTGAATTTAGAGTGTTTGCTTAATTATAGGACATGCCTGGTTGCTTCATAAAAGGGGAAAAAAAGTACTATTAGCTACCAAAATCTATATTTTTTAACAAAGAAAAGTTTACGCTGTGATTTTTCAGTGAGAGTCTTTGCATTGAGAAATTGTGTCATTCCAAAGATGAGTCAGCAAGGGAAGGGTGTCATGGTCAGCTCTGTGTAGGTGTTAGACCAAACAGCTGCCATTTCCTTTCCCATTTTGCTGGGGGATGGTTCTTCCACCAGCAGGAGTTTCTGCTACTCACACAGCAAGTTTTTGATAAATATTTGGAACATGGCCACTAAGAAAGCGAACGTGATCCTGGGCTTTTTTGAGACGAATCACTTTCTAGAATAAAGAGATTGTTTTCCTTCTGGACTCTTCCTCTGTCAGACCTGGCCGGGAGGGTCATTGTGTTGCTCCTTCCTGGGTCCCGTAGAAAGACCATTGCTAAATTGGAGAGAGTCCAGAGGAAGCCCTCCAGGATGGGCTGGCACAGATTTATGCCCGATGAGGCTCAGATGAAGAATTGGGGGGAGGGGTGGCGTTTATACTTGAGGAGAGAAGGCTGGGGGTGAGAGGAGAAGACATAATAGCTCTAGTCTAGTCCTTGGTGGATTGAAGTTTTCAGGAGGTGAAAAAGTGCTAGACTTGTAGTCAATGACTCTGAGTACAAATTCATAGCATGGCCACTATGTACATGTGTGATCTTGGTCAGTGCACACTTACCCTCTGTGGGCCACTAGGTCACAAAGCAGTGTGGGCTGCCCAGCTCTGGATCGATACACCCCACCTTGTAGAGAGGGACAGTTGGTGAGGGCAATGTGGCTACCGATAAAATGACCAAAAAGTAGACAGGCTTGTTTTGGGGGGAGTTCAGCTTTAGGCATAAACTGGGGGCTACTTTTCAGTCTGCTGTGGTAGCTGCCATTTTACAGGTGTAAGTAGGACTAGATGCGTGCAGAGATCTGTGATTCTGTGAGTGAGTGAATGCATGCATTTCCTTGATAATGAAAAAAGAAGTCTTCTTTTGTTTCTTGGGGTTTCTGACACTCTTTTTTGTCCTTTTATACTCAGGACCCTCACACATGAATGGACTCCCTTCTTTCTTTCTGACCTATTCAGATGATTTAGGAAATATTTTCTAAAGGAGCAGTTAGGTTCCAGAGTCCATAGGGCCCTGGACTGGGCATCAGGAAGACCTAAGTTTGAATCAGCCCTCAGACACTTACTATCTGGGTGACCCTCAAAAAGTCTCTTACTTCATTTACCTCAGTTTCCTCATCTGTCAAATACAGTAATAATAGCACTTACCTCCCAGGATTTTGTGAGGATGAAATGAAATAATGCTTGTGAAGCACTTAACACAGCGCCTTCCATAGAATAGGAAGGATATAAATATTATTTATTTAAAAATAGTTATTTAAATATTTATTATTGTCTTCCCAAAATGTAGAGAATGAGAGGTCACAGTGCACAGAAAGCCCAAGAGCCTTGCCCTAGCACTAGGGAGGTACAGACAGGAGGCTGAAGCCTTTTAACAGTCAGTCGGCAAACATTTATCCATTGCCTGTTTTGTCCCAGGCTGTGAGCTAAGCTTCGGGGTTACAAAGGAAGCAGTCTGTGTTCTCCGTGAGCTCCCAGTCTAAGAAGGAAGACATGAGACCAGCAGCTAGGCATGGGGGTGAGGCCCCAGAAGGCTGCAAGTTGGGAGATGGAGGCTCTGGAGCTCAGGGTCCATGGATGGGAATGGAGCAGTGTAAAGGGGAAAAAGAAAGGCAAGATAAAAGGGGCCAGCTTATGAAGGGCTTTAAAAGCCAAGCATGACTTTATATATCAAGGTGTGGGAGAAGGAGTCCCGGGAGGTGACTGAATAGGAAACTCAGACTTGGACTTTAGCTGAGTGGATGATGGACTGGCATGGGGGAAGACTTGGGCAGCCTGACCCCCAGCAACCATTGCACCATCGTCCAGGGGTGCAGGGATTAGGGCCTGCACCAGGGTGGGGACAGGAGTAGAGGAGTGAAGACCCCAGGCTTTGGTACCTTATTGAGTGCAGGGGGTGAGAGAGAGAGAGAGAGAGAGAGTCCAGGAAGACACCCAGGTTGTAAGTCTGGGTACCCTTGCCAGCAATGGAATGTGAGAGGGAGAAGAAGAAGGATGATGAGCTCGTTCTTGAGCATATTGAGGCTAAGACTTCCATGAAACATCTCAGTGAGCTGTTTAGGGGCCAATGGAAAATGGGCCTCCTGCTATTAGAACTCCCCCTAACGTGATCAAAGTTCCTCTCAGACCTGGACCTAACCCCCTATTGTTAGGGCTTACCAGAGAACAGACTCTGGCTTCTGAAACCAAGGAAAGACGGGGCAACTGGGACATAAGGAACACGTTCCCCTCAGAAACAAGCCTTTTGGAAGTTATGACATTAATAACGTTAGCATGACTTGACATGAGAAATAACATTTCCTCTCTTAGGAGGATTATTGACATTTTGATAGAAGGCAGAGACCTTCAAGGAGATCTCAATCAAGGGCAATATTTGAGTAACAACACATGAATGTATAAATACTGGTCCAAGAAAGGGACCCCCATCCATTTAGGCCTTGGCTTTCTGGGGCACTGCTCAGGCTCAAAGGCTAACATGATGGGAAAATGACCACCAGTCCTTTCTCTCTTGTCTGTACAATTACCACAGCCTAATTGCAGAAGACAATGTTGAAACCCTTTTGCAGTGTAGTTTTATCCAGCTACCAGTTCCAAAGCTTCCATGGAGAGGCAGCGTGCCACATTAGGCCATCATGAGTTTGACTAACACAAAGCAAACCATGTGGGAAACCCTTGAAAATGAATTCCTTGGAACTGGTGAGAGAAACAGTGACATGATAGTGAGACCTTCCAAACAACGGGGAGAAGTGCAGGGTCAGAAAGTCTCTTTGTTCCTTGCTAGAGTTTGCCTTCAGTCACTCCTGACTCAGGAGACAGTTGGGTTAATTGCTCAAAAAGATTATTTTTTCTAAAAGGTTAACAGCACACATGATGACATGCTTTAGTGCAGGTCTACTGGGCATTATGCACAGAACTCTTTCAGTAACTTCTAGGGTTCTTCAGCACAGGATGATAAATGCTCCAATCAGCTGCAGATCTCAAATGGGTTATTTCTTACTTCTACAACTTATCAGAAATGGGACTTCCAGGGGAAGAGCCCTGGAATTCATGTCTTGAGCCTTGGGTTCAAACACCAGCTCTTCTAACTTATGATACATGGACAAGTTGCAGAATCAGTCTGTGAATTAGTTTCCCCTTCTCTTAAGAGAGGATAGGGGCATAGCTACCATTTTTCCCCACAATGGGCTGCTTTCCAAGGCACATCAGATAGGTACTAATGAGAGAGAACACTATGTAACTCTCCAATAGAATGTCATTATTCCATTATCATTACTATGATTTTATTAATGTTATTGATGATGGTATTGCTGTTAAGCAAAGCTTAAAACAAGAAGAAGTAGGCTTATCAGAGGTGCATTAATGCCCATGCATGAGCTCCAGTGCATAGTCCAAATCAAAGATGGTCTCCTCATGGACGATTTAGTTATCCTGATTTATGTTCATGTTTGCTCATGACATTATTTTGATTTCATTAAGCCAAATCATGTTGCCAAACTTCCTAAGAGAGTTTCATTATCAAGTTCAAACTACCAATTCACATAGTAAAAGCCAAGTGGATGAAAAAAAAACTTTTGCATAGACTTCCACATCCCGTTTTGCAAATGGACTCTAGAGGCTTTCCAGCATTATCCAGTACAGACACTGCACAGAACGGAAAAAGAGGAGGGGATATCACAGAAGGACTCCATGCTCTTGAAGAAACCTAAACTCCTGGAAAAAAGCACCTTCTTTTTGCCAGTTATGCTTTAGATGTTGTTGTATGACAATGAATCAGGAAACACTATCCCCTCCAAAGCATGCAAGTGGAAAACGACCCAAATAAACGTATAATGGGGAATTTTGATAATATATTATTTGGGGGAACTGAAGGAAATTACGCCATTGGTGAGCTCATGAGCTAACTAACTGGCAATAATAATACAGGGCCAAGAATCCTCCACTCTAGCCCCTCTCCATTCCCCATCCAGTGAACCCTATACCACAGGAGCTGCTAGGAACACTTCCAACTCCTCCTGGGGCCATGTTCCCTTTTTCTGGTTCCAGTTTTCTCAAAAGGATTAAGCAGGGAAGTGGCCAAACAGTCCTTGAACCATTCACTGGGAGTCACACAGGCCATACATGCCTCCTAGGGGCTTTTGTGTCTAGTTGGGGGTGCAGAACCTGCAGCCTCAAGGCCACATGTGGCCCTCTAGGTCCTCAAGTGTGGCCAAGGATTAGGCCACATGTGACCTCGAGGTTATGGGTAGTTTTTGCAAAATGGAGATTCTTCTTTTCCCTCTTCCCTAATGAATTGTGTAGATTTTTGGGGTTAACCTGGGGCTTCTTTATTAGCACAGTGTAATGATGGCATTTTGTGTCCCTGTTACTGCTCCACACAGCACTTGTATTATAGCATAGCTGCCCTGTAATTCCTGTGTAGGACCATGACAATACAAATCCTTTTTCTAGCAGATTCCTTCGTAATTACGCTGGAAGTTACTATGTAGTTCAGTGACTAATTACTATGTTACTTGCAATTTTTATATCTCATAGGGCTGCAGTTTAAAAGACAGAAATAATCAGATAATTATGCTTTGATTGTACCATACTCACCCTGCTCTTACATGTCCTTAAATTGTCAATAATTACCATGTAACTTCAGAGCAATTATGGGAGTGCGTTCACACTGCCATATGTAAGTCAGTGTCAGTGAAAGCATCCCCTATGTTTAGGGCTTTCTGACTCAGTCATGGAAGGTCACTCCAGCCTGCACCAGGGCAAACCCACTCTGCCAACAGAAGCATTGTTTAAAGGTAGGAACAGAAAGAACCACAAGGGAAGAGAGTCAGGTTTTCTTTCTTTTTTTTTTTTTTTTTAAAGGAATTTAGCATTTTTTGTAAGGCTGACTTCCAAGGCAATCTAAGCCAAGAAACATTTATTCAGCAGCCACTGTTCCCAAGACGCAGTGCAGGGTGCTGGGAAGACCAAGACAAAAGCTCTGCTGTAGCAGGGTGTGATGGTGGGATGGCCAAGCCACGGCTTAGATGGATCAGAATGCTTGGGAAGGGGAAGTGGCTGCTCTTTCCAACCAAGCCATTGTCTCTCAGAGATGTATCTGCATCCTCTCTCTCCAGCCAAAGATGGAGGTGATTCTCTTGGTTGCCAGTGGGCCCTTTAGAAAGCACACAGCGTAGCCAGTCTTCACACTATAAAAAAAAAAAAAAAATCCCGTCGCTCTTCCACATCCCAAGAGGCATTCAGTGCCAGCACCTGGCGCCTCAACTAAAGATCTGGGTTAGCACATTTTCTTCTCACTGTTGTTACATGGCAAGAATGATGAATTCCCACTCAGAGTTAAATAAAGGTTGCTACTTCAAAAAATGGTATTTACATCATTGTAGTTCCCCAGTGAACTATGCCCCCAGCACATTGCTTTGTCGTTCATTTGTGTCCAACCCTTGGGTTTTAGACATTTTCTTTAGTTCTTCATTACAGTTATAGAAATTAGATGTGAAAGGCAGAGATTCATGTCTGAGCCTCAGTAAGGAAAAAGTGGCTAAAAACACATGCTGCCCCAAAGTAGGATGCCATAGCTAAAGGGTGGCGGGTTTCCTGTCCGTGGAGATCCTGCAGCTGGATGACTGCTTGGTGAGGCTGCTATGGGACAGATGCTGGGCCAAGTGGCCCAAGGTCCCTTCCAGGGCCGGGCTTCTGGGACACAAGCTCCCCTGGAAGATGGTCTCTGAGTTGGCAGCCCATCCTAGATGTTGTGACTTCTGACATGAATTAATTCCACCTGACTCATAACTTCCTTGAATGCTGAAGTTGTGTTCTCTGCTTTAGGTTGTTCCCCTTGGCAGGACTGATCGTATCACTCATTTAGTATATGTGTGTTCAATTAAATGGAAATTCCTAATTAAGGTTATTTAAAAATTAGTCAGCTATGTCCTGGCAACTCCTAGCCCAATTCACCCCTTTCAAAGGCTTTTAAAGAAACATCAGCTTTCCCTGTCCTCCTCATTCCCCTGCCAGCCTTTGGTAGAGATGCTGAGAAGTTGATCATCTATGGAATTGACTCAGAACTAGCTCCTACCTCAGACCCTCATCATCTCTTGCCTAGCTTATGGCAACAGCAAGCTCCTGAGGCTTCCAGGCCCTGTCCTCTCCACCCCTCAATCCATCGTGTGCACTGCTTCCAAAGGCATTTTCCTCCAGCACAGATCTGACTGCATGGCTCCCTCACTCAAGTAATCCCAGTGGCAGCCTGCTATTGCCTCTAGGATCAGATATAGCATCCTCTGTTTGGTGCATGAAGCCTCGAACCACCTGAACTTAATTTACCTTCAGGTTAGAGTTCTCTGCAGGTGGAATGATCAAAGGAATTTTGCCAGTAATACTATTGGTGGGTGGCTCTTTAACTTCACTAAGTGTCACTGGTCTGGCCAAAGTATGCTTGCACTTTTAACAAAGAACATTGGAGAATGTAATAAAGATATGCCTGACCCATGAGGAGAGTGACATCACGTGATGCAGGTGGCTTTGATGTGTGGTATTCTGGATGTGTAGGAGGAAATGCTCACATTTGTTCTTGGACTGGGATTCATATTTGGGCATGATTTAGATTTCATGAAAATTAAATTGGGGGTGAAAGGGATGGTAGAGGGTTCCCATCCATATACAGGTGTGCCATGTTCTCAAATGGGAGGCAATGGGACATTGTGACATTCCTGAACAGATGTTTATACCTGCCCTGATGGATCACAGAGAAGCCTCATGAAAGTCAAGCTTTGAATGCTGTGACCACCTCTGGTGCCAGTGCCCTCTGCTCAGCCTCTTGGTCATGGCTTAGCACTTTTCCCTTTTTTGATTTGTCCTTCTCTGGGAGATGATTTGAATATTGCACCATGCCTTGCGAAACTTAGTGGGAGCAGGCATTGCCCTGCAAATATTTCTGTGGAATCTTTGGGAGAAGTCAGGCCACACTGGGATATCTTCTTCAAGTGGAATGAATGAGTGAATGACTGAATGGTTGGCAGTATCAGGAAAATAAACCTTTGTGAAAAGCATATTTATATTCCATATATTTGTGTGGAACTTTATTGTCTTGAATTCAATTCAGAAAGTTTTTATTAATTATTCTGTAGAAGGTGCAGTTTTTGGAAATATAGGGGATGCCCATCAATTGGGGAATGGTTGAACAAGCTATGGTATATGAATGTAATGGAATACTATTGTGCTCTAAGAAATGGGAAGGAGATGGACTTCATAATTACCTGGAGAGGCTTATACGGACTGAT
>CM053585.1:547625216-547663888 GCA_028646515.1 Pseudochirops corinnae
CAGTGTATGTGTATGTGTGTGTGTGCGAGTGTGTGCGAGTGTGTGTGTGTATGTGTGTGCGAGTGTGTGTGTATGTGTGTGTGTGCGAGTGTGTGCGAGTGTGTGCGAGTGTGTGTGTGTATGTGTGTGTGTGCGAGTGTGTGCGAGTGTGTGTGTATGTGTGTGTGCGAGTGTGTGCGAGTGTGTGCGAGTGATACACACATACACAGATCCCCTTTGGATCAGTAATACTATTACTTTGTCTATACGCATTAAAGATCAAAGAAAGAGAAAGGACCATATGTATAAAAGCCAGGTTGTTGAAAATTTGAGGGAAGGGATGATGCTGTGGGGCCTGTGAAGTCTAGAGGGTGACTTGAACCAGGAATGAAGTTGGCCTTGGACCCTCTTGACATGGTGTTCAGGCCTGGGGGGTCACCAGTCAGCAGAGTGGGTGAAGTTTCATCCAGAGTGGGAAGGCTGACAGAAAGGAGGGTGAGAAGTCCAGACACTGTGCTATATGCAAGGTTGTTGTCAACTGTGAAGATGGTGTTTGGGGAGGGGGGAGTGTGTGTAATGAAGGACAAAATTTGAGCCTTAAAGGATGAGAAATATTTCAGTTGGTAAAGATGAGGAAGCTTATTCCAGTCTTGAGGAAGAATCTATGAGAATGTTCCAGAGAGGGCAGAATAAAACAGGACCATCATCTGGAGACATCTATTAACATTTTTAAAGGATGTTTTCAGCCAGGAGAATGAGACCAGTCTGGCAGTTCATTACCTTTCTCATACCTGTCTTTTCTCTTTGGAAGAAAAACTTCAGGGATTCCTTCTGGAGCAGGGTGAACTTAATTCAGCTGCTGCTGGTAGGTGGGTGCCAGTAGGATTGTCCTAGTCATTTCATTATCATAAGAACCTCCTGGGTGAGGGAACTTCCTCCACCAATGCAGAATGGTGTATTGTACGTAACTGGAGCCTTGGACAGTTGCTGACAGCACTGAGAGGGGAAGGAATTTGCAGGAGGCACAAGGCCATTATGTGCAATGCCTGACTTCCACCTAGGTCTTCTTGCCCCTTGAGGCTAAAATATCAATCTGTTTCTCATTTATATATATTTATGGGGAAAATAGAAAAATAAACAAAAGAAGGAAACTAAATGTTAGCATGGAATATCTATAGATCTATATGGTAGTTATATTACATATAACATAAAATAATATAACATTATGTTAATGCTTATGATTATTAAAAATGATAATAGGTCAAAATAGAAAAACTTTAAAAATTCAAAATGAATGTAAAAGAAACCTATGAAGAAAAAAAAAAAAAAAGAAACCAGAAATAAAAATCAGAAGAGCCACACCAGAGAATGGAATTGCTACTTAAGAAGAGCTGCTGGTAGATCAAAGCATACTGTGGGGCTGTTTTGTCTTTTAACTTTATTTTTCTTCTTTTGTCTGTGTTTTCTTTTACAACATGACTAATATGCAAATATGTTTTGCATGACTGCACATACATAACCTTTATCAAATTGCTCGCCTTCTCAATGACAGGGGAGGGGAGGGAGAGTGGGAGAGAATTTGGAACTCAAAATTCTTTAAAAAATATATAAAAATTGTTTTTACATGTAACTGAAAAATCAAAATATTAAAAAAAAAAGAGCTGCTGGTGAAATTATGTACTTGAAGGACAAAGATTATACTTAGAACCTTCCCTACCACAATGTACTTCAATGAGCTTTAAGGATTTCAACAGTTTAAAAGTTTTTCTTTTTTTTTTTAACCTCACAAAAGGATAGAGAAAAAAAAAAGAGTCCTCTGCCTCAGTTATGAAGTAGCTCTCACTCAATCCAAGGACATTGCTGAAGACAAAATATAGATGCGCACATCTATGTATCCATGCTTGTGTATTGGTTCAGAATTTGGGAATCTGGCAGGGCATGCTCTCATTCTCCTAGACGCACATACTCACACTCACTCTCTCTGTCTCTATGTTTCTCTCTGTCTGTCTCTCTCTCTGTCTCTCTCTCTCCCTCTCTCTCCCTCCATCCCTCATTCTCTCCATCTCTCCCTCCTTCTCCTTCTCCCAGAATATATATCATATTCGTGGCCATCTGCTTTTCCATATGAGTTTGCAACAACTTTATCTAATTCAATGAAGTGTACTATTGGTATTTTGATTGAGATGGAATTTAGTCTAGAAATTAGTTTTTGGCATTTTAATAAAGAGCTATAGTTGCTTGGCCAACACATGAGTAAAGACCATAGAATCATAAGATGCATTGAGAATGGGAAGTGACCTAAGAGCTCATCCAATTCCCCTTTTTCCTTTTATTGAAGGGTAGAGCAAACTCCAAGGGTGTTGAGAGACTTGTGTACAATCATGGAGGTTATAAGTGGCACAACTGGGATTTAAGCCCACATCCTTTCCAAAGACAGGGTTCTTTCCACTTCACCACTTGCCCCTGATCTGTTCAGTTCTTCTTTGATAGATGTAGTCATGATCATATGGATAGTCACTTGTATGTCTTGACAAGGATAATGTTTGCTACGTCAAGCTTAGCCGCACCACAGACATCATTAGTGAAGTCTCAAATGGGGGAGGTCTATGGGAAGAGTAGTAAGTCACCCTGTTCACAGATGCCGTTAGTTCTAAAGGGTCTGTGGGACAGCCAGGAAGACATGCCCTGGAAACGTCTCTACTTACCAAAGACTTGAGATCAGAGGAGAAAGGGCAGGACACTAAATTTTGAGATGCATCTGCATGGAGCTGGCAGTGAACTAGTGAAGCAAATGAAGTGACCAAAGCGGAGAGTGCAAGGAAAGCAGATAGAACTGAGCCAAAGAACAGCTTGGGGGACCCCCAAGGAGGGTGAGCAGCCACCAAAGACCCTATTCCCAGAAGCAGGAGACTCCTGGGACCTGGTGGCAGTAAATGTCAGGGTGAAGAGGGGACACTGTAGAACAGTGTGAAGCAGAGGAGATATAGGGTTAGTATCTTGGGGTGAAAGGTCAATGAGGAGCTTTTAGTGGGGGGGGATTAGATTGAGGAAACCTGAGAACAGGTGTAAAAAAGATAAAACTAGGGGAGAGAAATGGGGAAAGAGACAGAGAGACAAGGAGAGCTCACCTTAATCAACGTCTCAATCAATATTTGATTTTGACCTTTTACATGGCTAGGCTGACTTGTTTTTTACCTTGAATTTACCCACTGAGTCCCTACCATAGAAAACAAGAACGTTTAGACAGCTTCACCTGCAAGAACTCGTGGACGTTGCCATATTAACGACTTCACCCTGAAAGTTAAAGGAATTCAGTTTCTCCAACGTTACCAGATATACAAGTAACCCATAAGAATCACTGACATTCTTGATGCCTGGTAAGAGCAAAAGAACATATGGAGGGAATGCCGCTTACAATAACAAAACAAAAAAAAATCAAATATTTGATACTCTGCTTTTCTAAAGAGAGCGATAAAAGTCTGACACCCCACCTCACCTTCAAAGGAGGAGCTACCAAGTAAGTGTGTGTGTTTGTGAACCCATATGTATGTGTGTTAGCAGAGGAATATCTGGAGTTCCTGGCTAGTTCAGATGAATAGAGTAAACTTGATAATATTCCCCAAATTCTTTGTTATAATTCAGTACCAATCGAAACCCAAAAAAGATGCTTTATAGAATTAAACAAAATTATGAAAAAGTATATCTGGAATAAAAAATCAGAAAGAAACTGGAAGGCCCATTCCAAACCAAAACCAGGGGCAACCCAAACCCTTCTCCTTCCCTTTCCCACCCTTGCCCGTCAGAGAGAGCAGAGCAGTCAGTATCAAAGCTGCCTGTCCCACGCAGAAAGATGGAGAAAAAGATCAATGGGAAAGAGCGGATGCACTAGACATTAAAACAAATGTATACAAAAGATTTGTGTTTGATGAAATGTTTGAAGATAAAAATGAGGGGAAGAATTCATTATTTAACAAATGGACTTCAGAAAATTCATTGTCAAAATGATTTTGGCAGGAAAATAATTTGGACCCACATCTTAAGACATATAGCCTTCGGAATTCCAGCTGGAGGCATGTCTTAAACATTTTTTTAAATAAATTCTATAAAAGATGGAAGAAAATGCAAATATTTATCTCACTTGTGGAGAGACATTTCTTTCAATTCAACAAATCAAAAGAATTATTGGACACAAGATAGATTTGCTGAAGTATCGTATATTAAAAGAGACAAACTTCTGTGGAACTCAAAGAAATATAATAGATAAAAAGGAAAAATAACAGATTGGGAGTATCTTTATGGCAAACACAACAGATTAAAAATTTGGCATCTACAATGTATAAGAAAATGTTAACAAGTCATAGTGGTAACTTCTAGTACACCATGGATAAATGGTCTAATGGATAAGAACAGACAACTTGGAAAGTACGAGAAATATGCTAAAGGAAAAAAAATATTTCACATGATCAAACTTATTAATTTGCAAAGCAATGCAACTTTGTGGTGTCCCTCCCACCCCTCACACTGATGGGGGAAAGGGAGTAGGTGGCCCTTCTTCTACCAGCTAGTGGAGATAATCACAGAAAACAAGATAATAGAAATAATCTATGAAAGAGATAATCACTAATATGCTAACCAGGTGTAACCAATCCTTTATAAGCCATCCTTTATAAAAGGTGGATTTCTCTGAAATAGAAAAGCAACTTGCTATTGAGTGAATTAACATGTGCCCCACCCCTGAGGCTTTTACAAAGCTGTGGATTTCAGCCTTGAGCATAGTTAGAAAAGTTGCAATTTTGAACTGTTCAGAGTAGGAAGCAGTTTTATGCAGTGTCACCCCAGCAATTTGACCAGAATATAACAAGAGGTGAGGACAAAGGTGCTTTTTTTTTTTTCTTTTTCACCCCTATTGACTGCAACTTCTTGCAGAGATGCTGAATATTTAGCATAGGAAATACTCTATGTAATGGAATTCTGGGACAGACACAGATACAAAACTGGCATTTTTAGCAGCATGCACCTTCAAGGACCAAGACCTCAGGAAGCAGAGAAGAGAGTTGACTGTGGATTCAACAGATGACCAAACCTGACAATTTAAATTTGAACCTTAAAGAGACACAGGTCCAGACTGCCAAGCTAAGTGACCTGCCCAGAAGGAATATGGCACCCAAGGGGAGATAGCCACAGGGACTGTGATATTACATGAGACTTCCAGGAGAAGGTACCCAAGGGTCCGGGGGACAGACTTTTGCCATATATGCTCTTCACTAAGTTCATGCCTTCTCCTTCCACTGACCTTTTGCATTGCTTGTGGGAGAGATGTCCAAGGTTTATGGGGGTGGAGGTTGTTTCATACATACTATTTTCACTATGCTGTCTTAGAAAGCTGATTTTGGTTTGAGCTAGTATAATTCTGTGTACAGGTTCTTAAAAGGAAATTTATCATTGGGAGCATATGAGTTCTAATGGAGGAATGAGGATTGACTCAGAGATCCATCATCCCACTAGGCATCAAACCCTTGAGTGTGACTTTGAGTTTGGCAATAGCCTAATGGGGTATGCTGGCAAAAAAAAAAAAAAAAAAAAAAAAAAAAAAAAAGGCCTTTAAAGCAATGAAAACCAATACTGTTGGGATTGTGGGTGTGCTCATTCATTGCTCCTGGAAGTAGGATCTTTCTATAGAACAATCTAATTCTGTACAGTAAAGGTTGGGGAAATAAGCATACCTTTGGCCCAATCATTCCCTTATTAAGAAAATACACTGGCAGCAGGGTTATAAAAATCAAAGAAAATGAAAAAAAAAAAAGAACTGCCTGTTAAATTATATTCTTAGTAGTTAGTATATTTGAAAAACAAAACAAAATGGAACAACAAAAACTGTAAGCTGCCTAAATGTCCATGAAATCTTGCATTTTGATTTGACCTTAACACATGGACACTTGCTCTCTCCCTCTCTCCCTCTCTCCCTCTCTCTGTCTCTTTCTCTCCCTCTCTCCCTCCCTCCTCTCTCCCTCTCCCTCTCCCTCCATCTCTCTCTCTCTCTCCCTCCTCTCCCTCCATCCCTCCCTCTCTCTCTGTTTCTCTTTCTCTGTCTCTGTCTCTGTCTCTCCTTCTCTCTCTCTCTGTCTCTGTCTCTGTCTCTGTCTCTCTCTGTCTCTCTCTGTCTCTCTCTCTCTCTGTCTCTCTCTCTCTCTCTCTGTCTCTCTCTCTCTCTCTCGTCTCTGTCTCAATCAACCAAAAATTAGGGCAACTCAAATTCAGTTTTTCTACTGAAAATACAATCCGCCATAATGAATGATCTGTTTTACTTTCCACTGTCTCATTGTTCCCTCACAATCACTCTTTTTGCACACATAGGGCCAATTTTGCTCTGTCCATGAAGTATATTGTTTGGTTGTTTGGTTGTTTTCTAACTCTTCCAGACCAGCTAGGCAGGCAGTCATTGCTGTCTAAGAAGCTCACATGTTTGGGGAGATGCTGATACCTACTGTGACCTCTTTTATCCTTTTGGGATTTGGTCTTCTTTCCTTTATCTTGGCAATCAATTGTTGAGTCCTTTCCAAGTTGTTTCCCATCAGAATAGGTTTCTTCTGTTTCACCAAATAAATAAATGATAAGCAAAACTTTGGGTAACTATACTGACAGATCTTTTTTTTTTTATCTTTATTTTTTTTTATCTATTAAAAAAGGAACAATCATGCCTGTGCCCTTCCCTCCTCAGGGTTATTATGATGATCAGCTGAGATATTATAAGGAAATATTTTGACATCTTGAAAACACTATAGAAGAATCACTTATTGTTATCTTGCCGGCTCCTCTCAGTCTTCTGATTTTATTTTCTTTTGTACTAATTCTAATTCCTCACGTTGGAAACCAGTTATGGAGGTATTCATGTTCAAATAAAGTGGTACCTCTGTCATATATGATGGCATTAGAGCTTCGTAGGAACAATGGCAGCTCTGTTTCTGCTTCACGTCTATTTGTTGACTTTCCATACTCCTTTAGAGATACTTCTGGTCTGATCTGGCTAAATTGAGTCTCCATTGCCCCCAACATAATGTTTCTCACTGTTTGTGAAGGCAATACTATTCATTATGTTTGTCTTACTTTGTAACATTTTGCAGAAGAGCTTGTATGTTAAGTTATTATGGCCATTGGTTGCCATATCTCTGTATATTTCAGAAAGATCAAGCATTTCTTGGCTGGGCTCTTTGGGTTCTTTCATTGTGAGGACTGCTTTATCTTAGTTAAAGCACTCCTAAAAAAGAGTCCAAGCCTATGTGCTCCCTTTATGTTTGGCCAGTCCCCAGTTTACAGTCAACAGAATGAGATTGGTCCTGTTGTCATTGTAGACAACGTCATCTTTACATCTTTACATCCTTTCTTCTGATGTGATGTTAATTTTGACTTTCCCTATAACCAGCTGATGATCTGACTTTACTTTTAGTGTAACTTTCATTTAATTTTATAATTAATAATTATTAATTTCATTTCCCTCACATTACTGTATTTTTAAAGGAAAAATAATCCTCTTAAGATAGGTATAATCAAGCAAAAAAAAAAAAAGTCTGCATTTGCATTGCCTACATCATGTATCTCATTCTGTCTCTCGAGTTCACTAACCTCTCAGTTGGTAAGTGACATGATTTGTTATCAGCCTGTGGGAATTGTATGTCACCATGGCATTGTTTGAACTTTTAAAAAGTCTTTCAAAGTTGTTTGATTTTCAGTGTTGTTCTCTGTATTCTGCTGACTTTGGATCACTTCATATGGGCTTTTCAAGTTGTTCTTTCCCCCCCACCCCCAATATTATCCCCTTTTTATTCTTTTTTATGACTTAGTTATATTCCATTACTCTCATATGAAATAATCAGTTTAGCCATGACCTAGTTGACAGGAATCTCCTCAGTTTGTAGTTCCTTACTATAGAAGGAGCTTCTAAAAATAAGTAAGCCTCTCTCTGACTCTCTCTCTCTCTCTCTCTCTCTCTCTCTCTCTCTTTTTCTCCTTCTCTGTCTCTCTCCTTTCTCTTTCTCCTTTTTTCCTCTCCCTCTGCATATATAGGTGTGTATTTGTGTGTGTGTATGTATGTGTATGTAAAGTTCTATCTATCTATCTATCTACCTATCTATCTATCTATCTATCTATCTATCTATCTATCTATCTATCGTCTATCTATCTCTATATATCTATACTCCAAATGTATCTTTTCCCCCTTTCTTTAATCTCATTGGAATATAGACCTAATAGTGATAAAGTGTATGTACACACACAGTTTGGTGACTTTTGGAGCACAGTTGTAAATTGTTTTCCCAACTATCCAGACCAATTCCTGATTCTACCAGTGGGATGTTTGTAATTTTAATTTTTTTTGGTTTTATTTTAGACTCAAGGACCAGAACACAAATACAGAATAGTGAAAAAAAAAAAAAAGATATCATAAACTTAAATATTGGAACTTAATTCCAAAGACAGGGGGTAAAAAAAGCATGTCACATGCATAACAGAACATAAAAGAGGATTCAAAATAGGTAACAATAAATTCTCATTTCAAGAAAACCCACATGATAAATAATACATGTTATGTTGTGAATTATCCATCTTATCTTTGCTTCCTTTTAAGTTTTCTTTTGTTCTCTGCTGTGCACCTTAGTCTTTTTTCTTTTTTTTCTCTCCTCCTACCCCCACCCCAAAAGCTACAATAAAATTTAGATATGTTTCTCTATTGATATAGATGCACACACGCGCACATACACACACACACGCGCACACACACACGCACACACACACGCGCACACACACACACACGCACACACACATGCACACACACGTACACACACGCACGCACACACACACACACACACACATACTTTCCCAAACCTATTCTACTCCTGATCTTTGTTTTCATGTATGTGCATATCTCTTGTTTCCTATCCCTCCTGCCTCTCTACTTCACTTCTACCCACTACTTTGCCCTCCTATTGCTTGCCTACCCCCTCCAAGGATTCCTTCCCTGTCCTCCCATTCCCATAAATCTAAACACCCTGCTATATACCCTTATTGACCTATTCCCTCACCCTTCCCTGTCCTCTCCCCCTCCCTATGTTCCTACAGTTTTAATTCTTCTGAATTTAGAAAGACTTTTATACTCTTCTAAATATATGTGTACTGTTCCCTCTTAAATCCATTCCTAATGAAAGTAGGTTACCAGCACTATAAGCCATCTTCTCCCATCTAATTTCTCTCTATCAATTCTTCCTCTTACACTTCATTTATATCAAATAATTACTCTTTTTAGCTTTTCCTAAATGGTTTTACTTTTTAAATTCATACCAAGCTCAAGTTTACTCCAATCTTTCTTATGAGCTACCCAATTATAATAAGAATCTCAGACATACATTTTACATATATAAAAAGTAAACAGTCTGTCTTCATGGATCCCTTGTAATCAGTCTTTGTTAGGTGCCTTATATTTCTCTTGGTTGTTATAGGACTAATCTTCTATTAAGTTCAGGAATTTTTTAAGAGTCTTGAAAGTCTGAGAGTCCATCAAATATCCACTTTTCTTTTTTCATTTGGGATAATACTTAATTTTGCAGGGTATGATACTTTTGGCCGGGGCCCCAGTTCTTTTGCTTTTCAATATGTTATGTTCCAAGAACTGCACTCCTTTAAAATCTCTGCTGCTGTGTTTTTTGGAACCATCATATTTAAATTGTTTTAATGTTGATGCTTTTAATATTTTTTTTTTCCTTGAGCTGGGAGTTTTGAAATTTGACTATTCTATTCCTATAGTTTTCTTCATAGGATCTCTTTTAAGTGGTGATTAATGGATTTTTTTTCCTATTTTTACTTCCCCACTTTGTTCTAATGCTCCAGGACAATTTTCTTTAATATTTTTTTCGTGTATTATTGTATCAAGATTATTTTTTTGATCATAACTTTGAGTTCAATTATTTTTATATTTTTTCTTCTTCATCTATTCTCCAAATATGTTGTTTTTCTTATGTTTCACTTTCTCTTCTATTTTTTTCATTATTCATATTGGGTTTAATTATTTTTTGATCTTTTATAATTTCACTGACTTCACTTTGTGTAATGCTCATTTTAAGGTGTCATTTTCTTCTTTAAGATTCTGGATCTCCTTTTTTAATTGGCTGACTTTCCTTTCATACCCTTCTTTTTTTTTTTTTTTAAATTTTTCCTCCATATCTGTTCTTTGATTTTTAGAGTATTTTTTTTTTAATCTTCTATTAATTCTTTTTGGGCAGGTATCCATTTTATGTTACTCTTTGGGGGTTTCTTAACTTCAATATCCTTCTCTGAAGATGAACCCTAGTCATCTCTATTCCCATAGTTGCTTTCTATGGTTGGATTCTTTCTCCTTTGCCTATGCACTTTTTTTTTTTTTGGTGATAGGTTAATTTTTGTAATCACCTCTAACCCTGGAGTGTGGGAAATGGTGCCTTTTGCCCCATATCTCCCCTCTAGCCTGGACCCAAAGCCAAACCTCCAACCTCCCATTAGTGCCTGTGGCACTGCTTCTGCACTCACCGGGTGGGCGTGTGCTGATCCCTGCTCTTCACAGCACAGCTGGGTCTGGCATTTCTTGTCAGCAGAGGTTCCCTGGATCTCCTCTCACTCTTCCCCAAGGGAAAAGTTGCTATTGCTGGGACCGCTGCAACCTCTCAAACCAACCAACCCCAGACTTGCCTCTTGTCATTGAAGTGGACCCTAGGCTGGAGGAGTTTACTCTTCACTGGGACCAAACCTCAACCTGAAATTTTTCTTCAGATTTTCTCAAATGGTCCCAGGAAGATTCCACTTGTGCCTCTACTCTTATTTATCTCCATCCACACTTTGTTCACCCTAAGGTTCTACTTTAACACTTTTGTGGGGGAAAATTGTTCACCCTAAGGTGCTACTTTAACAGTTTTGTGGGCGAAAATCCTGAGAGCTTGGGATTTTCTGACCTATTCTGCCATCTTCCCAGAATCCTCTCTTACCAGTGGTACATTAATGTGCCCGTTTGCCTGAAGTCCCTCCATTTGTCACTTTTTTTTTTCTTTTTTGGCATCTTTGCTAGCCTGATGGGTGTGAAATACCACCTTGGAGTCACTTTATTTTTCCCCAAATTTTGAATTATTTAGAACATTTTATTTAACTATTGATAGCTTGGATTTCTTCCTTTGAAAAACAGGTGATCTGACTTTAGTAACTAATTTTAAAATTAACCCTTTATCAAGCTAGTCAGTTCCATTTTTTGTGATAACATTTGGTGCTTGATATCTCTGGTTTCTTCTCACTTTCTTCTAGAACAAAAATGTTTACAACTTTGGAAGTCATGGATATTGTCACTAGTTTGAAACCTACAGATTCTTCAGAATATGATTTTGAAAGGCATAAAATAAAATGCAAAAGATTATAAAAGAAAGCAATTGTATTGAAATAATCAGCAGTCTTTTAAGTTCATGATTTCCAAGAACTTTTATTTTAGAAGGAACTAGTAATGGTTTGGAGACCCGAAGCATTTGAATGGTCAGCTAGCCTTGAGAATCCATCAAGTCTTCATCCCAGACTGTGTGTGTGTGTGTGTGTGTGTGAGAGAGAGTGTGTGTGTGTGTGTGTGTGTGCGCATGTGTGTGTGAGTGTGTCTGTGTGAGTGTGTGTGTGCATGTGTGTGTGTATTTATTTACTCTACTCCAGAATTCCCATCACCTTTGACATAGAAAATCTTCAAATCTCACTGTCTATATAGGCTTGTTATGAAGATTCTTTTCTGCCTCTTAGCATTTATTTTTTCCCTGCATCCTCTACAATAGGAATTGGCACCTAATTATCAGCTTTCTTCCTGGTCTTCCTGTTTCTAAAGCTTATTGTGAGCATGGCATGGAAGCTTGACCTGTTTACCCATGAAACAGTATTTTTGTGTTAGTTGGTTTCCAGACCGCACCCTAGACCATTATAGTGATCTTAAACACCATGCCTTTCTTCATATATCCAACATTCTCTGGGTATCCATATGTAAATGAGTAGGTAGAGAAAGCCAAGCACTGATATATAGAGATTGATATCTCCAAATATTTATTTCTATCTCTATCTATGGAGCTACCATGATGTTACTACCTTTCCCTTCAAATCCTTTGTCTTTTATCAGTGTTGAGAAAATCAGGGCAACCACTATCCCATTGGCTGCAATTTATATAAGTCTTCTGTTTTATCAGTATTGAGAAAAAGCATATCTGGCCCTATTTAAACTCAATCATCACTAGACAAATAACTCACCCTGAAACAACTAAAAACCAAATTAAATGAATGTTTCTAGATGGTTGAAACACAACATGACCCTCTGTACTCCCTGTTCCCCTTCTGGGCACCCTGCCATAGTGCATTTCAGATGTAGAAGGAAAGAGCTGTAGATGGCCAAGGTCCTCATGACCTTATGAGAAGCCTATGAGGACAGGCCCCCACTCAGATGTCAGGAAACAGGCCCAATTACAAAGACAATCCTTGAAGCTTTTCAGCTGGGCAAAATCCCTCTGTGATTATGGTCCACTGGCACAGGCTACAAGAAACCAGTATAAACTCCATTCTATGATGAGATATCAAAATATCACTTTTATGTGGAGAACCAGAGTAGTTGTTAAATGAAATGAACAGTGCAATGAACATATTACATTCATAGGAAATGTTTGTTGGTGATTCCGTAGGCATCTGGTCTAGTGAGAGCAGAAAATATTTGCATTTCGTCACTTGATTTTGACTTAAATCAAAATGTGGTAATTTAATCAGCTTCAAATCTACCAAGAAGAAAAAAAAAACATACAACATATTTTGTGGTTTCAGTGATATTATATGAAGTGCAAATAATCTTGTTAGACATAACGTATACATCAACCCAATAGCCCTGCTGGGATGAGGCCATTTTAAGCCCTTGACTTGGCGTGCTGGGTTTTCTAGGCAGAGTACCAAGTATCCAATTATGTATTTTATTTTTAAAATCACTTTGGGGAAAAAAAAGGGTTGTTCTGTAATGTGCACACTTCCACTTGTGAAAAACTGACCTAAAACTGTGAATCTTTTTACCATTAGGCTCCCTGGTGATCCTAATATCCTGGATATCTATCAAAATTGCTCACACAAGCACTTTAGAAAGGAATCCAGTTGTCTAAAAAAATTGGTAGTTTGGGATTTTCTTTCTTTTTTTTTTTTTCCTTTTTTAAAAAGGATCAATACTTTTTTTTTCCCCCTACCACGTTCCCTCCTCTCCTCACTCAAGGAGTTGTCTCTTCTAACATAAACAAGGATTTCTTAAAGTATGGTCCAGGGAACCCTAGGAATCTATGAGATGCTTTTAAGACGTCCATGAAGTTAAGACCATTCTCATAATGATACTAAAATGTTTTAATTTCTATAGTAAATGTTGATATATATGACTTCCATAAGAGCTATTGGGGGGAGGGGGCTTCAATAATATTCAAGGGTACAAATGAATCCTGATACCAGAAAATGTGAGAATTTCTGACATAGTATTAAAAAAAGAAAAAATAAGGCAATATTAAGCCAGACTTCAACCAAGCCTGCCAGTCTATGTGATGCTTCACACCCATTGTGTTCCATCCTTGCCCAGAAGAGTGTGTATGTCTTCACACATTCACACACATTGAAGGCACAGTTTCTCCAGTAGAATCAGGAATACTCAGTATCCATACAGTATCTTTTTTGAAATGTATAAATTGAGAAAGAGATGATATGTAAGCTCTGGGGTTTGACGTGATAACCATGAGAAATTAAGGTTTTAGTTTGTCTGTCCACATGCAAAGGGCAAAATAATAATACTTGTTTATCTAGGGAATGTCTTAAGATAATTTATTTATTTATTTTAGAAGACATAAATTCATCGATACAGGGGTCGATCCCTGAGGAATTTCCTCTGTGAAAGAATATAAATGTGTCCTCTGCAATATAGTCTTGCAGCATTACCTGTTTGGATGGAGAGCTTAAAGGACCTGTCCAAGATCATGCAGTCAGTGAGAGGCAGGCCCAGGCTCTATGCCTCTAAAGGTAGTTCTCTAACCGCCGTATACTCTCCTGTCTCTTTCTGTTATTACATATATAGGAAAAAGATCGGGTAGCCTTGCAATTCCATTCTAGAAAAAAAGGCTTCAATTCAAGGTGGTGGCATAATGAAAGGGTCTAAGAAAGGACCTCTTGATCATTCTAGACACATATTTAATGTGGAGCCTCATTATTCTAGGGATAATTCGTATCTGTCAAGAATGGCCTAGGTGTGCTACTGCCTCCAGATAAGGAGGGTAATGACCTGATCCCCCCTTAAACTTAGATTAAGTTAGCAAATATTTAGTAAGCATTGACTGGCCACCAGGCACTAGGTTAGACGTGGGATACGCAAAACATGAAAGTCTCTGACCTTGACAGATTTACATTCTACTGGTGTTTTTTTTTTTTCTGTTTATGCTTTTTGTCTGCTCACAAGTAAGAAATCTACAACTGCATGAAAGAATAGACCTAGTGTGTAACATGTATGATCCGTTAAAGGAAGAGAGAGGTCGTTAGAAGAGACAGTATAAACTAAAGAAATAGTTACTAAATCTCATGTGAATAATACAAAAACCCTTCTTGCTTGATTCTTAATTATATATAATGCCAAAAAAAAGTGTCTGAGCCATTTTAATATAGGTGGAAGATAGAATAATAAAGTATAGGTTCTGTCTTAATCACTCTGCTTTATTAAATATTAAGATGCTGTTATTAATAGCACCTGTTATAATGTATGTCATTTTGTGCCTAGAATGAGAATCTCATCTCCTTTCAAGTATTCTTCACAAAAGCTGAGGTACACGTTGCATAATCGTTTTAATTCTGAGCATTGTACCCTAAGGCTTTGTTTTTGGCCACATTCCACTTCAGTCCAGTGGAATCCCTTCAGTGAATCTCGCTGATCCGTGGGATGTTTGGTGGTTTGGGGAAGGTGTTTCAAACATTAGTTAGTTAGTGGCAACCAGTCCTTGGAGCACTGGGGCACATTATCACAACTCAGTAATTAAACGAGTATTTGCCATCAGTCCTATGCCACAGTATGCCAAGCGCCTGGCGAGTGCAGCCTCAACTTAAAGGACCTGGATTCCAAATCAGTCTGTACCACCTGTAGTACCTTGGGTGGATCATTTATCCGCCTGGGACTCAGTTTTGTCATATGTAGAGAATTATGGAGTTTGACAAGATGAGCTATGATATCTTCAAGCTTTTAAGCTATTATCCCATGATTCTGTGCAATGAACCAAATATTTATAATTACTGGGCACTCAGAGAACTGACCGAGGGAAAACACCACCTTACATGAGGTTTTATTGTGTTTTTTTTTTGAGAGAGAGAGAGACAGAGACAGAGAGAGAGACAGAGAGAGACAGAGAAAGAAAGGTGGAGGGAGAGAGAGAGAGAGAGAGAGAGAGAGATCAGCTAATCCTAGAGTCTTTCCCAGAGAATAAGTATGATGTTTGGAATATAAACCTAAGACATTTCGTTTGTTTTAAAAACTAACTTCTTCCTGCTGAAAGGCTCAACATATCAGTCTCAAGTCTTTCTCTAAGCCCTAGAAAACCCTTTTAATTACCAGCATCCTTCTTTGTTATGTTTAAGCAGGTCACAATCCAGCAAGACCCTACAAGGCTACGTTGGCTTTAGACACCATACATTCCTTCAAATACTTAACAGCCTCTGGTTATCTTTATGCAAAGGAGTGGGTGGAGGAAGGCAGGCATTGATACATAGAAATGGATATCTATAGATAGATATTTGTACATTTGTCTGTCATCTATCTATTTATCTGTCTATCTATCTGTCTGTCTATCTATCTATCTATCTACCTATCATCGAACTTATGGAGCTACTGGGAGGCTGCCATGTTTCTCTTTAATCCTTTGTCTCTAATTCCTGTCTTTCACATCCATATGTGACTGGCTTAGTGGCATGTGCCTAGAAATACATTCTAGAACATTGCCAGGAATTAAAGTCAAGTTTGCTGTCCCATAGTTGCAGGCTTCATTCCCTTCCCTTTTATAACATTCTTCCTTTTTTAAAATGTTTTCTTCAAGAAGATTTAAATACATCAAGAAGAACCAAAAATAGGATTCTATATGAACCTGGAACTTCCTTCTGTAACACCATTTGTTGAAATATATACGAAAGTTTTATTTCTTTTTAATTACAAAAAATGAATGGTGACTTTTTGCAAGCCTTGACCGATCACCCCATGGGATGCACCAAGTCTAAATGAAGGTTAACAGAAAGCGCCTTGTCCTGTGACTCAGGGGATCTGGGCTGTAGTATAATGTTAATAGGTAACTTAAAAGCAGTCTTCTTTAACTAGTCATTTCCTAATGTGTAAGTTAAGAGAGTAAGACAAGATTGTCTAATGGCTAACAGAAGTCAGGACTACATAGGTAACCAAATTGCACACTGATCCTCTGACTGAACACAAGTCCTCGCTCTAAAATTTCTGAATATTATTTTCTTCTTCTATGAAATGGGGATAGTATCGGCTGTATGACTGAGTTATAGGGACATTGATTACTTAAATGAGGAGAAATAAGAGGTGATTTTAGATAGTTTTATAGGTAAGGACTCTGTAAATGTCATTTAGCCCAACCTTCCTATTTTATAGATGAGGAAACAAAGGGCTGGAGAAAGAGGAAGGTCCCAAGTCCTAGCTAGAGCTAGGACTTAAAGCCTGCCTTCTCCTCATTCCCACAGGAGAAGCCATTGATGGTTCAAGGAAACAGACAAAGTAGACCTTCAACTTATACATTATTGTCCAGACATGTGACTCCCACCATTTTAAATTTATCTCCATAATCCCTTTTTGGGGGAATTTTTGTGGAGAAAATTTGGAAACAAGAGTGAGATTTATTGGCTGTTCCTAGCAGCCCTTTTATACCTTCTTTAGGCAAAAATCAAAATAAGCAGTTTTCTTTATGTCTGTGCTTTGGCAATCAGATCCCCAAGGCAAAGAGCAAGGCTTTGCTCCCAGCTTCTACTTGCTCTCATTCACTCCATCCCGGGCAGCTGTCCTCAACAGCCGTGGGCTCTTTTTAAGAAATTACTTTTAAAAAATCCTAATAATCCAGCTTGGAGCTAGCTGTTGATGACAAATCCCTCTAACTGTAAGCATGTTCCTTCAGCTCAGGCTGGACAACTGTTTGGACCTCCATGTCTGGGAAGTGTGCCATTGGGCCCCATAGTGGCTGCACATGGTTTCTTGGCTCACTCCTCTCATGCCATCTGTCCCCTTGGCTGGGTGCCCACCCCCAAGTTGGTCAGAACAGTGCCAGCAGGATGGAATATAGATGAGTAGGACGATGAGTACTGGGGGCTTGATGGTTGTGATTGAGAAACCTGCTTTAGATGGGGATTTAAGGTGGGTAGAAAAGGTACCATATTAGTCCAGTAATAAAGTATGGCCTTCTAAGAAACCCAAAGAGAGGCAGTACAGAAAGACCCAGAATTCTCAGGTATGCCTGGAGGGTACAGAAACAGGCAATAGATAATGACCTTGGAGAAAGTGCTGACATAAAGCCCAGGCTGTCATTCAGTCACCAGGCAGAGCAAAACATGCGATTAGATGAGGCATTTCTCTGGTTTATTTCATTGTGAATGGGCTGCCAAGCTGCTTTGAGGTCAAGCCTGGTCACCTCAGCTGTAGTGGCTAGCAGTTAGTTCCTGACACCAGGCTTTGTGGAGTTCAGTGGGGCTTTTCATGCTGGCTCACTTCTTTTCTGAGAGTTACAGCCCAAAATTCAAGGATACCAGAAAATTCATCATCTGTCCACCTTTGGGCCTGAGGGCTTGTCCTCTTTGGGACTCTCTACTCAACATCTCTAAGACAAAGGGGTTGGGATAATCCCTGAGGTGATGCCCAGTGCCCAATCTCATGACCTCCACTTCAGAAATTCACATTTAGACTGCACTTAGACTTACCAGTGAGTGAGTTCAAGTCAAATTGACAAACACACCTACTATGTGCTGTACTCAATGCTAGAATTCATTTGGGACAGAATAATCTAGAGGAAGAACACAAATGTGGAAGTTCATGTTCTGACCTATCTGTGAGGAGGTCCATCATGGACAAATAATGAAGAACTTGGGCACAGAATTAAAGAAAAAGAGAAAAGCAGGTAATGTTTCCTCCTTCAAATTAAAACAAGAAAGTTCTCCCTGAAATGAAAGCTCTTCATTCAGTGAACAAGCGTTTATTAAGTGCTTACTGGCTATGTGTCAAACAGCTGACATCCCATCTTCTTCAAGAAGTCTGCTACACTCTCATAATCCTTAAACTCAGTACATCCAAGATAGAATTCCTTCTCTTTCCTCCTGCCCCCCCCCCCCAGCCCTCCTACTTCCCCTCAAAGGTGTCTTCTCAGTCTTACAACATCCTTTCTCTCCCCGCTCCCTCATATCCAACATGGAGCCAAGGCCTGTCTGTTCCACCTCAGTACCATCTCTCCCCAGTTTTACTCCCGCAACCTCTCTCAAATACGCCCCCTTCTCACCTCTGACACTGCATCATCTCACGCCTGTCCTTTTGCAGTACCTGCTGGGGGTCTACCTGCCTCAGGGGTCTGGCCACTCCAGTCCATCCTCCATTGAGCCAGTAATGTGATTTTCCTAAAGCACAGATCTGACTATGGCATTTCTCTACTCAATAAACTCTGCTGGCTCCCTAGAACCTCCAGGATCAAATACAACATGCTTCATTTGATATTCAAACCCCTTCATATCCTAATCCCCTCCTACCTTCCCAATCTTCACACACCTTCTTCCCAGACACATACATTCTCTTTGATCTGGTGACTCTGACCTCCCATCTGTCCTATAAACAAGACCCTGCATCTCTTGACTGGACATTTTCTCCGGCTGTTCCCTGTGCCTGGAAACCTTTCTCTCTCCAGCTCTCACTAAGGACCTTGCTATCTGCCTTCCCCCCAGGGTCTTCCCTCTGTTAACCCTTTCCTCTTTATCCTTTACATGGCTCATTTTGTATATATTTGTTTTCATGCTCCTTCCCCCAGTAGGCTGTAAGCTCTTTGAGGGCAGGGACTATCTTTCACTTCTTTCTCTATCTCTACAACTTAGTCCCTGGCACATAGTAGGTGTTCATTGATTCATTAATTCCTCTGCTCTCTTCTCTTCATGCTTTCCTATACATTCCCTACAAAGCTTGTCTGTTTGCCTTTGTTGGCTTGTAGTCTCCCCCATCAGACTGCAAGTGCCTTGAGGGCAGGGACTGGCTTTTTCCTTTTGTATCCCCAGTGCCTGGCACATAGTTTAATAAACAGAGATTATTAACTCCACAACTAGAGTTTAATGAATGCTTATTAACTGAACTCTGAGAATCAAAATACAGACTGAAAAGGAGCTTACATGGTGTTGGGAAAAGAGAATACTCAAAACGCAGCTGACAACCAGGAGTAGGGGAATGGGGGCAGGGGGGATTGAAGGTACCCACGAGGGGGCATGGTAGAGAAAATCCGGAGTCAGCAGTTTAGTTTGGGGAGGAATGGAAATGGGCCTGGACTCGGTCTTCTTCGAATAGAGCTCCTGGAGGAATCATTTCATCAGGAGGAGAGGACTTGGGGTAGGAGGGGATATTTGGTGTGAGGAGTGATCCGGGAATGGAAGGAACTTCCAGGGTGAAGAGGTTCATATGGCAGAGGAGAGAATATCCTATGGACATGTATGTGCATCCTGGTATATAATGGTTTAGAAGTGACAATCATGGAACAATGGAGTTGTTATGCAATTAAAATTTCCTGTCACTGGGAGAGCAATGGAGGGGATCCTAGCAGGCAAGCTTAGCTTAGAATGTGTGAGGTAAAAGGAACTCTGAAGGAGAACTGGCCTAGAGTAGGGCATCCCAGAAACACGTGGTTGAAATGGAAAATGAGGAGAGCATGTAATGAGAGGGAGGTATGACTAATGACAAGTCTCTGATGCACAATGTTCTTGTGAGATCTGAAGAAGTCAAGAAAGGTCAGTCACTAACAATTTTATCAACAACATGTTTTATGGTACATACTATGTGCTAGAATTTTCAAAATATGAACCTTATGTGATCCAAGGCTCACAACAACCCTGGGAGGTTGTTGTTACTGTTATGATTGTTATTCTTATCCTCATGTTACAAATGAAGAGCACCGAGGCAGATCGAGGTTAAGTGACTGCTCCAGGGTAACAGCCATAAGTGTTTGAGACCAGATTTGAACTCAGATCTTTTTAACTCCAGGCAAAGTGCTCCATTCATTGCATCACTTATCTGTCGCTCATGTTTAGCACATTGGGAGTACCCCAGTCCATGGTGTGCTTGGTGGGCAGGTATGGATGGGGTCCGTTATGCCTCATTTGAAGGAATTAGTCACTGTCAATGAGATCAGAGTTTTCAAGATGAGCATAGACTGTAAGGGTTATTTAGAGTGATGCTTAGAGATCATCTGACCTCATTGGTCCCTAGAGAAGGAAGCCATTGGTAGCTGGGCGGGAGCCAAGTTTAGCAACCAGTCAACCCATATTAAGCACTTCTCAAGACTTTGTACCCTAGGCATCATACTAGTTTCTGGGAATACAAAGGCAGAACCAAAGCAGACTGAAGACACAGAGAAAGAGAGAAGGGGAGGGGGGGGGGAGAGAGAGAGTGAGAGAGAGAGAGAGAAAGAGATCAGATCTGTGGGTCCAATCTAGTTTAAAACTCTGCATCTAGAATAAGCTGTGTACTGGGTCAGAAGAAAGAAAAGTGAGTAAGGAGTTCACTGGAGCAACTGGACAGACTTGTGAAAGACCAAGAAGCCTTATACCCATAAGGAGAAGGAGCTGCCCTCAAAGAGCTTACATTCCTCCAGGGAAGTTCAGAAACCCGTGTCCAGGGAAGTTCAGAAACCCGTGTCCAAATATAAAATGATCTGTACAGGATAAGTGGGGAGTGAATATCCAGTTTCCTGGATTACTATAATTTGAAGTACATTGTATTCCAGGGACCAGCACCCAGAACTGAAATGGTCATTCTGGGTGGGCGCTCAGTGATTTGGCCTTTGAGTTTTTTCATCCCAAGACTGTTCGTGGTTGGAGAGCGCTAGGCTGAGTCTTAGTGTTCCGTCACCCGCAGGAGCCATTTTGCCTTTCTCAGTTCAGGGGCAACATGGTATTTTGCTCATCTCTGAGCCAAAGCATCTCCCAAGTCTTTAGTCTGAGTTTCCAAGAAGTTTTTTGAGTATTTGTATGACATGGTTCCTCTTTACCCACAGGAATTTTGATGCTGTATATGTATAAATGGCATCTTGACCACCTGCCTTTGATGTGTATTATAGAAACTTCCATGGAATCTCTGTGCTTCATTTGACATGGCCCAGATGCATAGCAATGGAGCCTCTTCCCACTCTCCGTCTGAGACGCTATCACCAAGATTCTTCTTCTGGCCCAGTCACTAAGTCCTTAACTATTGGATGCTCATTATAATGCTTCATTTAAAGGTGGGGCTTCACAAATGTTTACTGAATGGCACCTGGGAAGCTGTTACTCGCCACATCACTTTGAGCACCAAAGTTGCCAAAATCTTCATGTAATATCAACAGATTCTATGGCTTTTGCCCTCTCTCCTTCCACTTTACTTGGCATGCCGGTCTTTGAGCTGACACTTGGATCCAGGCCAGAGCAGAGCAGGACAAAGAGAAGAGTGTCTCATGCTTAGAGTTGAAGTCTAATAAGCTTAAGAATACATTCACACAGGGAGAGATCAGTCTGCTGGTAAGTTGGCCAGTTGGCCAGGGAGGGGGTTGGATGGAGAGAGGGAGAGAGACAGAGACAGAGAGAGAGAGAGAGAGAGGGAGAGAGAGAGAGACTAATCAGATCTGTGGGTCCAATCTAGTTTAAAACTCTGCACCTAGAATAAGCTGTGCTCTGGGTCAGAAGAAAGAAAAGTGAGTAAGGAGTCCACTGGAGCGACTGGACAGGCTTGTGAATGATAAAGAAGCCTTATATACATAAGCAGAAGGAGCTAATAAATAGAAGAGGGATAGGACTGTGTGTCCAGAGCTGACAACTGAGCCAAGTCAGAGGATGAGGCAGTGAGAAAACACAACTTATCCACAAGGACCATCAAGTGCAATTATTGGACTTGCAGGTAACATCAAGGTAGGGGAAACTGCTTGCATACTAGATCACTGAGCCAGGGTTCCAAGGCCCTGGATAAGCAGTCAGCCCAGCTGAGGCTGAGTCTAATAACGTGAGGTTAAATAGAGAAGACATGAGAAAGCTTACTGTGTGACTCCAAAATAAGCTTCATGCACCTAAGATTGGGGAAGTCCATGGCTAGACCCCTAATTATATGAGATAGGGGGAAACCTGGGGAATTTAATGCCACATGTGCTCTAGGGAAATCAAATATATGTGGCAGGATCCAGAGAAGCAAAAGTGGTCTTGGATTTCATTAAGAGCAGCCCAGGGTTCAGGAGGAAGGAGAGGTGTTGATCACACCACATTCAAAATATTGTACTCCTCTCTGGACAACACATTTTATGAATCCTGCTAAACTGGAGATTGTCCAGAGTAGGGGATACAATGTAGAGAATGGAATTCAATCCATGACATGGAGAAGATCAGTTGATGGACCCACATGTGTTTTGTTAGGAGAAGAGAAGGATTCCTGTGGCACACAGTAGCTGTTATCAGGTGTTTATGGGGATGTCAATGTGGAAGACAGTTTATACTTATTTTACCACAAAGGAAATGATGGGCAGATGTTAAAAGGAGGCAAACACAGACCAGATTTAAAAATGGAACAAACTAAATGGGTCCCCTTGGGAGGGAGCTGAGTCCCCCACACTAGAGGCCTTGAAGCAAAGGTAGAGAAAGCACTTTATGAAATGGTGGATGGAAGACTCTTTGTTCAGACTGGACTAGCCACCTTCTGATAGGCTTTCAACTTCTATTGATTCTGTGAAGTGCTTAGAGATCTGTATTTTGCTTACCATTGGGTTGGAACTATTTCTAGCACCTTCAAATGATGATTGTTGAATTGACTGATGCCTACAAAATACTTTCTTGTCCCTCTGACCTGAGGACAGAAGGTTATTTATTACATATGTTTGACATACTTCAGGCCAACAGTCTCTGTTCCTGGAACGACTGTCCATGCCTTAAGGAGAAATTAGTGCTCTCTAGCTAGACCCCCACCTCAAGCCTCAATCAACTGTATTTCATTTTCAGGAAACATTACAGCTAAATGCTGTTCTTTCCTCTGATACCTGCTCCTTTAGAAGACATCAGGTTTTCAAAACTGTAAATGGGGGATGGGGATCCTTTATAGTGGAGAACGAGATACGAGTTAATTTCATTCCTAATGAGGTGAAGGACATTCAGTCAGGCAGGACTGACAGCCAGCCACAGCAGAGGATTACCAATCCCTGGGTTCCAACCCCCAACTCAGCCGTTTGCTAGTTGTGTGATTTTAGACCAGTCACTCTCTGGTTCCCAAGTTCCTCATTTATAAAATGAAGAGGCAGAGCAATGAATTCCAGGGTCCCTTTCCTCTCTATTTTTTGTGATCTCATGATTCAGAATTCTAGAGGAAAATAAATCTGCTTCTTTTAATGAGTCCTGTTAAGAAGCCAGTCAATGGATATCCATTTAACGTGTGAGGATGTGAACTCCAGCTGACTGTCCCAGCAGCTGTGTGACTTCATTACCATCCGAAAGGCAGAGAGCCAAGCCAGCTGGCACCCACTCAGCTCCTTCACGCACGTGCTGGATCCGTTTGTGGGGCTATATGGCAGAATTGCACGAGACCCCCGCGAAAAGTTGAGAGTACAAAGTCAAATCTGCATAAAGATTTAATTGAAAAGGCCGATCATTGCTGGGCCCAATACAAGCCAGTTTGTTTTGTTTCTGGGATGATGGCGGATTCAGAGGCGGTATTCATCTCTTCAGGAAGTACAGCCAACACACAAAATTTGCATTCAGATACCAAACATCACCACACACGATAATTTCTCAGTTTAGAAAACATATTTTTGTGCTGTTTGTTGTCATGCGGGCAACAATACATTTTCATTTTCTCCAACTGATTTCAGAAAGGGCTCTCGAGCCTTGCCAACTGCCAGCTTTTGTGTTCTTTGATTTCCAATAATGCTGTTAAATACTCAATAGAAGGATGATCGTGTGTCAGGCAGCCAAGAAGCACCTACTATGCGCTAGGCACTGTGTTAAGCATTGGCAACAAAGAGAAAAGCAAGAACTGCCCGTTCTCGAGGAGCTTATATTCACATGAGACATGTAAATAACTGTGAACATAAAAGATGTCATGGGGTAACTGGGAGATCCTCTCAGTGGAGAAGACTAGCACATGGAGATGGGCTTGTGCTGGGGCTGTGCAGGGAGGACTTTGAAAGGCTTCTCAGAGAAGGAAGAATTTGAACTGAGTCTTGAAGGGAGATTATTCAGGTGTGGGAGGTAGCCAGTGCCAATATATAAATAATAGAAGCCAAATGAGTGTCAGGAGATTGTAGGGTATGTGGAAGGGTATCAGTCAAAGAAAAGGTCCAGGTGTAAAGGGTTTTAAGTGTTCAATGGAGGATGTTGATTCTCTGGGGAACAAGCAGCCCATGGTGTTTAGTGAAGTGAAGAAGGAGGAATGTGACATCATCAGATTTATGTTCTAGATAAATCACGTTGGCAGCTTTGTCACAGATGGATTAGAGTAGAAAGAGTATTGACATGGGGTGACTGGTTAAAAGACATTTTTCAGTAGGACAGGAGAGAGGGGGTAAGAACTTCTATAAGGGTGACACTTCTATGAGTGGACAGACAAGATAAGGTAGAAATGCCAAGATCTGGTGATGGATTAAATATATTGGGTGAGAAGAAGGCATAGGGGATGGCTGTGATTCGGAAAACCTGAGGAACTAGGATGCCAGTGGTACCCTAAGTATTAATAAGGAAGTTGAGCAAAGGATAAGGTTTTGTTTTTGTTTTTGGTGGGGGATAATAAGTTCATTTTGGGAAATGTTAATTTTAAGATGTCTATGCAGGATTCAGTTGTAGGTGTCTGAGAAGTACATAATGATACTGGACTGAATCTCAGGAGAAATGTTAGGGTTGTATAAAAGCTGTGGTAGTCATTGCCATAGAGAGGATAAGTGTTTGGAAAGGAACACCTGGGAACTGATGAGGTCACCAAATGTCTGTGTGTGGGTGTGGGTGTGTGTGTATTGAGAGAGAGAGAGAACTAGAACAAGAGTGAGGGAGAGATGGGGGGGAGGAGGTGGGAAAGGAAGAAGAAAGGGAGGAAGGGGAGGGACTGGAGACAGAGAGAACAGAGGAAGGCTGAGAATAGGAGCCTTAGGCGATACCTACAGTGGATATGACGTGGATGAAGAACCAGGAAATGGCATTGAGAAGGAGTGGATGGAGAGCCAGGAGGATAGCCAGGAGAGAGCAGAGGCATGAAGACAGAGGAAGGGAAGAACAGTCCTGAGGAGGAGCAGTCAGGCCACTGTCAAATCTCACAGAGAGGCAGAGGATAAGGATGGAGAAACGTCTCTGAGATCTGCACATGGAGGTATCATTGGCAATTTTGGAGAAAGCGTTTTGGGCGAATAATGAGGTTTGGAGCCAGAGTGTAGAATTTGTAAAAGAGACGTAAAGGTGAGGATGGGAAGACACCGAGTGGAGATACCTTTGTCAAGGATTTTAGCCACAAAGAGAAAGAGAGACTTATGATAGTAGCTAGTGGACAGCTAAGTGACCTCACAGTGGATAAAGGAAGGAGCCTAAAGTCAGAAAGACTCATCTTTATAAGTTCAAATCCAGCCTCAGACACTTACTAGCTCTGTGACCCTGAGCAAGTCACTTAACCCTGTTTGCCTCAGTTTCCTCATGTATAAAATGATACAGAAAAGGAAATGGCAAACCAGTCTAGTACCATTGTCACAAAAACCCCAGATGGGGTCACAAAGAGTCAGATATGACTGAAATGACTGAAAAATACCAAAGTGGGGATATACCATTTTTGGAGGCTGTGAAACAGTTCCTATAAAACTATAGCTCATGTGTGCACACCCTGCCTCTCTACATCACCCTTTAGGTCATCTGCAGTTCTGAATATTCTGAGATGATGTACCCCAAGGTACTGCTCAGCCTCACTATGAACATCTTGGTGTAGATGGCATCATTGAGACTGTTGCTCAATTTCCCAAATGTCATCCATTCTCTCAGATCTGGACCTCCCTCATTGTATATCACAAATGATTCAAAAAAATCCTTGGCAACTTCAGTCCCAGAGATGGTTTGGTGAAAAGACACTCATATAAATTGAGAAATAAAACTGCATACTCCTTGACACCAGACATTGCTTCATTTTTGCTGATATCCTGAGCCACAAAGACCATACATTGCCACCACTCCATCCTTGGTAGATTTACTTAGCTAGATTGCATTGAGTTGAAGTCCCTTGAGAAGTGCAGTCTTTGTTCTTTCTTTTGTATTTTTTGTATTCTAGTAATTAGCACAGTGGTGCTAGTAGGCATTTAATAAGTGCTTGTTGATTGAATCCTTAATCAGGAAAGCCATCAGCCCCAGTGATAAGAACTACTCTAAGCAAACTCCAAAAGAAAGTAAAGTTCCTGAGAGGATATGGAATTTCTCCAGAATAAAAAGGAAAGGTGCTTTTTAAAGGAGATTTGACATAACTTACCCACTCAATACACAGGTCTGATAATATATATGCTATGTTTAATATCCATATTACTCTGCCTTTGCAAAAAAGAGGGGAAAATCTATTTTCTAATCCATCCTTTAGGACTGAACTTGTTTATTATGATTTCAATATTCAGGTTTGGATTTCTTATTTTGAATATGTGTGTGTGTATTTATAACTATTTTGAATATATATGCCTATGTATAGCCTATGTATGCTATATAGGTATATATATATATGTGTGTGTGTGTGTGTGTGTGTGTGTATGTGTATGTGTGAGTGTGTGTGTGTGTACATACACATATACACATACCTACAAATATACCTACACACATACATACACATATGTCTGTTTTTCTGATGCAGCTTACTTCACTTTACATCAGTTGCTAGAACTCTTCCAAGGCTTCTGGACAACTGTTGTCCTCCTCAGTTCTTCCAGCAGCAGAATAGCCCATTATACTCAGATGGGACTGTGTGTTTGGCCATTGCCCAATTGATGGACATCTCCTTTGTTTCAGTTCTTTCCTGAGACAAAAAAGTGCTGCTCTGGATGCTTTGAGTGCATGTTCTGGTGGACAGGGTGGGCTTTCTGTCCTTGACTTTTCTGATGTAGATTGTGGCATTAATTTTCAGTGAAGGACAACACATACCTGCATTCACAAGTGTGTGGGAGAAGGATACATCCCAAGCCCCAGCTGGAGAATTAATAAAAATTTATTTTTGTTCCCATCTCCCCCTTTGTCTTGTTAATGGTCTCTAAAAAATTCTACTCCCGCCCCCCACCTCAAGAACACAAAAGCAACTGCTAGCGGAGTAGGGTGTGTGGAAGAGGTAAACCTGAGATTTTATCCCTTGACCCTCAGATCATCTCCATTTCAAAATGTGCAAACATTTTTCTATGTTCCCTTGGAAAATTTATGGATCTTTTATCAGTCAGAGGTAAGGTAAAAACATCACCAGTTCAGTAGGTTAAAAGAGATGCCAGGCAGGAGGTTAAATATTCATTTGAATGTCTCCAATAATGGGCAAATCAGCTATTTAAAGAAGGCATTATTCCAGTCTGTTGTCAACACAGCTATTGATTGGAATTAACCCACTCCCCAAAGTCCCTGATCATTTTTAACAGAAGTTTGTCCTGTTTAATAGGGCCCTACACTTGTTTTCTTGTGTATGTGCTCAATTTAGCATCAGATTTGCGATTAATCATTTGCTGATTGCTATGATTGGTCTGTCAATAATGCAAGCTCCCCTGCTCCAGGGGTTCCACTGAGGACTCTCTTCCCCCCTCTGCCTGGGGAGCACTTTGTTGAATGGGGTTTCCTACTATGGCTCATAAAGTGATGTTTCAGAGGGATGCAAGCTGGTTTTAAAGAGACTCTCTGGGCTTCTCAAGGATACATAAATCATGTTTGGGCCCCAACTTTCCTGTTGTAATTCCAGTATTTGGACATCTGCTCCAACTCCCTCGATGTGAAATAGGCCTCATACGATATAGAAGAAGGAACGGAGGGTTTCATTATCTTAAATGCCATAACATTTGTTTGAATTATCACACGTGGATTTTAAATGCTGAAATTGTCAGCCTCACTTTTTATTCATTTTTCTGTCCTTTCAGAGGACGATAAACCAGAAAATCTTTTTAAAAATTGCATTCATAATTTAGGGGAAACAATTTCCAATTGAGGCAACATGAGGGAAATGGTTGCAGATGAGCTATACAATTTGGTAATTCCTTAAAAGCATAAATATTTTACTGAAAGAAACATACCCTTTTAAGGCACAAAAGATTTCTTATTCCAGTGGACAAGGCACTTAGTGACAAATAATGCATGAACAAGAGACCTTCTTTGCCCATTAGGAGATGTCTGCAGAGCGGCCTGAAAGTCTCTCATTTGTGAAGTTATGAATTCATTGTATTTGGAACTTTCCCATTGTGTGTTTCAGTAAAAAATGGCTCTTCCTGCTCTGATCTCTTGACTTCTGCTACCTTAATGGTGAATTAATGAATAATAAACCAGTAAAATGAGAAAATAAGATATTTTCATTTTGAGTTTAATGGATAAAGACCAAAATTAAAAAAAAAAATCAAATATGATCAGTATTACCAGAAAGACACCAGGATCCAAATGATTGTTGGCTCCACTGATGCTCTTTCAATATCAGAAAAAAAAACAACCAAACAAGGCAGGATCTCTGTATGTTGGATGGTCCCTCTATGGTAACCTTATAGGGGGATGTTTGAGTCAATCTGAATGGGGAAGTTTGGTTTATAATCTTTACCAGGGAGGGAATGTGGGAATTATAGGATCAAAGACTCCATTGGAGTATTGGGTGTCATTATTCAAAGACTTGTTGAAAGGATTTGAGTTAGGCACAAAGTGTTCCTGCCCTTGGGAATCCAGTCTGGACCGACCAGAGTGGATCATGGAATCTGAGGAAATACACTGGCCTGGAACTGCAAATCTCCAGCTTATGGTGGAGCAGGAGGCTAGAATATCATTTGACCTGAAATAAATTATTTAACTATATCATGGAAGCAAAGGAGTAGTTTACAAGTTGGTATTTGATATTTGCATATTTTAAAAATGTAATGGAAGCATTCACTCTTCTGGCTGCTTTGCATCTTTCATGTCAGATGTTTTGACTACGGCAGCCTTTAGAGCTGGAGTATTTTCTTATGGGCTCTAAGGAAAGGTGGCTGCCAGTCCTATCCCAACGTGGAAGAGACCCCATTGTGAAAGGGGGTCCCCTGGGCAGGAAGCCCCCAGCTAATTAATGCCCATTCCATTCCTCATGTGTGTTAAGTGAAATTCATTCTTAATCATTAGAACATCAGACTCAGCTGGCTGTTCAGTCAGGCTAGTTTATAACTCACCACCAATTTCACGATATTTGAAAACTTTCGTGTCTCCTACATCTGCTCTGGGATTGTGTCCCAGCATGGGAAAGCCCTCCCTCCCCACTCTGCTTCCCCTCCAGGATTACTGGCTTCCTGGAAAGCATAGCTGGGGATTATGAAAAGCTACAGAATGCTTGTGCCCTTCTTAAAATTACTTTGTATCACTTTGTAGGTTGGTTTGCATACAAGTAGAATCCCACTGCTCCTTTGACTGGAAATCCCTTAAGAGGAAGAGCAACAATGTTCCCATCTTACCTATACAGGCAATTATGTTCCTATCTCTCTATATCCCCAGTATCTTGCAAGGAAAAATGGACTGGGATTGAGCTACAACTTTGCACTGGAATGCAGTAAACAACCCGTTAACAAAGTTTAGGGCCTGAAACTGTGAAATTGGCATTACCACAGGCTCTGTTTTTCCTCTGGCATTATTTAACACTGTTGGAACATTTCTGATTAACGTTTGGGGTAAGCTTTTTTCTTCTGATTACTCCAGGTGCTTTTAAAGCTTTGTTTGTTTGTTTTTCAGTCCTGGCCAACCCTTTGTGACCCCATTTGGAGTCTTCTTAGCAAAGCCCCTGGAGTGATTTGCCACGTCCTTCTCCAGTTCATTTTACTGATGAGAAGATCGAAGCAAAGGGGTTAAGTGACTTGCCCAGCTAGGAAGTGTCTAAGGCTGGATTTGAACTCAGGAAGAAGAATCTTCCTGACTCCAGGCCCGGTGCTCTCTGCACCCTGGGGACACTTAGTGGCTCCAAGGTTTTAAAACCTTGTTTGGAATAAGTCACAAAGACCAACATAAAACAATGAGGAAGGTAATCCTGTTGGATTGAACCAAGGAGGTCTGTACCTTGTTCCAGGCCCCTCGCAAGCAGGGGAAGTGCCCCAGTTTTGTTTCTACTCAGTAAGATAAATAGAAACAGTTCAGAGCATGGTCTCTACAGGGAAGCTTCTCTAGGACTTGACCCAGTTTGGCCAAAGACGCCCTGATTCCCCTTCTTCTGGCAGCAGCTGTTGTCTGGCTGCAGCCCTCAGTAAAGATGGTGAGATCTCCACTCTGGGGAGGTTCTTCAGAAGATGGTTAGATGATTGCGGTGGAACATCACCACTGGGGCCCCCCCTTCCCCCCCTCCCCCCGGAGATAATGATTAGCCCTTTAATTGTCTGAGGTTGCCCTGGGTGAGGTAGGGAGGTCTTGGCAGAGGGAGATCACAGCCCTGGATTCAACTCTGATCTTTTCATTCATATTTAGGATTGAAATTAACAGTGTGTCTTTAGGAGGAAGCTTTTTAATATTCTTTCCCCCAAAGATAGGAATGACTGTGAAGACAAGAAGCTTGTCTCATGCTCTCCTTTGGTACCTGATGGGACCATCGCTCCCCCAGAGAGGACTTTTCTGTTCTGTGACAACTAACGTGTGCCTGCACACAGAACTGATTTTTCTAGAATTTTATTTAATGTCAAAACTTTCCAACAAAAATAGAAACTTCCCCATCTCTCTCTTTTTTTAAAGAAGTGTTTGCATGTCTAAATTATTCAAATCAGAGATACTGAAAGGTGGTTCTGTTCCAACAAGTGCATAGGAATAGTTTGATGGAAACATTTGCGTACTGCAATTACTATTCAGTGCAGCGAACATTTACAATGTTTTTATTCAACTGTACCTACAGTTAACTCTTTCCCTTCCATAGTCCTAAAGTTTTGTTGTTGTTGTTTTTTTCTATACGTATTTTTTTATAGTTAGAAATGGAACAGTCTTAGAGGCAGCAGCCTGGACTTGAACCCTGGCTCTGCCAATTTCCCACATATATGATCTTGGACAAATTTGTTTACTATTTCTGGACCTCAGTTTATCCATCTGTAAAATTACAAGGTTAAACTAGATGATCTCCATGGTCCTTTCCTCCTATAAATTGATCTTCTGGGATGCATTGTTTCAGGTGCTGATGACAATGCACATCTGTTTTTTATTATTCAAGCAATGTTTTTTTCATCTTTCTGACTACTGTAAATCCATTGGAGAATTCGTAATAAATTATGAAATTTCTATGTTCTGGGCACTTTACAAATATCCTCTCAGTTGATCTTCACCTCATTCCTGGGGGGTAGGTCTTCTTATTATCTCCATTTCTAAAAATGGGAAAACTGAGATGGATATGTTAAGTGACTTCCCCAGGGTCACCCACCTAGTAAGTGTCTGAGGCAGAATTTGACCCTGGGTCTTCTTGCCTTCTTGAAAGAGTTCTCTGTCAGCCATGGCTTGATGGAATCCACTGGAGTTTTGATGGAATTGAAGTGGGTTTGGCTCAGAAGCCCTTGATTAGAATAATTTTACCCTTCCTTTTTAATGAAGTCCTTCCTTTTATGGCCCTAGGAGCCCCAGCTCAGTGACAGACAAGGTCTACTCTAACTTTCTGGGCGCTGAATGTAGAGATGTTGCACATGAAATACATGTGTCCCGAGATGCTTTGGAGTCAAGGTTTTCTTTCTTTAGCTCTAGGACAAATCAGTCAATTCTACATTCTAAACCTGACTCCTTATTTATGTCAACCTTCTTTTGAAGGTCTGTTATCACAACAAATGTCATTGAAAATAAGTCTGTTGATGTAGCCTTGGGAACAAAAAAAGAAACACAGGCACAAATTATCTTGATGCTGCACTATGCATTCACGTATTCCCATTCATGAACTCTTCATTTCCTGCCACGATTTCCCTGTTCTCACCCTCCTTCTCTCCTCCTCCCAAACCTGAGTATGGAAAGGTCTCCTTCCAGTCTTTACCTCCTGGAGTCCCATCTTTACCAAAGTCACACACAGCACCTTGGACACAGTAGGTTATTCATGTAAGTTGCTGATGTCTTGCTTTCAGTAGAAAGGCCCCAGTTCACAAACTGCTTCTTTCACAATGGCTTCCCCCTTTCATCTGAGCCTCTCCTTACATGTGATAATCTCTGCCTTACATCATATGTGCTTGACTTCTTCCCTTATTTAGACTGTAAGCACCTTAAAGGCCGACTGTCAGTTCATCTTTGTGTTCCTATTTCTGAACATTTTGTCTAGCTCTAAGTAAGTGTCCTTGTGTTCTTTTAAGGCTCCACCAATTTTTATTTTAGGGTATAAAGATTCCCCAAGGAGGACAGCAACCTTCTGTTAAAAGACATAAGCCAATAGGTTGGGAAGACAGTCGGTGACATAGCCACTGCCCTCCCACAGGACTTGGAGATTTCCAAAGTCTTGATGGGCAAGACTCCTCTCCCTGGGCTTTGCAGCCCAGTTCATTGGTTTGGCTTCTGTTCTTCACATATGATATGTAATCTCCCATCTCATCTTTCCTCTTAGAATCTCTAGATCCCTTCACATCTCAGGTCAAAAGCCAACATGTACATGAGACCTTTTCTTGGTGCTCCCACTGCTCCCCCCCCCCCGCCAAAAAAAATAAAAAGTCCTCTCATCTTTACATTGCACAAGTTGTGAAACTACTTAAATATGTCTGGATGCATGGATATACCTGTATCTATATAGATACAGTTACACCTGGCTCTCTCTCCTCCCATAGAATATAAGCTTCTTGAGTACAGTGGCCATTTCATTTTGTCCTTATCTGCCCAGTGCCTGCCACATAACATAAAGTGGGCATTTAAGAAATGCCTGTGGATTGAATGACTGATAGATGAGCTTCTTGGAATCTGAACAATTTAAAGAAGGTATGACAAGAATCATTCACTGTATTCACAGTGCAGGAAATTGAGTCTTAGAGGCCAGAAGCGCCACGTTCTGGTCCATGAACAAGTTAGTAAGAGTCCGAGGTGGTGTCTGAATCTGGATCACTTCCCATTCTAAGCCCAAAACTCACTCCGCTCTGTCCCAATATAATTCCACCAAAATCCACTTCCTTCCTGGGTGCCAATACCATTAACACAAGACCATTTTCCCCAAACTAGAGAAGTGTAGGACTCTAGCATTGTGACAGATGTCCCTTTGATGAGGAGCCCTGAGAGCGCTCCTGACCTCGGTGTCAGTGTGGGCGAATGGGGATCCTGGGGTTTACATTCACTGAGGCACCAACTGAAGAATTGATGAAATCCTGGGGAAATGACCACTGGGTTTTTCTTCCAGTACAACTCTCAGAGGACAGAGACAATGAAGATGGAAGCCTGTTAGAATCCCAGGAAATTGTTTATGCCTTTAGACTCATTACCGGGAGACCTGTACCTAGACTTGTACCTGTACCTACCTGGGTGGTCAAGACTAAGAGTGAAATGGGTTTTTTTCCTTGCTCTCTCTTTCTAACCCCTGTGATCCCTGTGAAACTAGCTGAGGCTGAATCACTGAAGCAGGAGGAGCATGACCAATGGGCAACATCATTCCATGCCCTGGCCTTTGGGCAAAAGATGTTTACCTTTGTCCTTCAGCTATGAAAAGCTGTTTCCTGTGAGATGCTCCCAGACTCCTTGTCGACAGACTTTCATAATGCATGACCTTCAGAGAAAGAAGGTGTTGTTTTTCCTTGTAAACATGTAATTCCTGGCCAAGGTGGGCACACCTGGGTTCCCTGCAGACCAGTTCAGTGTCCTCCAACAGCTTCTCATCAAAAGTGGAAATTTTTGTAGTTGTGATCATTCCTCATTCTCTTCTCGATGAAAGGTATTTTGATTGGTAAGTCCAGAAGGTTCTGACTTGGACTTTCAGGGTTTGCCAGGTGCCAGCAAGATTGTAACTCACAAGGTTACAGGACAACAGATTTGGAACTGGAAATTTTACTTGAGGCCACCTAAAGCCAATCCAACTACTTTACAGATGAGAAAACTGAGGTTCAGGGATTGTCTTAGAGGCAGGATTAGAATGCAGGGCCTTAGAAGTCCAAACCTAGAGCAGTGTTTCTAACATAGGTATGTGCATATCCTAATCAAATAAAGATGTTCTCGGTTTTTGTTGATGACCCAGGAAGCAACAGTACTTTAAATTACGTGTGTGTGTGTGTGTGTGTGTGTGTGTAAACTGTTACTTGTAATAAACCAGAGTGGTGCCATCAGACATTGAGTTGGGAGGGACCTTCGAGTCCTGATGGTCCACCCACTTTGTTGTCTAGAGGTTGAAATGGAACCCCAGAGGAGTCAACTGCCCTCGTGCCCACAGTCTTTGATTTGCTTTTCCTTAGTAAACATTTGAATGCCTGCTTAGGTTTTCTTAGATAAGTTATGTTTAGTTTCTCAGTATAAAATAGGATAATATTTTTCTATCTGACATTGATTTTTTGTACCTCTTGGAGATAAGGGAAATATAGTGACAAATCCAAGAAGGACAGACACTATTTAAAAGTACACCCCCACCCTCACCCCATTGTCCTCAGTATTTTGAGCAGTGTTCAGGGCAACACGTGTCACACTCACAATCTTACAAATCATCGTGATTTCATTTGTGATGCTCTTCTAAATGACATGCCCTGCTGAGTTACTGGGCCCAGGTCCTAGTCTGAAATCATATTCCACAGAGGAAGCATCTGGGAGGACAGGGGGGTGATAATTAGGCAGTTCTTGTTCAATAAATACATACACAGGCTATCTAGGTTTGTTCAATGGAACAGAATTATTCTGATTATTTAATGGAGCTGCTGAACACAGAAAGCTTTGAGTTGGTTGCATAGGACTGTGTTAATTCTTACCAACGTTTATTCCCAATGCTGTATTAGTAGCACTGAGAAGAGGCTGTAGCAGATTTCTTTCTGATGATGCCAATATCCATTGGAAAACAATGTCTGTGTATGTGTGTGTGTGTATAAGAGACAGAAATGGAGAGTCAGAGGACGTGGAGAGGAAGCTGGAGAGGAAGAGGGGCAGCTGAATCCTAGGTATTAAGGAGATTTATCCTTAAGCTTCTTTTCTTCTTAGGGGGTCCCTCTGGGATCCATCAAAGGTCACCCCAGTACTTGTCCCTCTCCCTCCAGCAAATTATTTCAAATCCACCCTGAAGTGGCTTTGTGATCAGGTTTGCCTTTGGCAAGTACCATCCACAATGCACCCCCAAAATGCTTATTGATTAGGTCTTTGGTTGGTGGAGAAAACACTGGAATTTGAGGCAAGGGGACTGATTCTTATCCTGAATTCCTGAATATCTTTCTGTGGTATGACCTCTGTCAGCAGACATTATCACCTGAAGTTTGTGTCTGACTTCAAGGCAATTAGAAACAAGTGTCAGGCTAGTAGAGATTTTGTGTTTCTGAGGATTTGACAATTGTGATGCTGTGATAATGATGTCAAATAATTATCATTATGACCTGGTCATTTTAAGGTCATGAATTTTATGGCTTGATGTGTAGACAAGAGTCTTGGTCTAATTATCAGCAAAATCCTCTACTGACATGTGCTGACTGTGTCTTCCTAGGAGTGTCACTTAAGCTCTGTGTGTCTCAGATAACTGCATAGGGTTTACTTCCTTCTTCCTAAAAGTTCTTTGGGCTGTTTTGGTGGAGGAATTTTGATGAGTGGAAGTTTCCTTCAGAAATCACAATTTTTTTTTCCATCTTCACAATAATGATGATTTTTTATTGATTTTGGTCCCGGCATCAAGAGATAATATTTTGTAAAGAGCTTAGCACAATGTCTGGACACAGTAAGTGCCAAATAAATGTTTATTCTCTTCCCTTCTACACAAAAAGGTAATTCTTCTAGTATCCCTTTTACCTCCTATGTGAAGATTTTTCAGACTTCCCAGCCACTAGTGTCTCCTATCATGCCACCCCACTAAAATTTACTCAATATTTAATTATATGTTTATATGCATCTACTCACCCAGTCTGTAGAATGTAAGTTTCTTTAAAGCAAGAACCAGGATATTTTCATCTTTATCAGATATGGAATAGAGAAAGCACTTCATAAATGGTTTTGATTTGTTGTTGTAAAGTCAGTTTATATAACAGCAACATTTGTAAAGGTCTCCTACCTTTGGCAAGTCCAGTGCCCGATGTGTCCTAATTTCCCAGAAATCTCTGTCACCAAACAAACACCACCCAACCCCCTGCTAATGGCAGACTTTGGGCATCAGGGGTCCATTGTTTTGTGGAGGAATTCTCCAGTTGCCTCACATTGCCCTATAAAGGTGGTCACTTAATACATGAAATTTTCCTGTTTTATTGAGTGTCTGACTGCTGTCCTCTCTGCTCCTACATTAATCAAAAGGATAAAATGAAAGTTGATTGATAAATGGGGCAAGGGTCCACTCTAATGCTGTTGAAGGTGTTTAATCCTTTGGTCACCCTTATATCAAGAGGAGCCAAGTACTGGGCACTTTGACAGGATGCAAGTTAATTTGCTCTCAAGATTCCTTCCTTTTGACTACAGCACAATGTAATTTCAACAGCACTGATCATCAGCTTAGATAGAATAACTTAATTAAGATGGCAGAGGAAGTTTATTAGAAGAGAAAAGAAATCCTGAATTGCATCCGGATATTGAGGCTAACTCATTTTGTGTGTGTTGTGTATCACTATACAAACCAATAGCTTTTAGGAGCAGGGGTTGTGTTTTCCTTTCTTTTAAAGAACAAACCAGAAATAGAACTAATTCATACCCTTTCTGCCTTTTCAGACTGAACAAAAGCTAGTTCTTTATGGTATTTTAAATATCCAACCTAAGTATGCTCTAAAGCCCTATTTCCATCTGCAAAACATAATGGAGACAACTCTTCTTGAGTTACATTTTTCATCTGATTTGTTAATGGTGCAATGTCAGTGAGAGTATTTTCAAACATTATTCATGACTAAAACAAGCAACTTTCTGATTTGCCTTGAATATTTTCAAGCCAATAAAATTTGTTTATCTTAATTTCATACCGTTGTAGAAACCATAAACAATTTCTGTGGTTACATCATGAATTATCGGAGCAAGCAGGGGATGGGCAAAGTGGGATGTTGTCCAAATATCGAATCCCAGTTTGGAGCCATCTTCCTACTTCATGTCGAGGCTACCATTGCCCCTTCTCGGTTTGGGCTCTGTCTCAGCTCTTGATAGTTCATCATTTCTACTTTCCTGTCATCTAAGTACTTGAATTACTTATTGTTTAATTTATTGCTTATTTTTATTTTATTATGTAATTTATTAATTTAATAAGTAGAAGAAGAAAAAATGTCCATTTTGGAGGAAACTTTTGACCACTTCAAACTTGCCTGGAGAATTAAGCATCCCTTTGCTGTCTGTGGTGGGCACCAATCTCAACTAATGGATGTTGGGCCCATTCGTTTTGTATTATATATGGGCGACCATTAGCCTCTTCATTTTATTCAGTAGACATGTCATGTCATCTTTACATTGTATTTTCTGGGTTTATGCAAATATGACTTCTTTATGCTTTTTGTTTTACTCTTTCCGGGAATATTTGCTGTCCTTTTTTATCTGGAAGTGAATTAATAACTAAGTCTTCCACCAATGTGCCTTACCACCACCACCACTATAGATATATTTGTGACTGTAGTGTTCAATAAAGTCTGGAGGAAGGTCCCCAAGTAGCAGCAACTTGAAGTTAGCTGGAAGGGAGTTTGCTGGGCAAGTGTCAATTGTGTCTATGTCCTTTACTGCCCATCCATGAGAGTGTGGTGTGCCATTGGGAGCTGGAAGCTATGTCTCTTAATGTCAAAGTCTCCTCTTACAAAGAGCTTGAGTACCGCGAGAGCATCTCAAGTTTCTGGCTGTATCTCTCTTCTGTAAGAATCAGAGTAGTTTGTCTTCTATTACTCTAATAAGAAGGAGAAAACAATTTAAGAGCCTGGGTGTACTATTGGTGGTTACCTAGTTGTTCCTCAAACTAATTTCTAAAGAACTTAATTCTTTGTATTTAATGATAGTTTGTTAGATAAAGATTTCCATGATCTCTAGACCTCCAATTTCCCCATCTATATCTATATCTCTGTCTATCATCCATCCATCCATCTATCTATCTATCCATCTATCTATCTATCTATCTATCTATCTATCTATCTATCTATCTATCCATCCATCCATCCATCCATCCATCCATCTATCTATCTATCTATCTATCTATC
>CM053585.1:547670302-547680344 GCA_028646515.1 Pseudochirops corinnae
ATATATATATATATATACATTTGTATTCCATTCCCCTATCCTCATAGTGAGAAAAGTTTCCTCAGTTACAATTGTCACTTTTCCATGTTGGCATGTAAATAGTTCAACTTTGATAAGTTCCTTATGATTTCTTTTCCATGTTTACCTTCTCATGCTTCTTGTGTCTGAATGTCAAATTTTCTATTCAGTTCTGGTTTTTTCTTCAAGAATGCTTGAAAGTCCTCCTGCTCACTGACTGACCATATTTTCCCCTGGAACATTATACTCAATTTTGCTGGGTAGGCGATTCTTGGTTTTAATCTGAGCTCCCTTGATCTCTGGAATATCATATTCCAGGCCCTTCGGTCCCCTAATGTAGCAGCTGACTACCTAGACTTTGTAGCAGGTTTAAAAATGTTTCCAGGACCAAAGAAATGGACAGTGAGCAACTAGAATAGAAACAAGTGGAATTTCTGGAAGGATAAGTTGTGGTAAAAGTAAACTTTTTAAAAAGGAATTACCAAGCTGTTAGCTTAGCCCAAGCTACCGATGTAATTTATCTTGATTTTAGCCAGGTATTTGATCAAATACCCCATGATGTGGTAGAAAAGATGTTGAAGGGGCGACTAGATCTTAGACCATCCGGTAGGTTCAGAACAGGAAGAGAGGTGTGATGTGGAACAGTCATTCCTGCTTCCATGTTCCCTTGGAACCTTGCATCCCATGGGGCTTGGCTACATTCCATTTTAAATTTATTTTTAATGAAGAATAATATACATGTAGAAAAGAGTTACATAAGTGTTTCATTTCTATTCTTTTAAATTGAGGCAATGATTTGGCTTAATTTAACAATTTATCAGTTTAACAATTTCATAACATATATGTTGCTGATGTCAGGGTATACATGGTAGAAAGTCTTTGTATTTTGGGTTAATTTGTACTTTCTTTCACCTTTGAACACCAAACCTTCCATGTCATATGAAAACCAGCATTTTTATCAATGACTTAGACGAAAGGGCAGGCCCATTTTTCATTCCTGTCCTAATACCTAGTTAACAGGTGTAACTAACTTACTGAGTGGCAGAAAACAGATCCAAAGAGATCTTCACAAGATCAAGTTTAAGTGTATTAAGTAAAATATAATAAGGATAAAGCAAACACTCCTGCACCTGGGTTCAGGAAAGGAATGTCACAAGTTCATGACTGAAATCATGGCTTGGAGGGAGAATATTGGATAAAGATCTTGGTGTTTTCATGGCCCGTGAGTTCATTTAGGGACATCAGTGTGAAATGGCCTTCCAGGAAAGTTCATTGGATATGGTCCTGAATCTAGAGATCCCTGGCTTGCCCACCCTCCTTAGATGAACTCTGGAGTGTTGTGATCCATTCTGTTGCTCGCAACACATTTGGAGGTCATCTGTTACCTGGAGGACATTCAGAGAAGGGCAATCAGCCTCATGTTTCACCCTAAGTCCATCTGAAGTGATTGAGGATATTAAATGTGTAGAAGAAATGGCTGGTCGGGGGTGGGGGGGGCAATTCTTCTCCCTGGAAATGATAGGTAATTGATTACGCACACCATATACCTCCAATGGGTGCTTACCTCTGAGAAGGCAACGGTGTCTTGGACTTTGATGAAAAGGTGAGGCAGCTTGGTGGTACAGAAGATGCATACTGAGCCTAGAGTCAGGGAGTTTGAATTCCAATCTGGTCTCAGACACTTAGTGGCTACGTGACACTATGTTAATAACTTAACCTTCCCCGGTCTGTAAAACGAAGACAATAATAGTACCCATTTCCCAGAGCTGTTGTTAGGATCCAAGGAGACCACACATACGCGTGTCTTTACAAACATTCGAGCCTGATATCATTATTAGTAAGAGTTAAAAGATCCATGTGAGGGTTGTTCTGTGTCTTGTGTTCCTTCCCAGAATCTCCAAGCTGGATTGAACCTCAGAGGCCCAATCCACAGGCAAACCAGAACTGGTTGCTCCCCATTCAGCACGCTGGCTGCCCCCTTTGTATTCTTCTTTTTCTGATTTTGTTTCATTCTGTGGGCTTTTCAATGAAGAAAAATCACTTCTGCTTCTTCTCTTCCTCCTCCCCTTGTGTTGGAGGTGGGGACACGGAAGAAAGAAGGACACCTAAGCCCCTGTAACATGCACAGTCACAGGAAACATTATCCACTCCCAAAAAGGCATGTCTCATTGTGCACCTTGAGCCCATCCTCACTCAAGAGGTCAGTAACAGGCTTCATCACTGGACCTCTGGCACAGGTCCTTGGGACATTCATTGTTCTTGAGTCACACGAAGTATTTGGTTCTTACTTTCTTCCTGTTTGGGGATAAAAAGTGAACTCATGGTTCCTCGTATCTCATTCTGCACCAGTTACTCCTATGACTTTCCAGCTTGTCACTATTTCTGCTGAAACATCCAGAATTGACACCAATCCTCCATGTTCTGTGTAATCAAGACACAGAAGAGGAGTCTCACCACAGCTTGCTCCTGAAAGGTCCAATGGTCTCAATCAGCCCCAAACTGGAATGTGAGTCTTGATTGTGATGTCAAACAGGGGACTCATATTGCCCTTTGTAGAACTGTATATTGTAGTACATTAAGCTGCCCAGATCTCTTTCTTTCTTTTTTTTTTTCACTTTTTTTCTTTTTTTTCTTTTTTGGAGGGGTGAAGGCAGGGCAATTGGGGTTAAGTGACTTGCCCAAGGTCACATGGCTAGTAAGTGTTAAGTGTCTCAGTTGGGATTTGAACTCAGATCCTCCTGAAACCAGGGCCTGTGCTCTATTTATTGACTATGACACCTAGCTGCCCTCTTTCTTTCTTTCTATCTTTCTTTCTTTCTTTCTTTTAAAGCTGCTGCCTCCCTCATCTTGCACTGATTTTTTAAAGTAAGAGAAGGATAAGACTTTCTACTCATTCCTATAAAACTAAATTTTATAATATTTTGACCAAATATTAGGTTATAGCTCATAATTTTCTGATAATGAACAATATTTCATTATTTAAAAAGTAAATGATCTTCCATCATCACAGGAATAACAACAGCTCGGAGTGTTGGCTTTGTGAGTCCAAAATACCAGTACTACAAATACCAATATCAGAAATCCAAGTGGGCATGGGAATATTTCAGTTAAGAAAACTCAGGCATGTGCTTCTCACACACAGTTAACACCTAGATTTACATTGAAATTTCTTTTTAGAATATCATGTAATCTGTCTCTACCCGAGTTCTCTTAAGCACCGGAAAAGTCATTCCATTTTCCATTTCTTCCAATCTCTCTGTCATACGAAGCACAGAGAACAGAGTTCCATATTTTGGTAATTAATTTCCTTAAGATAATGCTGGAAACATCAGGTTCTTTAAAATATAGATGAATTTCAAGGTGAGCCCGCTCCTCACTGTTATTAATGGCCTATGATTTATTGTGACAAGAGGCCCAATCTGAAGCACCCATTATTAGCAGGGCTTTTTATAAACTCTAATTGGCCTCTGCTATAGCAAACCTGGAAAAGGGCCATAGAGAAAATGGATTCACCTTTGGAACTGAAAAGAATGGCCATCACTAGGTGTTACAGACCTTGTACAAATAGTCAGAATTGTGTCCTTGGAAGAAGAGAGAGTCCTTCTTTAAATGTCTTTGCACATCTATGGGATCATGTTTCATTTTGGGTAGTTCATAGCACCTAAGCCTAGCTAGACAGCCCAAACAAAAGTGAACGTGTCCCAGTTTGCTTTCCCTTGGCCCTCTCTTCCAAAGACCTTCTTTAATCATTATTTGATCAGCCAGAATTGTCTGTGTATCAGTGCTGTGCTGGACACTTGGGGAGCAAGAAGAAAAGAGAGAGAGAAGGCTAAAGCATGACTCCTGGCACCTGAACCTTCCCATTTAACTTGGGAGCCAAGTAAACCATGTCAGGAGAGCAGTGTGGAGAAGCACTGGATTGGAAGAACACACTTCACAGGTGAGTTTGTGTATGTGAAAAATCACTGAACTCTGGTCACTGGGTCCACGACAAATTTGTGTTCTTACCAAATGATCTCATCTAGACCCTCATTGCAGCAAGGAGAACTTTACACTCTCCTAATCAATCCCCTGTCCCATTATCACAATGGCTTTTCCAAATCTTTTCATCCTTCTCCAACTTTCCATGGTTTCTCATCCCTCCCACCATCCCTTCTCTGCTCAGGACCTTGCCTGATATTTCATTGGGGAAAAAAAAGAGGAAACAAAACAACTGAGGCCATTTGCCATGAGATTCTCTTCTCCTCTCCCCCTCTTCTCACCTTGCTTAGACATCAGTCCTTCTATGCCCATGCGTTACCTCAACAAGGAGTCCTTCTTGCCAAAGCAAAACCTTCTACGTGCATCTTGATACATTCTCTGGTCTTGTCCAGCCCAATGTCCTTTGATCAAGCCCAACCTTTCTTTAATCCTAATTTTTGCCATTTCTACTGGATTTCCTTGCTCCCTACAAAGTTGCCCATGAATCTATTATCCTAAAAATCAACAAATGAATGAACAAAGGAATAGTCCTTCAGATGATCCAATTACTATTAGGTATTAGGTCTCATCCCACATCTCTCCTCCATGCCCAAAGTCCTTGAGAAAGCCATCTACTTTCACTGCCTCAACTCTCACTCTTCTCATTCTCACATAAACCCTGGGCAAGCTACTTCCAGCATTGGCATTTAATTGAAATTGCTTCCTCCAAATTAACAATGATGCTCTAATTGACACACTGAATGTCCTTTTCTCAATCATCATCTCTGCTGATCTTTCTGTACCTTTTGACAATGTCAATTACTCTCTCCTCCTAGAAACTTTCCTCTCTAGGTTCTCGTGATGGCATTCTCTTCTTTCTCTCCCCCTACTTATTCATCCACTCCTTTTCAGTTTCCTTTGGATGATCTTCATCCAGGTCAAACCTACTGCGGGTGAATGACCCCCACTTTCTCACTTAGTGATCTCATTAGATCCCATTGGTTCAATTATTTCTATGCAAGTAGTTCTCAGATCTATATAATCCAGCCCTAATCTTCTTCCTGAGCACTAACTTACCATCATCAACTGCCTCTCAGATGTCTTGAAACAAATGTCTTATAGGCATCTCAAACTCATAACATCCAAAAGAGAACTCATTTTCTCTCTTACAAAACCCACTCTTCTCTGAAGCTACATTATTATTATCAAGAGCATCACGATCCTCTTACTCACTGGGGCTCACCACTTTAGTGTTATCTTTGACTCCACATTCTTACCCCACATACACAACATGGTAAGATCTTACTCTTATGTCTGCAACAATAAAACAAATAAGTGCTTGCTGTATGAGAAGCAGTGTGCTAAGTAGTAGACATACAAAGAAAGGCAAACACAGCCCTTGCCTGCAAGGAGCTCATATCCTAAGGGGCAGAAAAGCATGAGAAAAAGTGTGCATGCAAGGTACTCATAATGTAAGTGGGAGATGACAACAGAGACAGGTGCTAGCAATGAGGTGAATTGGGAAGGCCCTCCTGCAGTAGGGGAGATTGGAGCTGAATCTCAGAAGCTTGCTGATGGGGGTAAGAAGAGAAAGCATTGCAGGCATGGGGGACAGCCAGGGAAAAAGCAGGTATGAGCGATGGGGAAACTTGTCCAATGAACAGTAAAGAGGCCAGTGTCATTGTATTACAGGGTACACGGAGACAAGGAAGGAGTAACAAGACAAGAAAGACAGCATGAAGGAAGGATCCAGCTTTTCAGGTCAAACAGAGGATTTTCCATTTGATCCTGGAAGTAACAAGAGCCTAAAACTTCCATGTGTGTGTCTTCTTTTCTCACCAGCATCTCCTCTCTTAGACTGCTCTCACTCCCTTCCAATCAGGCTCCTCATCTCAGGTTTCTCCACTCAGCAGTCAAAATGATTTTCCTAAAGCTTAGAGTCTGATCATGCCCCTGTTCTCCCTACTCATCAGACTCCAATTCCTCCCTAGTACCGCCAGGGCATTGAAAGCCTTTTATAATGGCCACTACCTTTCTAGTCTACTCACACTTTATTCCCTGCTCAGTGCCCTGCTCTGTGGGCCACTAAGAATGCCCTCTTTGGGGTTCCTCACATGGACACTCCTTTGCATCTGTACTGATTGTCCCCCATAACTAGGTGCACCACTTCCTGACCTCACCTCCCAGATTCTCTGACTTCCTCCAAGACTCAGTTCATATACTACCTTCCTAAGGACCCTCCCTATCATGCTCCCAACTTGCCCAGTCCCTTCCCATTATATTATCTTCCATTTACACAGACTCTCTCCTACATACATGTAGTTATTTATGTGCTGATTCTCTTATTAGGATGTAAGCTCCTTGAAGGCAGGGAATATGCATCATGTGGAAGACACATGGCCATCCTGAGCCTCAATTGACCAGTCCATAAGGCAGACATCAAAATACCCACTTTTCCTGTCTCACAAAGTTGTTGTGAGTGAGGTTCACAGTAGATACTGAGTATAACATGCTGTGAAAACTTTAAAGTATTTTATAAATGTCAATTATCAGTATAACACATTGCAAATTCACATTTCCCTCACGGCCTAAGTCTATCAAGCATACTTCAATAAGATTGACTTGGAGGGAATTCTTCAAAATAGATATTAGTTGGGTGCTGGTGATAGGGTTGCTGGCACTAGACAACACGTTATCCCTAGCTCCTTGCTGGCAAGGAGTCAGATGTGGTCCCCAACCTGATCTCTTGTCTCCAAGATGCCTTCAACATAAACTCTTATTCACCATCCATCCAACATATATCTAGTAAGCACCCACTGTTTACTAGATGCTAGAGGCACAAAGAATAATGCCAGCTATCATATTTTCAATGAGCTGGCCTCCTTTAAGGGACTGGAAATATACTTCCTCTGACTTTTCAATGGCATATCAACATCATCTTTATATCCAGAGACAAACTACCATATTAATTGCATAATCACACACTGAATGGAGCCAGCCAGTAAGCACATATTCATTAAGAACCTACTGTGAGCCAGGCACCAGGCTATGCAGTGGCACAGCTATACAATGAATGGCAAAGTCAGGATTCCAATAGTCCTTTCCAGGCACAATAATAAAATATAACAATACAAAAATGAATAGGGAAGAATGACAAGTCTATCTGGTTCATGCAGAAGGTCAAGCTCATGCCTTCAAAGTGGAGGAGGTCTGGGCAGAAAGCAACTGTTCTGAAAAAGATCTGAAGGGTCTTAGTGGATTTCAGACTCACCACAGGTCAACAGAGTGAGGGATATAGTTTTGAATAATAGAGGCTTGATGGCTTCACTGTTCTCTGCCCTCATCAGACTCATACAGAGTTAGATTATGTTCAGTCCTGGGCACCAAGATGGAAAAAAGGAACTTATGAACTGGAAAGTGTACAGAAGAGCGCAGTCAGGAGGAGGAAGTTCAAGAAGCCCTCAAATTCCTGATAGCTAAGAATCCATGAAAGGAAATGAGTATGTTTGAGATATAAGTTCGAGGTCAGTGACTTTCTTTTTATTCATTGAATACTCAATGCTTAGCACCTGTTCTGTCTCACAGTAGGTGCTTAATAAATGTTTATTGGATTGGTTCTGATAGAACTGGAATAGATTGGTTTTGGGGGAGAAGAGAAGACTCAGGGACCGGAGAAAATATAATAGAACAGGCATGTTGTAGGGCCCTGAAGGGTAAAACCAGAAGCACTGCATGAACTGCGGCTGAATGTTGGGGAAAACTTCCTGATAATTACAGGTGGCTCACAGTGGATTGGTGTCTTGGGAGGTGATTCCCCCCCCCCCACGCTCCCCCCACCCCCAAAGCCCTTCAAAACAAGGCTGTATGGCCACTTGCTACATACATCTTAGTGGATAATTCCTTTCAGTAGATGACCACTGAGGTCCTTCCCAAATTTCAAATTTTTATGTCTGAGAATCAAATGATTCACCATGGTACGCATAAAGACTCATTCTATATAGATTGCTGATGCACATGTTCCCACATGTGACTTGCTAAGTCTGGTCACTTTCCAGGTTCCAGCTTCAGTACCAGGGGTTGCCCTTCAGGCCAAGCCACCATATCCACCTGGAGCACCCTCACTTCAGCACCTTGGCATCCTCGGATAGCCTCTTCAGCAAATTGTCTTCTACTCAGTTCCACAGTGGGGGCCATGCCTACACGCCAGTTGAGGTGTATTACCAAGCCAAAACTTCATGTCTAGATGGGCAATTAGACGTTCTAAATGAAATCCTCAGCAAATGTTTTCAAATGTGCCTGATTCAAGTGACTAAGTGAAAACTTCTGAAACATCCTGGATTCTTTTACTGTGATGAACAGGAAACCACTGTGTCATTCCATAAAATGATGACACATCTGAAAACAAGCTCAAAGCATTCCTTTGTGTTTGGTTTCTTCAGGTTGGAAGACACAACAGCTTCCATTTCTTTTCTACAGAATTTTCCCCTACAGGTAAATTCCATGGGAAATTCACACAACAATTTGATAACTGTCAGCCCAAGCCCTATAAGTAATGTTTCTATGGAAGGCAAAGCCTCTGGGTCTCATTTATTTAGATGTGAAGGTAAACAGCACCAAAGAACCCTGATGCCACTCTGACAAAGTGTGCAGGTAGATTGATTGGTTAAGGAATCTCAGACATGTTTTATTACCGTACAGACATGGCCCCTGATGTGCCCCAAGTATCAGTAACCACAGGCATCTCAGCTACAGGGAGCGGAAAAGGGCTCTGGAACAACTCACATGAAAATGGCTCCTAAGGGAAATCCAGACCCTGGACTATAGTTTGCCCTTTAAATTAAAAGTCGTTGTAGTGTTTGCATCAAAAATAGAGTCCCTATCTATAGCCATCCGTACGAGGATGATGCTAGATGACCCAAAAGTCTGAGTTCAATTTATAAGATTTTGTAACTAGAAATATAGATGTAGGTATAGGCATAAGTATAGCTTTCACACTTTACAGAAAATGATAAAGCAGATTCTGGTAATGATGCATACCAAGACAGTGAAGGCAAGAGACAAACTCCCTCCCTTCTGGCCAACATGGACAGGAAGGGGTTACCTTCTTGGTGAGGGAGAGAGATGGAGGAGTGTGAACCCATTTCTTCCATGCGTCCTCCAGAGAAAGCTCTGATTTACTCTGAAAAGCCCCAAACTCCAGGAAAGAAGGCCATGTGGCTCATTCCCAGCAATAATGGGGTATTGTCCTTAAACTGAGGCATCTGTCAAAAAAGGGGAATGCTGCCTCCTCCCCATTTCACCAGCTCCCCCCAATGCCCTGCTGCCTCACAAACCACAGCAGAAGAGTTCAGCATGCTGCTCAGTTATGGAGACAACCACATATGGGGAAAATCAAAGGCAACACTGTTTTCTTCCATCCATTTACAGACAAAGACCCAGTTCCCCTCCCTCATTCACAAAAATGTAGAAGCATTTGTGACATGGTGTCTTTGCCATTGCACAAAGGTTTAGCCACCATCTGGGCACCTACCGGCTGTTGAATTTCTCTGGATGTTTCTCTCTCATAATGTGGAATCTGTGGGCAATGGAGGCATCCTAAGAGGGAAAAAAAAATCTAATGTTAAATACTGTTATGGAGAAATGGCAGAATCAAAAGCCAGAGTCTCAGCTCCCGGATGCCACAGGGCACCCTTCTACCTTTGGACACTAGGCAGGAAAGGGTCAACTCAGGCTAAGAGGCTTTACTATTACACACCTTTCTCAGCATTTTTTGAAAAGCCAGATTTTCAGTCCTGAGATCATTTCTGTTTCAAAAATGTCTGTAATTTCCACCCCTTTCAAAATTTGAACTTGCTTTCCAAATTACAGCCAGCACACAGACAAGCATATTCCTAAAATGTATTTGGGGAGGTTGTTAAATGAATATTCACTAGATTGTCCAAGGTGGGGGAAACCACATATGGAAACCTCTGGGTCACTGGTTGCTTTGATACATAGATAAATAGATAGATAGATAGATAGATAGATAGATAGATAGATAGATAGATAGATAGATAGATAGATA
>CM053585.1:547680844-547723919 GCA_028646515.1 Pseudochirops corinnae
TATACTTTCAAATATCCAAGGGTCCTCAGAGTCACGTAGCCACTTTAACAAAGGGCCTAGGGGCAGGGAATATCTTTAGATTCCCATAACAGGGGGCACCTGTATCAATGCATCAAGAAGGCAGATGGATGGTCAAGGGCAGAGAACTACTACAAGTTGAGCTTGTCTCTGACATGAAACATGTGGGGAATGAAAGAAGCTGGAAATACAAATGGGAACCCAATTATAGAGAGGCTCAGATGCCAGACTGAGGGCTTTGTGTTGGATCTCAGAGACAACAGGGAGCACCAGAAAGTGTTTCAGGAGGAGAGGGATGGGCTCCAGTGATTCTCATAGGATTTCCCCTAAATCTGTTATAGTTTCAGCTCCATTTTCAGTCAAGGTCCATTTCATTCTTCCAAACTACTTCCTCTACCACTGTTTCTCAGAAATGTCTCTTCCAGTGTTTTGCAGAATGGGAAGGACTCATCACTTAATCTATGAGAAGGAGGGTTAGTGTCCTGGGCATATTTTTCAAGAAACCTTTTAGGATGAATATACATAATTCCTCCAATAATTCCCAATGGGAGTTGACCGTTGTTTACTTTCCTGTGAAAGAACATAAATGCACACTTGAATGCCTGCTTGGTTGGAGATCAATGTGTGTCTCCAGTTGCTAGAGGCTGTAGGATGTAGCCAGCCTGTTCCACCAGAAACATCAGCGTTCAGACTGATGGACCACCCCACAGAAGAGTCAGCCTTGTGGTATGGAGGCCAGAAAGCAAACACATAAACAAGGAGAATTTCAGCTATGCCAAGAGGTATGGCTTCTAGGAGTCAGAAGGCCACAGTCCTCATGCCTTAGTTAAACTGCAACTGGAGGTCAACCACTTTCTGGTGCTATGGATTAGAGAGCTTCTGGGTAAGTGGGAGATTGTCAGAGGAAGTCTGCCAGGATGGTGCTGGGCTGCAAGCACTGGGACAAAGGGCGTCAGTAAGTCACCAAGCACTTTTTACATACCTACTATGTGTCAGATCCTGTACTGACGTCTAGAGATACAATAAAAGGACAAAACAACAACAAACATCGTTCCTGTCCTCAAGCAACTGACAACTAGGTGGGAGAATAAATATAGAGTTCTGAGTTTAGAGTCCAGAAGATCTGAGTTCAAATCCTCCCTCAAAGACTTGCTAGTTGTGAGACCCTCAGAAATCATTCAGCTTCAGTTTCCTCATTGTAAAGAAGGGAGTCAGACTCAGTGGTCTCTAACCCTGCCAGATCGATGTCTGTGATCTTAGGACTTTCTGATGCGGGAGAGAACATGGAAGTAACTACACACTAGATGTTTGCAGGACAACTGGAAGATAATTTCAGGAAAAAAGACACAAGCAGTGGTAGGGGGAGAAGGAGATTGGGAAAGGCCCATTGCAGAAGGTAGGACTGAGCTGCCTTTTGGCAGAAGCTAGGAAAACTAAGAGGCAGGGTGAGGAGGGCGAGAAGAGGACCACTCTGCAGAGGGATAGCAAGAAGGTTGTTGGAAGAGCTGGATGGCAGGTCCTTGAAGAAAAATACAATATGAGAAACTGAGACGTGTCTGTAAGGGCCAAGTGGAGGACTTCATATTCCATCTTGGTGCTTATCAGAAGGCACTAGAGGTCATTGCATATAGGAAGCTCTAAATGGGTACATTTGGAATTAACAAAAGGGAAACTCTAACAATTAAGGTTTTGCCCAAATGGAATGGCTTCCCTGAAAGGCAGTGAGCTCCTGCTCATTGGAGGTCTTCAAACAAAGTCCATATGGCGCCCTATAGTCGGTAATGCAGAAATGATGCTTCTTTTTTCATGTATGGACTGGACTAAATGACCCTAGGTTCCCTGCCATCAATTAAATTCTATGCATCTGTGATATTCTAGACAGCATAGAGCAGAAGTCAGAGTGAGCTGGGCCAGGCTTATACTGCCTCCACAGAGGCTAATTACGATAAGCTAGTCTCCTCTCTCAGGTGATCCCATGGCATAGATAATTGGATCTAATTACTAATTGGATCAATGTCTTATTCTTCTACCTCTGGGGCACCAAGTAACAGCTCCTCTTTGTAAGTGAATCTCTGACAATACTAACATGCTCAGGGTTATTTTTTTTCCATTGACCATAATTAATTCTAAAACCTAAAATTTCAGCAGCTGATTCACACATGCATGGTGGGAGTAATGAAAATACACATGAAACAGTGCCTTGTTGGCCATCTGGGCTAATGTTCTCCATGAGTCTGTATGAATAATTCTGTTTTGACTTGGGGGCACTCTCTCCTTGGAACACTATTTGTCTTAGCTGTTTAGGGGAGCCAATCGGCACTCAGGAAGAGACCTCACTAGAAACTTAGCTGTTGTAGAAGCTTATTGATCAGAAGAAAAGAACGGAGTCTATGCCACATAGCAGTCTCTGGCCCTGGTGGATGCAGCCACAGCAGGTCCTGAATCTGCAGGCCAGTCGGCCCCCCCTACATTTCACATGCCTGGTTGCTTATGTGCTGAGCCATCTCTAAGCAATTTGGATGTGTATGGGGGTGGGGTGGCAGAGGATTGGAGCTCTCACCCTATGTGCCAAGCAGCACTGTGCCCCTGGTGGAGAGAAACTGTATGCCCTGCAGGAAAATACTGTGAGTGTACCTAAGGGGCCTTCTGACATGGTTTTTTCTTCTTAAGCAGAAACATTAAGGAGAGGCTAACTTACCATAAGAGAGAAATTACTCTTATCTCTGTGATAAGCTAAAAGGAGATAACATTTATAAAGCATTCGACAAACCTTAAAGTGCTAACTGCTATTACTATGATTATAATGGCTACTGATGATAGCGACCATCCTCATCACCGTAGTGCTGTAGGATTCAAGGAAAGTGAATTCCTAGTTTATAAAAAATAAAAGAAACCTAAGTGGAAAATCTATACTTAGAGCATGGATCTTGAGTTACTCATTCTCCAGTGGCCCTGGAACTTCCTTAATTCTGTGTCCTCTTCAGTGATGCAGATCACAGCCCATCTCTGTCTGCTTCTGCAAGCCCCATGTGATTGTCACTCATGCCCTCCCATTCATTGACCACAGGGGCACACACACACACACACACACACACACACACACACACACACATATGCTACAAGCCCTCCTCACTTTCTCCCTGTGTCACATGGGTACCAGTAAAGCTCTTCAGATTTCTGACTGTCTCTTCTTATTGTCCCAGAATCAGCCCATTTTCTCTTCCTTTCACAGTCCCTTGATGGCATCCTTTACTCCTCTTCTTTGGAGGTCCTTGTTGGTTCTATGTTGCAGTGGTTCACACCCCTCCATGCACCCTTCCATCTTCTGGGGGGCGGTGTATGCCTTTTATTGTGTGTGTCCATGATGCATCATATCTCATTTCCTCCACAGTAACACTCCAGTTTAATTGAGGATTGAAAAGAAGGACCCTAACTATCATAGGAGTATTTCATAGAATCAGTGAAGCAGAACTACTCCTGCCCTCCCCACTGTTGCTCCTGAGAACCACAAACTTGGGCTGTATCATTGAAACAATCTGATCCAATTCCTGGCTGCAGCCTGAATCTGCTCTACAGCACTCCCTTCAATGGGGCCATCCAATTTTGCTTCAATATCTCTAAGAATGGGAAAGTCACTTTCTCACAATTCAGTTTGCTACATCTTAGACAGGTTCAATCATTGGAAAACTTTCTCTGTAAATTGAATCCCCAGTTCCTTCCATAGTACTTCTAAACATCTGTCCCGGCAATGACCTTGTGGCCAAGGAGAAAAAAAAATGGAATGCCTTCTCTACAAAAAAAGCTGAATAAATCATTGAAGACACAGGTTGTATTCACACTACCCTCCCTATGATTTCTTCTTTTGGAGTTAAACAGCCTTTGTCCTGGTTTTTGTGGGACAGTTTCCTTATGCTCATCTCCATATAGGCATACTTCATCTGCTCTCACAAAGTATTTTGTAACTAACTCTATACTATTTATTCCAAGTTGCTAATCAAGAAAGTTAACATAATTAACAAAATATATAAAAATAAGGTTTTTATATGAGATATATAAAGGACTCATTTTTGTCATGGCTTTTAATACATAAGAATGGAAATATCCAATTGCTTTTAGTGGTAGAGATTAAGATGTTACTTAGAGTGGTAGTAACCCTTTGTAAAAAAAAAAAAAAAATTGTATCTACTGTATGCTGGATATTGGAGATATGAAGCAAAAGCAAAATGATCCCTGCCCTCAGTGGTCTCATATTCTCTTGAGAGGCATACACCAGAAACACAAACATATGAAAGGTAGGTAATTGGAGAACAGAGAATACATTCCTCAACCTGGCAAGGTGGCAAACCTAGGGATCAGGCAAAAGTGGGTCCCCTTGTGATTTGAGGTGCCATGTTTCTCCAGTCCTCCACATGGCTTGCCAGGTCCTTTTTCCTATAAGCTTTCATGTCTAAGGTCATAGAATATTTATCCGGAATATTAATTTGAGATGAGATATTCACAAGAGAGACTGGATTGTTGTTTCTAGTATAGGCTAAAACATCCTAGAATTGTGACAGAAATACTCACCTAACCCAGAGTTACTCACCAGGTTAAAAATTCTTTACTTCCTTTGACTTGCAAAGAGACAGACTAACCCACCCTATTTCTGTGGCATTTAAAGATTGGGCTGAGGAAGTTCCAGCGAGTGTTATTGTCCCCATTTTAAAGGAAAGTAAACTGAGACCTGGAGAAACAAAGGCACTTGCCCAGGTCTATGTCTCTGACATACAGGACTCTTGGTTGGGCCCCTTCAGAGCCCAGGTCAGTCGAGATTTTTACTACAAAGGCAAAACAGGTTTGCTGTGCTAAACAACACTAATGGCAACAATGCAAACCCATCCTTTTTTAAAAAATCAGGCAGCTTTATCCAATAGTAATACATCAGCCCTTTGGCAGAAATGAGATTTCTCATAATTGGCAGAAAGTAAAATGAATCCAAATGAGCTCAGCTCTGCTGACTTCCTTTGATTGCTCCAACACGTCTCCCATTCTGGATACTCTCTGCTTCTCTCTCTCTCTCTCTCTCTCTCTCTCTCTCTCTCTCTCTCTCTCTCTCTCCCTCTCTCTCTCTCTCTCTTTCTCTCTCTCTCTCTCTTCTCTCCTCTCTCTCTCTCTCTCTCTCTTCTCTCTCTCTCTCTCTCTCTCTCTCTCTCTCTCCCTCCCTCTCTTTCTCCCTCTCTCTCTCTCTGTCACACACACACACACACACACACACATACACACACACAGTGTCTATCAAGAGGACAGTTCCCTGCAGAATCTTAGTAACCAAAAACATTATGACTTACCAAGCAGTTGTCCTGCTGGTTCAGACCTTGGGCAATCTTGCTGCCCCTGAAGTGTGGGCTGGTCACACTAGAGCTGGAATGCTGTTTTCAACTCTGGGTGCCTGATTTTGTTTGTTTGTTTTTAACAAGCATTTATGTGTCAGGCACCATGTTAAGCACTTTACAGACTTCATTTGGTCCTCACGCCACCCCGGGGAGTAGGTGCTACTATTATCCCCATTTTGCAGATGAGGAAACTGAAGCAGACAGAGGTCAACTGACTTGTACAGGGTCACACAGCTAATGTCTGAGGCAAAATCTGAACTCAGCTCTTCCCAAATCCCAACTTCCCAAGCCATTGTTCCATCTAGCCTGACACCGGCCTAAACTAGAGGTGAGGAACCTGTGGCCTCAAGGCCTGGAAGGATCTCTTGGGTCCTTTGCCATTTTCAGAGTTTATGATTCTAAGTCAAAAATCTGCATCTGCCCCACCACAAATAGGCCCTGACTCATTATATGACGTTCCATTCCTAAAATCAGCAATCACTGAGAGCAAGGAAGATGGATTTCTGCAAAGGCCTCCACTCTTCAAACTCTTTAACTCAGGTTTCAGGGATGAGATGTGAGGCTCTTCCAACCCTCTGTGCTGTCTGTTAGTGGAGGGCATTGGGTGCCTGATTTTAAGGGGATCATCAAATGGCAGAGCGTGGAGAGGGCCACGAGACTAGTGAGTAGTTAATGCTTAATCAATGGTTAAGTAAATGATCAAGTTACTGTTGTGTGGAATCCATACCTATTGCCTTAATATTTCTAGCTTCTGCCTGCAGCTTCTGCAATTTCAGTGAACTAAAGAGCAGGATGAGACAAACAGTCAGAGTGAGGATGTAACTCAAAAGAGAAAAGATTAAAGGAAATCACCAAACCCAAATACCTTCAAAGTTATCCTGGGTCCAGAGGTTTAGGAAAACAACCACCAGCCACCAGTCGAAGTGACCTGAGGTGCAAGTGATGGTCCCAGCTCCAATGCAGCCTCTGCCACAAAGTCCACCAGGGCTTGTCTTGTTTGAGTCATGGCCCCTCATGGCGGGGTGATGCAATGAGACACCTTTCCTTAGAATAATGCTTTCAGATGCTTAAAGTATCTGGAATTACCCAACTTGAGTTCTGAAAACATATTAACAAAACAAACAAAAGGAAAAGCAAAACAATTTCATCACGAGAGCCCCTGATTTAGACCTCGTATAGCCCTTTGCTTCGCATTAGATAAATGCACTTACCGTGTGATGTGGATCATTAGATTCATCTCCATTGGGTGTTATCTGCCTGCTGCTATAGGCTTCATTAATGCAGAGGCCATTGCTTTTCCAAATATTCCTTCTCTCTCAGCACCTAGTTACCATGTATCATACAATAAATGTTCACTGAAAAACACCCAGTGGAATCAGGCTTAACGTAACTGTCTAAATAGAGTTTCTGATAAGAGGATAACAGACTCTTCACGACTGGGGGCACGAGGCAGAGGCTGGAGGACCATCTGTCAGGGATACCGACCCTCAGAGGAGTTGGCAAAAGATGACCAAGAAGGTTGATGTCAGTGGCTGATGCTATCATTCTGAGAGCCTGTGCTTTTTTCATGAACCAAAGGAAAAACCACCCATCCCCAACCTTGATTTGGCTATATGTGGCTGGCAATCTCCATGATCAGCTAGATTTAAATCTCCTCTTTCCCTGGAGGCTAATCACCTTTTTCTCACTGAAGTCAAGTTTAACAGGCCACAGAAAATAGTTCCTCATCAAAAAAAAAGTGGGACTCCTTCCTGGCATCCACAAAAACCCTGAGCTTGTCCAACACATAAGTGAGTGGGAATCTCAGCTTATTTATTTTCGCACTGACCAGTATCTTAACATATGCCTAGTGTCCTATTCTAGAATGCAAATGACAAGCTCAGGAGGCCATGTGGCATCTAGCACAACACCGTGAGGTACTGATTGCTCAATAAAGATTATATGGGCTGATTTTTATTTTACTAAACCACTCTCATTAGAATAAAATAGATTTCAAAATCATAGGATCTTGGTCTTGGAGACCTCCCAGAAACAGTGGGGAAGTGACAGAAAGAGACAGAGAAACAGAGACAGAGACTGAAAGAGGGAAAGAGATGAACAGAAAGAGGCAGAGAAAAGGAAGGAGAGGACAGGAGGCAGGAGAGGGGAAGAGGGCAAGGGAGAGGATGAGGGGAATTCTCTCTGAACTCCTCTGTCTTGAAGATTCTATGAATTTGAAATCTCTGCTCCTCCCTTCCCCTTCCTCCTTCCCTGCTCTGAAACCAATCCTAAAGTCAAGACATGTCAGCATCTCCCCTTGGGTGAGGGGAGATGAGTCCCCTTGCTTACTTGAGGCCTAAGCATCTTTACTTAGCAAGATCATTGTTGGGACATCATGATTGTAAGGTAATTAAGAACCACAACCCTTTATTTTCTTGCTTTCCAACACTTCAATGTGGGTCCCATCCATACCAACCAATGTTTCTTAAGCACCTATTATGTGCAAGATTCTGTGCTGGGTTCTGAGACTATCCAAATGGCGTCCATCCAGAGGCCACACCTGGGACTGCTAGAGTAGGGTCCAGGATACCTAGTGGAGGAGTCAGCCCTCTTAGCAAAGGGAGTCAGAAAAGGCTTCATGTCATCCACTGGCAGTCAAAAGGGGCAGTTGGAGCCAAGCAGCCCATGGCAGCTAAGCACAATGACAGTCAAGATTCAAGCTGCGCATCATGCCGCTTTGGATTCAGTGGAGACTTCAGACACCACCTAGTTTAAGTCAATTCGGTTTGATCCAGTAAGCCTTTACTAAGTGCCTATTGTGTGCAGGGCAACAAGACAAAGAAAGGGGTTTGAATCACCACTGTGACTGCTTCCTGCATGGCAGCACCTCTGCCTCACAAAGGAGCCCCTCCACTTGGACACCACTTAATGACTGGGTGGGTTTTGTTTTTCTGCTTAATGGGTTCACATCAGAGACCATGGCTTCAAGGTCAGCCTGTCTTACTCGGATCACTCACGATTCTCAGTGGAGTCCCTCCCCTTCTGATTTCCTTATTTTTCTCAGAGTTGTCACATTGTTCTTGCTAGACCACAAGATTAAATGTTTTTGCTTTTCATTGATTTTTATCCTGTATTTTACAGTCTCACTTCTCTAGCTCCTGCCCGTTGCTTTGCTGCCTCGTGCCCTGCACTGGACTCCTATCAATGACCTCCTAAATGTCCCTGTCTCTGCCTCCAATCCCCTGCCCGCACTACACTGCCCTCAGGCAGGTCCTCACACAGTAACGAATCCTCATGCCATGCCTCCCCTTTAAAGCCTTTATCAACTCCCTATTACCCTGTGGTTGAGTCTCAGCTCCTTAGCCTCCCCCTCCAGGCCTTCTCAGGTTAACTGTCCCCCAGCTGCCTTTCCCAGCTTCCCCCCCCTTGAAGCCCCATTAGCCTTGCAGGAAACTCCAGTTCTAGACCATAGGTCCTCAGGTCCGTGTTAGAAATTTGGGCTGTCCCAATATTTCTTATAACACTTTAACTTTTTACAACGTCTCTTCTGCTCGGTTATCATAGATTCTTCTAGCCTAAACGTGGGCTTTACCCCCTACCTACCTAAAAAAATAAGCTTCCTTGAAAATATTCCTTTGTGTTGAGAGTTCTCCCATCTTTTCCATCACCCAGGGCTGAAATGAAGTCACAGCGTCCTTCATATTTATTTTTTCTTCTTACCCTCAACGCTACCACTACCCAAACACTGGACATCTTTGACTCCTTTCCCCTTCTCTACATTTCTGTGATCCTTCTTAGCCTAGTCCAGCTTGGCTTTGTGCTTTGGTTGTGTTGGGCCAGTAACTTGGAAGGAGGAAGAATATTGTTGTCCAGAAAATCATTAGCAGATTTTAGTTTTCCACATGACCTTTCTGGGAGGTAGAGTAGGACAGAGATTAGTACCCCCAGTTTACAGATTAGGAAACTGAGGACCAAAATAATGACGTGACTTTCCTAAAGTCACAGAGTTTATGACTATCAGACCTGAGATTGAACCCCAGATCTTCTAACTCTAAAAATGTTCCTTATATTCAGCCATAAAAGAAACAGGACAGGAGCCGCACGAAGTAGAAGCCACTAAGCCCAGGGCTTGCCTTCTCCTCTCCTTTCAGCTCTCCGGTCCATGTTGTGGGGGCCCTTTAGAATGTAATCTCCCTGAAGACAGGGCACATATTTCTCTTTTTGTTGTGGTTTGGATTTGCACCCCCAGTGCTTAGCATAGCCCATGAAACACAACAAGTACGGCTTTAACTGGGTGTGAGTTTCTTTGGTTCATTTCTCTAGACCTTCATCTATCCCGGTCTTCATTTCCTGATCCCAAGACTTGCTTTGTTTTCCTTCACACACATCTGACCCCAGGTGCAGGGGAGGGCCCAGGGGTGTAGGGCAGCTTTCAGCAGATCCCAGATTGGGTGGCCATGGGACATGAATTATTGTGTGAGGCTGAGGGCAACCTGAGCATAAGTGAAATGAGCAGTAAAGAAGTAAGCTGCCAATGGTTGAAGTCCAAGAAAGATGAGGAAAACTGAGGTTTCAGCCTTGTGGAGTAGGCAGGAAGGGCTGGGGTCAAGGACACACATAGAAGTGTTGGCCTTGAGAAGCAATGGGGACCCCTCTTTGGAAGAGACCCTGGGAAAGCAGAAGTGAGGAGCACTCTAATCTTGTCAGAATAGACAAGCATGATTAATACAGAAAATTCCAGAAAGACACTTCTGCAATCATGCAAACCAAACGAGGCAGAATCATCAGAAGGGATTTCCCAATGACAGACCTCAAAAAGTAACCTATTTATGTCTAATGGTGGTTGTCTCTAGGGGAGTGATAGGAGATTGGAAAAAAAAAGATAACTTTACTATTTATTTAAAAGAAATAGCAAGTTGTATCTAATACATTTGCAGTTTCATGCACAATCATCTTTTTTATTATACTGCGTTATGGAAATGCTTGTTTTATTCCATGAATTAAAAATAAAATAAATAAAACAATTCAAAAAAGGGAAAAAACTGAAAACTAATGGGAACTTGCAAGGAGTGACAGAAAAGTTATAGTTCTTTAAAGTGCAAAATTAATTTATACATAAATATTCAAAAAGGAACTATGCTTGTACGTGTCCGATGTTAAGCATTTAATAAAACATTTAATTTTTTTAAATGAACCAAAGGTCAGGGCATTGCCATCTCTAAAATTCTTGTGGGGATTTCTTTGAAAATATCTCCTGGGCTCTGAGTTCGAGGATAATTTAAAGTAATTAGTGAAAGTTTGATGAGCCTCAGATTTGTCTGTTCAAATCATATTTTGCAAAGAAGTAGCAGAAAAAAAAAAACACCGTCATAATTTGCATTTGGTTGCCATTTCTCTATGTACCTTCCTCACAAAGCTTTTGATTTCCCTCCAATTTTAAAATATGCCCAAAGAAAGTCATCACAATTTATTAATTCTATTTACTGTGGCTTCCGTGGACAGAAATCAAAGAAGAATCTGAGGTGCTTAGAGGCCCAGGCCCTGAAGACCTTGGAAGATACTCCCCACTCAGGGCTGCCCAGCTAGAACTGGACCTTGGGAGCTCTGGCCAATAAACTGTGGACTCGTGGCAGCATTTCAGTCCCTGGCATTTCAGTCAGACCTGGGGCTGGGGCCAGCAGAGGGCTCTGGTGTGCATGTGTCCACTAAGGTGATCAGGGCGTGCTCCAAGGGGCTTTCCTGTAGGAGGCAGAATCCTTCTTAAGTCTGGATTTCATCATGGACATTTGGGGAGATGTTAACATCCATCATCCCTTTCTTTGCCAATTGGAGCTTTATTTGCCTTTGAATGCCACCCAGATTGAACTGTGTGTGTGTGTGTGTGTGTGTGTATGTGCATGTGTGCTGGGCAGGTCAGAGGCCATCTGTGCACTCAGAGCACACCCACTAATTAAAGAACCTAGGGTCCCATCTGCTGAACTTCCTCACTTGGAGTCTGGCATCTGAAAGGCATTTTGTTTTAGTCAGACTCCAAATCAAGGGGTTTCCCCCCTGTCTAATCCCATCACTACCAATAACACCAATGCTGACTTATCTACTAGATTGTGACTCAGATGTAGAGCCAGGGATGTGTCCTCACCTAATGAGCATGGGTCCCAGACTGAGAGTTTGAGATCCAGGGAAACAGAAGTGTGAATCTCCAGAGATGCGGGTGGGCCCCTGACCTCCCTTCAGGACCACAAGGCTCTTATCTCCCTCACTCTGTACAGTTTTCCTTGAAGGGGACTGAATGTCTTTGTAGAATCATATTAGAAAAATACATGGTGAATAAATGGTTTGCGATTCAGGTCTAGGATGGTTTGTTTACCCCTCGCATTCTTACCCAGGTTTGGAATATTAAGAAATTACTGTTCTCTATGAGTAAAAGTTTGACATTTTCGACACTGGGCTGGTGTCAGATCCTACAGTGAATACATGGGCTGGTAATCCCTCACAAAGAATAGTTTGGCCGTAATTTGGGGTTCTGTGGAGTTCCCTTTTAGAATCATTTGGCTAGGCTACTTTCCATCTTCCTTGGAGTTATGTGCTGGGCAAATCTCTGGAATGGTCCATTGTGTGGGAGGGTTTGATAGGAAACATATTTGCTTCTTACAGTTTAAAAAGCATTTAATTCTGCCATTTGTACTTCATGATCCAACACAATGAATGCTTAATAAACCGTTCAAGAAACTGTGGGAAGTTAATTTTAATGTGTAATGGTGTGAGGGGGTCTTCTCTCTTTGCTTCCTACAACGAAGCTTAGCACAATTTTATTTGCAAAGATGATGGTTATTTAATAAAGTGACAAACTGTCCCACTGATAGGCTACATTAATTTGCTTCCAAAGCTGTTCCTTGTGTTCCATAAGAAGGTGATAATTAGCTTTGCAGATTAGAATGATGCGCTCCCACCACTTGGGTGGATGCTTGTTAAACTATATTTTCCCCTTTAGATAAACTTCAAAATAATTAAAACCTGTAAAAACTATTTCTCTACATGGTCTTTAAAATGAATCCTGCTAAGCTATCACGGTGGTCTTAAGCCAACAGGCCTCTTGTAAAGGTTAACATTTGACAAAGACTATGAGGAGTGATTAACTCATCAGTGAAAGCAGGAGGATTAGGCTTTGCTGGAACACCTACAAGCCAACCCCAGGCTCATTCATATCCTGATTTAATTTCTTCCACTGTCATTACTGATTGTACCATTTAATTTTTGATAAGTCGCATGAAATCATCTTGTATGTGTAAATTAACACCCTCAATTTTCATTGCTGTCGAGAGTACAAAATATCGTCAAGGATACTGCAAGTGATTACATTTCCATATTATCCTTACATTAAACACGAATTAAATGAATTTATCGATGCCACAGCCGAGTGCCTAAGAGCACCATATAATAAGAATGTTTTTAATTTAGAACAGTAAAAACACAGTTTATAAAAAAAATAAACATGGAGTGATTTTTTTTTAAGCCCAATCCTTTCATTGCCTTGGGGCTGGCAGGGGTACATTCCCTGAATTTGTTCAACCATCTTGTAATTCCTTAAAGCCTGTCTGCTTTATGTTTGCATAACTAACGGGAAATCCTTTTCCTTTAGAGTCTGACGATATTTAAAAAAATAATTCTTAAAATCTATTTCTTGTACCAAAAGATGGAATACTCTGCCTTCAGCAGACAGACACACAATGTGTGAAGTGGTCTTACTGAATTATTTTAATAGGATTAAGAATGGTTTAGAACACAGGATACTCAGAGCTGGGGTTTCAGATAAGTGAAAAGTCACTTCCGTTGTAAGAGAGGTCGCCATAAAGAGATGGGGTATTAGAAAGGTGCTTACTGAACTTTTAAATAAAGATTGCTAAGTAATCGCATGAATTCCACCAGAATGTATCATAGCAAATTCACGTTCTTTCTGTGTTAGAATTACAGTTCATCCCATTTTGTGTTTGATGAGGAAGACATGTGAGCTTATTTCCCTGTTTGGGCTAAGACCAAAGTTAGTTTTAAGGACTTAGAATTGTTTGAATGTTCATACTCAAAATATAGCCATTAATGATTCAGTGCCCTTTGGTAGGAGGTCTCCAGTAGAGTGACCCAGGGATCTATGCAGAGTTTTATGCTATTGGATAACATTTTTATCAATGACCTGTATAAAATTGTGGCTCACAAGCTCATCAGAATTTGCAGATGACGAAAAACTACATCACTTGACAAAGTCAGGACCTGAAAAGTTCCTCACCAGGGATCTAGTTCATTCAACTCAAACAGATTTTAAACAAGTGCCTTATTTAGAGCACAGTCCTAAACCCTTTGACAGATACTCCTGAGCATCATGGGGGATGGGATACGTGGGGCACCTTGCTCCCCATTACCTTGGGCCAGTCATTCTGCACAACGGGGACCCCCTCAGTCTCCTCATGTGTCAGACAAGTGCCAGGATGGGCTGATTTGATGTCCCTGCAGTTGTAAGTCTGACCTTTTGACTCAAAGGAATATCTCTTGAAGACAGTAGTCACATGTTGTGCTTGGACAATGGGAGTGGCAATGGGGGCCGCTAGGAAGTACTTGATGATTCAGTGGAAAGAGCACTGAAGTGGGCATCAGGAGGATCTGAGTTCAAATCCTGCCTCTGACTGCCTCATGGTATGAACCTAAATGAGTTGCTTTATTTCTCTGAATCCCTTTCTCATCTCTAACATAGAAGTGACAGTAATGGTACGAAGGCCCAGGTTTGTACTGAATGTGCAATGTCCTCAATGCATCTTTCATAACATAAGGGGCCTTGTCTGTCTATGAAGATGATGCCAGTGTCAGTGATGGTGATGATGTGATGATGATGGCAATGGTGATGTTGTAGAACGGGAGGAAGGTCCCACCTCCACTTGTCTTCTTCATGTGTTTCACAGAATCAAAGATTCTGAGATGCACCGAGCTCCCCAGGGCCTGCTCCAAACTGATCCATTCCTCCTTGGCTTCCCACCAAAGACCTCACTTCATACTTCATCCCGACCAAAAGAATTGGAGGCTGTTCACTGAGAGCTTCCTCATCTCATCTCAGCCCCAAATCTTCCACCATCTCTTCCTTAACTCTGCTCTCAGATGAAGAGGTATACCATCTCCTTGCCAAGGCACAACCATTTAGATGAGCCTCTGATCTCCTCTTCTCTTTTCTCCCCTCCTCTCCCCTCCTCTCCTCTCCTCTCCTCTCCTCTCCTCTCCCCTCCTCTCCTCTCCTCTTCTCTTCTTCTCTTCTCTTCTCTCTCAGCCCCTGCTGACTGCAGACTATACCATGACTTCTCTGTCTTAAAAAGCCTCCCTTAATCTAACCATAACCATTAGCTCTCATTTCTTATTTACACTGCTCTTTCTTGGTTCTGCTCTCATATCTGACTGTTCCTTCTATCAGCTCTTTTGCTGATTCTCCATCCAACTTCTATGAGCAGCCCCTAGGGCTTTACCTTCGCTCCTGACTTTTTGCTTCAAGATCTACTTGGCCATTTTCTAAGCTCCCACAAATTCAGTTACCATCCTCATGCAACTGAGCCTCTTACATATGACGTCCAACCTTGGTCTCTCTCCCAAGCTCAAGTCAGGCATCTCCAGCTGCTTCTTGGACATTGCAACTGACTGGCCTCAAGGCATTTAAAAATGACCATGTCCAAAAAAGAATCGCTTCTCTTTCACTCAAAATTGTTCTCTTTCCAAACTTCCTTATTGCTACTGAGGGCACAAGCCCTCCGCCCACAGTTCCTAGGCTCTCATCCTTGATGTTGCCATCCTGCCTTGGCTTCCTGTGCCCCAGAGGCATGCTGGGACATGTCTAACAACTGGTTCTTCGGGGAGGAAAGTGCACTTTTCAGTTTAATATCTTTTATTAACATTTTATCCATTCCTCTCAAGTCTAGACAATCAATAAAACTTGAAATCAAACCCTGATTCATCACATTTTCTGATTTCTGACGTGTTAGTTCTGAAGACAAATATTTAACTATTAGCTCTGCTGGGCCCACCAGCTGTCTATTTTGATGTCACTAGTGATTCACATCTTGTCTCCACCAATGGACTGTGAGTTCATGGAAGAATAATTTTATCTTTTTTTTTTTTTAAATACTAAGTATTTAAAATAGGAAGCGCTATTACCTAGATAACACAAAGGAACCAATGAACCCAAAATATTAGAGTCTAAAACATCTACTTTTCAAAGTCTTTTGAAGTATTGTTAGAAATAATTTACCAATGGAAATGCAAATTGGCAAAGGCCACCAGGCTCTTATTAAATGGGAGCTCCCCTGGCTCCACGCTGAGCAGTGACAGTCTAGGTCCAAAGTCTCTCAGCCAGAGTTTTTAAGCTTGTTGGTGTATGCTGGCACCTCAGGAGAATTAACCATTATGTATCTGCAGGTTTTGAAAAATAGGGATTAAGTCGACTTACAGGGATACAGGCTATTTTAATTCCATGGGACAATTCTTCTAATTCAGTTCCATGATCTACTCACTCGCCCCAAGCCTGGTCAGGGTCAGTCTATGCACTAAATGACCTCACAATCCTGCTCTTTCATATTAAATGGTATCTTCCAAACAAGTGCCATGCTGGATGGTTGTGTTGAGCTCTCTTCCCTATCGGAGTTCTTGGATTGGAGAACCCTTAGTAAATGTCATGACTGTGACCCAGTGGTCCCTTCCTGAGTGAACATTCAGCTGATTGATTTACTTCTTCCATCTTATTATGGCTTTACAAAGGAAGCTGCTGCTGTCTTAGATAATGAGACAAAAATGTCATGAGAAGTGAGTAGTGCCCTCTCGGGTAGCTTGGCTACTTTTTATCAGAAAAACTATGTAGAATGCCACCTTGACGTGTCCAGAACTGGACGTCAGTCCAGAAATACTCACTACAGTCCATGTAGCGTTGATGGGGTGGGAAGAGAAACACAGCAAAGCTGTTAGTGGCTCCGATAGCTGGAATGCCTCCTGGAACAGATGGCTTTTTAGGAGTTTTTGAAGGAGAAGAGCAAGGTGTCCTGATGTATATTAATTAGGAGGCTGTTCCAAGCAGAGGGGGATGGTTTGAAAAAATTCATGAATCTTTGAGTGGGCGACTGCTGTAAGCATGCAGAATTTCAAAATAACCTGAGATTTATTTCTCGGAAAGCAATGAGACAATACATACAAACACACTGCATGTTACAGAGAGGGGCATCAAGAAACTGGTGAAGTGTCAGGGTTTAACAACAAAAACTGAAAATGACAGAGAAAAAAATGAGCCAAGCCAGGCAGAATTTTCACTTGGAATGCTTGACTATTGTCCACTGGCCAAACACAAAGAGCTCTAATTAGAAGAGGCTGAAGAAAACGAACTTGCTGATTTTGTTTTTCCAAAGAGCAAAGCTGCCCAAAGCATTTCAGAAAGTCAGTATACAATAATGTTTCATGGCTCCCATTCCTGTAGAAGATCCCCCTTTGTAGAAAATCAACTCAATACAACAGATGCTTGTTGGGTAAAGGAGTACAAGGGCAGGTGAAGAGCCCTTGTAACCTACACTGGTTCCTTTCCACCTGCCCCGAGTCTATACTGTGGACATCCAGATCAACTCCAGACCTAATGGGGCAACCTATGAGCTAGTTGAGTTAGCATTTTATTGGGACTTGCTCCTTCAGTTATCATCAGTCTCTCCAACATTACTGACCTCTCCTTTTTCATGGGCAGCTTCTTCTGCTGCTGCAGCTTCCTTTTACTTCTCCTCCTCCTCCTCCTCCTTCTCCTCCTCCTCCTCCCGCTCCTCCTTCTCCTCCTTCTCATCCTCCATCTTCTTTGCCTTCAAGCATAGCTAGCGAAATCAGCAGAACCAGGAGAACATTGTACATAGTAACAGCACCATTGTGCAATGACCAGCTTCAATAGACTTATGATCTAAGACAATTCCAATTCTTCTTTACAATGTGACTAATAGGGAAATATGTTTGATGTGATTGTGCACGTACAGTCTATGTTAGATGACCATCTTGGGGAGGGGAAGGAGGGGGAAAATTTAAATCTCAAAGTCTTATAAAAGTGAATGTTGGAAACTAAAAATAAATAAATATATTTTTAAAAAAGATAAGAAAAGAACTGTGGGAAATGAGAGAAAAAGGTCATATTATGGTCTTCTACCCCCACAAATTAGGACTCTGTTCACCGACTTACTATCTCTGTGACTCTGGTCAATTTATTTAGAATTTCTGGAGCTTAGTTTCACCATCTCTTAAATGTGAGTAAAAAAAGCACCTCCTTCACAGGGTAGTGGTGAGGATTAATAGAGATATTAATAATACCAAAACAGTGATAAAACTAGTATTTATTAAATCATTTCATTTGGAAAATCAGCATATTCATTCTTAGCCTTACAGTAACCCTGGAAGACAGATGTTGTCATTGTACCTATCGTATAGATGAGGAAACTGAAACCAACACAGGTGATACAACTTGCCTGGGGTCACATGGCCAGCAAGTGTCTGTGGCTGGACTTGAACTCCAGTTTGCCTGATTTCAGGTCTATTGCCCTATCTCCTCAAGACAATGCATTTGAAGGGCATGGCTCACCCAAATGACTACAAATGCCAGTTTTCATCATTATAACTTATATGAGGAAGGGGGCTTGAATTTTGTCTTGCAATAATTACTCACTTTTTGGGTCATTTGCTGAGACAATTTATTGCAGAATCAAGACCTCGTGTGATTGGACGTACGGCATTTGGGCACAGCCTGTGCCCCTCTCTGGTCGCTCCTTTTCCAACCCCACGACTGTGTCTTCTTCCTCAAAATGATAGCACTATGTCCCATTTTGCCAATGACCATTGGTCCCTCTTCCCCCCAGACTCTGCCTTGGAGATCTCACCAATTCTAATGGTTTCAATATGGAAGGCATCCTAGATCCCGATGTCTCTCCCAGGCTCCAGCCCCACATTTCCAGTCTCTGACTAACATGCTCACTGTTCACCTTCCCTCAAAGAAACCTTGGCGTAGTATTTTAAAAAAATGGTGCATTAAAAAAAATCCTGTATTGCTTTGTATATCCCATAGTGGCAGATATGTTACTTTCCACACAGTATGACCTTTGTACTAAAAAAAAAAAAAAAAAAGAAGTCAAATGAAAGAATGAATGAGTTGGGGAGGTTCTCCAGTCTTACACTACATGTAGAGCTTATTCTCTTGGTTTACTGAGCTTTTTATTTATTTATTTATTTTGCATTTTGGAGGGCAATTGGGGTTAAGTGACTTGCCCAAAGTCACAAGGCTGGTAAGTGTGTCAAGTGTCTAAGGCCAGATTTGAACTCAGATCCTCCTGACTCTAGGGCCGGTGCTCTATTCCCTGCACCACCTAGCCGCCCCAGTTTACTGAGTTTTTGAGTGTTCTGGGGTTTTCAAGTTGCTGATTGAGGTAGCAGAAATATTCCAGGTTAGTTGTGAAAGTAAAAAGAAAAATATTTCCCATGACTTAGATGGTCCAGTGCATTCACAAAATGAGTTAGTCATGGACTTTCAGGATTAGCCTGTATTGGAAGCTGGCCTAACTTGGGGATAATTTCACCAAGAGTCTCATTCTCAGGACGTGGCTTGTTCTAGACATAATGATCCAGGGAGCCTCAAAGCCAGGCTTAGAAGTACCACAGTACCTGCACCTGTTGGCAGGTAGTTATGGTTCACAAAGCAGCAGCCAGGACCCCTGTGGGCAGCACTGGGTGCAAGCCACTGCTATCCCTGGGGCTTAGAATAAATAAATGAGGGACTTGGGACTGGGAGACCTAGGTTAAGGTCCCAGTTCTTCCCTCTCTCCCTTGTTGGGGGAGCCCAGGATCCTGAGTCCATGTGAGCCTGCTCTAATGGGCAGGAGACTGCCCAACTCCCTCCCTCTCAGGGGAAGTTTGAGGAAAGCACTTGGTAGACTTACTCTCCCTAACTCTCTGGCCAGCTTTGCTGATAAGAGTTGGTGTTAGTGAAGTCAAGGCTTCACACTCGCCCACATGTTCTGGGGCTGAATCTCTTCTTCCCTTGGGTCAAAGGATCTCATGAATGGGGAGAAGCAGGAAGTGGAGGGGGGAGAATCTAGGTCTGTCTGAATAAATCACTGACTATTTTCAACAAGACAATTCCTCCTAATCAGGGCCATGCACAAGGGCCTGGTCATCATGCATCCTAGACAACAACAGAAAGCTGAAACTAAAGGCAGCTGCCTGCCTCTTCTTGTTGCCCAGAACCGACCATCACAGACTCACTTTCTTTCTTTCCTTATAATGATTGGTGTTCAAATCCCTGTTGGGTAATGACTTCTGCCATGTCATTGTTGTGTCTGCCATCCATTCACTGGGCCCCCGAGCTTGGTTAGAGGCTGGTGTAGATAAATGATGAACAAAGGAGGGAGGAGTCTTCCCAGAAAGGGTAGTCAGAGTTTGGCCTGTAACCTGCTAGTCCTTGACCCAAGTCAATGGGCTGCTGGATGAAAAGCAAAGCAGATCCAGTTTACCTAAGCTGTTGGGAAGGGTTTCTGAAGAGCCTCCACAGTAGCTCAGATGATGTGCAAACACCTCTCTCTGAAGGGACAAACTTGGTGGTGAATGGAATATTTGTTAAGTATCTGCTTCTCCAAACACAGTGAAAGTCTGAAGGCTGGGGACGTTGCCCTTGGCACTCCTCACTCTTCCTCTTACCTGGCCACTCCTGAACTTCAAAGGGAGTGAAGGGCATGAAGTGGGGAACAGAGTTCAAAGATGGTGGCACTTGGCTCTTCATGACTGGGAAAAAGAGCTTGAAGGAGCAATGACTGGGAAAGTCTCTATAAGAGTAGAGAAGTGCTCACAAATTTGGTGATGACAAGGAAGATTAAGGCTAGGACCTGTTACTGATAGAAAAGTGAATGGTGAGGATGGAAGGATTGCCCTGCTCTGGAGGGGCTAATTCCATTGAATCAGGCTGGGTGATTCCAGAGAGACCCTTATCTTGCTGTCACTGTTCTAGTACATGAAAAACGGGGGGTTAAGTTTGAGACTTAATAGAAACTACAAGTACAGAGTTGGAGCAAACTGTGGCAATGCCATCCTAAGCTGCATTAACAACAGATGGGGGGCCAGGGCTCCAGAGGTGACAGTTCATCTCTCCCCTGCCCTGGCCAAGCCACATTGGGAGCCAATATTTTGAGGAGGATCCTGGAAAATTGGAGATCATCCAAAGGATGCCAGGATGACAGAAAGCCTTGTGAGGCCATGGCATCTGAAGTTTGGTTGAAGACAATGGGGATGGTGATCCTAGAGAAGATTAGACTCACCAGTGACATCATAGCTGCCTTCAAGCGTTTGAAGGACTCTTACAAAGAAAAGAGACCAGCTATGGTCTGCTAGCTCCCAGGGGGCAGAACTAGGGCCTCCCTTGGATGGAGGGGCAGAAGGGCCAAGGGGAGGGGAGGTAGGTAGACCCTTTCTGACCATCAGAGCTGTTACTAAGTGGAGCAAAGGGTGGCATAAGGAAGTAAGTTCCTCATCACTAAAGACATTTGAGTAGAGGCAGTATGAGCACTGGCTGGGTAGCAAGGGGAGAAACTTGTTCTGATCCAGGCTGGACCAGGAGCTTCTGAATTCTTTCCCTGCTCCTCAACGCTTCATTCTCTAATAGTGGTGACATTCTGCATCTTGCCAGTACTTTCCAGACAGAGAACAGGACACTTTTTAATGCCAGAAAAATGGCTTCCCTGATGTGTATAGTAATACCTTTTTTCCTAAGGATATGAGTTCAGAATGGCAACACTTGAGACTGAGCTTAAGTAAGATGTGTTTGAAGCTGTTGGGAAGGCAGGTGAATCAGAAATGGGGGAAAGCAGGGACCACGGTCCAGCATCCAGGTTAGGAAGGGTCCCATAGCCTTCCCAAAATGTCCAGCTTATGCTCCTCTGATCCTGAGCCTCTGGTCCTTTCCAGAAAATAGGTGATGGTGTAGTATAGGGCCACAAAATCAGGAGAAACTTGGGGTCAAAGAATGCTGCCTCTGTGGTCTTCCATTTCCCAATTTCTAAAATCAGGATAACAATGTCTTTGTTCTTGATCTCGTGGTACTGTTGATCCCATAGCTCCAGCAAGATGCCACTTTGACATAAACTCAAAGCATTACTGAAATGTCAGGAGTCATGCTTCCAAGAGCGAGACAAGACACTTTCTACCTTTAGTGTCCAAAGAATGTTACAGTAACCTATTTTTATTTCATGTGCTGAAATCTAGATGGGGCCCCTCCCCAGCCATGCCACTTCATATCCCACCAGCCCGTGGAGATGTAGGATGGTTGGTGGCCACTCATCTTCTTAGGAATTGGATGCCTATGACTATAACACCTGGTTGTAATAAATGACTGAAAATAATGCTGAGGACAGCAGAGATGATTATGACAGGGCTCATCTTTGTAACATACAATAGAATGACTTGTTAGAGGCTTGAGATCCCCCAAAGAAGCCTTAGCATTGGGCTAGATCCTATAGTATTTTGAAGGATATACTCAGTGTCAAATACTTGTGGTCATGTATGTGATGGATTAAAGGTCAGAGAGAGACATAATTTCTATCTAATTAATCATTTCTCTCACGTGACGGCAACAGAGTGACATAGCTTTTCTACGTGGAACCCACAGAGATCAATTCATCTGACACCTCCATTTCTGCCCACTCTACCAGTGTGGACTGAGGCCAAAGAGGGAGCCAGGAGAGAGTGGGAGGGAATGATGAAATTAAGCAAGAAGATTAGGCTCCATACTTAGGGTGAAGTGTCATCACCTCCATCCCCAACCTAACATTGTCCACACTGTAAGTTAGCAAAGGTTTTGATCCTAGAAATGTCCCACTTCAGAGATTTTAGCCCTTTTTTTCTTGGCTCTTCTACTTTAAAAACAGATATATTTCATTGCTCTATGAAGAGTCATTTGCTAAAGTCTGCCAAGTAGCCCTTCTCGATTATTCATGGATGCATTTAATTTATCTTCGTTATTAACGAAGATTATAGCAGCCTCCCGATTCCCATCTGTCTTGTGACCAATGCCTTCAAAGAATTCTTGAGCAGGGGCCTGCCCCAGCTCTGGAGTATGTTCCCTTAGATGGGGACAGAGATCCCTCAGGGACTGGAGTGGAAAAGAGAGGCCCCTCTGGCTTGTGTTATTAATCCAATTAATTTTCATCTCCTCTTTCTCTAGTTGGGGATTATAGTTCAGGAGCTTACTGAAGCTTTTGTGGAACAATTTATTTGAATCTTTTCTTCCCCCATGAGGTGTGTCCTTCTTTTTCTCAGGTTGGCATTTACTGCGCGGGTTTCAATAAGGGTGACTCATCTAGTGTGTTCAGGCTTTCGTGGCACAATCACCGTAATAACGACAGCATTCATAGAAGCTTCCAATGGCTGTTTGTGTGTTGGTTACATTGATCAACAGCCCTGTGAAGTCCATGCCCTCATTCTGATTTTACAAATGAAGAAATGAAGGCCAGCAGGAGTTAAGTGACTTGCCCAGGGTCAAATACAACCTACATATGTCCCAGGCACGATTTAAACTCAGACCTACCTGATGGCCACTTCAGCTGTATGCTGTGCTGCTTCATGTGATCTTCTAAGAGCCCGTCAAAAGTTGCTATACTACATGTGATGGCATTCTTATTTTAGAGACGAGGAAATGGAGGCTTACAGAACAGAGGTGACTTGTCCAGGGCCACACAGCTGTGCATGTTGGAGTTGGGAGCCAGTGTGATCCTCGTTGGCTCAGTCTGTGGAGTAGACCACTCCTTGTCCAGTCGTTCCCGGATCAGCTCTTGCTCCAACATCTCTCACACTAATCCTTTCCCGATGGAGGCCCCTATGTCCATTGCCCCAATTCATTGAGGCTCTTCTCTTCAGCATCACCACTGCTCCCACTCATGCTCTGCCTTCTGATTGGTCCTCCACGCAGCTGCCAAACTGTGTCCCTAAATCATGGGCCAGACCCCCTCTCCCTTGTGCAGTAAACTCCAGGGGCTTCCTGTGGCTTCTGGAATGAAATGGAGACTCCTTGGTTTGGAATCTGCAGCGCTTCAGAGTCTGGCTTCCACTCATCTTCTTTGGATGGGTTTCCTGCTACTTCTGCTCTTTCTCATCCATTGGCTCCTTGTCATTCCCTCCAAGTGACTGAGCACAGACTGGTTCCCCTGCCCTTGATGCCACCCCTCCTGCTAGCCACCAATTCTGATGCCACGCCACCTGCTCAGCCACGCAAGATAAGTGCAGTTTGTGTGTTCTACACCAAGACTTACTATTTCCTTCTTACACGATTCACTTTTCTGAGTAAACTTTACTCAACCGCCCCCTTAGACTATAAGTTCCTTGAAGGCAGTTTCCCTTTGGTGTTTTGTGTTCTTTAGTGCAGTAGCCGCAGTAGCTACTTACTGAATCAGTACCTGTAACCCTGAATTGGATTGAAGTCCCAGCTCTCTTATCATTCATTATTCCCTGAAGTTTCAAGATCCTCAAAGAAGGGGGAGGAAAAAAGGAAAAATTCTGCATTGTCGTCCCTCTCATCCGATTTTATCATAAAGCTTCGCCCCCTTAGGGCAAGGGAAATCACAAAAAGAGGAGGAAAACACGCACACACACGTACACACATGCACACACACAAGCACACATGCACATACACGCACACACATGCATACACACATGCACATGCACACACTCTCACGCACACATGCACACACACTCTCACACACACGCACACACACGCTGAGTTATAGATCTTTGTCTTCAGAAGCTAAATGCTTACCTTCCTTTGGAGCACTTTATCAATTGGGTTGAAACATAGCATCTTGTACCCTGCACTTGGTGCCCCAATGAGGTAGCCTTGGCACAGAGTCTGGCACATGGGAGGAATCCTAACTGGGCTCGCCATCAGGAGGGAAGTGAATGGCCCCACTGCCTAGCCAGGAAGGACCTAAGGAAGATGATGGAAGAAGAGTAACTAAGGGTCCTGGAGTGATCTACCTCCTTGTAGCAACAATCCCATTGTTGAACATTATGTGTTTAAGCTCACCTACTGAAAAAAGAAAATTACTTGTCTCCTTGACAATGTAGAGATGTGGAAAAATGAGTCAATCAACATGTATTAAGCATCAACACGCATGAGGGAGTGATGGAGGAGCTCCGGAGCTGTGTAGCTAGTGGGAAAGGGGAGAACGGGGCCCTGGAGCCCATGATCCTGCTCTCCAGCCAGAAGGCTCAGAGACATAGAGGGATCTAAGAACATGTCAGGACCAGCAAGTTCAACAGTGTAACACAATGAGATTTCCCAATGACAAGTATTGTTGGGAAGAAAGGCAAGTTGCCAGATCCAGAGAGGCCCAAAAGTGGTACTGCTGGTGGGAAAGGAGTGGAGCAGACTGAGACTCTTTGCCTTTGAGGCTGGACATAGGCAGACATCTTCCCTTGTTCTGGAAGTTTCCCTCACACAGCTCGTGAGACCAAATCGTCCTCCAGCAAACCATCCGTCCACTGGTTCTGGAAGGTCCCATGCAAGCCGGGCTCACCCTCAGGCCATGGTGGTCTCAGTGTCACTTTTGCATGGTCCTCTTGGACTCCAGCTCACTGGAGACAGTCAAATGATCACTTTCCTATGCCAAATGGCAGCTTGTGCACCAATGATTGTCCACACTGCTCTCCTTCAGGGAGTTTGCCTGTTGGCATCTCTTATTGATTGGAGCTTCAGATTAGTTACTGATTTTGCGGAGACAAAACTACACAGGGCCAGGATGTGTGAGGAACAGGCCTTGAACCCAAATCTTCCTGATCACTACAACATGGGCCATTGCTGATTTTCAAGTTTAGGAGCACCCAATTTTTACATTTCTATCACTCTGTGAAAAATCAGAAAAGGAAGAGATAAGGGCTTGCCAAAGGTGGGCATTGAGGTCAATCAACAGAAATGCACTTGGGTCTCCTGTCCCTTCCCCAGAGAGACAATGTGAGGCTTGAGGAGAGCTTCGGGGGCCACCAGGAATCAGCAGGTTATGGGGGAAGAGCTGGGCAAGGGACCGTGGGAGGAGTCCAACTGAGCTGGCACCCCAAGGGCACCATCTCCTCTTACTTTTTTCTACAATACACATCTTTGACAGAGACTTTTTATGAGCTGCTCATTTTGCACTAACATGGCCGAGTGGTAGTAGTCAAGGTTGATCATCAGGATGACAAATTTCAGTCCCATTTCCGGCTGAAGCTAGTTCTGTGACCGGGGCAGTCTCTGAACCACTCTGATCCTCAGTTTCCTCATCTGTAAGGCAAGGATAAGAGCATCTGTAGTAGCCAGTACCTGGCTGTTGAAATGAGTAAATGGGGCAATCAACATCCGGCATTAATGTCAGCTACGATTGTTATTATCGTTGATAAACAAGCCCTTTTAAGAAAGAGTTTGGGCTTCACCAAGCCCAGATTGGAAAGACTGGCTCTGTTATTAGGGAATTTTGAATGTGAGAAAAAAATAAAATAAAAGAACTTGGAGAATGATAAAGGTTAGAGGGTCTATTCAGGTCACTACGTCTTTTTCTTATTACTTGGACTTTAAAATGTGTAAGCTCTAACCTTTCCAAAAGGCCTAGAGAAGCAAGGCAATTAGGTGGGACTTAATTACCTGTTTCTTCCAGGGGAGATCTCACTGGCCCCAACCCACCACTGGCTGCCAACACTTGCACGGGCCTGCTACAAGGGCCTCGCCTTCCTTCCCAAGGACCTGAGTCTAATTTGAGATAAAATAATGCACCAAACCATGCAGCTATCTATAATTCATGGCCACTTACAAGAGTAATTCATTGAAATCTCTCCTGTGGCACAACCTTTGTCTCTCTGGGAAGCCAGATGCACAGCACTCTTCTTTCTGGTTTTGTCCCAGTCATTAGGTTTGCCTTGAGACGGGGAGAAGAGAGAGGCTGAGGAATGAGGCAACAACTTATACACAATAAACAAGAAGCCAGAGACCCACGTGGAGAGCATTCTTCTGATAAGAGCCTTTGCATTCATTTTATTTTCCTTAAAATGATAAAAAAGAAAGAAAAAGAAAAAAAAAGCACACCCACAATTGGGTCTCGTCTGCTAAGAGCAAGACTTTCTCTGGATGTCTTTTGTCCTGAGAATGTGAAACATGGGGGAGCTCAGCCTTTTTAAGCTCCGAGTACGACTCCGTTACCGTTTGCTAAGAAGCCAGGACTGTGTCCACCATGATATCAGGGCAGCCAGGCTGCTCAAGTCCTGTTGTCTTGATTTTCCCATTAGAGGATACATGGCATAGGGCCATTCTTTTTTTTGGAATTTAAAATTTACTTATTTTTTACATTCATTTAAGAAAATTGACTTCCAAATTTTCTCCCTCCCTCTTAAAACCCCCTATTGAGAAAACAAGCAAAATCATATCGATTATACATGAGGTCATGCAAAACACGTTCTCCATGTTAGCCATTCTGCAAAATAAACAAAAAGAGAAGAAAAATAAAGCGAAAAAGGCATGTTTCAGTCTGCACTCAACGTCATCAGTCGTCTCTCTGGAGGTGGATAGAATTATTTTTTTTTTCTTTGGAATTATCTTGGATCATTGTAATTGGTCTGAGTCGTGAAGTCATTCATGCCTGGTTATCGGACAATATTGCTGGTATTGTGTATACAGTGTCCTGTTTCTGCTCACTTCCCTTTGCTTTGGTATGTGTAAATCTTCCCAGTCTTTCCTAAAAACCCTCCCCTTTGTCATTTCGTGTAGCACAATAATATTCCATGACATCGCATACCACAACTCACTCATCAATTCCCCAATTGTTGGGTGCCCACCCCAATTCCCAATGCTTTGCTACCAAAAAAGAGCTGCTACAAATATTTTTGTATGGATAGGTCCTTTATCCTTTTCCCTTATCTCTTTGCAACAAAGACCTAGTAGTGGCATTTCCTGGCCAAAAGGTATGCAATTTTACAGCCCTTTGGTCAGAGTTCATTTGTTCTTGAGAATGGCTGGACTGGCTGACAACTCTCCCAACAGTGCATTAGTGTCCCAATTTGTCCATATCCCTTCAGTGTTTGTCATTTTTTCTGTTCTGTCATGTTAGTCAATCTGACAGCTGTGAGATGGTACCTTACAGTTGTTTTCACTTGCATTTCCTAATAATTAGTTATTCAGAATGTTTGTGTGTGTTTGTGTGTGTGTGTGTGTGTGTGTGTGTCTAGTGATAGTTTTGATTTTTTCCTTCTGAAAACTGCCTCACCATATCTTCCAGTCATTTATCTATGGAGTAATAACTTTTTTTTTTTTTGGTAAATTTGACTCTGTTTCTTACGTATTTGAGAAATGAGGCCTTTATCGGAAAAGCTTGCTATGATCCCTCCTCCTCAGTTGCTGCATTCCTTCTAATTTTGGTTGCACTGGTTTTGTTTGTGTGAAACTTTTTTAAATTTCATGTAATCAGAGATATCCATTTTACTTCCTGCTATTCTCTCTATGTCTTCTTTGGTCAGAAACTCTTCATTTCTCTGTAAATCTGACAGGTACATTCTCCCATACATCCCTAATTTACATATGATATCACCCTTTATGTTGAAATCATTCAAGCATTTTGACCTTATCTTGATATAGGGCGTGAGGTGTTGGTCTATGCCTAGTTTCTGCCAAACAGCCTTCTGGTTTTCCCAGCACTTTTTGTAAAATGTTGAGGTCTTGCCCCAAAAGCTATATCTCTGGGTTTATCAAACATGAGATTACTGTGGCCATTCATGGCAGACTCTGGCGTACCTAAGGTAATCCATTGATCTGCTGTTCTATTCCTTAGTCAGTTCGAGACTGTTTTGCTGATTTCCACTCTGTAATATAGTTTGAGATCTGGTACCACTCACTGATGCTTTCCGGTAGCATAGACACGTGCATCTCAGCATGATTTTTCTCATCAGTTACGAATACGACTTTGTTGTGCTCTATGAAGCCTGCCCTGATGCCCCAAGTTTGAATACCCAGCCCTCCACTCTGACCATTCTGTACTGACTTTGCACCTCTCCAGATCTACCCTGGCTGCCTGTTCCCTACATAGAAGGTTGGCTCCTTAAGGTGAGGGAATGCTTCCTGTTTCCTTTGGCTGCCTGGTGCCTAATATGGTTTTCAGAACAGAGGAGACAATGTTAATAGTTGACAAGTATATGGCACTTCAAGGCTGGCAATGCTCTGTACATATATTATTCTACTTGCTAAAAATTGAAAAGAAAAATCGAGGAAGGTTTGTTTACACTGACAGGTGGAATCAACACCCTGGCAACGCATGTTCATGTATGTAAGTATTCTGGGAGATGGAGCTGTTGGGTTTAGCCAGACATCTGTAAAAGCCTATCAGATTTAGGTGCCGGGCTCCCCACTCTGAGGCCTGGGAATGCAGACACAGCCAAGTAGCTCTCTCTCCCACCAGTTTTCCCCACCGGTTTTGCTTTCCTTTATTCTTCCAGCATCTTCCCCCAACCCAGGATGCCTTTCGTTTGCTCAGAGGCCAGCAATGAGGTCTGTCTTTAAAACCCTTGCTCAAAATTCTCAAAGGCTCAGTGGAGTTGTTTCTTACATCGCATTCACAGCGTTTCATTTCAGCAAAGTCAGATCCCAGCAGGGGAAGGGGATTGGGTCCTAGGGGAGTGCCAGAGGGTGGCAGGCCAAGCAGGGGGTTGACATGAAAACCGGACAAAGTTAATCATTGAGAATAATTATTTGAGTTGGGTGACTTATTATTATTATTATTATTATTATTAATTATTCTTCATTAGAAATTACTTTGAAGACAATTCTCTGCTTTCTCAGAGCTGCCCTTTCAAGATGCAAATTACACAATTACCTTAGCTGAAAACATATTTAGGAGTTATGCAATCAAAGTAATAACGCTGTTAAATAAAGCCCCCACGTGCAATCATCGCATTGGGTAAGTGAATAATGTCTAATGAGAAACTTAAAAGATCGGTTTTGCATCCTTTTACATTTTAAAGTGTGTATGGGGAGCTTGTGCCCATGTAGACACAGGGCCCTTCAGTGGAGGAGGGGGACCCTAGCCTCTTGGGGGCGTGGTCATTCCTCCTGCTTCTAATCTTTTTGCTTTGTTTATTTTTGTTGTTGTTGTTTTGTTTTGTTTCTCCCTGGTCCCAGGAGAAAAAAAAAAGAAGAGGCAAATATGTAAAAAGACTGATCCCCCTGAATTATTGCAATATTATTAAAATTAGAGAGTAAACCACCATGCTTATTTTGCCAATGATAATAAAGAGCAAATTGTAATCCCAATTACTGTCAAGTCACATAGGATTTTAATCTTTTCGCGAAGCACTTGGCATGTGGCATCTTCTCTGAGTGTGACTTCAGCCACAGGGGCAGAGATTGTAGCAGTCAGAATCCCCATGTGAAACATGAGTAAAATGGGAGCCAGAGAGATCAGCTGGGCTTGCCCACGACAAATAGCTTGCAAGTGTCAGAGGCAGAGCTCCAGGTCCCTCGTCTCTTAGCTCCTGGGTGCAGCGACTTGTGTGTTCATAGTCACAGGAAAAAGCATCCTCCTCTGGGTGACAGAGTCTGGCTTGGAACCTCAGCTTACCTTCAACCTCCTTCCTGGGCCTCAAGTCCCTCCTCTGGCTTGGGAAGGGCCCTTCCCGATCTGAATACGGACTTCTGTGAGTCTAAGTGTCAGGAATCCTAGAAAGTTAACGTCACTCAGTCTGGAACATGAACAGCATATCCCTGATTGTCCTGTAGTGGAGGTTTGAAATCCTGCCCTTGGCTACTGATGATACACACACACACACACACGTGTATGCACATTCACATATATATATACACAAAAACCACAAATATATGTACAAGTATATATGTATATTTAAAAATATAGATAGGTGTGTATATATCTATATTTGCATATATGTTTGTGTATACGAACACATACACAAAAGAAGTGATGGTGCCCCTCTCTGTCTCTGTCTCTCTCTGTCTCTATCTCTCTCTGTCTCTGTCTCTCTCTTTCTCTCTCTATATACATACACACACATATATATGTAGGCACCATCTCCTCTTTTGATACACATACATATGTGTGTGTGTGCCTGTATAAATTGCTGATTTTGCAGCTATTTCCTGCTAAAACCTGAAAATAAGCAAAAAAGGAAGAAAGAACACCACAAGCTAACCATTGAGCTAAGTTTGTTAAGCAGAGTGAACACTGGTGACTGGCTGCAGTGCAGAGCTGAGCTCTCAGGGTTTGCTCCTGGAGCTGATCCCGGCTCTCTATTAAAAGGGCCTTGGTAAGAGCCCCCTACTTAAAGTTTTTGGTTGAAAAAATAATTCACATACAAAACTTCCATGGTGCAACACATCGAAACAAATGCCAGGCCCCTGAGGCTGAAGGGAAGGCTCCTTTAACGTTCCGTAATTTGGGGGGATAGAGATGCTTCCAAGGGGCAGAAAGGCTCTGATGGGTCAGAAAGAAGAATTAAAGGGAGATTCCTGGGACTGGTTGGAACTGCTGCTGTGCCTTAGTCAGCAAGCTGAGTGAGGACGTTTTTGCTGTGCCTGGCCCTGTGCAGGGGGAAGGCACCCAGCCCAAAGGGACACAGCGTGTGAGCTGCTCTCAGCAGGATGAATGAGACAGTCACCAGAGAGGAGAGCCTAGAATTAAGGGTGGGGAGGCCTGTAGAAGGTGGGATTGTAGATGGAATGTGAAGGAAATCAAGAAGGCAGAAGCCAGAGAGGAGGAGGAGGGAGAGTGTCCTGAGCTTAGCGGCAGTAGCAGAGGGAAGATGTCCTGTGGAGCCCAGCAAGGGGGCCTCCTGATCACAGGGTTCAAGGGGATCAGAAGCAAGAAGGCTCAAAAGGGAGAAGGGGGTCAGGTGGTCGGGGGAGACTGTTGTGTCTGATCCTGTGAGGAAAAGGGAGCCTCTCACATTTATGTGCTGATGAGGCAACGTGGGTGACACGTTCACATTTGGGCTTAAGGACGATCTGTCTGAAGGGAGTGGAGGCTGGGCTCAAGTTGGGGGAGGCTGGAGGAGGTGAGCCCACAGAGATGGTAGCTGCCATACTCCAGGCGTGTGAGGTGATGAGAGCCAGCACCAGGGTGGTGACTGAGTCACAGGAGAGAATGATGAGGCCTAACAGGAAAGATGCGAAGGCAGAAACAGTAGGCTTGGGAGTAGATGGCTGGGCTATGGGAGTGAGTGAGAGAGAGTGCGGAGGTGGGGCTGACTCACCCCAGATCTGAGCGGGAGCTCTTCATGCTCACTTCCTCTGGGGCCATGGGGAATTCTAGAGGGCCCCAGAACATTCAGTGGCCAACCTGTGCCCAGTAACACACAGCAGGCCCTTGAGGACAGACTGAGTATTTGAGAAAGGGTCAGGATTCTCCTGCAGCTTACCATCTAGGGGGAGGGTGAAGCACAGATGGAGAGCTCGGACCCATAGGTCTGTCTGAATGATAAAGGTTTGAAAGGGGCAGTGGTCAGACCAGAGAACTTGTAGAGAGAGCCCTGGATACCCAGACGGGAATCCTGGCTTCCAATCTCCCATCTGCCATGAGCTTTATGCACCTGGGCCACTGAGGCTCAGGTCTCCAAGAGGCTGAAGAGGATAAATGAAAATGCTTAGAATCCCTGTGTCGCAGGAAATCGGTGAGGAGGCCCCAAGAAGATCAGGGCTAGAGGGTCGCCTGCAAGCTGTAAAGCATCATAGAAACATCTATTATATTATAGGACTGCAGACAGAGAGCCGGGAGAGGCCGCAGAGGTCAGGCCAACCTTGTTTCAGAGGGCCAGAGGGCATGGGGGCCAAGCTCCCAGAGACAGGGAATTGCAGAGCTGGACCCTGAGCCCAGACGGCCTCCTGCGGCATTATTGTCTCTCTTGTTAGAGAGGTGGCTATGCAGACTGAGGAGAAGACTCATACACATTCCCCATTGCTGAGATGGCCAATGAAGCTTCCTTGGCCAGTGGCATTAACTTGGTAGCTCATACCTAGAAGGTTAGTGCTAACACGTAGTGCCATAGTGCACAGAGTGCCAGGCTTGGAGTCAGGATGTGACCCTGGACAAGTCACTTAACTATTTACCTCAGTTTCCCCATCTGTGAAATGAGCTGGAGAAGGAAAAGACAAATCACTCCAATATCATTCCCAAGAATACTCCAAATGGGATCACAGACAGCCAGACACAAGGAAAACCAATAATATAAACTGAGAACATTAACCATCATTCCTGACAGTGCTACACAACTAAGGGGATAGCCCCCCTGGAGAGCTCCCGCTCGGGAGCCTGGCTTTCGAGTCTCTAACAGATCTCTCAGCCTCCAATCTCCCCTGACCAGGCCTATCAAACTCCAATCCATTCTTGCTGAGAAAAGGGGATCCTGGGAACACGAAGGCTTGCTCTGCCATCCCTGAATTTGTTTGTTTGGTTTGTATTTAGGGTACTCTTTTAATGTAATCTGTTTCCAAAATAATCTCATATCGATATAGATATAGACATAGGTATATGTAGATATCTATCTCTATATATGGTGGGAGGAGGCTAAGGCTGCTCTTAGGACCCTGAGCATCACTTTGAGCCCTGCTGGCTTCTGCCTTATGAAGGACTCCTGGCTCTTCCTACCATCCTTTTCAATGCAAACACAACTTTATTCTCATAAGATCCATTCCCTGCTTAATAAAGGCTGATTTTCCTGAAAACCATTGAACAGAATGTGGTCTCACAGCTTCTCTCCCATCATGGTCCTGATGGACCATGCAAACTCGCAGGTTTTTTTTTCTTTTCTTTTTAATTTCTGAAACATTTTCTAACATTTTTCCCCCTTGCTTGAAAAAAATTGCCAACCCCGGGATGGTTAACTGTGTTCCAAAAACAATGTTTCAGTAAGAGTGTCCAGCCACCTGTTCACCTCATAGATTTATGGCCAGAAGAGATCAGTTGTGGAGATCGGGTAGACCTCTCCTTGTCCAGAGCAGGATGCAGGCACTAAGACGGGGAATAGCTCTCAGTTTCAACCAGTGGCAAGTAGAAGTGAGATCTGTGCCTGCATCTTCTGACTCATGTGACTAGCCCCCTTTTCCTACTGCTCCATGATTATTCTTCAGAGTCTTGCTCGATGCTATTACATTTCTTTCAATCCCTGGTCTAGTCAATGCTCTCCCTTGGATGCTCCCACCCCTTCCCGTTGCCTTTCCTCTTCTAGTTTATTGCCCAGGTATTCTTGGACTTGAGGGAGAAGTGTGAATGTTGGAGCTCTGGAGGGACAAAGAATGAGATGAAGTGAAAACTTCAAAGTCAATGAGCCAGTAGATCAATTAGCTCACTCTGTTTAAAGATGCTAGGTCCTTATACCTTAACCAAGTGCAATTGTATCTCAATCAATCAATCAATCACAGCAGTGCTATTGCTCTGGAAGTGTTTGGTTTGGCTGGGGAATCCTGGTCATTCCACAGGTTCCGCTATTATGGACCAGATCAATTCTGGAGCCAGGAGACATGACATCTGCTCTGGGGTAAAGGACAGAAAGCTGCCCCTGAAAAGGAATGACTCAATGGGGAGGAATTCTGAGCCCTCTCTGGATGGTTCCTCTTTGGATCCTCGACACATCCAGGTGAGACAGAGGAGCATGTTTTATAAATGAAGAAGCTTCTGGTCAAAAGACTCTTAACTTTCCAGGGACCTCACTGATAGGGACCTTTGGCCAGGGGCCAGACTCTCCTCCACCATTCTTTCTCCTGCCCCATATGGCTTGTTCTCCTTCATTTCCAAAGAAGACCAAGGATATCCCCAGTGATCTCTTGACTTGTGTGTGAATTGGATTCAAGTGAGGCAGATTTGAGCAGAGTCTTCTGCTCTCCCAGAGTCATTGAAGTCCAGTGGCAGGACAAAAATCAGGATGACTGTTGATGGCCTGGGATGCAGTGGATGACCTTGGCATCTTCTATGTCTGACCACAGGGCCTGCTCCAGCCATCTTCATGACCATTGGGACAAGTTGTTCTCATCTGCCTATTCCACTGGAGGTGGGGGGAGTCTTCACATGTTTGGGGTAGACACTCCCCTATGTCACCAATAAGTTTGTGGCCTATTGATGACTTGCAGAGACAGTTTTGCCTGGGTGTGGCCACTGTACATACAATAGCTTCTTGGAACCCTAGGTGAAAGTTGAGCATACCCTGACACTAGCCCATGTTCTTATCTGAAAATGCATACAACATTCCATATTGACAACACCCCCACATGTTTTAAATGAATATAAATCTAGTTTCTATCCCTCCTACCCCACACTCCACTGAAAAGGAAAAGAAAAACAATTTCTGAAACACATCCATATTCAGATAAAACAAATCCCCCATTGTCTCTGTATCAAAATATATGTTTCATTCTGTATCCTACTTCCACCGCCTCTCTCTTTGATGATGGATACTATATTTCATTATTTCCTCAGGAATCGTGGATAGTCATTACATTAATCATAGTTGTGACAGTTTTCAAAATTGTCTTTATAATGTTGTTCTTATTGTTCTCCTGAATTTGCACATTTCATTCTTCATCAGTTTATAAAAATCTTCAAAATTGTTCATTTTTATAATATTGATCTTATAAATTATTCTCCTGGTTCTGCTTGTTCCACCTTTCATCAGTTGACATAAAGCTTTTCATGTCTCTTTGAAATCATCAATTTCAAATGAAATGTGGTATATGGATGTCATGGAATGTGACTTCATTACTCAACATCAATTAACTTCTCCCAAAATTACCTGTGATCTCTCAATTGTCAAATCTCATGGCCTTTTGACAATTTTTACTCCTTCCCAAACTCTTGTCAGCATTCGATTATCTTTTTCTCTTATCTTTCCACTCTGGATCTATGTGGGATTGATTTCTCCCAGTTCTATCTACCTGTATGACTACTCCTTCTGTCTCCTCTGCTGGCTGATTACATCTATTACATGTGTTTACTGTGGGTGTCCCTTAGGGCTCCATCCTGGGAACTCTTCTCTCTATATCCTCTCATTCCATCACTCCTTCAGCTCCCACAGGTTTAATTATCATCATGCACATGACTCTTAGACCTATTTCTCCTAAGCTTGAGTTCCTCATCACCAATTGCCTATTGAATTCTTAAAGAAGGATGTGCCAGAGATAGATAGCTCAATCTCAGCATGGCCCAAATCAAACTCATTATTTTTCCCTACAAACCCAGTCCTCCCCTTTATAAATGTCATTATCTCTTCTGTGATCACTACACCCCACTCCCCCCAGCTCCCAGGCTCTTGTTGAATTTGTTTCATTGATTTTTTTTTTTTTGGCTTTCTCCATGCTCTTCTCCCCATCCCCTAAGGTACCCATCATCCTCATGAGCTTGTCAGCTTTTATTCTAAACTGCCAAGTCTCCATTTTCAAGTTGATCAAGAGACTAAGACTGCTAAAATGTCTGATTTAAAAAAAATGTATTCTCCTATAACTCTCATAGCTACCCCATTGTCTTTTCTGGGGTTCCAGTTCTAGCTAATGCAGAAGAATCATTCGCTTGTTTTAGAGAATATCCCCAGCATTTTCTTACTTTGTAATATTTCTCAATTGTGTCAGGAACTTTTCTTTGCTCAGACTTCTCTTCTACTCTCCAAACCAGGTCCCTAGAGGCCATGCTTGAGAGGAGCTAAGCAAGTTGCCTTTGGCCTCCTAACATTATGAGTCCTCCTCTTTACTCAAACATTTTCTGTTCTGCTATCTCATGTACTCTCTCTGCCCAACACAATGCCCTCTTGCCACCTATTGCTCTGTGAAAGGTAATCCAATCTATGCTGGGAAGGGTATGTCAGCAGACTGTCTCAGAGCTTGGCTCTCCTTCCCTCTGCCTTCCCAGTCTTGCCCATCTTTGAGGGCAGGGACAGTCGCCCTTCTGCACAGGAAATGCTTAATAAGTGTTTTCCATCTAGTTATTTATTTAGTCAGCCTCTTCTAGAGTACTTGTGCGCGTGTGTGTGTGAGCATGCGTGCGTATGTGTCTGTGCATGTGTGTGTCTGTGTCTGCATGCATGTGTGTCTGTGTGTGTGTCTGTGTGTGTGTGCACGTGTGTGTGTGTGTGTGTGTATGTGTGTGTGTTCCTACTTTAACTCATCTAATGCTCAGCTTCTGACTCTACCATCTTGTCAGAAACCCTGGCAGCTGCATTTCCCTTCAGGATCACACTATACAACTTGAGAATTGTTAGTTCCGGTACAACCTGATCACCTCATTTAGTCACAGCACATGGTTTACTGATAAAATTGTGGTCTAAAAGAGATAAGCCATTAGAAAATGTGAAATGGTCTCCATTCTTTAGTAAGGCTCCGAGAGTTTCAGGGCTCACTGAGAATTAAAAAGTTTTAAATTTAATTTCTCAGAATTTTCTAGTTTTCATTTTACAATGAGGGACATGGTTTTATTAGCAATGAAAAGGAGAAAATACAAAATTAAATCCTTGTAGAGACCAATAATCAGGTGTCTATTCGTTTATATTATAAAAACTTAAATTGTATTTCTAAAATAATTCTATTTTCAGTAATATCAAGAAATTAAAAGTAACTTGCAATCTTCAGATTTCACATCACCCTTATCCATTGATCTGAGACACTTTGTCCCTTAAATTCTCATACCCTCTATCCAGACCCTGAGTTCTTCATTTCTATAAAATATTCCCATTATGTTCCTCTCATATGTATCTAACAGGATGGCATCAAAGGGCTGTCATCATACATTCCATTCAATGACTCGTATTTGAAATGGAATTAATTAAAGGATCAGAAATTTAGAAGTGAATATGACTTTAGAGAAAGTCAAGAGCAGCACTCTTATGTTACAGATGAGTAAACTGAGCAAGAGGAAATGTGAATTATTATATAGGGATACACAGCTAATTGAGTGTTTGAGACAATGTTTGAATTCAGGTCTTGCCAAATCTAAATTCAACACTCTAACTACTGAGCAACCTTGCTACTTCCAGACTTTCTTCTATTCAGTGAAATTCAGTTCAACATTTACTGTGTGCAATGACACTGTGCTTAGCGTTATACATACGTAGACAAAAGTGGGGAGCCAGATCTCACCCTGAAGGACTTAAAATCCACTAAGAGAATATAGTCTTCCAAACCTCAAAAATGTTATTCCGATACCTACATTCACTTTATTGACATTCATCCTGAAGGAGGTTACTTAGGAGCTGTTCTCTTTACTAGATTGCCCCCCCCATATTTTTTTTCAAACACAAGAGAGTGAAACTGAATAGGAAACACCTTCATATTTGCAAGATGGGGAAGGAAGAGTTATCTTAGCACTTAGCACATCTAGTGCCTGCCATATGATAGGTACTTCATAAATGTTTATTGTTTGAGTTAAACAGCGATTTGTTCAGAAAAAGATGAATGTTACTAAATAATAAAATCTAATGTTTATAATGCTTTTAAATTTTGCACAGCATGATAGATATAGATAGATGGATAGATAGACAGACAGACAGACAGACCTATGTCTAATCTCATTTGATTCTCACATTAACCCTGGGAGGAAGATTTTTTATTCCCCATTGTATAGATAACAAAACAGAAGATAAAAAGTAATAGTGAGTTGATCGCTTGCCTGCAGCCACAGAGCTGCAAAGTGTCAGGGGCAGTATTCGAACTCATGTCTTCTTGGCATCAAGTCCTGTGGTCCTTCTCCCTGCCTGTTAGTGGACTCTAAGCTCCGTATGAATCAGTGATTTGGAGCTGTGGTCAGTTCCAGTCTTTATAAAGAATAATCCCAACCAGAGCCTGCCCTACCTGTTTCAGCCCTTTCAGATGACTCCCATGCCATACTATCCTTTTCACCTTCAATATTGAAAACAGTGCCCTGCTTTGTGATCCCCTTTGTCCTCAGAGTTTGTCATGTGCTGCCCATCCCCACCATCCCATTCTACTGAAGCTGCTCTTGGAAGAGCCAGTGGTTTTCCTCTGATGTGCTTTGTGATCAAACAATATTACATTCAAACATCCTTCAGGTTTAACTGCTCCTACTCTGTTATAGATGATTTCTGTTTGGAACACACACACACACACACACACACACACACACACACACACACACACACACACACACACACCAAAAAATTCAACATCAGATTTAATATGGTAAAATATCATTCTGCATATCATTCCAGTATTGTTGGCATTTCTCTCATGATTGCTGCAGGTTGAGGGCAGCCAGGTGGCACAGTGGAGAAAGCCCTGGGCTTGGAATCAGGAAGCCTCATTCTTATGAGTTCACATATGCCCTCAGACACTTCCTAGCTGTGTGATCCTGGGCAAGTCACTTAACCCTGTTTGTCTCAGTTTCTTCATCTGTGAAATGAAATAGAAAAGGAAAGGGCAAACCCTTCTAGTAGCTCTCCCAAGAAAACCCCAAATGGGGTCATGAGGAGTCAGACACGACTGAAACAATTCAACAGTGATAATAATGATACCATAGATTGGCAGACTAAACTGGATGGCATTGTTCCTGGGGGAGAAAGTGCTCCCACAGTGTTCATGCCCGTCTTGGCCTCATGTATTCTAAACATGTTTCTTCCTTTGTTGTTTTTTATTCATCTCTGCTGCCATGGGGCTGAGCCGATTAGGCACCACAGACACTTGGAGTCATATTTACTGTGAGGCTGATCACGAGATAATGTCAATGCAATACAAGGGATGCTGCCGGTGGATCATTGTCTTCTCTCTCCTGCTGTTCCATCTACTCACAGGCACATCTGAAACACTTATTTTCAAAGCAGGAGATATTGATCCGGCTGCCGGGTTCTGTTTCAGTGACCTGAGGTCTGATACTGACGAGCAGGTTGTTGCTTTTAGTTTAATGGCCCTTTCCGAAGGAGGCCGATGTGTCCAAACCGTGGTGACTGGTGACTGTCTTGGCCACCGGAGAAGCTTGTGTGTCACCCCTCTTATCTCAGGATTATGTTTGGACAGAACACAAATGGAGGCTTATGTTTAGCCATTTCTTTCATTCCTGACTCTCACGAAGTACCTGCAGGCTGACGGACTTAGAAGCCCATCTGTATTCCCTGATGATCAGCCACATAGAGGTCCAACTTCCCCAAAGAACATTGAGCAAAAGAGATGTTTTAAAGAACTGGAGGAAGAGGTAACTTTGATAAGCTTGAAAAATGATACCGAACCTATTGTAGATAGGACAGTGTCCAAAAATATGTTGCCCAGTATGCCCTTAGACTTTTCCCCTCAAAGGTTCCATCGGGACCAAGTGAATAATCGCGTGCCATCTTGTCGGCTTTACTCTCCTTAATTCATTTTTCTAAGCTTGAGCGTTTTAATCATGCCATTTGAGAGATGCCATCAGAAATCTGAGCCGCTCATTTTACAGATGCACACACTGAGACTTGTATAGGTGTCATGATTGAGGCTGTGCAGACAGTTCATATACACAAAGCTGAGTTAGAAGCATAGTTCCGGGGCCCCCCATTCCATCACTAAGTTCAAAATACTACTAAAAAGAATCTTCCTGCTATAAGCAGAAGAGAACAGTAGAGATCCAAGGGGAAGAAGAAGAGATGTCCATAGATTTCCTTCTAAACAAGAGCCAGATGCAGTTCTGATATTCTTCCTGTGGCCTATGCCTGCGATCTGTCATGTCAATATATTATATGGTCAGGTTGCTGTGGGGGATAGTGTAACTGGAGCCAAGAACCCTACACCTGCGCAGATGTGGCTCCATGGCTGCACACGTGCACAGATGTGGCTCCATAGTCCTACACCCATATGGATATGGCTCTGTGGCCAAGGAAGGTTCCACAAGGGAGCCTCACATCACATCATTTGCTTTGAACTTCCAGAAGGCTCATGGAGAAATCTGTTCTTTGCAGCCTAGCAATGATAAAGGACAAATCCTGACACTTCCCTAAGAGCTTCATGCTTCTTCTGATGATGTATTGGATCAAATCCAAGTGACTTGTATATTGTATCAAATCAAATTCAGCTTCTTCCTTGTTACTCCCTTTCACTATCAGTCTGCTCTTGATGCTGACAGCTGCTGGCCATGAGGCCATATGCTATGGACCCCATTAGTTCTTCCATTTCCTCTCCTGGACACTCTCGCATGTGTCTCCATAAACACATTGGAGTGCTGGTAAATGTTTAACTACCAGCTCCCTCACCCACCATTGTGTGCACAGAACACTTTTAATTTTTATTTGCATTATTAATATTCTCTCCATCATTTTCTGAGGTTTAGAAATCAATGAGACCATAAATCAAGCCCTGGTTTGTAGCCTTTGCTTATCACCAAGGAGCAAATGCTCACAAAGGAAACTTTACAGTCAGCTGATGCTACCTGGTTCAGTTAGCTCTATACACAACCCTGGTATATTCACATAGAAATATACACAAACCTACCTAGGTACCTTTATGTGAATGTGTGTGAGTGTGTGTGCATGTGTGTAGATAGATCCATATGGTTCAAGACCCTTAACAGTGAATCAATGAATTCATTGGCTATTGAACAATAAGAGCTGAGGGCCCCTAGAACTGAGTCAGTGTCAGGGCTTTCCCAGTGTTGTCAGAGTGACCAGTGAATGCCTGTCACCGACAGTTGGGAGTGCTGCTTTAGAATCCAACTTCAGGAACTCAGCCAAGTGCCCCTGGCCACCTCCCCGAAGCCCCAGAGCCTCATTTTTTTTAAAAGCTGTTACAAATAGGACAATCTTATTCTTGGTGTCATCTATTAGTAGCCTCTAAAAGTTGTTAGGAAGAAAGTGATTGGTAAGCTTTACAGTAAGGATGAATTGGTGCCAGAGTTGTCTTTTTTATTAATGTAGCTAAGAATCCAAATTCTTTCTCTTGGCATTCAAGGCCCTCCTACCTTGTTTTGCACTTAGGACTAAATATTCCCCTATATGTACTGTTTTCTATAGTCAAACGAGACAACTTACTCTTCCTTGATTTCTCACTTCTTCACATTTGTTCCTGAGCTTCCCTTTCCTGGAATGCTCCCCTCAGCTCTGCAGTGCTGGAAAAGAACAGCCTCTTAGCCATCCTCTGGTGGCCAATTCAGTGGCCTTCACCTGGCTGGAGCTCTGATGTCATACCCAGAGTCCATTTCCAAATCCCCATTCCTTGGTGGGACCTGTGGCCAGTCATTGGCACCAATCTGGAGCCAAGGGGATAGTTGCTTAATGAAATAGGCACCATAGTGTAGGTGAAAGAAGGCATGGGAGTCAACCTCAGTCTGATGTCTGCTGCCTTCACAAGCCTTGGCATATCCCAGAAGCTCTTGGGGATGCAGCTTTCCTATCTGCATTCCTACTCCTCTCACCAAGTGGCTACTTCTCTGCCCATTTCCCTTATCTGTAAATTGCCCCATTCCAGATACTAGATACACACAAATACTCACAGACATACATACACTCACATACGCATGCACACACAAATAACACATACATACTCACACACATAGGCACACACACACAAGCACATTCACACACAGCAGGAAGAGTGGAAGCTATTTAAAGACAGGTGCTGTTTTCTGTTTCTGTTTCTGATACAGAGTAGGTTGCTTAATAAGTGATGGTTGAATAGAATTAAATTAAATCTGCAGACTGAACAGAGGAAAAGTGAATTAAAGGACCCCTTTCAGGTCTCAGTCTGTGACACCACCTATTGACTGAATTGATGCAAAACGATTATTTCTAGAACTCACTTTCCCAACTTGTCCGTGGAGGACCCAATTTGCCAGTGTCCAGGGCAATCTGGGATCTTATTTAAGGTCAGCACACAAAAACAGGAAGACCTTGGGTTTACTTTTTTTTTTTTATTATATAGCCAAGGTTATAAAAACTTTTAAGTGAACTGTATCCAATGTATCTGTACTAGTTAAATGATTCATGTTCATTAGAATGTAAGATCCTTGGAAGCAGGTACTGTCTCACTCCTAGTCATTGTATCTGCAATCTGTGGCATAGTATCTTGCACAATGTTCTACTGGTTCTGCTCACTAAGCATCGGTTCACATAAGCCTTTCCAACTTTTTCTGAAGTCTACCTGCTCATTATTTCTCATACCACTGCAGCTGCCTCCATTTGGCTGCTTCAGAGCTCCCAGCCTGCAGATTGCATGGGGGCCAATCAATCAGAAGCTAAGCACTCTTGCCTTAAGCTGCTTGGATCAGGATCGTGGTCTTGGATGCTGATCCTGAGGTGTGTGACCAGTGAGACAAAGCTGGTGGGAGCTGGAGAGATGGCACCCTCCTAATAGCTCTGGAAGCTGCAAAAACCCCAGTCACTTGGGACAGAGACCTCCCTTCTGAAAGCAGAGTTCTACTGAGCCCAAAAGTCAAGTAACTGACTGGCAACATGAACAGGCAAAGGAAGCAAAGCAAGCCCAACAATCCAACTTTAGATTTCTTTTTTGGGGACAAAAAGGATCAAAACATTTAACAGGGGGAGACAACACTGTCAGAACTCTCACACCAAAAGCTTCCAAGAAAAATGTAAACTGATTACAAGCCAGAGAGGAGCTTAAGAAGGATTTTGAAAACCAGATAAGAGAAGTGGAGGAAAAATTGGGGAGAGAAATGAGAATGATGCAAGAAAATTGTGAAAAGAGAGTCAACAACCTGACTGAAGAAAAT
>CM053585.1:547724419-547776063 GCA_028646515.1 Pseudochirops corinnae
AAAAAAAAAAAATAGAAGGCAATGTTAAATATCTCCTTGAAAAAAACACTGACCTGGAAAATAGATCCAAGAGAGACAATTTAAAAATTATTGGACTACCTGAAAGCCATGATCAGAAAAAGAACCTAGAAATCATTCTTCAAGAAATTCTCAAGGAAAATTGCTCCGATATTTTAGAACCAGAGGGCAAAATAGAACTTCAAAGAATTCACACATCAACTCTTGAAAAAGATCCCCAAAAGAAAACTCCTAGGAATATGATAGCCAGGTTCTGGAGCTCCCAGATCAAGGAGAAGATATTACAAGCTTCCAAGAAGAAACAATTTGAATACTATAGAAACACAATCAAGATAACACAGGATCTAGCAGCTTCTACATTAAGGGACTGAAGGGCCTGGAATATGATATTCTGGAGATCAAGGGAGCTAGGATTAAAACCAAGAATCAGCTTCTCAGAAAAATTGAGTATAATGTTCCAGGGAAAAATATGGTCATTCAGTGAGGTGCAGGACTTTCAAGAATTCTTGATGAAAAAACCAAAACTGAAAAGAAAGTTTGACACTCAAATACAAGAAGCATGACAAGGTAAACATGAAAAAGAATTCATAAGGAACTTACCAAAGTTGAATTATTTATATGCCAACATGGAAAAATGAGAATTGTAACTTATGAAACTTTTCTCAGTGAAGGGAATATAAATGTATATATATGTATACATACACATATGTCTATATAGGAGGGTATATATGCATATGAATACATATGTGAGTGTCTGTATATATATATATGTGTACATAGACGAAGGACACAGAATCAATTGACTAGAAAGGGATGATATTTTAAAAGGTGAAATTGAGAGGTAGAAGAGGAACAGAATGAGAGAAGACTGGGAGAGACAGAATGGGGTTAATCATCTCACATAGAATAGGCAAGGGATAACTGTTACAATGGAGGGGAAGAACAGGAAGGCAAAAGAGAATGGGGTCCACCTTACTCTGATTGAATTTGGCTTAGGGAGGGAATGACATACACTCTAAATTGGGTATCTTGCCACACAGGAGAGTAGGGGGGAAGGGGATGAGAGGGGGGATGATGTAGGGGATGGCAGGTTGGGGGGAGGGTGGTTAGAAGCACACACTTCTGTAAAGGGACAAGGAAAAAGTAGAGAATAGAACAAGTAGGGGGCTGGATATGAAGGACGGAAATATAGTCAGTCTTTCACAATATGTCTGTTGTGGAGATGGCCATGTAACTACACATGTACAGCCTGTATTGAATTGCCTGTCTTTCCAAGTGGGGATGGGTGATGAGGGAGGAAGGGAAAGAATCTAGAATTTAAAGTTCTAAAATCTATTGTTAAATATATGTATATATATATATATATTATTGTTATTATTATTATTTACATGCAACTGGGTAATGAGATATGTAGGTACTGGAGTAGGGAGATCCATCTTGCCCTACCAGAAAGTCAGAGGGTTGATGGGGGAGGATATAAGAGAGAGCAGATTAGGGGATGGGATATACAGTGGAATTGCTGTTTTGGGGTGATGGGTAGGGGAAAGATGGGAGAAAATTTGTAGCTCAAAATCTCATTGAAATGAATGATGTAAAGTAAAAATAAACAAAAAATAATTTTAAAAAAGAATAGTCACAAAAAATTAATTTAGTTTTAGTCTTCAACATTAACTTCCATAAGTTTTATATTTTCCCTACCTCCCTCCCCTCCCCCCTCCTCAAGACAGTATACAGTCTGGTATAAGTGCTACATATACATTCTTTTGGAACATATTTTCACATTAGTCATGTTGCATAGAATAATTAGAATGAATGGGAGGAACCACGAGAAAGAAAAAAAAATTTAAAAGAGAGCAAATGGTATGTTTCAATCTGCATTCAGACTCCATCGTTCTTTCTCTGGATGTGTATAACGTTTTCCATTGTGAGTCTTTTGGAATTGTTTTAGATCCTTGTGTCGCTGAGAAGAGATAAGTCTATCAGAGTTGGTCATTGCACAATATTGCTTTTACTATATATGATATTCTGGTTCTGCTCACTTCATTCAGCATTAGTTATGTAAGTTTTTCATGTAAGTTTTTGCTGAAGTTTCCTCATCATTTCTTATAGCATGATAGTATACCACTGCATTTATATACCACAACTTGTTCAGTCAATCCCCTGCTGATGGTCATTCCCTCAATTTCCAATTATTTGCCACCATAAAAAGAACTCTTTTGTTTTTATACATGTGGGCCTTTTTCCCATTTCTAAGATCTCTTACAGGTACAGCCCTAGAAGCAGTATTGCTGGGTCAAAATATATGGACATTTTTATAGCCTTTTGGCCATAGTACCAAGTTGCTCTTCAGAATGGTTGGATCATTTCACCACTCCACCAACAATGCATTAGTGTTCCAATTTTCCCACATCTTCTCCAGCATTTACAATTCTCCTGTTTGTCATGTTAGTCAATCTGATAGGTGTGATGTGATACCTAAGAGTGGTTTGATTTGCATTCATCTACTCAAAAGTGATTTAGAGCATTTTTATTTGATTATAGATAACTTTAATTTCTTCATCTTAACATTGCCTGTTCACATTCTTTGGCCATTTATCAATTGGGGAATGGCTTGTATTCTTAGCATTTCCATTTTCAAGAGATCCTGGAGATTATCTAGTCCAGTCCCATGATTTTGCATATAAAGCTAAAAGTTACAGTTATTAATATGGTTATGTTAATACATACTTTGCTAACATATGAAAAATAATTATTTCACTTAAAGCATATTTTCCCATATGAATTCAAGCATGAGACCCTACTATATTGTCTAATAAGTTAAGAAACCAAATAGATATGTGGTTGTTACTAAAGCTTTCTAAATGTGCTAAAAGACCAATTTTATGAACTACTAAGCAGTAATTGGACAGTTAAATAAAAAATTTATATGTACCTGGATTCATTAGCTTTTGTGTACTAATTACAGGCCAGATGATATTTAAGTGGGCTGAAATGCCTAAAAGATATGTGATGCAGTTTTAAACTTCTTAAATGTCAAATATTTTTATTAGTTTCATATAATTAATATTCCATAGCCTATCTCAAAAAGGACATAGCATTATTCTTTCTGAGAGGGAGTTTTTAAGGAAAAATTCTTCCTTCAAAGAAAGTCAGAGTGCACTGGACCAGTATGCTGACCTGTTAGCCAGAGGCTTTCTGCCTGATGGCTAAAATCCTTTCCCTTTGGAGAAAGAAAGAAGAAAATGGCTTCTCTTTAGCATTTCTCTTTGGATCTTCTGGTGCTGACTGCCAGAGATGCAGTAAATTTGTGGAGGTCTCTCAGGGTATAAGAGATGGCACCAGGCCACTCAAGGCCATTTAATGAGAGTCATTTTTAAGTTCAGAAGAACTGGGAAAGATTGTGGATGGAAAGAGAATCCACAGAATAAAATATTCTGTAGCTGGTATAGAAATACTTAAAATAAATCTCTCCTCCTCCTCCTCCTCCTCCTCCTCCTCCTCCTCCTCCTCCTCCTCCTTCTTCTTCTTCTTCTTCTTCTTCTTCTTCTTCTTCTTCTTCTTCTTCTTCTTCTTCTTCTTCTTCTTCCCACAACCCCCCACCCCAGGGTAGAAGCAGTGCTCCCTTAGGGCCCTCTCTGTAACATCATGGGGCAGTTCAAAAAAGTCTTTCTTTCCTTGAAATGATAGCCTTCTGATTCACATATCCCTTAGGGCATAAAAATTCACTATTGAAAACAGAGATTTTATATTAAATGAACATGTATTTGTTCTCTTGATGAGAACTTGCCAGAGCATCTTTGTGTTCTAAGACCATGCTGGCCAACCATGAAAGTGCTGTTATCTTCTGTGGCCACTAGATTCATCTTATTTAGAAACAATGGAAAGGACATTGAATTGAATTTTATTTTCCCTTTTAGGTTAATGGAACTGAGGTAGGTAATAAGATTCAGAAAATTGATAAAAGAGATTTGTTGTCCCAAAGACATTTAAAAATATATAAACACAGTATATCAATATTTCATATATATGCACGTTCTATAAATATGCTTATTCTTTGCCCCAGATGCTGTAATGGCTCCTTTGCTGGCCTCATGTATGCCTCAAGTGACTTTTTATGGTCCAGTTAGAAAACCCTAACAGAACAGTTTGTAATGGAAACATGGTTAGATATTTGATACCAGCATGGAAAGATGTATTCTAATTCTGTTTGGAAATAGTAACAGAATTCAGAGTGCTCTCACTCCCTTCCTCCCTCCCTCCCTCCCTCTCTCCTTCCCTCTCTGTCTCTCTCGCTTTCTCTCTCTCCCTCTCTCTCTCCCCCAGTCTTTATGATGTAGGCTTTTCTTAGCTAATAATTACAACTAACATGTATACAGACCTTCACTTTGTGGAAAGTGCTTTACATCCCTCATATAAAAAGATATCCTGTGAGAAGAGGTAACAACTACTTCCATTCTCTTTTCTTTCATAACTTTTCCCTTTTCTTTTCCTTTTTACCTGATTTTCCCCCTTTTTCCTTTCTCTTTTCCCTTTCCTTCTTTATCTCCATCTTCCTTTCCCATTTTACCTTCCCCCTTTCTTTTCTTCTTTCCCCTCCCTTTCCCTTAATATATTTTCAATTCATGCTCCAGTCACTTGGGAAACCTATTGAGAGCTATATCCCCAAACACACTAACCTTTAAATACCCTTAGATCTAAAAATCCCCCCTATTAGGATACTACAAAGACATAAGAAATAAAGAGGAAATGGATACATATGTATAAAAATATTTGTAGGAATTCTTCTTGAGGTGTCAAAGAATTGGAAACTAGGGAGGTGTTCATTGAGGAAGAGCTTAGGTGAATGAGCTATGGCACATGAACACGATGGAAGGCAGCTACTTTGTTGTAAGAGATAATGAAAAGGGAAGTTTCAGAGAAATGTCAGAAGATTTGTATGAATTGATACAGAAGGAAGTGAACAGAATTCAAGAGGAGCATTTCTACAGCAAACTTATGGAGAGAAATAATTTTGAGAGATTTAAGAGCAATAAACAATCCAAAGACTGATCACAATTCCAGAGGACAGCGGTGACACATGCTGCACTCATCATGACAGAGAAGTGACAGACTTGGTGGGGAGATGGGGAATATACTTGTTAGCCATGACTTCTGCAGGACTTGGCTTTACTTGACTTTGCAAACTTGTTATAAGAGAGATTTTCGTGTTGTTTTGTTTTCTTTGTTTTCCAATAGAAGGGGAAAAAAAACCCAGATATTTGTTAATTGAAAAAAAATTATAAAGATTTTGGTTTGCTGTTTTTCCAGTTTATAAAAGTCTAACTATTTCCTAAGGGTGAGGTGTTAGCCAAAAAAAAAAAAAAAAAAAAAAAAAAGGAAGAGTTTCAGAACAACTGATTCTATCTTAGGATTATTTCAACTTTCTGGAATTGGTCTAGACAAGAACATTAGTTATATAGACCAGAATAGAAAAAGGGAAAATGTGAGAAAAACCTCATTGGGGGTGCCTGAGGCCACCCCCTGAACCTAAAGTGGGAAGTCAGCCACTTTACCCAAGGGGGAGCTCTTTAAACACTCTAAGGAGTTCATTTGTTTATCCTCCTTCCCAACACACAGCCAATTACAAATACTATTTTGAAAGTGACAAAGAATATCTTTAGAAGATTACTGAGAGTTTACAGAGCAGCTAGGGGGCATGGTGAATAGAATACTGGGCCTGGAGTCGGGAAGACCCATGTTCCTGAGTTCAAATCTGGCCTCAGACTCATGATAGCTATGTGACCCTAGGTAAGTCACTTCACCCTGTTTGCCTCAGTTTACTTATCTGTAAAATGAGCTGCAGAAGGAAATGGCAAACCACTCCAGTATCTCTGCCAAGAAAACTCCAGACGTGGTCTTGAAGAGGCAGACACAACTGGAAAAAGATGAAGCAAAATGACAATAAAGAAAAGAGTGGCCTCCAACAAAGAGGAATATCAATCCACGGTCTCTGCCTCAATTTATCCATGTGTAAAATGGGGATAAAATGTATAAAATCACAAATGTTACAGGGTAGTTGTGAGGATCAAAGGGGATACTATATGGGAAGTACTGTGTAAATATTAAAGGGTTAGTTAAATGTCAGCTGCTGTCATCCTCATCCTCATCATCATTATCATCATCGTCATCGTCATCGTTATCATCGTTGTCATCATTATCGTCCTCATCATCATCACGACCCATGATTTTGTGTCAATATGTTGACAGGGAGTCTTCCTGAGGGTTCTGGATAAATGAAGTCTTTTCATGTTTGTTTATACACTATGTAGATATTAGCTGTGTACACATATGTGTCTAGATATATAATATGGCCACAACATAGACACACGTGTGTTACATGCATATATAACATGTTAAATGCATATTCCTGTAATCATATGTGTGTTGGACTGAAACACCAAGCAGTAATAATATGTATAACAAAATATTTTATTATATATTATAAAATGTTTGACAATAATAAAGGCATAAATGCCTGCATTTATAAACATACAGTGTGTCTATATATACATATATACACAGACTGTGTGCATACACACATATACATATATACTGCCTTATTACTACCTAATATTTTGAGCACAGCAAAGGAAGCATATGATCTTTCCAATTACAAAGTGGCAAGAGAGAAGTTAATAGAAAACCTGGCTAGCAAATTACCTGCCGTCATAGTAGTATAAAAACCCTAAGCAGGGTAGGGCGATTATAGACCACCTTATGTTACCCTGGGGCTCTTAGTTTTACCATTATTTACTTCCTTAATCCCTTGAGTTTCCAACATAATTATAAGGAGAAGAGGAAATCTGGCTCCTGCAAGATTCCATATGAGACTTCTCTGTTGGAAGTCAGTGTTCATTCCCTGTAGCTCTGGTCAGACGCAAGATGTGATGACACATACTCTCTGAAACCCACCCCCACAGGGGACATTGTCCCCATAGTTGCCAATTAACTCAGTGGATCTGTTTTCCTTCTGTTAAATTCCATTGCATGTTGAGACTGCCATCAAAACCTAAATCAATGACCTTGGTCCTATTGCTATAGAGACAGAGGTGTTCCTGACTCCAGGACTGGTGCTCTATGTACTACACCACCCAGCTGCCCCTCAGGCAAGTGGAGTTAGTTTTATTTATGTTAAATACTAAATCTTTAAAAATAAACCATAGTTGAAATATCAAAAAGATTATCTCTTTATTAGAATAACGAACAAGAATCCCCAAAATAATTGAACTAAAGCTTTAAGATCATCTCCTCCAGGGGTTTTTAACCTGGTGTTCATGGACCCTCAAGGGATCCTTGAGATGGACTTAGATGGACTTCACCATCTCTTGGATGGTGAAAAATGCATCTTTATTTTCATAACCTCCACCTAAAACTTGGCATTTCCTTTAACTATTTTTAAAAAATGTTATTCTGGAAGAGAGGTCCATAGACTTCACCAGATTGCCAATGGGTAGGTACCAGGACACGAGTCTCTGATGTAGTCAAACTTCCTGGCTTGACAGATTTACACACAGAGTCCTGGAGAAGCTCTATTCTTGTTCAAAGTCACCCAGTACTTAATGGAGAGCCGGCCCCAAGCCCAAGGTCTCCTTATTCCTTGTCCTCCCATTTTTTATACAGAAACCTTTGTCATGATTGTCATCAGTCTTTCTTGTGCCTTGGTGTCTATGGAGCTTTCAAGCTCTATGAAGTTAAATAAGCAGACAGACCTCTATCTTGTGCTAACTCTGTCATAGGGTTGTTTGACAGCTCAGATAAGATTATCTATCTATCTATCTATCTATCTATCTATCTATCTATCTATCTATCTATCTATGTATCTATCTATGTATCTATCTGTCTGTCTGTCTCTCTGTCTGTCTTTCTGTCTATGTATCCATCTGTCTTTCTCTCTGTGTATTTATATGTATATGTGTATATACATATTTAAATACACACATATATTTGTAACCTTCAAATGCTACGGAACTCTTAGTACTCACCTTCATCATCATCCTTAGAAGTCAGCAATGCCAAAGAAGCATTGGGGCACTAAGGATGGCACTGGCCCCATGTGCATGCAGTGTCCTGGTGGGTGTGTCTAAGACATGGAGTGCTAACTAATGGATACCACAAGGGGCCACAGCTGGGGACAGTGGAGGACAGCCCAATTATTCAGATGGGAATCTCATGCACAAGTGGATTCTCTCATTTGGAGCTGGGCTCCTAGTTTCTTTTCTCAAGTGATGTCTGCTTGGGTGGCTTTGGTGGGTCCCAGTTGCCTTTAGGATAAAACACAATCTCTCCTGTTTGGAATCTAAAGCCATTCACAGTCTGGCTCCAGCCCCTTTCCCCAGGCTGATTTCACATCATCCCCCCTCACACATTCTTCTTTCTAGCCAGTATGCTCTTCTTGCAGCTCCCTGTAAATGACACCCAGGCTGTCTACCAAGCCTGTAACACACTCCCTCCAGACCTTCCAGTCTGAGACCGGGAGCTCCTTGCCAGGCTGTTCTGTCACCCCTCCCCAAAGAGGCCACCTGAGTGCCCACTTGCCACTTTGCCTCTACTCTGAATAACAATGGAGGGTGGGGGTGTGAGGGAGGTGGTACTCAGGGACAAAATCCCTGAAATCAACCCCTCTCTGCTACAGCCTCCCTTCCTGATTCCTTCCTTTCTCCAGGTTTAAAAGTATTTTGGTGGTTACACTGCGATATTCTCAGTTACCAATACTGCAGAAACACTCTGTCTCTGTCTCTGTCTCTCTCTATCTCTCTCTGTCTCTCTCTGTCTCTCTGTCTCTGTCTTTGTCTCTCTCTCTCTGTCTCTCTCTGTCTCTATCTGTCTCTGTCTGTCTGTCCCTGTCTCTGTCTCTGTCTCTCTGTCTCTCTGTCTCTCTCTCTCTCTCATTCTCTCATTGCCTCCACATCAGATTAGACCGAAGCTGAAGGCCCTCGCAGAAATCAAATTATAAAACCATGGAAGGCTCATTTTGTTTCATGTATTGTCAAGTTGTATAGTCTTTGTTATTTGAAATTGCCCCTCTTTTAAAAACTTCATAAAAATGCCTTATAGCAGGGAACAATATAAAAAAAAAAAAAAGCAACAGGTATTCATTAAACTCCTCCTGTGAGCAGGTCTGTGCAGGTATGAGGAGCCAGCCCTACTCACAATCAGCTCCCATTCTCCCAGGAATTCAACAAGTGTATGTGGACAAAATAAATGCAAATAGAATTATTGTAAATAAGTAGAGAGAAGTTAATGGAGACCTGGGCAAAGTTTGAGCACTGCAGCTTCTTAGTTAAATAACCTTTGAGCCTCAGTGTTTTCATCTGTGAAATGGAGCAACAAAGAATCCCATGATTTGTTCACTGCTTACCCTATGAGATTATTGTGAGAATATCTCTGTAACCTGTGGGGTGGTATAAGCAGCTAAGTTGTACAGTACATAGAGAGGTGTATATACAGTGACTAACTGACTAAGACAGTGACTTAGCTCTGTGACTCTGGACATGTCACCTAACTTTATTCAGTCTGTTTTCTCGTCAGTAAAATGGAAATAATAACAGCATTGAGTTTGCAGCGTTCTGGAGAGGTTCTAGGTAGACAGATATATATATATATATATATATATAGAGAGAGAGAGAGAGAGAGAGAGAGAGAGACAGAGAGAGAGAGAGAGAGAGAGAGAGACAGAGACAGAGACAGAGAAAGAGAGAGAAAGAGATTGCTTTGCAAACCTTAAAACATCTAGTTGCTGTTGTTACTACCACCCCAGCCACAACCACTACTAGTACTACTACTGCTGCTGCTCTTACCACTACCACTTCTCCTCTTCTCCCCACTCCTCCTCCCTAGGAGATCCCCAGGATTCCTTCTTTTCACTCATCATCAGTCAATTCAATTAAGGAGATGTAAGGTACTGCGCTCAACACTGAGAATTTGGAGAGTGAAGGATTTGCAGAGCTCTCCCTAAAGAACTTTCAGTACAATGGGAGGATAATGAGCCTACAGTAAACTCAGTAAAAGGGAGAATCCAATTACAAAACAGAATTCTCTGGGATGTTTTCGATTGTGCATCCTTAATCAGTAACGATGTTGTGATTCACTTCCAATACATGGACACTTATTTGTGTGATCAGTGTTCATGACTGTATTCACATTGCATATGTATATATAAATATGCATATTTACATATATTTATGTAATTATGTATAAATATATATAATTATATATATATTTAAATCAATAAAATCGACATTCAGAAGCCCCCTTGTATGTGCTGTTCTCTGCCGGGGTCAGGGGCTATTTTGTTCCTTCATATTTGCGTCATTATCCCAACTACTTAGAACCATAAAACAGACCTAGCAACTAGTTGATGAACTGCGGTGGAAGGTGTGAGTAAAGTTTATGAAATGATAAAGAAGTTGAATTCATATTATATAATGAGGGAACTTCCAAACATAGCCTTGGATTTACCCTACAATTGGAGAAGATGTGACTAAATACAGGAAGGGATAGGTTAGCAGGCTGACCCACCATTGAGGTTTGGGATTCATTAATGCCACTGCATGTGGCCATCTTTCTGGCCAAATTCATACAAGTTGCCAACCCCTAAGAGCTTACTTCTTAGCTGTTACTGGACTGGCGCTCAATTATTAATCACATATATGTACACATGTGTGTTTATTGCACATATATATATATACATATATATATATGTATATGCATATATTTGGTGACTTATCCACAAGCGTTTCCCCAACAAGGTGGATTCTGTAACCCAGGACATGACCTTTGGGGGCCTGGAAGCCTGAAGCATGGCAGGGCAGAGGAAAAATGCATGAAATGAAATTCAAAGTAATCATAAGAGTTAGAACATGTCAGTGTGGCAGTTATGACCAAGCTCTCCCTTTAAGCCAGGCACTGGGATACGAAAAAAGGCCAAGAAAAAACAAAACTCTTCAAAATCCTAATATCTAACCTTCTCTCATTTATGTGTGTATAGTCCAAAATGGGGTATTGCCTCAGGGAACAGGAGTAATTCATTATGAACTAAAGCAGAATTGGGAGGCAAACCCAGGTTTTCTATCCCCAATCTGTTGTTCTTCATGTTGAAAGGACTGTAAGTTAACTTGTTCCAACAGTTTGCTAGTGAAAGGGAAAGAAACAGGCTAGTCATAGAAAGGACAAAGCAGCCAAGTGAAAGCTTGCTGTCCCTATTCCTGTTTTGACTGATTTATTTGAAAAGCAGAAGGGTTTCCTGGTGGCCTTCACCCCCTATGACTTTGCTGTGTTGAATCCACTCTTCCTATTATTGTTAGAGAAAAGCATGTAACCAGGTGTGTGTATTGATGATGTCTCAGTTCTTCCTACGCTCTCTCGTCCCTTCTTTTATCTGAGAAGAGGCTACTGCCTTTCAACCAGAGGGACATGTGTGACCTTCTTAATTGCTATGAGGATTCTTCAATTGCTTCTAAGACAGTCGTTAGTTTTGTTGATTTTTTTTTTCTGGAAGTGTGATTAATGGGTGCATGAGTGTTCTACAATAGTTTCTTTACGTAAGAGATCCCAGTGGTTGAGTTCACTTATGCAGGCCAGGTAACACCATGAGCTCCACCATTAGACCTTTGGCCCCTCAATTCCCACAGTCCTTTAGGAACTAGCTAGGCATGTTCATCACTTGCATGAACAGATACTTTCTAAGGCAGAGGCAACAGAAAAGATTAATAGTGGACCAAAAAGGAATCCCCGGTCAATATTTCAGAGATCTTGACAGGAGCCATTCATTTCCCGGGTGACAATGAACAACTTCTGGATCAGTGAGCTGGGATCAGCTGTTCCTAAGAGCTGCAGGCTCTCTTGAAAATTGGAGGAAGGTAGATGAACTGATTGACTCACTAAAGGCTGGATATTGGGGCCTTTTTTTTGGTAAAATGATTTCCAATGAAAAACATATAAATTGTAGGAGAAATGGAGGAAGGGAAGATAAAGAAAATTGGAAGCTCACTATTGATCAATTATTCAGATTCAGTTCTGGCTGTCCAGGGAAAGATGTGATCCTGAAGCCAAGCCCAAGTCCAGGGAGCCTGCCAATGAATTTCATGTGTGCTCATGGGGGGTGGAGAAAAGGAATAGGAGGGGTGCTCATCCTGCATGCCAGGGTCTTATTACTCTGAAGACAGGGGGGAAAGAAGTTATTCTATCCCACAGCTCTCCACCTAGAAAGGACTGTAGAGGTGTCACCTGGGTCCCACACTCATTTACTAAAAGAGGCTGCTGGATTTGAGAAAGGTTCAGTCACTTGCCTCAGGTTGCTCAAGCAGTGAAAAGCAGAGCTGAGGCCTTTGACTCCATAACCAGAATTCTTTCTTTGCACAACATCATGCTTCCTTCATTCCGAACACCAAGCCTTTTATTCAGACTGAGATTCTGCTTTTAGGTCATGGGAGTTATAGTATGTACTTTCACCTAAACAAATAGAATGTGCATGCGCGTGCTCACACACACACACACACACACACACACACATACACACTCTACAACTCTCCCCACCCTCCCCTACTCCCCCTTTCTTTCAGTCTCCATTTGTGATTTCCTTGGTGCAGAGGATTTGTCAAATGAGAATTCATTTCTTCGAGGGCGATTAGCAACTTGTCCATGAATTATTACAAAGTTATGAGGCAGACTGCGAGGTTAAGAGGTTAGGTGACTGACTGACCTAGGGTCACCCAACTAGAGATAGGAAAGAAAGAACTGGAGCCTAAGTTTTCCTGACTCCAACGTGAGCTCTCCATACACTACACTAGACTGACTCTCAAAGCCAAACTTGACCTTTGTAATAATGAATGAATGAACATCAATTATATTCCTCCCTTAATATTGATTACCTTTTCAATCTCATAAGAAAAACTGCCAGCCTTGATTCCTTCCCAGAAGAATGCTGAGTCCTGTTTGGAGTTTAACTCATTCTCCCTCTATCCTTGTGTGATAGCCGAGGAGTAGAATTCTTTGAGCAAAGACAGAAGATTCTCCCTTTGAGATGGTGAACTGGTTAACTCTAATGCTGGAAAGGGACCATTATGCCAATTATCTGAAATGTTTAAATCCAACCTAATGCCGACTATTCTGTTTGGAGTTAATGAAGCACTAATCCTCTGAATGTCGCTGAGTAAAGGGAAGCAAGATCTCATGCCAATATGAACCTCATCAGGTGATGGTCTTGTCAGAACAGCCCGATCCCTGTCACCCAGAGCTGTCATAAACAAGCGGCTGACGAGACAATGACAGTAATTAACGCAGTGTTAATGGGCGAGAGAGCCTCACAGTGATTTTTCAGCTACAGTGAACTGAGTGAGTGCCAAGCAGTGCACATGGCTTCCCCTTCCATGTGTGTTTCTCTTCTATTCACTGTGGTGACGTGGGTCCTTTCTGGGCTGCCCATTCCAGAGAGCATTCTTTCAGACCCTGGGGATGGTAGATAAGAAAAATCTGGAAAGAAAGGCATGATGCTGACATGATCGCTGAAGCCACCAATAATGGGCATCTTGACTCAGCCTAACCCTGATTGCTGGGAGATGATGGCGTATTATCCCTGCCCCTAAAAAGCATTTCACATTGAGATTACAGCTCTCACTGGGCTGGAGGGGAGTGTGTTGGCATAAAAAGTTGGCATGAGCAAGGACCAATTATTCATAGCAAAAGCTCTCTTTAGATTCTGGATTTTTCCCACCAAAAAAGATGCCAGCGGTTGCTGCTCTAAGCTGGCACATGTGGTGAGAAGACTGAGGGGAAAATAGGCAGCTGAGACACCAGGACAAGACTGAGAAACCAGGGTGACTGATGGCAGTGGGAACAGGGGGCAGCACCAGCTCCTGCTTCTCCTTAACTGCCCTCTCTCTAGAGATGGTCATCGGCAGACAGATTTCCATGTATTGTGTTGTCCAGAGTACACAGAGAAGGGTTTTCTCCCTGATGTTTCCCTGTTCAATAGGACAATTGTGCTATAAAAGAGGACTTCCTGAAGCCCCATTTCAAGCTTAATAACCCTCATCTTACACAAGGGACAAACATGGTGTGTCTAGACAGAATTGTCTTTTTTTTAATTTGAGTTCAAACCAGAGGAAATAGCTACCCTGCTTAAAATCCATTCATGGTAGAAATGTGAGTGAGGAAATGTTTTGATCTCTATTAAATACTGGAAATAAAATCCATTTGAATGTATTAAATAGTTCCAGTGAAAAGTGGGACTATTTGTACCAACCTTTCTCAACAGCCTTTCCAGCAATTAGTCTTAGTCTAATGCCATTTCTACACTGGCAAGACAGAGTACATTCCTTGCCAGAACATTGAAGATGGTGCTTTCATGGCAGACAGTATCATACACCAAATGCCAGAACTGAAGCTTTACTTTGCCAGTGTAGACAGAGCTTAAGATGCTAGAGATTCTAGCATCTGGATTCAAGTTGGTACCCCAGGTTTCTCAGGGATCACTGGGAGATGACAGAACTCTGAGTCACAAACTATGGAGTATGAGCAGAGTGGCACATGTCTGAATCAATGCCTGGAAAGAAGGCTGAGATTAGAGTCCCAGAGTCTTGGATGCTTTATAGTCTATGTGACCATAGGCAAATCACTATGCCCCAGGGTTTTCAATGTATAAAACAGCTAAGCTCAGAGTTCCTTTCCAGACCTAGGTGTGTGAATGTGGAGAGTAGCGAAGGCAAACCCTTGCCTCTCAGGGAGATGGGGAAGACGCCAGTTTCCTTAGATCCACCATTTCAGTGTGTCTAACTATGCAGTGTTATTAGGAGATTTGAAGACACAATTCTCCCATATTCTCCAGGATATAAATGCTGGTTTTCATTGTCCATTAACTCTTCATAGAGGGATCCTTCCTCAGAAGTCTTAAAGAATTTTCCTCGCTTTTCTGCCAAAACCCAGAGTAAATTCCATATGAATCCGAAAATTTGGTTAATGTCAACATTTCTGCATCTATTCTGTCCAAAGAAAAAGCCTGGCAGCCAATAGAAAGAATGACAAGATTTCAGTTTGGGGCAGAATCAAGAATTCTTTTTGTGACATCCCTGGTCTTGTCTGTTGTGAAGATCTTAGAGAGAGCTTTTGATTTTAAAACTGGCCCTTTCAAAACTGCCTAGCCTTGCCATCCCATGAAACTCTATTTTGGAAATCCTCCCATACTGTCTCTCAATTAAAACACGTTCTTCTCTAGGCTTTCTTTTTCCTTTGGCCAAAATGAAAGCTGCCTTGTTCACAAAACATTCCCCCAGTAATCAATTTCCCTCTTTATCAAACATGAAGGCTTGGATATAGAAGTAGCTGCCAGATACTGAAATGGGAGATCCAAGGAGAAAGTGATCTTCATCATCTTTTTTCACAGGACATAGGTCTTTCTTCTTTCTCAGTTTCATTCCTAAGTCCCTTCTAGTTTGCCAGAAATATCTTTTTTTACTTAGCCAAAAAATTTATTTTCTGGATCCTCATAGAATTTGGATTTTGGCAGAACCGTTGAGGTGACCTAGTCCAATATGTTCATTTTTACAAATGGGAAAACTGATACAAAAGATAGTTTGGTAACTTTGGCAAGGTCCAACAGTTTAGTAACAGAGCTGGGATCAAAACCTAGGCCATCTGATTCTCAATTCAGTTCAGTTTCTCTCATTTAAGCACTTATTCAAGGATATACAACATACTGAGATCTGTTTTAGACAATGAGAAACAGAGACAGAGATGGGGAGGAGGGAGGGAGGGAGGGAGGAAAAGGGGAGAGACAGAGAGGAAGAGAGAGAGAGAGAGAGAGAGACAGAGAGAGAGAGAGAGAGAGACAGAGAGAGAGAGGGAGAGAGAGAGAGAGAGACAGAGAAGAGGAGGGGAGGAGAAGAGAAAGGAAGGGAGGGGAGGAGAAAGGACAGGGGAGAGGAGGGGAGAGGAGAAGAGGGGAGGTTGAGTCCCTGCCCTCAATGAGCATCTATTTTATCAATGGGGCAAAAAGGTACCAGGTGTATATATACAAGGCAGAACAACAGTTTTTTCAGTGTCAGAGAGCCAAGAAATTCAGAATACTTTCCTCTGTGCTGTGTACTTCCACCCAATCCCCAATATGTGATAAATATCATTTCCTCTAAGGATATGCACTATAATCTTCATTAGTCTTACTTCATCTTTGTACCACAAACCCCCCAAGTAAATAACAAATGCTTCTTGCCCCTAGCTCTCCAACCTCTGATTCCAGCAAGTTCAGTGTGACTCGTATTCTTTTCTCTTACCGTCATGGCTTTGGCAAACAGTTTGTGACAGCCCCTCAATTAATGGAAATGCAGGGAAAAGGGCAGGCAGGAGAGCAGAGTTCTTTTTTTGTTTGTTTTTTGGAAGGGAAAAAGCAGGGCAATTAGGGTTAAGTGACTTACCCAAGGTCACACAGCTAGTAAGTGTTAAGTGTCTGAGGCCGAATTTGAACTCAAGTCCTCCTGACTCCAGGACCAGTGCTATATTCACTGTGCCATCTAGCTGCCCCTGAGCAGAGTTCTTCCAGGGTGCTTTCATTTCTTTTGTTGTTGTCATTTTGTTTTGTCTAGGAAGGTAAACAAGTCTACATGTACCCTAAGCATGACTGCCCACGAAGAGGGCTCAGATTCATGTAAAAGAGCTAATAGTAGGGCATTTTTACTTTCTAAGAGTATTTAAAAGTGATGGCCCTTTAGTCATTCACCAGGCATTGAGGAAATATACTATGTGGGAAGCTCTGTGTTGGGAAAGATGTACAGATTAATAAAATGTAGATCACCCCCCCCCCCAAGAACTTTCCCATCTAGAAGAGTAGATGTAACAGGATGAACAAAGTCAGAATTCTAGACAGTCAGAAATGGAGGACCCTGAAGCAGCACATTCAATCCTCATCTGAACTGGAATGTCCTCAACAGAAGCCCAACAATGGGGCATCCAATCTTTGCCTAAAGAATATGATTAAGTACATGAAATAAGTCTGGTGCTGTAGATAACTCTGATCAGAGGGCCTGGGCTGCTTCCCTTCTCTCTGAAATAAGGGCATTGTATGAAACGGTCCCTTAAAGACCCTTCCAGGGCTTAATCTTTCCTCCTGTGACAGTACAAAGTACCAAGAGCATCCAGAGGAGAGGACTCACTCCCAGATGAAGAGAGAGATCCAAGAAGCAGGTAGCGACTGTGGCTTCAAGGATATAGAGGGTGTCCCAGTCAAAGGGAGCAAAGAGAGAGGGTGGGACAAAGGGCCAGCAGTAGGGAATACACCATCTTATTCCATTCTCACAGTAGCACTGTGAGGTAGACTAGAGAAATAGCTCACGAGGAAAACCTAAAGCGCCAAACCCTTAAATGATGCTCCAGGACACACAGAAAGTGGTAGAGTTGAGATCAAGACTCAAATCTGAAGTGATCAAGACCTAATATTCTTCTCAATAGCTCTTCTGTTCTTTTAAATGAAGATGACAGTTCAGTTCAAATGTGGAACCTGATTTAATTGCTCTGTAATTAATTAATATTGATTATTAGATACTTTACAGAAAACCCATCAACAAATGGCTGTGTGTTTGAAATGTTCAGTTGTGAAAGCCTCAGAGCCAGATGGTCCTCACTGTTTTCAGGCAGCTTAAAGTATCATCTATGCATTAGAGGCTATTACCAGAGGTTTGACACCAGAAAGAGTGATTTGTGAAGCCACATGTAATGCTGTTGCTGGTGGTAGGCCAAAAAGGTTACATATTGCTAGAAAATAACCTGTAGTAATTATATAGGCAAATAGCACAGAAGGCCTGGTGTGTGTGAGGCCAGGCCACTCACGCCCAACGGGACATTGGCCTCTGCGTGACGTCGACTCCACGGCACGCTTGTCAGATTGCTTTATCAATAATGACAATACCTTGCCTCAGTATAGTGGTTGGCAAAGCACTTTCTCAAATGGGATTCTATAACCCTCGGAAGGAGGCAGCTCATTTTTTTTTTTATCCCTGTTTTATAGTTGAAGCTCGTATGAGTAAAGCCGCCCAAGGTCATGTCTAATTCCTGGAAAATACTGGAATTTGATTCCAGGCCTCCCAGATCCACCTCAGCACCTGTTCCTTTCCCTCAGTGAGATGAGACCAGAGCTAACCAAGGCATCCAAACAAGGACATCTCAAGTTCAGCAGGAAGTGAGATTTGGGAAGTTTCTCAAAAAATTTAGTTCCCATTCAGTACCAACACCACTGATTAAACACCTGTGGAAGGCCCAGTGCTAGATTCTGGGGAGACAAAGATGTACACACTCATACCCACCCACATACAAACCCATTCATTCACCTACACACCCATTCATTCACCTACACACTCACTCATGCCCACCCACATACAAACACACTCACTTATACAAACACTCATTCACAAGCATAATACTCACATGTGCAGATCACACAAAACTGCCCTGACCTTCACAGAGTTTACATGTAAAAGGTGAGATGTAGCCAGCACGCACATGGCTAAGGAAGGACCAAGAGTTTCCAAAGTTATAAAGAATAACTTCAGGAAGGAGAGAGCACAAACCAGTGGGTGCATTGAGAAAGGCCTGGTGTGTGTGTGTGTGTGTGTGTGTACATGCATGTGAGTGAGTGTGGGGGTATGTGTTTTGGGGAGAACTCTGAGCTGTCGTCTGTGGGATGATGGAATTGCTCTGAAGGAGAAGGGGGAGTTGGTGAGGAAAGCCAGGGTCCTCGAACCCTGTGTGGAAGCACTGCTGGGCCCCAAATAACTCCAGTCCTGTCTTAGCTCTAGAATGTTAGACTTCAGCATTGCCTCCAAACTCTCCAACTTCCCTCTACTTTTAGAAGGATAAAAGAAAAGATAAAGCTCCTGTGTCCTCTGCAGATCCTTCAGCCTGACTCGAACAGGCTCCACTAACATGCACAGGCAGCAGACTTAACTACAAGGGAGCAAAGTAACCTTCTATTGATCTATTGATGCTTCACAATGGGAAGTCTTGTACAGAGGGCAGCTCTGCAAATGGACGTTGGATAACCTTGAGGCTTAAGGGCATGAAGCTGCAGAAAGTTGGGCCCTCTTGGCTGGGGTCCTGGGCTGTGCAGACAGGGACCTCCTCAAAAGCCAATTCATGTGATCCCTTGAAGTCAAAGGGGACTTGACAAGCTTAGCATTTTCTGAGTAACCAAGTTTAGACTCTGGTTCTCTCTTTTCTGCTCTATATTAAGTCTATCAGCAAATTAGCTATTATATACCTCATTGCCCTCAATGCATACATCAAGGTTAAGAAAGTGATTTTGGTGGGACTAGTATTTAGTAACGACGAGAGATGATTTCTCTGTTCTATCGCATCTGAGCTATTTGGAATAGAAGAGATCTGAACATGGGAGCTATAATTCTACTGTCACTGGGAATTGCATAGGCTGAATAAGTTAATTGGAAATCAGAATGCTAGAATTGTGTTTTCAAGTGATAAATGTACATGATGTCCCAGTAAACTCATCAAGAGTTCTGCCAGCTCCCCTTTCTTAAGTTTTAAAGGAGATGATGATTAGTGTGCCCGACTCCCTCCTAAAGAGCCTCAGGGCATCCTAGGGCTGGAGCTGGAAGGGAACTTAGAATCTGCTGACATCTCCCTTCTCACTAAATAGATTAGGAAACTGAGACCAAGAAAGGTGAAGATCATTGAGCTAAGAAAAGGCAGAAGCAAGACAGGAATCTCTTGGACTTCAAATAGAGTGTTTAGTGATATTGTGTTGTGCCATCTGTCATTTCAAATGGATAAAGTTCTTTTGGGAAGGAGGGAGGCACGGAGAGGCAGAGAAGATAAGAGAAGGAGGGAGAAGGAAGAGAGTAAGATAAATATGGATACACATTTATCTATGTATATGCCTTTCTGACTTTCCACTGTTCTGTCTCTCCTTATAATCATATCCACTTTAAATGGCAGGTGACATGACATTTATACATAGAAAGATTATTGATACGCCTATATCTTTACCTGTATCTATACATATAGAACCATATCTGCCTAATTGTACATGCATATCCATGTGTATGTATATACATGTATACTTGCATGTAATACATGTAGATGCAGCCATAGTTTGAGGCCCCAGTTTAGGACCAACCTGTCACTTCAGTGGTGAGACAGCAGCTCCCTATGTAGAGCCTCTCCTTCCCTTATGGCTTTAAAGAGATTCAATGATTTGCCCACAGCCACTCATCCAGCCAGTATCTGTAAGAAGCAGATCTTGAATCCAGGCCTTCTTGCCTTTGCACATCTCCCCTACCCCTACCACAATGGCCACTGTGAAGAGTGAGAACACAAGGGAATTACAGCAGTATCTACTGTTCTGAATTGGAGTCTTTCTTTAGACAAAACACCGATGATTTGTATGGATTTTCCAGTGGGGCCAGGTGGAGAGAGGGGCTGCAAGTAGACGTATTTCATCATTGTGTTCATCACCATAAATCAAATTGCCTGTAGGATTTGCCTTTATGTTTTGGAAGACCAAGCATTTTTATTGACTGTCTTTCATAATTAATAGCATTTACTCTGTGAATCAAATTAGTCCCCAACTCCTCTCCTCAAGCATTCGTGGAAGATCATTTTTAAAAACTCTAATGACCTTGACAAAAATGAAGGATCAATAATGTGCTGATTAGAACTCTCTTGTTTGTGCCTCTCGTGCCTTCCCTGTGCCATTCTCATAGACGATCAAGGAGGCTGCTGCTTCCTAGCAAGGACATTACCCACAATTGACTGTGTCCTACCTGGGTTGATGGGTTCAACTATCTCCACAGATTTTCTGATGTTTCTTTTATCCATCCTTTTGAAGATCCAGTTGTTTATTACATGACAGTCATTCGTTATGGAGGAAGAAAAGTCTGTTTTGCTCTTTGATTGTGCTTTGGTTTAATCAATCCATGGAGTAAGACTTTTCCGTTGATGTCAGAAGAGAGTAAAATGAAATTGAAATGGCATAAAAAATGAAATTTGAATGGGTGATAAAAAAGAGCTGAAAGGACCCCAAATTCTCCCTCTTTCCTTTATTGTTCTGTGTGGTGCTGGTAACAGAAGTTGGGTCAGGCTGCCATGATTGTAAATGTTAGGTCTGAGATGCTTAAACAAGAATTTGGCATTGTTCAGGAAGATCCCTTCACAGCAGGGTTCAGCCTTTTCCCTTTATTTCCAAATCCTGAGAGAAGAGCCTGAATATATGGCAGGTCACCTTTGCTTTCAGTGGAAAACCTGAAAGTATGTAGCCTTTGCAAAGTGTGTACTAGGAAGAGTTAGTCTAAAATAATGGAATCAAAGAAGGTGAAAAAAAAAAGTTTGCTTAGTGTAGCCAAGAGGAGCACAGGACAAATGAGCTACAATTAAGCAAAGGACAATTCAGTTTGACTCTAATAGCAAAGCCTTTAATGATGCTTTGGCTCAGATAAATTTGATTGAGAAAAGACTCCAACTAAGTTGTCGAAAGCCATCTCTTCAGTCACTTAGAGCTGGACGGGACAAAGTTAATCTGCTGGAGGAGAAAATTGGAACCTTGGAAATGAACTAAATGACCTAATTGATCTTCTTTTCCATCACTGATTTTGTGGAAACTACTAGAATTAAATGAAAAAGGTTAATTTTTGCTATTTAAGATGAAAAGAAATGAAATGAACTTACAAGTGCTTACATTTTTTATTCACTTCCTGGCTGTGTCTACAGGATGGAAACATCAGCGAAAGACTCCTCTGTTTTGACCTGGCCACCGTAGTCAGTAGACACCCTGATATTTGGGGATGAACAGAATTTTTCAAGAACCCAGAGAACTGATAAGCGGTTTGTATTCCCACTTGAAAGCAGAGGGAGATAAGACACGTCTGAAAAAATGTTAGGTAGGGTAGAGCATTGAATAAGTCTGGGCCAGTCACTGAAAGAAGGATATGTCAAGATATTTGCCCCATCTTAATAAACAATTTTTAGTGTCTTACCTGAAATCAGATAGATAAAGATAAGGGAATAGGATGTCCTTTCCTCAATATTTTCACAGAATTTTCTATTTGAAAATTTAGCTTTTAAGATATTGCCACTACGAAACATCTCTAGTCATTCATGTCTAGGAGCATAGACTCAAGAAGCACTCCACCTAGAATAATGGTAAACCCAGGACACTCAGGTCCATATTCATCCATATTCATGTCTGGCCACACCCAGAATCAGCATGGTTCACTGGAGTTAAATATTATTTACATTCTGAGACACTGTTGTGCCATTGCTAGACTGTACCAAGAAGTTGTACTTCCAATAACAAAAGGATTGAATTAACACATGAAATGATGTAAATGTCACTTGTGGGATTTAGGTAATAAACTCCTGTCTGCATCCACACACAAAGCCCGTCATCTTCTCCACCATCTTAAAGGAAGTTACAATCAAATTCTGTGGGAGGGGGTAGGTTGAGGTAGGGCCAGCGGCAAGCCCCTCTTTGTGACTCGGGGCCACAGTGGTGAATTCTCTGAGGGTAGTATAGGGCACTTCTTATAGTTTCTTCCCAGGGACTCCCTCTGGGCAGACTGCAGAGAATCAGAAAGGGCATTAACAAGAGCAGTTTCTTCTAAAATGTATGGAGTTTGAGGGCAGTTAATGTAATCACAGCCAAGAGATTTATGGTCTGTTCAGTGGTTTCCCAAGCTTGATACATAGGTTTAGTGCTGGTGAGAAGTTACTTCATCTCACTGTCCTTTCCATTAAAGCATTCTCTTAGATAAACCAAACTCAAAGTCAGAAAAAGAAGCTGAATTAATGCATTAGGTTGAATATGAAACAGCTTCGCTTTGCTAATCCCAAGTTTTCCCTCTAACAAACATCTTTTTTCTTGATAGTCTCTAAATTCCTAGTGATGCCTCACTGGATCCCTTATACTAAGGGGGTGTGTGTGTGTGTGTGTGTGTGTGTGTCTTGCATATTTATGTCTATTTTTATATGTCTATATTTATTTCTACATACGTGCACATACACATATTTGTGGTTATTCCGTCATTTTTCAATGGCATCCAGCTCTCCATGGCCCCATTTGAGGTTTTCTTGGAAAGATACTGGAGCAGTTTGCCATTTCTTTCTCTAACTCATTTTACAAATGAAGAAAATTAGGCAAACAGGGTTTAGGGACTTTCCATGGGTCACATGCAATGCCTGAGGGCAGGTTTGAACTTAAGAAGCTAAGTCTTCCTGACTCCAGGCCCAGCATGGTATTCCCTGGACCACCTGTATTTGCATTTGCTAACAGATTTTATATGTATGTGTGTGTATGTATACACACACATAAACATGTATATATGTACATTTATATCTATAGATAGAAATGTTGGCCAATTTTCACAAACATATTTTTCCTAACTTTGAAACAAGTTATCTGAAAATAAAGATTCCTCCATAGGGAGAATTCATTTCCCCACCTGGCGATGCCATGAATCTAATGGCAGGCTTAGCCCGCGAGTGACCCTCCCTTCCTGGATCCACTCTGGAGGGCTGAAGTGCTTCCACAACGTGTCCTTGCGCATCTGCCCTCACATGTGGCCGTGGAGTTGGGTGGGCTGGGTTTTCATTGTGTGGAACACAAGGGCTTTGAAAACAAGGGTTGTTTTGTTTCGCCTGTATATTGACTCTAAAGATAAGCACCAAGCATCCGATCAACACTCATGGTGTTTTGTTGTTATTGTTTAAAGGCCCTAGGCTACATGATGGAGACTCAAAGACAAAAAGGAAATGATTGCCACGTTCAAAGATGTTATACATGATCAGGGAAGACAGCACAGATATCAATAAAATATACAAAGATGTATGTGAAAGCATACAAGTGGCTATTCAATTAGTCCATGAGCATCTTTAAGCAAGTACTCTGTAGAAGGTGCTCTACCAAGCAGTGGAGCCAAGTATATACATTTCAGTGGGGAAGGCACCAGCAGCCAGAAGTATCAGCGGTGACATTCTCCATTAAAGCAGAGATGCCAAATGTATAGCCCAAAGATGTGTGTGTGTGTGTGTGTGTGTGTGTGTGTGTGTGTAGGGGGGTGGGGTAGGTGGATGCAGCCCACAGCATTCTCCCGTATGACCTGAACCAAACTGAAATGCAACAGAGAAATTTTTCACAAAATAAGTCAAAAATTAAAATAATTTTAAAAATTAAAATGCTAAATAAAACAAAATATTGGTAACACCACATTTGAAAATTCCGTTACGTGGCCCACAGGGCTCCTTATATATGGGTGGGTGGCATTATTTCTGTTTGTGTTCGAGGTCACTGATCTGGAAGATGGTTCCCGTGTTTGCTACTTAAATCATCAGATCAACCAAGTCAAAGTGAGTCATAGAGCCTAACTCCATGATTCAGAAACCTTTCAAAATCCATTCAAGTTGGAGTTTTCAATTAGTGTATAAAATAACAGCCTAACCCAGCAGCTTTACGGCTTACTTTATCAGCTTTGACTTATGGGTAGAAAAAAAAATAATAATTCTAAGTAACTTCTCTCTGGTCCCCAGGCATCAGATCCCCCTGGGTTCTTAGTGAACCCCCATTCCCTGTACAATTTCATTTCAAGGAAGAAGTTTTATATTTAATGTTTAGAAGAAAAGAGACTTTGAGGAAGAATTTTCTTGTCCCAGGGTCTCAAGAACTTAGGTCAGAGGGGGCTTTTTTTCACAGCAGATGAGAAAAGGTTAGCATAGTGCTTCAAGACATACATCTTGATTATACAAGGAAGAAAGAGTTTTCAATTATAGCAATTGGTTCTGACCCCTATTAGTGCCATACCTGCCATGTTTAAAGGGAGGCAGGCTGGTACAATGGATGGAGCTCTATTTGAATCCAGAAACAATGCCTCCTCTGACACACTGGCTGTGTCGCCAAGACAACATATTTAAACTCTCAATGTCCCAGGCCCCGCTCTAAGATTGTAACTTGCTGAGAAAATGCATACCTGCATTAGTAGACTTGGAGGTCCCCTCTGCTCATAAAGGCACAGGTCTAGTCCATATCCTTTCCTGTTTAGCAAAACCTAGTTGGAAGTTATTTATATGGTTAATGATATAACATGCCCTCAAGGATTCACAAACTGAGGGCTATCTCAAAAACGTGATTTGCCACCATTGGGCACCTGGCTAGTGGCACCTGCTTGCTTTGGGCTCTTGTGGGTTAGGTAAATGGCGACTCTTGGCTACGATACAGGCCTTGGAGCCTTGTTTCCTCCCCAGTGCTTGAGAGCCGTTTCCCCGTAAAGTGGGTTGTCATACCCCCTTAAACTTGAGCAAGTGTGACTGATGGATGTGGTCCATTTAAATGCCCGGCTGAGGGCTGAACTAGATAACGAACTTATTATTACTCTCCCAGGATTATAGGTTAGTCCCCAAAGAGTGCAGCAAGCCGGAGAAAATCCATATCTACTGGCTAAACAATAACCAGCAGGCTGACTGGAGGAATTGATTTACTTTCGAGGCCATTTAGGCCTTAATGGTGGAGAAAAGCTGGAGTGATGTTTACTTTTCTGCCAAGATCGACCAACAACCAGTCCATTTTTTACAGGTTTTTGATTGATTTCGCTTAGAGGAATTAGAGGTGATTTATTTTTAAGCTGAAAGCAACTCGTAAATATCGTCCCTGGCCCAGGTTCCCTGAGAGGAAATGTTAAGTGGAGACGCTTACAGAGGAAGACTGTGCTGGGAATCAATGGGGAGCAGGCGGGTGTCAGGCACCTCTGTAGATGGGGTGCAAGACTGTACTCTCGTCCTTCAGAGGCGGCTGCTCAGAACGACCTCAGCCTGCTGGGATCCGTCCTGAAGCACCCTGCTGATGCTCAACAGGCCATGGGTGGGACGGCATAATGGCGCTCAAGGCCGGCACAGAGCAACTTCAGTGTTTGATGGGTAAAAGCAGTCATCGATCGCCTAAGTGGCAATCTTCCATGACTCCTCACACAGTGAGTGGAGAGCTGACAAAAAGATGAGGCCAATTCTGAATAAATGAATAACGGCCCAGCAGCCCTTGGTCCCATGTTGGACCAAGTTTAAAAAATAAAATCTCACCATCGAATGGTATCTTGTGGTGGTGGAAGAGGTGACGATTTGTGTCCCGCTCTTCTGCTTGGAAAGTTGGCCATCCACTGGAGCCTAAGTCTGACTGGAAACCCTACACATCTGGCCAACACCTCCCCGAGGGACCCGCTCTATGCCTTTGGAGGCTGGAGGCGACAAGGAAGCAAGGTGTTGTAGAAGGACAGATTATTTAGGAGCTGCTAACAGCTCGGACAGTCAAGGAGTTGGCATGCTGGGGCTCCCTGCTCCCCGAAGCCACTCTGCTTCTGGAGCTGTCTCCACTGAACCCCTCTCCTCGGATATTTTCTCAAGTCGGCCTGCCTCTGAGGCTGGTAGTTGCCCCTGTGTCTTTCAGAGTGTGTTTTTCAAAATTTACTTCCTGAAAAATCAAAATGAACCGAAGTTAAATGCTTTAAACACACAGTATATCACTTTCTTCCTTTTAGTTTTTGTTTGTTTTTATTGCAAATGCACAGATAGGTAAAAGGCCCACGTTTAAAGAAGGAGCGGGGATATCCACAATCTGAGAGTCCCACCAACAGCCTCCTTATGTCAAGGAGTATGAAAGGCTCCCGGAGGTTAAGGGAAAGACAGCATGGTGGTGCAATAGATGGTATGTTGCACAGAAGAAACAGGGCTGGATTTGGAGTCTTGAGGGTCCTGGAGGAACTCAAAGTAGAAGAAATAGATGTGCCCTCCCCAACCCTGCATCTGCTTTGAAGAACAGTTTCGTTCTGTGGGAAAATTGTACTGAGTAGGTCAGTGAGCTCACTGTGGAGTCTGCCAAGACAGGTCTAAAATCTGAATATCCCTGAGCCGATTCCCTGAGAGCAACAGCACTGAGGGGCAGTGGAGGTGGGGGTGGGGAGCCCTAGAGAGGAAGACAAGGAGCCTTCATTCATATCTCCCCAAAGTGCCTCCCTGGGCCTCTGTCTCCCTATCTGTAACACACTAACTGGATTAAATCAGGGGAGACTCAATGATCCTTAGGACAGATGCATGAAATAATGCTTTTTGTTTTTTTTCTAAACAGCATTTTTTTTTCTAATTACACGTAAAGATAGTTTTCACGTTCATTTTAAGAGCTTTTGAGTTCCATGTTTTTCTCCCTCCCTCCCTCCCCCTCCCCAAGACAGCAAGCCATCTGACATAGGTTATACAGGTACAGCCATAAACATATTTCCACATGAGTGGTGTTGTGAAAGAAGAAATAGAACAAAGAGAAAACCACGAACAAAAAAAGTGAAAATAGTGTGCTTTGGTCTGCATTTAGATCCCACTATTCTTTCTCTGGTTTGGCTCTGACTGTGGATTGCAAATAAAGATCATTGTAAAGGGCAATGTTTAAGCACTTACTAAGACAAAGCCCCAGCAGATATTCCATGGAGGAGGAGGTCTGCAGCAGGATGCAGAAAAGGGCCCAGGAGTCTTAAAGCTGCAGCTTCTAGGAGCGGGCTCAGGTGTTTGAGCCCTGTACATGCATTGACAAGTCAATTCTTAAAGAGTATGATGGGATTGCTGTTGGACAAATAGCCCAGTGGAATTTTCAAATCTCATAGGTTGTCTCTGAATTGTGTCTTCAATGGGGACTCAAACTTGGCCCACACACCCCTCTAGAATAGCAAGTGTCAATGAGACTGTTCATAGAAAGAATTTTATTTTATTTTTCAATTCTGACTTAATAGTTGTGGATTATGCAGACTTTTTAACACCTGGCATAACTTGTCTTCTTTGGCTTCATCATGCCCATCTTCCTTCTCCTCCATATTTCAACCTGTTGAGAGACGGAGGGCAGGATCAGCAATGAAGAGCTAATGGCCAGGGTCCACACTGAGGTTCCCCAGAGGCACCTGCCCCTGGTGAGGGCAGACCCAGGGCTGCCCTGAATTATGGGCTGCCAATTTCCACTCCTGTTGTCACTTATCCCTGCTATTCACTGAAACCTGGGCATATATTTTTCCAACTGTTGTGGCCATGACAAAAATCCCCTTTTCATCATAGGCCTCTCTTTCAGATGAAGAAGGGAGCATAACGGTGACAGAAAGATCCTTGAGAAAGGAGTTGGACATCAGCCGAGAGGCCAAGGGCAGCCATGCTCCCCCAGCATCTCTGCTTGTGTGTGGAGGTGGGAGACAGCTTCTTTTCCTCTGGTCTTTAGAATTTAAATAGAGAGGCTCGCAGAGAATGAAGATGAGATTCCCAGGAAGACAAAGTCTCTTTTTTGCCTCCCAAAACTGAAATGTGGGAAGGAAAGGAAACAACAGCTGGTAGAATCGATTAGCAAAATCCAGAGCAAAGTAACGAGTAGAATGGCAATATGGTGTCACAGTGGGAGAAGCCTAGTGAGGGGAATGAGGTGAGGCAGGAGCCCGGCCATGGTGCTGGGCGGGCTGGAGAGCTCACAGAGGCCCCCAGTGGACATTCCTGCCAGCTTGGGCTCCACCTGTAGAACTGGCCACCATAGCCCATCTCAAACCAGGCCTAGGGATTCATGGGATACTTTGGGGAACCTGAAAAAGTACTTTACTTAGAGGAATGCAGATGGGGCAGGGGTGCCCTTGGGAAGGGGTAGTCATTATATGCCAGGCACAGAAGGGAAAGTTGTATTTTCAGCTCTGGGAACCTTGCTGTATCTGCTCAGCACAGGAGGAATTTGATTGTGCACTCACTGTTGTCAGTTTCTAGGTTTTTGGGACACTGTTCAGATCAATGTTGTATGGTTGCATACAGGAAGGGACTAGACTTGAGATTGCATAGGAAACCCCCTAGTGGGAAAATATCTCCTATTAGTGCAGATTGTCACCCTTTCTGCAACTTAGAGATTTCTAGATTTTCCTAGAGCAATGAGAGGCAAAGGGACCCGGTATCACACAGCTGGTGTGGAAGAGGCCATACTTGAATCTGGCTCTGCATGACCTCAAGGCCATCAGTCTATCCAGAATACCACACTGCCTCTCAGGACCTAGAGCTCAAAGGAAATGCCTCGTCCACTTCTCTCAAGATTTCTACAAATGGAACTCTTAGCACAGTCCAGAAGTTAAAATCAGATAATGGAGGTGAAATGACTTTTCAAACTTTTAAATACTTAAAAAACAACACCTATGGAGTATCAAAATATATATAGATGTTTTGGGGTCCTCGGTAGATGATATATTTTTTACTTTTCTTCAGGAGATCTGTGGCCTATCAACAAAACCCATTATTTGGACCCATATGGTTTTCTTTCTCACACATGTTGTACCGCAGCAAAGGATTGATGATCTGGCTGATGTGAACACTTGCACCAAAGGGGATTTGTCCTTGCCTTCTTGCCCTGTATGCCTCCTGTCCAGTACTCCTTAGGACCCTCTGGGCACTTACTGACTCCTCTAGAGAGTTTCATCTTTCCTGGGGAGCAGGAGAGTGACCAGTTCAGTTAACTCTTCTCCCTCTTCACACACACCTGTCTCACCTCCTTTTTCCTATCCTTGGTTTTCCAGTCTTCGCCATCTTTTCTGATATTAATTTCCCAATCAACATTTACATATTCTTCAGTCTCCTTATACTATCATGAGCATTTCAGCAGGCTGTGGGCGGTGCTTCAGCAACGTCCTTGACGTGCCTGATATCCACATTGGCTTTTACTGCAGAATGACAGTAACTAGAATTTATGCGGCAGTTTAAACTTGTGATAGACTTTACAAACTATTGAGTTTGTTCCTCACATCAGGCCTGGGATGGAGGAGCTACCATCATCCCCATTTTACAGATAACTAAACTAAGTCTCAGAGAGGTTAGGTACTCAACCAACTTCTCCCAACTAGTTAAGTGTATGAGGCCATATTTGAACTCAGGTCTTTCTGACTCCAAGCCTGTCATTGTACCCACTGTGCCACTGAGCTGCCTCGGGCTTGGTTTTACCCTAGAGAATTGCATCATAGGACATGCCCAGGCATTTAGTGCCTTCAGTCTGGGACAATTTTCAGTCTAGGGTAGTACTGGTGAATGGGCAGTTTGAAGTCACATGTAAAATTTATTTCCTGGTGTTTATTGCAAACTCCTGGCGTAACCACCTAGCAAACCAGATTGTTGTTTTTTTTTGTTGTTGTTGTTCTGAATAAAGCCAACTGTTCATTAAAACATCAGCATTAATATTAGTGAACTTGTATATTATTTAGAAGGGCTATAGTAAATGAGAATCCTACTTGAAACAAGAATGGAATAGTAAAATCATTTATGAAGTATTTTGAAATCACACATCCTCCTTTGTTCAAAGACAAACAATGGGTTACAGATGTGCTGGATACAGATGTGCTGGATACAGATGTGCTGGACACAGATGTGCTAGACACAGATGTGCTGGATACAGATGTGCTGGACACAGAAGGAGCTGAGTCAAATTCCACCTTACACATCTATGATCCTGTCTACATGGGCCTTGGTAAAGCATGTTCTTGACCTCCATTTCCTCATCTTTAAAATGGGAATAATAACAATAACCTGCCCTCCGCTGGGTTCCTATGGGCTTACTGGGGCTTTGTAGAAGTGCTAAATGAATGTGAGCTGTTTTACCTGTGATTTTGCATTGCCTTGTTCTACCCTTCCCTGGTAGGCAGTGCACACATGCAGGTAAAATCTAAACTATCTCTTCCTTCAGGAAGCCTCCATCCTTATAGAGAAACTCAGCATATGTGATGTAGTCGGAGCTTGAGAACTGACCTGCAGTCCAGGATTTGTCATTCAGAGGGCCAAGCATTCTCCTCGGCTGTACAAGTGTTTGGGGGGCATTAAGCTATTTGAGTTTGGACAAAGAATTTGGTCATATTCCAGAGATATGAAAATAACACAGACACCTAGAAGAAAGAGTGGGGACCTCAAAAGCTGAGAAGCATCAATGGTGGTGGTTAGCGTCCTTGGACCAGCCACAGACCTGCTTCAGACTTATGAAATCAGCCTGAAAGCATAGGAGACAAAGGGAAAAAAAAAATAAACAAAAAGTGAAGTAAGGGCCATCAGCTTCCTCCAATTGTACCACTGTACCCATCTCTTCAAAGACTAAGGAAAGTTGTCTCCTCCAAAAAAACAAGGTCTGCTCTTTCCTCAACTTCCCCTCTCTCTGCCTATCCAGTAACAGATACTCTAACAATCTGCTCACTTCTTCTACCTAAACATTTCTTGAATCCTGATATTTTACCTCAGTTGAAAAAGATTCCAAGGTTACTTAGGCATCAACAAAAATGTTAATTAGGGCATAAAGTCAAGCCTCTATCTCAGTGTTAGGAATTTCCCTAGTGGGGAACTCTGAATTATTATCATGGTTCTACTAACTTCCTCTGCTAAAAACAGCATGAAACATCTGAGGAGGAATCCCATGAACCTGAGGGGCCAAAGCTGAAAACAAACTGATAGGTCTGGAGTGTGGCTGCTCAACTCTTCACAGGCCAAGGCAGTAGGGCTGGGTGGTAGGTATTAGCCACACCCAGCACTGGAAGAGCCAAAGAGACTATTAACAACTGTGATATCAGAAAAGAGGTCTTCTGGAAGAGTGAAGCCAGAACTGAGCCTTAAAGGTTGCTCATGGCTTCAATGGGTGAGGATGCGGAGAGCGAACATCCCAGTCAGGGCCTGTTCAAAGCAAAGGCAATTTGGCTGCAGAGAAGCTGAGGAAAAATCATAGGAAGTTGGTTAGAACAGCTGGGACAAATCTGTGAAGAGTTTTAAATGGCAAATGGTATATTCTAGAAGCAATAGGGAGCCATTGGTGTTTCTTGAAGGGGGGACTTGAGTGAGAAAAAGAGATGTAAGGGTTTTTATAGAGGCTCAATCAATAAGACTCGGCAACTCTTTGAATGTGGAGAAGAGGGAGAGGCAAGAGTTGAGAGAGATTTTTGATTCTCCAAAGGAATAAGGGAAAGATAGAATTCTATATTCTAGGCATGCTAAGTTTGTGATTCCTATGGGCCATCCAGAATGTCTACCACGGTGAAGGTCAAGAGACAGATGGGGTCTCTGTGAATGCACAGAGACGATCATTGGAACATTAGAGTTTAAGAGGACACTGAGAATGTGACTTTAGGGATAAAATGTGCCTTCCTGTCCTGACATGCAGAGTCTACCCCAAGCAGAGATCTCACCCTGCCCTCCTTCTGGACTCCCAAGGTGTTCTTCACTGCTTGGCTTTGGGGTGTTCTTGGCAGCCATGTCACATTGCTGATTCATATTGAGCTGGCAACCAATGAAAACCTGAGACCTCCATCACAAGCTGTTGCTTAGCCATCCTCCACTTCTGAGGCTAATTTTTAGAACAGACAATTCACCTGTCAATGAAAACTCTTTGCAAATGTACAAATGGCTTCATTGGGCTCTCTCTTTGAAAGCCTTCTCAGGACATAGACTACGATTGGGGTTTTTTTCAGGTCAGGGTCTACTTGCCTCAGGGTTAGCTAATTAAACACTGTGCCATGCACAGAATCAATTTCAAAGAAAGCCAATAACCACTAATAGCTGTTAGCACGCAGCTTATGGGTGCCCGCCACCGACATAGTTGCTGGTCGACTTACTAGTTCCCCAAACAGATCCTTCCCAGAAGCCTCAAGACCAATCCAGGCAGGGAATTATTGCATTAGAAGCAAAGATTCAAAGATATACAGTCATCAATCAGTCACCCGGAAAGCAATAAAGCCCCCCAGACATCCTCCTTCCTCCTCTCCCCCCAAATGGTCAGTGTTCACAGGAACAGAAAGGAGAACGGGGCAAAGTTATCATCGCATCATTTCTTTCCTGAACTTCGTGATGGATCACCATCTAATTGGCGTGCTTACAGAGCTGATGCTCCATGGAGAAAAATGGTTCAACAAAGACAATCTAATACTTGCTTTAGGCTTGTGGATGACTAAAGAAAAGTCACTGGGGCACTAATGTAAGGATCAGGGTTTCAAAGCAAACACTCTGAATCGAGTCAAAGCAGGAAAGAAAATGAAAAGCCAGAGAAATGAGTTAAAGCGACCAAGGGCAAATGCAGGAAATGCCTGAAATGGTCTCATGATGGTCATAGTGTCACGAGAAGATATGGAAATTCTTGTGATAAGATAAGAGTGGAGATTGGGTCCGACTGTCTCCTTGCCATTCCACACTCTCCCCCGTCGCCTCATGTCTCATTGGGATGGTCATTTCCTTCATTTTCCCTTTTATGTTTCTCACATGTCATTGTAAGAAGAAAAATCTAAGAAAGTATGAATAATCCCTCTTTTAGTAGGATGCACAAACACTTAAGATCATTGGGAGACAACTTTTTGGTAGAAATGTAGGTATTTCTCTGAAATCATAACCTACAACAAAGATATTTTAAAAAGTACTTCACCCTACTATTTTTTTTCCCTACAGGTAGAGGACCATGGGTACAGAACATTCTATGTAATGTCAAAATTATTTGATGAATGGATGAGTTTTGTAGAATTTTTCCCAACCTTCTTATTATCATTTATTATAAGGAATATAAGTGATATAAAAAAAAGTTGTTAATAAAATTATATATGTATGTACATATATGTAGGCATTTTTAATGTTTAATCTTGTTATTATGAATTATTCTTTCAACCACTTTTATAAAGTGCCTACTATATTCTTATACAGAGTGATGTTGGGCAGAGTGGATGCTGAGTCAGCCTCAACATCAGCAAGACCCAGGTTCAAGTCTTGCACTTGACACACTCTGTCTATGTAACCTTTGGTTGGTCCCTTAGCCTTGTAGGACCCTAGAGCTGCAGAGCAGCGACTGCCTCTTCTTGGCACAGAGAAACAATACTTTTGACCACTTTTACCTGCATAATTACCACGTTGGGCTCTCTCTGCCTCTCGCCTAGATCGTGGCATCCCCCTCCTACCTGGTGACTTTGCTTCAGCTCCATTCCTGCTCTGGTCTGTCCTATTCTCTGAAGCCAGAGGAAGGTTCCTAAAGCTCTGATGTGACCACGTGATGCCCCCACTCAGACACATCCAGGGGCTTCCCCTCACCTTTGGGACAAAGCACACAACTCTGCTTAGATTTTGATGCCTTTCACAACCTAGCTCCAGCTTTCCAGCTTCACTGGACATTATTTCCCCTCCACTGATGCTGCTTATTCTGGTTCTGATCTAGCTTACACTGGCCTTGTCTGCTCCTCCCTCACAAAACCCCATCTCTGGACTCTGTGCTTTTGCCCTGGCAATCCCCCAGGCCCAGAATGCCTTCCTTCTTTCCCTCCTGTCTTGCACAGTCTCTCTCTTATTTGAATGTGCAACTTGGGCACCATTCTCACCATAGTCTCTTCTTCCTTCCCTCAGGCTCCCTTCCCTCAGGCTCCCTGAGGGAAGCCTGCAACCTCTCTCTCTCCCTCCGACAAGGCCCAGGGGCAAGTCTGTCTACCTTCTCTTGTTTCTCATGCTCCATTTGTGTTCTTAAACACTTTTAGCAACAGGCTTTTGCTGGTCTAAATTTCCTTGTTGGAAAAACAGTTAGGAAGAAGGAGTCACATGGGATCTGTAGCTGGAAGAGTGAGGGAGACATTCTATATAAGTGATCGAGTATTGACTCAGTTGTGAATGTGTGCCTAGCCCTGTGCTCAGTACTGGGAGTGTAAATACAAGGGTATTTGGGGGTCACTGCCTTGAGCTATTCAAAGCCCATTTGGGTCCTGTTGTATACTGACTTTGATATGTGACTTCCCCCCATCCACTGCTTGGATCATTGATTTAAATCTGGGAAAGGTCTTCACTGAATCATCAAATGATAGAAGGGAGGCCCAGAGGTGCTGGGACTCCTCAAATCACAAAGCTACTCAATGAATCCCAAACAGGCCTGAAACCCGGGCCCTGGCTCTGGCAGTAGTAGCCTGGCTCCCTCACCCAGCTCTCACTCCAAGTTTAGAGGCTCTAAGTATTTCAATCCCCCAAGACTTAACATCAGGCCAAAACACATAGGCCTTAAAAGAGAAAAGCCGTGCTTTAAATCACAAGATAAATTCAAAAGTTTAACAGGAGGACTGTCTCTGCCACTGTTCATATTTCATTTTAAATTAAATCACAGGAATAAAACAATTTTCCCTCTTCTCTCTTAAGAGCTTTGCCCATTAGAACCAGAATGACATTGAGTGATTGCAGAATTAATGAAGCCATTGTTACTGTTCTCTAGGAATTTAGGGATAGATTCATAAAAGATACTTTTCCTGCCAGAGCTCCCTACAACTAAGGGCCAGCTTGAGGGGAAAGCCAGGAACAAAGACTCCACATTACCTGATCCCTCTTGTAGAGGGATCTGGCTGCCCCAAACAAGGTCCCAGGAGCTATCAGTGAGATCCCAGACCAGGCTCCCAGCTATGCTTTCAAACTGAAGAGACCCCACCATGAACAGCCCCATTATCTACCACCCCATTGCTGGGATTGGACAAAGTCCAAGCTATTCCTATTTGTTGGACCTGGGAAAGAATCCAAGGGAGTAACTGAGCACTTGATTGGGCTCCTAACCCTTAATATCCGGTGCTCAATCCTTGCTTCATCTTCAGGTCCATTCATTGGGATCCCTTGCGAATTTCAAAATATAGGAGATGATGTGGTCCTGGGCCATGCAAGGATGGCTTAAAGGACCTGAACATGTTTTACCCACAAGAAATAGAAGTTCCGTAGGAAGGTCATGTGAGCAGATGGCCAAGATAGATGAACCTTACTCATTGCAGTCTCAGAACAAGAAACAGTAAGAGGAATCTGCATGGAGGTCACTTTCAGTTCAGGGTCAGAAAAGTTCTGTCTTCTGATGAGAGCTGCCCCAAAGGGGACTGGACTGCCTGTGTCCACAGGTGTTTCTTCCACAATGGAAGTCTTCTATTGCAGGATGGAAGAAGGGTAGCTCTCTGGGATGCTATGAAGAAGATTCTTCCTCAGGTAGGAGGTGGATTCAAATGGCTCCTGGGGTCCCTCTCTCATTCTTCTGAGAATCTGGGCTTAAAATGGGAAAAGTTACAGAAGTAACTTTGCCAGCCAGACCTGTTAGTTATCTTATCAGCAAGTCCCTGGGACCATTAGGAAAAGTCTCATGGGCAGCCAATGACTTACGGCTCACATGGGGCCACATCCTTAACAGTGTGTTGGGGGCAGGGGGAGAGGAAAGGTTCCTTTTTTTTCCCTGTGATTTAGTTTGGATGAAAAAGGACTTTGATGAACTTTTTGGGTTATCAACACCACTCTTCCCATGAAGGGATTTTTTTTTAGTGACATCTTATGTTTCTGTCATTGTTGAGACTAAGTGAGGAGGAAAAGGATTTGAAATATAGCTAGAGTTTTGTTTTTTTTTTTAATGTAGGGTATATGCAGGATTAGAATTAGAGATGATCTAGATAGGAAAATTCTTGAGTATATATAGAGCCAACTGTGGCAGTTACCCCTTTGCTGAAAAGTCACATCCATCATAGGAAAGGTTTTCTGAGTATGGACTGGTGGAGCAGTCTTTTAATGATGGGTCTTACTGATTCTTAACCCACAATATCTCTCTCTTTCTCCTTCTCTCTCTCTCTTCCTCTCTCTCTCTGTTTCGTCCTCCCTCTCCCACTCCCCCTCTCCCATGACTTTGTTTGTCACTGGTTCTGTCTCTATCTCTCTCTTTGTCTGTCTCCATCTCTCTGTATCTCTTTTTGTCTTTCTCTCCTTCCCTTTGCCTGTCTTTGTCTCTTTTTTCTCTGTTTCTCTCATCCACTGATGCCGCCATTTGTACTCGCTGCCATGGCTGCCATTTTGAATCAGGCACTTAGCATCTCTCACTGGGACAGTCTCAATGGCATCCCAATCTTTCCCAGTTCCACCCCTTACTGGACAGAGATCATGAGCTTTCTGAGATCAGGGAATATCTTTGCTTTTGTCTTTATGACATCCTCCTAGTTGCAGCCCTAGCTCAGATTTTACTTCTTTCAAATTTCTTCTCAGCATTCTTCTAGCTGAAATTGTATGTCCCTTCTCACCTGGTTTTGTGGCATTTCCCCTGCACTCCTCCCTTGCCCTTCTCCAGTGCTTTGTAGTACACGTCTTTGTGCAAGTGGCTCTGATTTTAAGTTCCTTTAGGCCAGAGATTAGGCCCTTTATCTTTCTTTCTTCAGTGACTTGCATGTAATAGCACTGAAAAAAAAAAACACCTCTGTTGAATTGAGTTCAAGGACCCAGTCTATCTGTTTCTATAAGGCAAGATTTTTACAACACATCAGTTCCCAGAGAAAGGATGATGTAAAAGAGAATGCATTGACTTTGAGAATTCAAAATCTGACATTCCCGCTCATTTATTAGTTTTGGGCCACTGACCAAGTCACTTGCCCCCTTGAGCCTCTCTTGTCTTTGTGTTTCATGTAGTAGAGATAGGACTGATTAACTCATCAAACACTTATTTATAAAACCCACATCAAATGCAAAATCTCTAAACCCTTTTATAATGGCTAAAAAATGGGGAGGGGAAATCATTAGTGAATGGTGAGCCAAATGTGAGCCTTATATCCACATTTTGGTATTTTTTTACAATTCAAACAATATAATTAAATTGCATGATTCTAGTTGTGGTAAAACTTTGATATTCACAAATTATTCCCCCAAATAAAAACAAATGTCCTAAATAATCTGATTAGTTTTATTTTTCTCCTTTGAAATCATGGTATAATCGAACTTTATGATGTTATAGTTTCCCACTTTACAGAATCATAGAGTTTTATGTTTCTATGCATAGAAAGGGTTTCATGAAAGGGATTTTTCCTGTGATTATTTACCTGTATGTAGAGTGGAGGGAGCTCAGGATCTGGGTTCTAATGACAGCTTTGACAATTACTAGCTGTGGACCCATGGGAAAATCCTTCAATTATGAAGTTTAGATTCATCATCTGCAAAAGGAAGATAATGTAAAGTTAGTGTAAAATGAAGCTATTGACCTTTTCCTCGCCTGTGTGAGAGGACAGTGCTTTGGCCCCATGAATTAATGGAGGAGGGTTAAGCAGATATGACAGCAGGGGAATGCTCACCTCCGATGCCTTTGTGCTGACCTCAAAGGGGCAAAAGAGAGAATTAATGCAAATATTGACTATTTAGGACAAATCCAAGTACAATGTGCTTGGACCTCACCATTTCCACAACAGTTCCTAATTCAGGAGCCATTCTGTCTGGGAAAAAAAACAAAAACAAAACATATTATGAAAAGCCGGGCCGTGGAGCTCCAGATCCTGAGACTCTGCAATTCTGAGCTTGTATGACCCAAGAGGTCTGAACTTCTGTTATTCTTCCGTGACGTGAGACCCACAGATACGTTGATGGATTCCTCTTCTGGGCAATGCCACGGGGCTTATCTTGTCACTCCATGGGTCTTCACAGTCAAGAAGGAAGGAAGACCTTGTGATAAGGGCAACAAAGTATCCAGTAACCTAGTACAGTCCAAGGCTGTTTCTACTCAACTTACTTTCTCCACGTGTATTCATTGCTAAAGCCATTTCTCCTTCTTAACTATGTGATTGTTCTCAGGGATGGAAGGGGAGAGAGACAGAGACAGAGACAGAGATCATTAACAAAGCAATCTTAAAAAACCAAAGGTGGACCATAGTCTCCTGTACAACAAATGTGAAGATGAGACATTGATCCACAGGGAAGGTGAGCATTAATCCCACCCTACGTTATTTTTAATAAAACATTTTTCTTCAAGAATTTTAATGGGCTCAATCTGACAGCAATTTATTATTCCACTGGGATAGTTTATTTTATAGGAGAAAAGTTAGAGGACTGACATTGTCAGTCCCCTAATTTATGAGGCAGCAATGCAGAATGACAAGCTATTCTACCTGCCTCCTGAGGATGGGCAAATGAAGAAAATGACTATTATTAATGCCACAAATAGAGCTACAAGAGATAGGTACATGGAATAATACATATACACACACAAACCCACAGGCAACATCCAAGCCTCTGATTTCATCAAAGTAGAGAATTCTCAGTGTGGAAATTCCCTCTATCAATCAGTCTATCAACAAGAAGTTATTAAGTAGTCATTCTACAGCTTGCACTATGCTTGGTCCCTGGGACACAAAGACAATGAAAGCAAGAACAGAAAACATTTATTAAGCTCTTTACTGTGTGTCAGAAATCACAGTAACCAATGGAAAAAATGAAATAGTTCCTGCCTTCAAAGAGGTTGCATTCTGAGAACACATTATAAACTCATGTAAGAATATATAAGATAGATACAGGGTGCTGTTGTGGGGAAGGCATTAGCAGCTGGGAAGAGCAGGAATGGGGTCATGTAGAAGGACATGATGCTTCAGCTGTACCTGAGAGCAAAGGTGAAGGGAGAATGCATTGTAGGCATGTGTTCTATCAACGAAAAGACAAAAATACAGGAGACGAAGTGACAAGTGTGAGGAGCAGTAAGGCAGCAAGTCTATGTGGACTGTGTTGTTTGTCTACATGTGCTGGGGCTTGAAAAGTAGATTGAACCCAGAATTTAAAGAACTGCTTTAAATGTCAAGCAGAAGACATCTCTTAGAAGTCACTGGTATTCATTGAGTAGGGAAATATTGCGGTCGGACATACACTTAGGGGATGCCACTGTCAACTGAGTGGAAGAGACAATCAAGGCAGCTTAACAATGTATTTTTAACTTGTCTTGGGGGCTGAAACAAGATTCAGAGAAAACACTCAGCCTAGCTCTTCCAACATTCCCTCCAAATAACTTTAACATAATGCCTCAGATTGAATTTTGGAGTGGCAGAGCCAACAGAAGGTCAGAATGAAAAATGGTCCATCCCAAGACAACACTGGACATTGAAATGACAGTTCTGTGGCATGGAAGTGGAGGCTGGCCTGGAGCCAATGGGAGTGAAACACCAGTGATTGGACTAGGTGGTGGTAACAGAAGCAGCAGCAGCTTCAGGAGCTCTCAAGGCAGAGATAGTAAGGAGACCTGGCAACTGGTCAGAAAGAGATTATAGGGGACCTCTGTGCTAGTAATGGAAGCAGGACTAGATACTGTTTGGCAACTCCACTTCTGGATCATAGTTCCAAGGCAGAAAGGAACACTTTCAGGCAAAAGGGATTGAAAGTCCTGAGGGGCAGTATTGTTTTTGATCACAAGGGAGCAGGAACCTTGAGGAACAACATCAATTATAATCCCAAGGAATCAAAGGCCAGGCAAACCAGGGGAGCAGTGACCACATCTCTCCCAAGATCATACCACCAAAAACAAAACAAACAAACAAAACACAACCCAGAACTAGCTCTGAAAATAACAATGTGAAAAAGCCCGAACTCTGACACAATGCACCTCCCCCATCCCATAGTGGGAACAGAATCCAACTTTAACATCAATTTCAAAATAGAATAAAGTGGTGAAAAATGAATAAATAATTTTTAAAAACTGACTATAAAAATCTGTATGGTGACAGGAAAAATGAATACGCAAACTCAAAATAAGACAATGAATTTTGAAGATCTATAAGCAAAGACTCAGAGGGGAAAAAAATGAACAGAAGCCCAACAAGATTTCCTGGAAGAACTAAAAATAATTTTCAAAATCAAATAAGAATGGTAGAGGCAAAATTACGTAAATAAATTAGAGCCGAGGAAGACAATCATAAAAGGACAATTAACAGCTTGGTTAAAGAAGCATAAAAAGTAATGAAGAAAGTAACACCTCAAAAAACCAAGTTGGTCAAAGGGGAAAAAGAGATATGAAATTCCAAAGGTAAACATAACTCCTGAAAAACACAGAATGGAACAAATAGGAAAAGAGATCCAAAAGCTCACTGAAGAAAAGAATTTCTTAAAAAGCCTAGTTGGGCAAGCAGAAGCTAAATGACTCCATAACACTTCAAGAAACATTTTTTTTTTAAGTCAAAATAATTTAAAAAAGAAAACGTGAACAATCTAATTGGAAAAACAACTAACTTGGAAAACAGATCCAGGAGAGTTAATTTTGAAATGATTGGAATACCTGAAAGCCTTGATCAAAGAGCCTAGACATCATATTTCAAGAAATTATCCAGAAAAACTGCCTTGATAACCTAGAATCAGAGGTTTAAAATAAAAACTGAGAAAATTCACCAATAATCACCTGAAATAGATCCCAAAATGAAAATTCCCACGAATGTGATATCCAAACCTCATAGCTCCTAGATCAAAGATAAAATGCCTTAAACATCCAGAAAGAAACCATTCAAATACTGCCAAGCCACAGTCAGGATCATACAAAATTTAGCAACTACTATGCTAAAAGAGTGGAGGACTTGAAATAAGATAGTCCAAAAGGCAAAAGAGCTGGGATATTGAATAATCTATGCAGCAAAACTGAAAATAATCCTTCAAGGGAAAAAATTAGATGTTTAATGAAATGGAGGACTTTCAAGCATTCCTGATGAATAGATCAGAACTGAAAAGAAAATGTGACTCTCTACTATGACATTCAAGAAAAGCATAAAAAAGTAAACACGAAAGAGATATCATAATGTGCACACTAAGGTTAAATTCTTTACCTTTACATATGGGAACATGATACATATAATGTCTAGGAATATTGCCATTATTAGGGCCATTAAAATAATTCTACATAAAATTAGGCAGAGGAGAAAGTCAATCATGTTAGTTTGATATGAAAAAATGCATATTGAGAAAGAGGAATGGCCTGGGATAAAAGGGAAGAGAGAGAAAGAATGGGAGAATTATCTAACACAAAAAAGATATCAAATGAAAAGCTTTTACCATGGAGGAAAATTATAAAGGTATGGGTATGGGGAGCAGGCAACCTTTGAACTATCTATATAAATCTAAATTGGTTCAAAGAAGGAAAGAGATAAGAAGGAAGGAAGGAAGGAAGGAAGGAAGGAAGGAAGGAAGGATGGAAGGGAGCATAGAAATCTGTGTTATCCAGGAGAGAAGTAGAAAGGGAAGGGGATCAGAGAAAGGAGGGATAATGAAAAGAAGGACAGATATAAGGAGGTGGTCAAACTAATGCCTTCTTAGTGGAGTTCTGAACTGATCCAACAATTTGGAGAGCAATTTGGAACTATACCCAAAGAGTAATAAAACTGTACATACCCTTTGATCCATCAATACCACTAATAGGTCAGTATCCCAAAGTGGTCATAACAAAAGGGGAAAGGACCCACACGAACAAAAATATTTACAGCAGCTCTTTTTGTCATGACAACTGGAAATTGAGGGGATACCCATCAATTGGGGAATGACTTAACAAGTTGTGGTATATGAATGAAATAGAATACTATTGTTCTATAATAAATGATAAGCAGGTAGATTTCAGAAAAATCTGTAAAGATTACCATGAACTGATGCTGAGTGAACAGAATCACAACATTATACACAGTAATTGCAACATTTTGCAATGACCAACTTTGATAGACTTAGTTCTTCTCAGCAATGCAGTGATCTAAGGCAATACCAAAATACTAATGATGGAAAATGCTATCCACATCCAGAGAGGGAAGTGTGGAGTCTAAATGCAATCAAAGCATACTATTTCCTATCTCTCTCTCTTTTTTTTTTGTTCTATCTTAGTTATGTTTTTTCTCCTTTTGTACTGATTCTTATTTCATGATACATCTAATGTGAAATAAATTTAATATTATTGTATATGTATAGCCTGAATCAGATTTCATGCCATCTTGGAGAGGGGGGAGGAAGAAAAGGAGGGGGAGAATTTTTGGAATTCAACATCTTATAAAAGTAAATGTTGAAAATTAAAATTAATTAATAACAATAAATATAAATTCAAAAAAAGGTGATGCTCAGAAGAAAAACAGATTTTAGAGGAGGGACAGGATACAAAGAGAGATAGAAGGATAAATAAAAGAAAATAGTCTAGAGGGAAATTCACAGTTAGTAATAATAACTATGATGGTGTATGGGATGGAATAACACATAAAACAGAAGCAAGTAATAGAATGGGTTAGGAACCAGAATTCAATAATATATTGTTTACAAGAAACACACCTGAGAGACACCCACTGAGTTAAAAGAAGGGTTTGGAGTAGAATCTAATAAGTTTTAGCTAAATTGAGAAAAGGCAAGGGGAGTAAATACGATCTCAAACAAAACAAAAGAAAAACTAGACCTAATTAAAAGACATAAACAAGGGAATCATGTCTTGCTAAAAGGTACCATAGACAATGAATTAATATCAGTACTAAACATGTATATACCAAATTGCATAACATACAAATTTTTGAAGGAAATGTTAAATGAATTACAAGATGATATATAAAATAAAATACTAATATAGTAGGGGAGTCTCAACTTTCTTCTATCAGACTCAGATAAATCTAACCATCAAGTAAGAAAGGAGTATAGGAAATGAATAAAATATTAGAAATTAGACATGAAGGACCTCTGGAGAAACTGAATGGCAATAGAAAGTATATCTTTTTTTTCTCATGTGTACATGTAACCTTCACAAAAACTGACCATGTTTGAGAGCATAAAACCTTCACAAGTAAATGCATAAAAGCAAAGAATGCTAAAACCATCCTTTTCAGACCACAGTGCAATAAAATTAGTTTTAATAAAGGTCCATGGAAGCATAGATTGGAAAGTTAATTGGAAACTACATAATCTAATACTGAAAAATGAGTGTGTCAAAGAACAAATCATAGTAATAATCAATAATTTGATTATATAGAATAAGAACATGAAACAACATTATAAAATGTGTGGGTTGAAGACAAAGTTGAACTTAGGGGAAAATTTAGAACTCTAAATGTGCACATCAGTAAAAGAGAGACAGAGCAAATCATCGAATTTAAGATGCAATAAAAAAAAAAAACTAGAAAAAAAGAACAATTAAAAAATCCCCAATGAAACACAAAATTTGAAATCCCAAAAATCCAAGAAAGATTAATAAAATTGAAAGTAAGAAAGCCATTGAACTAATAAAACTAAGAGCTTGTTTGTGGAGAGAAATAAAATAGATACAACATTTGTTTAATTCAGTTTTTAAAAAGAAGGAAAATCAAATTACCAGAACTGAAAATGGCAAGGGGAAATATCATCACTAATGAAGATGAAATTAAAAGCATTGTTAGGAGTGGTTTAGCCTAATTATATGCCAGTCAAACTGACAATATAAATGAAATTGACTAATATTTGCAAAAATATAAATTGTTCAGAATAATAAATAATAAAGAGGAAAGTGAATCCTTATTTTCACCAAATATTTGATGAAATAATTAATGCTAATACATTATAAACTATTAAAAAAGCAAAATGAATCTTCTGTATTCTTTCTATATATAATTTTAATTTCTAAACTAGAGAGAGCAAAATCAGAAAAAGAAAACCATAGAACAATTTACCTAATGAATTATTGTTAAGAAATAAAAAAGTTAAAATACGAGCAAGGAGATTATAGCAATGTAAGTCATATACTATGGACCAGGTGGAACTTATTCCAGGACTTCAGGACTGGTTCAGTATCACAAAAACAATGTAGGGAAACACCAGCATATTTGACCATATCTATAACAAGAACAACAAAAGTGATGTGATTATATCAATATATGCAAAAAAGCCCTAGATAAACTACAGTACTCATTGCTATTAAAAGCACTAGAAAGCATTGGAATAAGGGGAGTCTTCCTTTTAATAATGAACAGTATCTACCTAAAACCAAGAGCAAGTATTATCTGTAATATGGACAAATTGAAGGCTTTCCAAAGCAAAGATGTTGCATCAAGGATCACCACTATTTTTCAATACTTACTAAAAATGCTGGCTATAAACAGTAACAAAAGGAAAAGAAATTTCCTTAGAAAGTAGAAAATAAGAATGAATAAGGAAACTTGATAAATAATGAAATAGTAAGATCAAGCTGCCCTTAGGTATTTGAGATTACCAGGCCTAGGAGAACATACAGGTATGCATGCTGAGCTTTTAACAGTGATTTTTGAAAGACAGTGAAGAATTGGAAAAGTACATCGGTTTTAAAGAAAAACAAATATCCTCATTTTGAGGCAAAAAGGGAGATAATAGAGTTTCCAAACTGAAAGTCAATGAGTGTGACAGATTTCAAATGTATTATTAGAAGGATGGTAAGGGAACTTTTAAAAAAAGGAAACAGTGATCACAAGAAGCCAACATGATTTCATTTAGGATGTGGTTTCATCATGCTACATTAATCTCTTTTTCTTTCTTTTATGGTTTCTAGACACACACACCTACATACACACACATACTATGTGTATGAGCATATATGTGTGTGTATATATTATATATGTGTGGGTGTGCATATATTTAATGTAGAGTTTAGCAAAACATTTTATAGAATTTCTTGTGTTTTTGTGGGAAATACAAAACGTCCTAGGTTCTGTGGTTTAGATGACTTGGGAAATTCTGGGATAGTCAGACCCAGAGTTCAGTCATCCATGATATAATACCATGTTAGAAAATGTTCTTCATTGGGGGAGAAGTGCAATGTATCCCCAGGGACCCGAATTTATTTTTATGCTCTAGAATACTTTTATCACTGCCTTGAATAAAGGCATTCTCATCAGCTTTAAAGATGATGCAAATCTGGGAAGGTTCAGTAAATCAGTGGTGCTAGAGCCAGGATCTCCAAAGATCTGGAAAGGCTGGACACTAGTTCAGATTAAGGGGCAATAATACAAAGCAGTTTAATGTGTGATCTTGCCCTTGTGGTCAAAGGATCCGTTTTCTAAGCCTAAGTCGTTCGCGGCTTTGCCAGTATTGGTTCCTCTGAAGACAAATACTGGTGAGGTTTAGTGGGTTATAATCTCAGTATGATGACTTAATATATGAAACCTTAATGAATCACATAGTGTGCAAAGCACTATTAAGTACAGGAAAGAAAGAAAAAGAAAGGAGGGAAGAGAGGGGGGAAAGGAGAGAAGAGGAGAGAGAGACAGACAGAGAGACAGACAGAAACAGAGAGACAGAGACAGAGAGAGAGGGAGAGGGAGAGACAGAGAGACAGAGAGAGTCCCTGCTCTGGAAAAGTTCACATTTGTATAAGGGGAGAGGACACATGTAAGAGGTGTCAATGATAGAGCATATGAAGAAGCCCATAGGTCCTGAGGGTACAGTAGTGAGACTAATGTCAATATATCTCCTTTACTATCATTTCTATCAATAATTCCATATCTCTTGTTGACAGTGATAAGGACTTTGGTTGTGATCTCTTTGCTTCCATATTCTTCAGTACCTGTGGAAGTAGCTGGGAGTTGTCTTATCTGCAGACGCAGTTGCCAAGTCGCATCTCCCCAGGGTTGCTTCCCCTGGTGATGGAGGCTGGGAGCTGGGACTGAGCTAGGTGCTGATCGGGGGGTGCTGCTATTTCTAGGGCTTAGGTGCAAAGTTATTGTCTGTCTTGGCCAGGGTCTGATAAGGTCTGGAAGGTTTTAGCCAATGAGGTAGCAATGTGGGACCCACTTGGTACACGCCACCTCTTTTCTCTTCCTCAGATCACCTTGATTCTGTGACTGTGCTGGCTTTCCTTCCCCATTGATTAGAGCTGCCTGGCAGCTGCTGTTTGTGGCAACTGGAATACTAGATCCCTTCTTCAGAGATGTTTCTCTTCTCCATTACAGGCCAGCCTGGAAATAGGGACACTAGTTTGTGTAATGTTGCAGCTCCCTTGGGTTCAACTCTCCTTGGAAGGAAGGAAGGAGGGAGGGAAGGAAGGAAGAAAGGGATACTCCAAAACTAAGGATTGCATTAAGAAAATCATAGAGTCGATGATTAGAAAGAAGAGAGTTCCTCTGTCCTTTGCCCTGCGTGGACCATGTGTGGAGAATTGTGTTCAGTTCAGGATAACATTGCAGCCAGGCCACTCATAAGTTATAGAACATCCAACAGAGTGTGGTCAGGTTCCATAAGGGCCTTGTGGTTGTACCAAAAGGCTCATTTAAGAAACTAGGGAAGAGAAGACTTGGAGCTGATGTGATGGTGCCTTCTAGTGTTTGAAGGTCAGTCACATGGCAGACACAACCTTGCTCTGTGAAACCCCAGAAGTTGGAAGCAGAAATGTTTTCTTTTATTTTCAATGGAAATGGGAGGGAGTCACAAAGAAATCTATTTATGTCTGATGTCAGGTGGAATTTCCCTTGATTGGAGCTGTCCCAAACTGGACAGAAGTACACCCAGAAATGCTTGTCAGCCATGTTGTAGAGGCGGTTTTGCGCAGTGCTGGGTAACAGCCTTAATGTTTGAGAGACTGAGAGGTCCTTACAAGCCAGAATCCAACCCTTCTCCTTTGACAACGAAGAAGTGTCACCTAGAAAGGCTGAATGAGTTTCTTGAGATCCCAGGCATATTGCATGACCCAGCCAGGCTAAGAACTGAAGTCTTCTGAGTCTAAGTCCCTAGTCTTTTCTCTGCACCAGATTCCAAAGCTTTTTCCAGGGCATTAACAAGAAGGGAACACAGTGTAGCCCATACTCCTGTGCTATAGCGAGGATTTTAGGAGCTTGGGCAAGATTCTCTGGAGGAAGGCTCTTTCTACATATATCTGTACTTACCTAGGAGGACCTGTCAGCCTCCAAGGACACCCTTCTACTCATCTTCCTCTTTTAGAATTTAAGTACAAGAATCCTTGTAATGGGCCGACGTCCAAATGTGAAGTCCAGTGACAAGATAACAAAGATGACAGTTATAATGACATTGTTTTTATTCAGTCATGTTTGACTGTGGCCACATCTGGGGTCTCCTGGCAAAGAGAGTGGATCAGTTTGCATTTTCTTCTCCAGCTCATTTTATGGCTAAGGAAACTGAGGCAAATAGGGTTAAGTGACTTGTCCAAGGTCACACAGGAGGAAGTATGTGAGACCAGATTTGAACTTGCAAGAGGAGCTTTCCTGACTCCAGGCCCAGACCTCTATCCACTGTACCAGCAGGCTGGCCAATAATAGTATCTAATATTATACAGTATTTTAAAGTTTACAAAACAATTTACGTTATGTTATTTTGATTGGTCCTCAGAACTCTGTGAGGGAGGTGCTATTACTTCACCCATTTACTGGTGCGGAGATTGCCTCCTGCTGCTTATAAGGATGTGAGGCAGGATTTGAATTCAAGTCTTCCTGCTGCTACTTCCCCCACCCTCTGATCTCCCCTCCAAAGTTCCTTTGGCATCTAACATTCTATAATTACATTCTCCTCTCTTCTGTGATACATTAAGCCCAGCCCATGCAATGGCATTAGGACCATTAAGTGTATTCCTTTGCATGGCACACTTGCAGATGGTGACCTTCTGTGTGATAATCTTGGTGCATTTCCCTCGCATTCCGTGTTATTTTGAGGTCTGCTCCTTCACAACTTTTGGTTCCTGAGATTTATGCTCCTCTGCAGTCTGGGCCGATCCTTCATTAGCACCTTGATTTACCATGGGTGCAGATGGTTATTGGAAATAAAAAGTCAGCCATTTCCTCTGATTAAATCTCTCATGGGCGTGCATCTCTTCCCTCGCTATTTCCTCACCATTGCCGATGATTCATTCAAAAGCAGAACAGTGATTATCATAGGATTGTTAAGGCTGAAGTGGAAAGGAAAGTAGGATATTAGGAAAAGTCATAGTAGCTTATTAATATAGATTATGTGCTACAATGAAATGATTTTGCCAAGGTATTACCAAGATGATAGATTTATGTATGATGAAGAAAGACAGAAAATTATTCGAGTGTGTCGACAAAGCATAACCAAAAGAATCTGAGACTATTTCTGTGTGTGTCCTGCTTAGCACTGAGCCTTGCAGCCTCCGAAAGGGGCTTGTCTGCCTTGTCACTTGGGGGTGAGCATGCACAGCGAAACTGCTGCTCCTGGCCCTGATCTGTGGTATTTGGCGATAGACCCTAATGCTAATTGAGTTCATTTTAGCCTGTATTTATGCAATAGCTACTTTGTTCCAGGCACAGTTGTCTGTGCTGAGACACAAAGACAAAGACAAAACCATCCCTATGTTCCTGAGGCTTACCTGCTACTTGGGGGAAATCATATGTATTGCCAAGTGTAAGATTTCTGGACACAGGGTCAGGAAAGCCTGAGTTCAAATTCCACCCCAAGCATTTACATTTACGGACATAACAGATGGAGATGATAACTGCATATGCCTCCCAGAATTGTTGTGAAGATCAAACAAGATGGTTCATGTCCTCAGCCTAGACCTGTATGAGCCAGGCATCCCCTTCTCTGATTGCCCCTTCACGTTCTGGGTGAGACCTCTTCTCTTCCTCTCTGTGTGCTACAGCTGGGCAACCTTTATAGTCAAGACACTCCTAGCTCCCCCCACCCCATTCTGCCTGGGCATTAGATAGGAAATTACTAAGAACAGTTGGATGTATGTGTGTGTGCGCACACACACACACACACACACACACACACACACATATACACACATACTTAAAAAAAATAATCTGAGACACATTTACCAGAATCCAGAGAATCTGGGGGAAAGTAAGCATCTAGTTGTTGGAAGTCCTGTCTACCTCCCCACAGTGTGTCTAGTTTGAATCCAGGTGCCAATATGGGCATCTCAACTGCTGCCTTCTGTTCTAGGGCCTCTGACAAAATGGTCCTGGTCTGCTGAGGCAGGAAAGGGGGAGACTTAGGCTCTTGTTTCTCTGCCCTTTAACCCCACCTCAAGTGAGGCTTTTCAGAGCTTACCAGGGATGACTCAGTCCTCACTCTTTGGTGACATTTTCTGAGTTCTAAATGGTTGGATATTTTAAAAAATCTACAAAGTGTGATTGTCTTTTCTTCCCAGAAAATTCCAACACACTTTACTCATTCATTTCACTTCATCCAATGACCTTCAGTGTTTCAGAATTAATCAAAGCTTTTCTATTAGTTAAAATATTAAAATTCTTAGTATTTAGTTAAAATGACTTGAAAGATTGATTCAATAGAACTGTCTAGGCCTTGTTCACATGCAGTTTATACACTGAAACGAGTTATTCGTTTGGGAAGTCTAGACTCTTTATGTTTATTGAGGTATGGCTATGAACCACCTCTGCTATGCGTACCATGAAAACAGAAGTTTGTTGAGGGAAGGGACTGTTTTTGCTTTTCTGCTGCATCTCTTGCATTTAGTATAATGCCTAGCATATAGTAACGCTTAATAAGCGTTGAATAGATTTCTTTCCAGCCTTCAGTAATAGATGTGGGAGCCTATAGCCTTAGGCAGACATTTTTCTCTTCAGTCTCCACATCCCCCGTCAATAGCATGATTTAGATTACCTCCTGTGAGACTCAATGGCGGTAATATGAAAAACTGCTTAATCCCAATCCTAGCAAAAAAAAAAAAAAGGGCTTTTTACTTTTTTCCCCTCCCTTAATTGGCTCCCAAGTTATCTTTGGGGAATAATCACACAGATACAACCTCGATTGTCCGAATAATGAATCCCATGAAGTTGTTCCTCATTTGAATTTGAACTGCATGCTTCCATGGGACTGGAACCAGTTCTATTGTTATAATTATAACTTCATGAGCATGAATATATGCGCTACCACTTCCTAGGATTTGTTATTTGCTCCAACCAGGGCCTACCCATAACGATGAGTGTGGTAAGTTTGAGGCACTGGGAGGACATCCCAACTGCCCAACCAGTTCTCACATCCCGTAAGATTTACATGGTTCTGTTGTTTCCCTTGAGATGGCGGATGGTCAGTAAAGTTCTCGCTATCTCCGGAATTTGATAACGAGATGAGGACTTTCAGGTAGCCAGATGAAAGCACAAGGGCACAGAGACTTCACAAGAAGAGACAATCTAAATCAGAAATTGGGGGTTCTTTGTTTGTTCATTTAAACAATATCCCTTCAGATGGTAATGACCCCTTCTCTCCCTCCTCCATTGGAAGCCTGATCCAAGCCCTCTCTTGAGAATTATCAGATAATCTGAGGAAGTCCCAATATAAGCTAGTGACTGATCCCCCTAAAGTGGTCTGCTTCAAGAAGGAAGATGATGGCTCCTAGAACTACTTGCTAATTGATACAATTCAGAAAAAAAGCATAAATTCAAATAAGGAATTGCCTTTTCTTCTAAGGACAGACTTTCAGGCCTTTTGTAATGAGGAGTTTACTTAATTGACTATCTCAGAGGAAACACAGGTGAGTTGTTTACCTGGTGAGAGGAACATAATGGAGAATGTCATTGGGGCTCTAATGGAGAAGAGTAGTACAGTGAGTCAGAGAACCAGAGAACTTGAAGTTACCTGCATCCCATTCCTTTAAAAACTTACTTCTTGGGGGCTCACTTTGGAAAGAGATGTGTGATCTAGCCAGATGAGACTCTGAGCAGCCACTGAGACCCCTGGGTTTGAAAACCCAGATGTTGGTGCTTCCCTCTCTGGTAACTGACTAGGTATGGATCTCATAGTCAGACAGCTAGAAGCCCTGTCTGCTGATTTGTTTCTTTGTCTGCTTGTAACTTGTGTTTGTATTCTGTTTGTATTCTCTGAAGTTCAGGATGCTGACCTTTTCCCCTGAACTAGGTAAATGATATATGTTTGATTGATTAAAGTAAGATTGTTAACCCACT
>CM053585.1:547776563-547791876 GCA_028646515.1 Pseudochirops corinnae
TCTGTGTGTGTTTGAATGTCTCTTTCCCCTCTTATATTCAATCTGCTTCTACATCTTGTGATTTCTACCATCACAGCATCTCTCATATGCATTTCCTTCTTTCCATTAATATAACCACAAATCTACTTCAGAACTTCTTTATCTTTTACCTGAACCATTGAGATAATGTCTCCCTAATTTCCTTAACTGCTATCTCCTCATTCCAGTCCACCTTCTACTTACCTGCTCAAGTAATTTCCTCAAATTGCAGGTGTGACCATGTCATTCTCTTTGCTTAATAAATGTCAACATCTCCCTACTACTCCAAGAATGCAGACTAGTAATAGGAACATTCAGAAAAGGGGAGACTTATTTATTTCTTTTAGGGAGTATTACAGGGATCATGAGTTCCATTTTGGATATGTTGAGCTTGAAATATCCCTGAGACCTCCAGGATATCCAGGACATTCAATGGCAAATCATTGAAGATCCAAGCCTGGAATAATAAAGCATCTTCTGTTTGGTACTTCAGGCTGCTTCTAATATCACCCTCCAACCTTTTCAGTCTCTTCTACTTCTCTGTCTCCATATTCTGTATCCACCAGCTCCATTGGCCTCCTTGAAGTTCCTTGGATCAAAAACTGCATCCTTTGTCACTATGACTTTGCATTGTGTTTTCCCCATGTCTGGATTTCTCTGTCTACTTAACCCCTCCTCTTAGTTCCTCTGCTTCCCTTTAAGACTCAGCTTAAATCCACCCCCCTTTTTTTTCAAGAGGGCCTCCCTAGTCCCAACATCCCTCCGTCCCCTACTAGTTCCTTACCGTGCTGTTACTTTCCATGTATTCTATATAGATCATGTATATACCTACTTATTGACAAGTTTTCTACCCTTTTAGAATATTTGCTCCCTGAAGGAAGGGATGGTGTTTTTGCTTTTCTTTGTATTTCTAGCCCTTAGCACAGGGTCTGGGGCAGAGGAAGCATGTAATACATGCATCTTGATTGACCACTGAATATCAATAATTATAATGTATTGCTTTTGAATAATAATAGCATTACTATATTACTTACAAGTGCTTTCCAAGCACTTGTCATAGGTTGTCTTATTGGGGCCTTGCCACAACCCTATGGTGCAGGCCCTGCAGTTCTTATCTTATTTCAGAGATGAGGAAATTCAAGTTCATGAAGACGTAGTGTTTCACTCACAGTCACCCAGCTAAGCTCATTGGAACTCATTTCTCCTAGACTATAAGTATAAACCTGGAGGCTCTGCCTCACATGGCCTAAATTATTTAGATAACAGATGTATTGTCCTTGACCATCCCACCATCTTTTTTTTCCTGCTGGCTTTGACTTTGTCAGCAGAATGGGGAAATAAAATTGATAGTTATAGGCTTAGCCTGTGGTGTTCCACTAATTCAGTCATTCACAGCCATGGTCAATTATAGAGTAAATCTCCCTCTTTTTTGGGATATTTGCATAATACTTGGGATTTATTGACTCTCTATGGTCATCAGCTTCCCAGCTTGTTGTTGTTGTTGTTGGTGTGTGTGCCTATTCACTTGTGTGTGTGTGTATGTCCATGTGTATATGTAATCTAAAGAGAGCATGAAAATTTTATCTGGCATAATATGGAGGCATTTGTCTTTCCTGGCCCTTGCTTTAGCATGGAGTTCCTTCAGTCAAGTGGTAGAAGCAATGCCTGAACTCCATCAAAAATGGTATGGGAATGTTCTAGGCTAATGAGAATAACATTAACTTGAAGAGAAGAAGGCAACCTGGGGGCACTAACTAATGGAAACTGACCCTTCATAAAGATTTATGTCCTGGAGTACATCATCTTCTTCTCAGAGAACTAGTGTTCTTTGAATCTCTCAGGGAATTGCCTTGCTTCTCTGCAAATCACTCATGCAAATCTAAGGAAACTGCTTATTTTTACCTCCCTGGGTGAGAGTTGCCTCCTCTTTAAATAAGGGGTTGGATTGGATGACCTCCAAGATCCCTTCCAGACCTAGATCTAAAGCCAGATCTGTGATTGAGGTGAAGCAGAATCAGAGAAAGTCAGAGTTGGGAGTGTTTCCAACAAACCGCAACATGGAAGGCAGACCCCTGTACAACATCCACCCTTTGTCTGAAAACTTCTAGTAAGATGAAATCTTCATATTCCTGAGGAATCCTATTCTGCTCCTATTTGGCCCTAAAGGATAGGAAGGGTAGGGTTTTGTTTTCCTTACATTGAGCCAAATATGATCGGGTGTCTAAGGTTCCCTACACATCAAAATGTTCAAAGGCACAAAACCCTCTGGAATGTCCCACTTTTGTTCATAGTTCTATGGTTCTAAGCAAAAATCTATTGAAACCTACTGAAAATCACTCTTCAAATACTTGAAATTGGCTATCACTTTCCACTGAAGGCTCCTGCTCTCCAGGAAAGATATCCGCTTTCCTTTCATCCGTTTTCAAGTAGAATGAACTAAGTGCCCTTCCTTATGATGCTTGCTCTCCTCTAGGCACTTTTTAGTTGAGAATAACGTTCATAAACTATGGTTTCTAGAATGGAGCTCAATACCCCAGATGTTGTGAGCACATCTGGACAGAGTAGGGGACAAGGGGATCCTCCTCTCCCCTCACTTAATGCCAACCAAGATGGTGTCCACTTTGTTGCCTACTACGTCATGTTATTGACTCATTTGGAGCCTAGCAGTCCATTCAAAGCCTCTGAAGGAAGCAAGACACGAAAAGGAGAAACAGAGAGTAACAGTGTACAGTCATGTTTCGCAACTATCACATCTCAATCTGTTAGGACTGTCAAAGAAGGAGGGGGAGAAAGCTTCTCTTTGTGGAGTCTTCCTCTCTGGATGAACAAAAGAAACCCTCTTTTACTAATTCTGAAAGTAACTCATCTCAGCAGGGTTCGGAGGCCTAGTCAAATAATTGTCTTAGTCTATTGCCTGCTGTGCTCAATATTGAGTGCAAATGGAAACCAGGCCCCTGAACCATCTTATTTCACAATTCCTCTGTTATTTAAATAATTCGAACTGGTTTGGGGGACGCCAGACCTTTATAAATTAACAGCAGGGAAATACCAAAGGTGTCAGATTGCATATTTATCATCTTTTTTGTGTAACACTTAAATATGTATTAAGAAGTGACTGACATAAATTAGCCAGATTTCAGAAGCCACAGGCCGGAGCTTGTCGAGGACCCCCTTCTGCTTGACATTTCATCCTTGTCAAAGATCAAATTATTTTAATTTAGGCTGCAAATTATAAGGAATGAAGACTTCTTTGTGGGAATTCCCTGTGGTAATCTGACTTTTGTTGTTACTGCTGCTTGTCAGTGTGCAAAAGATATAATATGCATGCAAATAAGGTTAAAAAATATGTACTATCTAATTATCCAGCCAGTACATTCCACTTGAAGACAGTGGGAGGCCTGACACACAGTATGTGTTTGATTCTTTGAGGCCTGCAGGGTATTTACACAAGATTACTTTTAATTATGAAATTAATATCTGTTTATCTAGAATGTATAGCAGTAAGTGAGGATACACATGAGGAGAATTTTTTAGTAAAATAAATCATCTTAATTTAATACATAAAAAGGGGGAAAAATCACTTGGCCTCTGAAAAAGACCTGCAAAGACCTTGCTTTCACCCCTTTCAAAACAAATGGAGTAAAAACTTGGCACTTTCTCCCTTGTCTGTTTCCATCCCTACCAAGGAGGGTCCGCAGTGTGTTGTTTGAGCTTCCAGCTTTTGGTTTGGGAGCATGATGGGATTGCTACATTGCTTTTGTAGAGCAGGGAGGAAGGAATGGTAACATTGGAACATTGAGGGCAGCCCTGGTCTTTCTTCAGGTCTGCCCAGGAGTTCTTTTTCAGAGACTGAGAAAGGCAAGAAGCATCATACCAAGGAGGTGGGATATATTTGCAGGGGATATTCCCAGGGTAACCTCTCTCAGTTATTAGCAATGAGGAATTTCCAGAAAGTTATTTACAAAGCAAAACATTATCTACTGAAACTAAGGTTTCTCACTGATTTGCATTCAATAAATGGAGCATCATTTTGGAGGGGTCAGAACTTCTTGAATTGTTCCACTCCAAGCACCAGACACTTGATGAAAACAAGCCATTGGCTTTGTTCATTTTCATCACAAGGCTAGACAAGGTTCCCTGAAAGGTAGTAGGGACTAAACCAGAGGTAATCTGGGTAGCAGGAGAGAAGAGCTGGCTGTGAATTAGGGCTCCATGGGACTTAAGCAAGTCATGTCTCAACTCCAAGCTGCTTCTTTGCTGGCAAATCTTTGAGTTTAACCAGCTGATTTCTAACATTTTTTTCAACTTTCCATATTTTGGTCTTTAATTCCACCTACTTTGCCTTTAGAGGTTCTTACCTTGGGATCTGTGAACATGTTAGAAGGAGAAAGGGAGGGAAGAGAAAAAAGAGAGAGAGAGAGAGAGAGAAACAGAGACAGAGACAGACAGAGACAGAGACAGAGACAGACAGAGAAAGACAGACGGAGAGAGAAAGACAGACAGACAGACAGAGACAGACAGAGAGACAGAGACAGAAAAAGACAGAGAGACAGAGAGAGGTGGTAGAGGTGGTAGAGGGATAAATGGATGGACTGATGGACAGACAGTAATTATAGAATGAAAATAGAATTGCTTTGATATAATTGGTTTCCTCTGTCGTGTTAGACATTTGATTTTTGCAATTACTAATGCCCTTCTGAGAAGAAATCCATAGGATGCACCTTCTTACCAGAAAGGTACAGGACACACAAAGGAAAATGAAGAACCAAAGTTTACCTAGCCCCTTCTCTTTGTTGATCCCTGTCTTTTACCTTAGAGTCTGTTCTTGTTCTGCTCAGTTAATCCCAAGCTGCCTGAATTAATTCACTTTAGACTTATGCTGTTTTAAAACTATTCTTAACTCCTATTCACGATGACTGCAATTTCTCCTTCATGCTCTTCCTTCTGCCCAAGACATACCATCTCCTGCTTCTTCCTCCTTACCCTATAGGCCCAGAAAAAGAAGTCTCAATCTACTCCATCACAAGTACCTCCAAGCAGTCCTTCCTGAAACTGCCAAATCAAAGGGTTGCCTCCATCCTTGGAATCATAATGGCACCTTGTGTTGGTGTCTCTAAAGATTCTGAGGGCACACACATCATTCATTGTTTGTCTCTGTTTTATTTCTCTGACTAGATTGTAAGCTCTTGGAGGCCATGGCCCTTACCTTTATTCTACTCTTTGCATTTCACACTGCATTTAGCTCCATGCATTGTGTTTGCTACATGCTCAGAAGAAGGCTGCTACATGGATGAATGAGTGAATAAGTCAGTGTCTCTCTAATAAGACTGTAAGTTGCTGGAGAACTTTGTCTGAATCAACTTCCTCTCATCCCCTTCTTCAAGTGCTCTGGATCTAATAGATGCATAACAAATGCTACTGAGGCAAACTAGTCCATACTTCCTAAAGGCAGGAAGGCAATAATGACCAGATCATCTAGATTCTGTACTTCTTAGAAGAGTAGAGTTAGTAGCCATGACTGAAAGGGTGACTGGATGGGGAGAGGAAACTGGTAGATAGAAAAACAGATTTTTAGCAATTTGATTCAAATAAATTTGATCTCACAACTGAAGTGATTCTTTTTAAATTTACATTGAGGGTAATTGGTTGGTCTCGAAAGATTGACTCAGAAATGCAAAATAATGGATGAAAATTGTCTCTTTATAATAATGAAAGCAGGACAGCAGAAGAAAAATAAATGAAGAATACAGATCAAAAATTCAGACTTTTCTATTTTTCTTCCCTTTTCCCTTTGTCACTTTCTCTGATCAGTGTGATGGCGTGCAGCTAGACCTAATAAACATCTCACTGGAAGGAATTGCTATTCTGAATATTCCCAGCATGCATGGAGGATCCAATCTTTGGGGAGAGACCAAGAAAAGGCGCAGTCATCGCCGAATTGAAAAGAAGGGGTCAGACAAGAGAACAACTGTCACTGACGTTAAGGAGCTAAAGTTTGCAAGTCAAGGTAAGGTTTCCAACCTTCTTCTGAATCAACATGTAATTTATTAACTTGTCTGCTGGCTTTTTGAGTTGAGTTCCTGATGTTCCATAATAAATAACATATTCAAGTTCACTTGAATCATTATATTGCCTGAATAGCATGTGTGATTATAGAACATCTATTACAATAGAAGTTTAGAACATGGTGCAAATTAGACTAAATTGTTCATTTACTCATTTGTTCCATTATTCTGCTCTAAAACAACATGGGGTAATGCTTTCCATCCTCCAAGGAGGTCACTTTCATGCATGTATTTCTTGGATAATCAAATGTTGGCCTTTGCTGTTAAGATGCTCTCCATATTCCTTGAGCAAAGTAAACATCTGAAACTGAATGAAGCTCAAGTAGAGAAGCATATTCATCCACTATTTCTATTTCTATTGGCATCAGCTTAGTTGCCTCATCCCAAGAATCTAGGGGAAATACTGATAAATCAAGAAGTGAGAAAGGACAGGGATAGTTGGAGTAGAAAAATGTTTGTGTGTTTTTCTGATTTCATTCTAAGTTGATGAAAAAATATGGAATTTCCACCTTGTATGTTAGAATCTTGAAATACTACAAATGGATATTAGGTGCAAGCTGGTGTAAGCTTTCTTGTTACTGACTCTCTATAGGCACAAGTGAGCAAAGGTCAAAGCAAAACTTGCTACTGGGGAGGATAGAATTACACAAAGGAATCAGAGTCCCCTTCATATCCCAATAAAGGAAGGATTCCTGGAGAGCTCACAACTGTGTTCATTTCAAATATTAAGGGAAGACTTATTTCTAGTGGACAGTCACCGACTTGAGGATGACCTAAAAATGAACAGAAAGGGCATTCTTAGAATGAAAATTACTTAGGGTATAAAAGATAAATTGGGTTATTGTTGTGTTCCAGTATAAATATTGCCTGTGACCCTCAACCATAGTGCTTTGTAATGGGAATCTGAAGATCTCCCTGCCCCTTGGCCCCTTGCTAGGCTTAAATGAATCCAAGAATCTTCCCTGATTTGAAAATATACTCTGCCTCCTAATAGGCTGAATGTGGTCACTTGGAGCCTGTGGCGGGAGGTTTGTCTTTCAGGAATGCTCACACCTTGTTAATTTGTGATTGGGCAGTGTGTCAAGAGAGTTGTGGCATTCTCTGACCCAGGAGAAGACTATATATACCCTGATGTGAGGTTTGCTTTGGGGCTCACTTTGGGAAAAGTTATGTGATTGGGCCAGATGAGACTCTGGGCAGCCTTTGAGCCCACCAGCTTTGAAACCCAGATGTTGGTACTTCCCTCTCTGGTAACTAACTAGGTATGGATGTAATGGTCAGTCAGATGGAAGCGCTGTCTGCTGATCTTTTTCTCTGTCTGTATTTTTTTTTGTCTGCTTGTAACTTCTGTCTGTATTCTCTGAAGTTCTGGGTACTGACTTTTCCTCCTGAACTAGGTAAATGATATGTTTGATTAAAGTAGGATTGTTAAGCCATTTTGAGTTGTTTTCCTTTAGAAAAGAAGATCTAAGAACCTGTGCTAGCAAAGCCATCCTGGGTACGCTACAGTACTTGCTGCTACATGCTCTGGGATTTCTGTAAGCAAAGCTTTTGTTTTTGAGTCCTTTCAGTCTTGTGTAATGTTTGTAACCCCATTTGGGGTTTTCTTGGCAAAGATACTGGAATGGTTTGCCATTTCCTTCTCCAACTCACTTTACATTTGAGGAAACTGAGGCAAACAGAGTGAAGTGACTTGCCCAGGGTCACACAGCTAGTAAGTGTTTCAGACCAGATTTGAATTCCTGAAAATGGGTCTACCCGATTCTAAGCCCTGGGCTCTATCAGCTGTGCCACTTTGCTTCCCCAGGGAAGCTTTAGGCGGATTCATTTTCCTCTATGCATGTGTTGTTGGCTCTGTAACCCCTGCAGCCACATTCCTGGCTGTCCCCAGGACTTGGAATCTCCACAGTGGGGCCTTCTGAGGACAGTTGCCACCACCACCACCCCAGGATTTGTTGCAGGGCTTTGCTTTGCCTTGATTTTTACAGAAGTTTTACATCACCATCATATCTCGAAATACGCTCCCAGCCTCTTCTTCACCCCCAGCTCAATAAAAAACAAATCATCCCTTGTAGTAAAAACAAACAATCCTCAGTCTGGGGAGTGGGTCTGCTAGGGCCCACAGTGTTGTATTTTTGTGTGTCCACAGCTGTCTGTATATTTTCTCTCCCAGTTCATTGGGATCTTATAAAGAGCAGCCATTTTTCTCACCTTTTTTTGAGGGGGTGGGAGGGAGTATCTCCAGTCATCAGCACAGTCTCCTGGCCTATTTGGGGGATTTAATAAATGCTTGTTGACTGACTCCAAATTGCTCAGGCCCTTGATGTGTCCCTTTTGTAAGGAGTGTACCCGGACATAGGATTGGAGAAGAGAACCCACCCAGCTCTAATCCCATTAACAACAAGGGAGCAGCTGTACTTTGAGGCTGCCAAGGAGGAATGTGTCTGATTTTGTTTGTTTGTTTTCCTGTCTCCAAATGGGATGAGAGGCAGAAGCAGCCTCTGAAAAGTACAGAACTAGGACAGAACTGAACAGAAGACAGGATAGTTTTAACATCTCAGGTTACATGTATCAATCCCAGATCTGACCAGTTGGACATGTCATCGAAGGACACATTTTCCTTCAAGGAAAGTTACAAAAAGTGGTCCCTGGGGGTGGGGATGAGGCCAATCTGCACCTAACCTGTCATCACTGTAATTTGGTTTATTACTAGAAATCAATATTTTCATTCAAATACATGTTTCTCAAGGACATAGCAAAGCTTAAACTCAAGCGAACCCTCACTCTGGGCTTTGGTCTTTATTAATTCTTAGATTTACATTTGACATTCAATTTTAGGTCACATGCTTACTTACCTTAGAAGGATATGGATAAGGGCTTGTCTGAAATGATAGCTCCCCTCCCACCCTACTCCCATTGGCCCTAGCAGACAGGCATTTTTGATGACAGTAATGCATTCAATGGCTGTCCAACAGATCACAATTGTCAGCCTAGACTTTTGCAAAGTCACTGGACTCTCACTTCGAGCCTAAACTTTCTTTGCCCCCACAGGCCCACTAGTTCAGGCCCTTGCCATGTCTTATCTCCAAAGTGACAGTGACCTCTGTATTGGGCTCTTTGCCACCAATCTCTGCTCCCTTCTAATTCATCCTACACAAGATTGCCAAGCGCTTTTTCCAAAGGCTTCCTCCTGTTCATGTTGCTTTTGACTCAACAATATTCATTGGCTTCTTGTGGCGTATGATATAAAATACAAACCCCTTAACTTGGAATTTAAAGTCTTTGGACTGTCTCCATCCTATTTTCTAAGACTGATCTCACTTCCCTTCACATGCTCTAGACTGTAATGGACAATTTTGAAAGTTGGCATTTCATTTCCTACCTCCAAGCTTTTGCAATTCCCCCACATACACACACCCTTTTATATAACCCCCACCCCTTACCTTCCATGCTTTGAATGCACTTCCTCCTCACCTTCACTCCTAGTATGTCTGTCTTCATTCAAAGTTCACTTGAGGAGCTACCTATGAAAGGAAGCCTTTCCTTCTCCCTTTAGTTGGTAATAATTCTCCCTTCCTCAGATTGTCCTGTCCAAACCCATTTGTTTCTGTGGTGTACATGGCAATAGAATGTAAGCCCCTTGAGGGCAGTCCTTGTTTCATTTTTTTTTTTAATTTTTACATTCCCACGGCCTCACACATAAAGGTATTTAATGAATACATTTTGGATTAGACAGCCCAGAGCTTGACACAGACATAGCTTTAGTCCCAGCGAAGGGGTGAGGAAACAGCCCTGCACCACTCTATAAGACAATCTCTCCATTTGATAATTAGAATAATGAAAGGACAAGGAAAGAATTTGTCTCATCAGTATCTTCTGGCCCATCTCTCTTCAGATGGGATTGGATCAGCATCTCCTCCCATGTGATAGACATACTGAAAGTTGATTTGATCCAGGCTCTCCTGAAGGAAGAATTACCCCTGCTAAAAAAAAAATATAGGACAAAAGGAAAAACAAAACTTCAAATACATTGATTTGACCCCAAAATTCAATGTTGAGCTTCTTGCTGAGATCTAATTTTTTTGGAGGATGTTAATTTGGCTAATCTTCAAACATTGATTAATCCCCTACTCTGACCCAGGAGCTATGCTAGGCAATTGAGGGTCAAAGACAAAAGGGAAAACTGCCTTGGAGGAGGGGGGGTGGTGTAAACAAAGGAGTTTACATTTATCCTGAAATCAATAGAGAGTCAGTGGGTTTATCGAGTAGGAGTGGGACATGATCAGAACTGCACTTTAAGAAAATCACTGTGATGGATCTGAGCTGAGGAGAGACTTGAAGCAGGGAGACCAATTGCCGGCTTTGATTTCTCAGTGGATATTATGAGAATACTTCTGTGAACTCCTAAAGTATGAGGGTTAATTAATGTCTTTATAGTTTTATAAACTGAAAACACTGAACTTTGTTATCACCCGGAGTACTACTCAATGGCATTTAACAGCTAAGAACATGACAGTTTCTAAGGTGGTAGAAGATGAACTTATTCTAAATGTGTTAGAAATGGACATTTGTTATCCATTATTACCAATTTTGCTCAATGCTTTATGGGTTACTTGGGGTAATTTAGAAGACAGTGTTCAAAATTGGCTAAATAGAACTGCAACATTCATTTTAGAGCTGAAGATGATGCATTTGGCATTCAAACACAGGCAAGCAGAACAATTTCCAAGCATTTAAATTCAGTGATTAAATCAATTAAATTTAGAAGCATGAAAAGAATTGCCTACTGTATTATTATACCTGGATGCAAAAATTATTGAGAAAAAAAGATTATGGCAGTTGGATTGTCTCATTCCAAAGGGGAAAATGTGTCTACTGATACTGTACTAAGGACATGGGTTGGATATAAGTTGGTCTAAATGTCTTCCATCACACAATCTTTAAAATGAACTTTTCCCTTTTGTCTCACCCCCCCCACCCCATCTGTGATATTTAAAGTAGATCTCCACTGGAAAGGATCAGTTCATCATATAAATGATAGTGTGTTATTAATAAAGCTAGCTGAATCTTAAATTTATTATTGTACTATTGAAGCCTAAATCAGCGTGCAATCTTGGAATTCTTTTTATAACTCCTCCCACCCCATAAACCCCAGAGGATTTCCAACAATTTCATTAAAATTGAAGAAAGACCTGAAAAATGGAAGCTTAGAACAGACGAGATATCAGCCTTATTGATAAAAAATGACAACATGCTTTCAGAATTTAAGACTGACCTTCATTACTTTAGATTCCCTTTTATAAAAGCACACGTCATTAAAATTCAAAGTGAGAGGGGAATTGAGACGACCTGTGGACATGCCACAGTACACATGCCATCCAGCCCACTTACTGCAGTGGTTCTCAACCTTCCTAATGCTGCGGCCCTTTAATACAGTTCCTCATGCTGTGGTGACCCCCAACCATAACATTATTTTCGTTGCTACTTCGTCACTGTAATTTTGCTACTGTTATGAATCACAATGTAAATATCTGATATGCAGGATGTATTTTCATTGTTACAAACTGAACATAACCCACTAGTTGAGAACCGCTGCCTTACTGTATGCCATTCAATGAGGAGGAAATCATTGCCTTTCCATGCCCAGTGATCCTTTTGCTGGATAGATCCATTTGTTAGAAAAGTCTTCCTTGAACCAACCAAAATTTTGCTTTTTCCATCTCTACCAATTGTTACTTCTTCTGCTCTCTTTGGCACCTGCTGTAGCTACCATTTGAAGGTATAACCTCTATATTGGGTCTCTGATTGCCACTGAGGAATTAAAGTAGGAGTTCAAATGGGGTCAAATCAGGAGATCAAGAGAGCTGATTTTCATTGTGAGAATCTGTGAATCTGGTCTTGATTCTCTATCAGTTAAGAAAGTGTTAGAAACAAAATGTTAACAATGCCGATTAAAAGTAGGCCTTCTCCTCATTTCTTTTCTTTTGGAGAGGCAGATGTTAAACATTTCAATGCACACTGCTGACCATGAGGTAACAGAAATAACATCTAAGAGAATAAAATCAAAGGGAGAGGAGTGGTTGGACTAGCCCAGGAATCCGGCAAGAAAGTCCATGTTGGAGAGCATCAGGGACCATCTGCAAGATATTTCAGGGAGGGAAAGTTCTGCAAAGATGGGTCAGCTTTCTTAACTTTAAATAACCAACATGAGAATGATCTTAGCCAGTGTCAAGCTTGTTCTTGATGAAAGTATGAGGAATAGTAAACAGCAGAAATTCACAAAATATTTTTCGTATCACACCACATCTCTATAGTTATGCCATCAACTGATAGATGATGACAAGACAAGATTCCATTGTGTTTCTTCATTTTTTATTACTTGAAGGAGAAAAAAATGCAACCTTCCCTATGTGGTAGCAAAGAATGGGAAACAAAATCGATGTTGATCATAGCTGCCTTTCAGCTAACATGTGGTTGTGTTTTGAACCATAAGAAATAACAAAAATGAGGAATCTGGAGAAACGCAGGATAACATATAGGAAGTGATGAAGAATAAAGTCAGCAGAGCCAGGAAAATAATATTAAAATTGCCTATAATGATGTAAAGAATAACAATTATGACAGTAACAACCCTAAGCATTTATATAGTGCCAGCTATATACCAGGCACTGCGCTAAGTAGATAACAAATACTATCTCATTCGATTCTCAGAACACCCCTGAAATTTTTTTTATCCCCACTTTACAATTGAAGAAACTGAGTCAAGCATAGATTAATTGACTTGCTCAAAGTCACACAGCCAACAAGTGTCTGAGGCCAAATTTGAACTCAGGTCTTCCTGACTCAAGGCCCAGTGCTCCATCTACTACAACATCTAGCTTCCTATAATAAATCCAAGTAAACTACCATAAATATAATTAACAAATATCACTATAGAGAAAAGTTGAGAAAATGGAGCTTCTTCATTTTATTGAATAGGTGGGGGCCTATGATTATGAAATGTTGACATGCTGCCCATTGATATAGAGATCATCTTTATATCAGTCGACAAAATAAAATCCTTTTTGATTGATAGAAAAGAGGTATCCTTCAGGGCCCTTGTCCAACAGAGAATCTCACAATAAATGTAAATAAGTACTTATATTAAGGTGTCCCAATGATAATTAACATTAAGCATGATTACTGTACAGAATACACACTCTCCAGCAACGATGTTGGTTAATATCATGGCAGCTATTGTGTACAAGGGCCAGCTGGTGAAGGCACTGCTCCAAGAGGGTGAGATCCTCTGGATCTTTTTCTGATTATATCAAAGATCCTTTGGATTCTTTTCTGATTATATCAAAGACCAGAACTCTATAGGTATTTTTCAAGAAGGTTTCAGATGACTCAGAAGAGAAAAGCATAACAATCCATGCATGAAATAATGAATTAATGAAACATGTTTATTAATCTGAAGAGACTACCTACAAAGATAAAATGGAAAGCAGTCTCTGACTTTAAAGAGCTTACATTGTAGTTGGGGAAGGGGGTCAGGGTATAGTCTAAGATTGAGTAAATGTACACTACTGTCAGGAGGAAGGAAAGAGTCCCAACTAGGAGAGACGTGCAAAATTTCCTGTAAAGTGTAACATAAAAGCTGAGCCTTGAAGGAAGCTTGAAACTTCAACATGGAAATATGAGGAAATGGTCCATGCTAGAAATTAGAGGCCACAGAAGCTGAATGTGCAATACTGAGTCTAGGGAACTCCAGTGAGGCCAATTGGCTGGTACAAAAAGTGTGTAAAAAGGAAGAATGAACAATAAACCTGGTAATGTAGGCTAGATCCAGATTGTGGAAGTATAAGGAGTATGTGTTTTATCATGAAGGTAATAGGGAACCAATAAAGGTTGTTTAGCAGGGAAATGGTCTGGTCAGATTATTTTGGTAGCTTTATTGACATATATACACACACACATACACACACATACACACACACAAACATATATATATATATATATATATACATATATAGGCATATATAATATATATTTATATCTATAGCTATCTATATCTATCTATCTATCTATCTATCTATCTATCTATCTATCTATCTATTAACATTTGATTTTAATACTTTAAACTACAGATTCTATCCCTTCTTCCCTTGTCACCCACTGAGGACAGACACTAGAAAGACAAGCAATTCAATACAGGCCACAGATGTGTAGTTACACAGAACATCTCCACAATGGACATATTGTGAAAGACTGACTATATATTTCCCTCCATCCTATTCCAGCCCCCACTTGTTCTATTCTCTACTTCATCCCTGTCCCTTTACAGAAGTGTGTGCTTCTGACAACCCTCCCCCCAAACCTGCCCTCTCCTCCATCATCCCCCACTCTCATCCCCTTCCCCCCTACTCTTCTGCAGGGCAAGATACCCACTTTAGAGTGTATGTCATTCCTTCCCTAAGCCAAATTCAGTGAGAGTAAGGTTGACCCATTCCCCTTTGTCTTCCTGTTCTTCCCCTCCATTTTAACAGTTATTTCTTGCCTCTTCTATATGAGATGGTTAACCCCATTCTGTCTCTCCCTGTCTCCTCTCATGCTAATCCTCTCCCATCTCTCAATTTCACATTTTAAAATATCATCCCTTCCTAATCAATTGATCCTGTGCCCTCTGTCTATGTACACATATATTCACTCCCTCACATATGTATTCATATGCATATATACCCGCCTATATAGACATATGTGTATGTATACATATATATGTATGCATATATATATATATATGTGTGTATATTCTCTTCACCTATCCTCATACTGAGAAAAGTTTCATAAGTTGCACTTATTGTTTTTCCATGTTGGCATGTAAATAGTTCAACTTTGATAAGTTCCTTATGATTTCTTTTCCCTGTTTACCTTCTCATGCTTCATGTGTTTGAATGTCAGATTTTCTATTCAGTTCTGTTTTTTTTTTTCCTCAAGAATGCTTGAAAGTCCTTCACCTCACTGAATGACCATATTTTCCCCTGAAACATTATACTCAGTTTTGCGGGGTAGGTGATTCTTGGTTTTAATCCTAACTCTCTTGATCTCCAGAGTATCATAACCCAGGCCCTTTGATCCCTTAATGCAGAAGCTTCTAGATTCTGGTTTATCCTGATTGTGTTTCCACAGTATTCAAATTATTTCTTCTTGGCAGCTTGTAATATTTTCTCCTTGATCTGGAAACTCCAGAA
>CM053585.1:547792376-547811324 GCA_028646515.1 Pseudochirops corinnae
TGTTGTCTTCTTCCCATTCCATGCTTTGATACTTTTTATCCCCAAAAAAGGAATCTAAAGTTGGATTGCTGGGCTTGCTTTGCTTCCTTTGCCTGTTCATAGTACCAGTCAGTTACTTGACTTTTGGGCTCAGTAGAACTCTGCTTTTAGAGGGAAGAGCTCTTTCCAAAATTGCTGAGGTTTTTGCAGCTTCTGGAGCTATTAGGACACCACCATCTCTGCAGCCCCCACCAACTTTGGCTTATTGGTCACACACCCCAGGACCACCACCCAAGACCACAATCCTGATCCAAGCAGGTCAAAGCAAGAGCACTTAGCCTCTGAATGGTCGCTTTGATCCCTTGCAATCTGCAGGCTGGGAGCTCTGAAGGTGCCATGTGGAGGTGGCTGCAAGGTTGCCGCTTCTGCTGCTTCTAGTTCTGGGGCAGTTGGTCGGACCCTCTCCCCCAAATGTAGCTGAGTTCCACTAACCTTTCTCTTGGTCCTTGGCCCTTATGGGTTGATAATTCTGGAAACCACTACAGCTGCTTGTGATCCACTCTCTTGAAAGCTCCAGCTGGTTTGCCCTTGGTTGCCCTTGGGCTACAGACATGGGTTCATGTGATGCTGGTCTGGGCTCCCAGCTCTCTGCAATGAGCTTTTCCCATCTGCCTGACAGGCTGCTTTCAGTGGGAATTTTGTTTCTCTCTCCTTTTGTCATTCTGAACCTCTAAGATTTGTTTGGAGTCATATTTTATAGGTATTTGAGGTGGTTATGGGGGGAGCTGTGGAGTTCTCCTGCTTCTATGCAGCCATCTTTACTCTGCCCCCTATTTTGGTAGCTTTATTAAGTTTTTGTTGCAGGTTGGGAGAGATTGAAAGGAAGTCCAATTAGGAAGCTACTATAATAGTTCTGAGAAGAAGTGATGAGAACCTGAAAAGAGATGTGTGAATGGAGAGAAATTAACAACTGAGAGACATGTGAGGCAGTTGGAAAGGCCAAGACTTGGCTATTAATTATGCATGGACAATGTGGGAGAGGGACAAATCAAAGGGGATTCAAATGTTGTAGACCTGGGTTTCTGGAAAGATGAGGATATCTTTAACAAATATAGGGAGGACCGCAGGAGGGACAGGTTTATTGGATGATAGAAGAGTTCAGGAGGAAGGTTAGGAATGGATAGGAAAATCCAGGGGTTGTCTCCAAAGAGGGTACTAGAACCCATGGATGTTAATTAGATCAGCTGCAGAGATAGAAGAGACACTGAAGAGAGCCTAGAAGAGTTTCCTGGGGGACCCCTACAGTCAGGAACAAGATAGGAATGATATTCTTTTATAGTGGAAACTAAACTTCCACAGTCAGACAAGTAGAAGGAGAACCAGGAGAAAGCATTTTAATATAATTGAGGCAGGGCAGTATATATAGGAGGATGGATGTGTGTATGTGTGTAGATATATGTGAATATATGGAAGAAAAATGGCAAGCGGTTAATTATATAGAAATGAGAGTAGAATAGCCAAAGAAACCCAGGTCCAAGTATAGACAGATAGGAGATTGGAAGTCATTTGCCTTCTTCTAATGCATCTGGAAAGTTGTAGAGGGTTCAATTTTCCAAACACTTTTCATGTTGTGAGATGTATACCTCATGCCCTGACAATGGTGGGATATGGCTGGAAGTTATCACCCAACATTTCTAGTGCGGTTTCTGGCTGATGTTATGGTACCTGCCTGAATCCCTGCCTCTGCTTGAGAAAAGTGTGATTATCATTTGGGTGATTGCTTCTTCCACCTGTTGCATGTTAATGTCATTATTATGTAAGGATGATGTCACTATGTAATTTCCCAACATTTTCCAGCAGCTGTTGAGGGTGATCAGATTGCCTTCTGATCAAAGTCAGAGACGCACACTTTAACTATATGGTCATGGTCGCATAGCTGAGCCTCAGGATTCTCTTCTACTAAATGGGACTTTAATGACTGATGTCACAGGGCGTTTGTGTAAAAGCCAGTTTGTCAATGTTAAAGGACTATGAGAATGAGTTGTCATTAGTAATGTTAGCAAATTGGTAGACATGTAATACAGATTTCCAAGTCTAATGAGGAGATTATGATCCTGCAAAGTACAATGAATCATATGATAAAGATAATTGTTTGTTGTTGTTTGGTCACGTATTATGGTTATTTGGTGTGAACCTGTGATTTCATCAGGATGTTGAATTCCCAGTGTAGAATTTCCTTCCACCAATACAGAATAGCAACTCTTCTGTGACTTAAGTCTTATAATGTCGCTTCTTTGTTAATTGATCATGGTCATATAGTCCATATATGCAACAGATTGGCCTTCAGTCAGTTAATTGCTTAAGTACCTATGTGCCAGGCATTGTAAGCAGAAAGCATATTACCTATCAACCTTAGGGCATTAGAGAATTGTCAATTTCTCCTCTTCCTGACTTTGGAACCAAAGAGCTGAACTCTTCCTTGAGAGAACCAACCCCACAATCTTGACCTTAGGAGCCGTGATGGACCTGAAGGCACCAGTCAGTACAACTAGCAGGGAACATAACCTTCCTTTTAATATGTTCTTCATCAGGTACATGCCACTCCTTTGAAGTCCTCCCACTCTGTAACTTTGTAGCTGACCTACTAAGTGGCTCATGGCTTACTGGGCATCCTGATCTGTTCTCCCCTGACTCCCAGAGCCAGACATTGCTTGTCCAGTGACAAAATGCCAGGCTGTTTAATAATATCTGCTCTCTTCCTGCTTTTGCGTATATTGTGTGTTTCACGCATTTAGTTGTTTTGGGACCTTTTGAGGCAATGCCTATGAGCTGCTCCAAGAAATGGGCTATTTATCAAATAAGGCTCACGGAAGGAGCTCATGCATTGCCAGGTGTCAGTCACCCAAAATAAGCATAAAAACACCACATGCATGCATTGGACATGTGTATAGGAGCCTTGGGAAGCTCTTTCACCAAAGTCCAACTATTTGATGAACAACCCATTGTTATTCTAATTATCCTATATAATGGCATAAAAATAAGTCCCATTTTATGGACAAAGGAGTATTCATGCTCACTCTAGCTTCCCTTTCTAGCCCCAAGAGGCTCCTCCTCTCAGATAGATATTCATTAAAAGACAGTAATTATGACCTACTTCACAGATCCACACAAAGAAAATGTATCTCTGACCGATTCCATTTCCCTTAACGGCTGTTCATTTCATACTGGAAGACAGGTCTATTAAGTATCTTCCACCCTTTTTAAACATGCCAAAGCAAGAGATTAGTAATAGTGAAATGAATCAGCGTGGTCCTGGTCAGGTGAAAGAGAAGGCCTCTGCTATTTATGGAGCTCTGGACTTCCACATTAGAAATATAAACATGGCGAGTTGTGTGTTCCAAGAAGACTGAAGAAAAGTCCCCTAAAAAAGTGCTCTGAGATTTGTGTGCATGTGTCTTCAGGTGGTCCAAGTCTTCAGAGTGGTGACATTTTTTGAGTGATCATCCAAAGGCTTGGAGGGCATGTGTGGGTGCTTCTGTCCAAAGGGCTGTGACCTATACTTGCCCTCTGATGCCCATTTACAGCTTTTGATTTGAAGGAGTAAAGGATGGTATATTATTCAGGATAATGGCATTTTCTTTTTTTGCCCAGGACCAGTTAATTGGTATTTTAATACAAACTTTAAAATATAGTATTCCCAGAAAGAGCTAAAAGAAGAAAAAAATATTTTAAAGTCCTGTTGCTATATCAGAGCTCAGTATAAATTCTAAGGAGCTGAGTATATGAGTGAGTATGCAGGGAGGGACGACATTTCTGGATTGCTTTTTGGTAACCATATTTTTTTTTTCTTTTTAGAAATTAAAATAAATGACTGTCTTGGTATGTGATGGATTGGCCAAGGATCTGAATCCAGCCTCTTATTCTATCAATCAATAAGGAGAGTAATGAATAGTATTAAACTGTCTACAATTCTCTCCCTTCACTGAGCTTACGGTCTGGTAAGGGGAGAAAACATGGCTAGATGAATGGATCAATAGACACTGAGAGAGAAAGGGAAAGAGTGACCAGAAGGCCAGGATATAAAAACAGGTGTAAGGGTTCTCTGGAGGACAAAGCTAACAGCTGGGAGTAAGGGAAAGCTTCCTTTCCCAAGGTAATGCTTGGACCAATCTTTGAAGGCAACTAGGGATGATTTGGGGTGAGTCGTTCCATTACTAGAATGATTGAAATCCAGTGCAAAGACAAAGAGATGAGTTGTAAAGAGCCATATATAATGAACAGTAGACTCTATAGGGAACATGAAGGGGCATAATTCTGGTTGGAGCCAGAACATTAAATACCAAAAAGAAGACAATTTATTTGTTCCTAGAGATAATAGTAAACCAGTGGCATACATTGAGGCTCTCTCTCTCCCCCTTCCCTTTTCTGCCTCTTGCCCTGGACATAGTACTGTAATCAAATAAATAGCATCATTGCTTCTGGAAAGGGGAGACCAATCAATTTCTCTTTCTCTGCTCTAACCATCCTTGTAGGACCCTGACCTAAATGCCCATTAGAGAATTCTCTTGCATTCCCTACTCTACATATGTTGTTGAATTTTCAGAGACTAGGTGGCCACTTTTTGTGGATACCATAGGAGATAGTCTTTTCATACATTGGTGGGAACATATGTCTGTCAAGGTCTCTGACCTCATGCATTCAGTAATTCTGTGTTGGCTCTTCTGCTTAGAATGAAAGGGCAGAAACTTTCATTTTTTTTTTTAATTAATGTCACTGGCATTTAGTACAGCAACATACAACAAATGCTTAATAACTGAATTTAATAATACTGCCTTTAGATTTCTTCATTCTTCACCAATTTCTTTCTTTACCAGTGGCGAGTAACTCTTATTCTTTTCTTAACATCATAAAACTTAAAAGTTTATTAATTCTGGAATATTATGTTAGACAGTAGTCTCTAGAAAATCTAATGGAATGTAATAATTCAATGAATTTTATACATAAAGTGAAAGTTATGATTAGTAGTTGAAAAAATCTGAATATGTAAAGTACTCAAATTTAGCTAGAATTTTAGTATCTGTGTAGAATTAAAGGATATCACAAAGACTTGATAGACAATTTTGTTTGTTTTCCTGTGAAATATAGAAGTAAAATGTAAACTTATGTAAACTGTTATATTTTTTGAAATTTAAGATTTTTCTGCATATTTTAATACATGCAAAAAGATTTACATTAATGGTTTTTCTGTTTCTTTCTGTCTCTGCGATAAATTTTCTTTGAAAATGTTTGAACAAGCTCTTGTATCAACTGATAATCTGTTATTTTCTTGGATAGCTGACTTGAGCTCTTCTTATCACCATCATCAATGTTATCATCACTACTCTGGCTAACTTCTCTCTCCTGTGCCTGAATATTTTAATTCATAAATTATCTTTTTAAACATTACTTTTCATCCAAATGCCTACACAAAAGGCAGTAATTAGCAAGAAACTATTACAAATGTTTTCTTTCAAAAGGAGAGAGGAATGATAGGTTGTTGTTTATTGAAATGATAGTTTAACTTCCTTTGCAAGTCAAAGAACCATTCTGTTACTCCAAACTATTCCAAATAAACAGATATGAATTATTTGAAGCATAAAGTTTGCCTTATAGAGAATACTAATTCTGTAACTTCACTTATGGTCTTCATTGGATGAAGCCTTATTCATTAGTAATTCTTCAGTTCATGAACAGATCTGTAATTCCATAGATACAGGTCCTACAGTCAACAATTAAATCACAATATACTCACTTTTACATTGAGAAGATTACAAACGGTCTGTTACTTTGAAGTATAGAGTCACCTAGATTGGGGAGTGTAGGGTGCTGAGAATGTAGAAGAAGTGATAGATTTACATATAGAGTGTATTACAAATGGAAGAGGAGAACTAACTAAAATTTACTTTAGGAAGTAGAGGATAGCAATGAGTTGAAAATGGCTATCCCCATGTGATTCTGAGAATGTTAATACCATCTAGAGAAACAAGGACATTGTTTGGCTGGGTTATTGGAAGAGAGTGCTCATCTTTGGATATTTTAAATGTAGGGCAAAATTCAAGAAGGCTCCTAGAGACAAGGCAAGAGACCAAGTATTTGTAGGGTAGGCTCAGAGGAACAAGAAAACAAAACTTTTCCATAGAGAACATGGCTGAATACTAAGCCCAGTAAATACCCACAATTAGGAGGAAGGAGAAATAAGGAGAACCACGTGAGATGGCAGAGGAGCTAGAATGGTATTGTGCCATTGATAATAAAGCAGATTGTATCTAGATGTGACAGAGAATGAGTACAGAGGTAACCTCTGGGAGGTTTGAGGAAGTTAAAGAAAGAATTAGTTGCAGAAAAGGAAAGTGAGCAAATTTAGATGGTGATTCCGTAAATTAGAAACTAAAAGGAAGGAAAGGGACAATCCAGTAGCGATAAGGGACAGGTATTCAGAGAAAGCATTTTTTAAAATTTGATTTTATTTGTGTTTAAGATGAAGGGTGCCTGTGCACTTGTAAAGGTGGAAGGAAAGGGACAGATTGATAGTGATAGAGATGAAGAGGCCATCTTCAAAAGAAGACTCCCTTACTTTCTCAACTGGTCTCTTTGGACAGTATCCAAGGGTTTAGGAATCTACTTCCCAAAGGTTTCTGGACTTGGCAACAAAGAAAAATGCATGGAGCAAATTCAGTTTCTATACTCTCTTTTGTTTTGTCTTCTCATCATCCAATCATTTGGCAAACCACATACTCTGTCACCCATGTACTGGCAACTCCTTTATTATCATGAGAAGATAATTAGGGTACAAGTCACATATGAATCACAGGTGCACAGAGTAATAACGAAATCTCTCTTCCTACTGTCCTATGTCTTCTTCCCTGGTTATTCTCCTATTTTCATCTTCCTTCTTTCTCTAGTCTGATCCTGAATCTCATCACTAATTTTTTGAAGACACTGAGGAATCTACACATTATACATATACCCCACAGTTCATCTCTAGGCTCCATATTGTCACTTGGCCAATGCTGGTAGGATATTGATACCTCTAAAGCAGCGGTTCTCAACCTGTGGGTTATATCCAATTTGTAACAATGAAAATACATCCTGCATATCAGATATTTACATTATGATTCATAACAGTAGCAAAATTACAGTTATGAAGTAGCAACGAAAGTTATTTTATGGTTGGGGGTCACCACAACATGAGGAACTGTATTAAAGGGTCACAGCAATAGAAAGGTTGAGAACCACTGCTGTAAAGGATCTAGATAAGGACAATCCAGGTGGTGAAAAGCCTATACATAAACACACATGTCTATACACCTACAAACAGAAGTGATCAGAAAGAGTGAGCTTCATTGGTAGTCATGCAAGGTTCACAAGAACACCCCAGTGTTCTCCCCGAAACAAAGGATCTTCTTGAATTATTGTATGAGTGCAATAGGAGTTAAGAATTGAAGTTGACAGTCACATAAACACCACTGGGAAGGTACCTAGTAAGGGTGTATAGGCTACAACACATTACTAATGAAATATGCAAAAGCAACAGCATGAAGGATGACATAGAAAATGAGGTTGATGGGCAAAGCATAGGATCTGTATACTGCATTGGTATCTATTCAATATGAAACAATCTAGGAAAAGCCACTATCATGGGTTTTCACTATGGCAGATTTATGGGAGGACATGAATGGGTTGGGATTTGCATGGTTGGAGAGAATATCCTATAAATGAGATCTATGGAAATGTTGAAGTCATATGCATGGATTAGCTTGCTTTTGCTTGGCTCCAGAGGCAGGATAGGACCAGCCGTGGAGGGGATCAATTTGTAGATAGGCAAGAATTAAGATGGATTCCTGGTTCTTAATCATATAAGAGAAAACTCATAAGAGCCCTGTATCCCAGATTCAGAGTCTGTGGCTCTGGCAGGAAGTAAGTGTCCCAAAATATAGGCAACATGGTTTGGAAATGGTTGTAAAATGACATAGAGATCTAATTCATGGCAAGATAAAAAGAAAGTTTACCTATCAGAGCCGATTCTTCTGTGGTCTCTCTTAGATCAAAATTAAGAATCCATTGTCTCTTGATTGATTTCATTTTAATAATATTTATTTTCCCCCAAGTATGTGTAAAAACACTGTTTAACATTTTTTTTAAGTGTTGAGTTCCAAATCCTAACCATCCCTACAGTTTAAGATCTGCTATGACTAGTCTACTTTCCTTCACATTGTTTCATTGATTCCCTGGATATTCTTGGCCTATTGTTCTTTGAGGTGGATTTTATTATTATTCTTTTTTCTAGCTCTTGAATTTTTTTTTCATAGTTTAATATGATGCTGCTTAAGTAGATTAAATTGGATGGAATGGTTATCTTTATTATGTTGACTCAGACTACTCATGAGCAATTAATATTTTGTAAGTATTTAGATCTGACTTTTTTTTGTTTAGAAAGTATTTTGTAACTTGTCTTCATATAGTTCCTGGGTTTGTCTTGGCAAGTAGACTTCCTGGTGTTTTATAGTGTTTCCTGTTATTTTAAATGGAATCTCTCTTTCTATTTCTTGCTGCTGGACCTTTATGATACATAGAAATGGCTGATGGTTTATGTGGGTTTATTTTGTGTCCTGCAAGCTTGCTAAAGTTGTTAATTATTCAATTTGGTTTTTTTTAGTTGATTCTTTAGGATTCTCTCAGTATACCATCATATTATATACAAACGGGGATAGTTTTGTTTCCTTATTTCCTATTCTAATTCTTTCATGTTTTTTCCCCTTCTCATTGCTATAGGTAACATTCTAATACAATTTTGAACAATAGTGATGATAATGGACATCCTTGCTTCACCCTTAATTTTATTGAGGAGGCTTCTAGCTTATATCCTTGACAGATAATGCTTGCTGCTGGTTGTAGTCAGATAATGCTTAATATTTTAAAGAAGGCTGCATTCATTCCTATATTCTCTTGTGTTTTTAACAGGAATAAGTGTTATGTTTTGTCTAAGACCTTTCATGCATCTATTGAGATAATCATGTGATTTCTGTTCATTTTGTTATTGTTGTGGTCATTATAGTGATTGTTTTAACAATATTGAGCCAGCTCTGCACTACTACTATACAACCTACCTGGTCATAGTATATGTATATACTAGAATTTTATTTTAAATTTTTGCATCAATATTCATTAGGGAAATTGGTCTGTAGTTTTCTTTGTTTTTACTCTTCTTGGTTTAGGTATCAACACCCTATTTGTGTCATACAAGCAATTTGGTTGGATTTCTTTGCCTATTTTTTTTTCCAAATATTTTAAACAGTATTGGGATTAATTGTTCTTCAAAGGTTTGGTAGGATTGTCCTTTGACTTCATCAGTATAAGTTCTACCTAAACCAATGTGGATCAAAACCCTTTGAGTCACTTTGTCCATCATCATCATCGTTATCATCATCATCATCATCATCATCATCATCACCATCATCATCATCACCATCATCATCATCATCATCACCATCATCATCATCATCATCATCATCTTTATCATCATTTATAGTCCAAATTTAGTAGTCCAGGTCCTCAGATAACCCACGCAGCCTTCATAGGTGGTGTGGTCAAAATCCTTACAGCTTAGTCAGGTCTCTTGAACTTGTACTCTCACAGTGTTTGCCTTAAAGAGCCCAAGGTCACTTCTTCCCCACAAGGATGTATCTCAGATCAACTTTCATGGTGAATATGCTTCATATTTTGGGATAATGCTCATTTATAGAACATGGCGGCAGGGTTAACGCAGCGACATCCTTCTGCCTTAATACTTTTGGAAATGAAATGAATAGAATTGAAAAATAAAGAACATAGGATCCAGTTCCTTTCTATACTACCCTTATGTTAAAATAAGTTATTTATCACATCTTCTCAAGAAGAGGACAATTCTAATTAGAATGTGAGAGAGACACAGAGAAAGAGACAGACAGACAGAGAGACAGAGACAGAGACAGAGAGACAGAGACAGAGAGACAGAGACAGAGACAGAGAGAGAAAGAGAGAGAGACAGAGACAGAGAGACAGAGACAGAGACAGAGAGAGATAGAGAGAGAGACAGAGACAGAGACAGAGAGACAGAGACAGAGACAGAGAAAATGGCTGAGCTCTAAGTTAAGTCAATAAAAAGCCCTGCAGCTCATTCCAGTAGTTTCAGTCATTAAAGCATCCTTCTGTTGTGTGGGTTTGTGACTCTGAGCTTCATTGTGACCCATTATTTGTTTTCCATCATGGTTTTTCTGAAGGAAGTTTGTTTTGCCTCTTCCTCTGTGTTCCACTCCTTTCCTTGCCTACTAACTCTGTCCCTCTAGGTCGGTGGTCACTGTCACAAGCTCGCTGGGAGCAATGTAAGTAAGCAAACATTAGTGAAAAAGCAGGCATGGCCCTAGGAGTAACACAAGTGGCCACCATGACCTGTTCAGTTTGTACCTAGTTCTAGTACACTTCCACTTTCCTTCTGGCAGTATAATGCATGGCCAATCATACACTGAGCTGTTTGTAAGAGGCCACTGGAAAGTAAGTCAGCTGTGTGGAAGGAGGGCCCCAACTGCCTGGCAAATTAATGACACTGTGAGGGGTTGCCTGCTGGGGTGAAAATAAATTGTAAGGCAGGATCGAGAGGCAGGTAATGGGCGCTAGCCAGGCTGCCAAACTCTTTTCCAATGTCAGCTGACCGCGTGCCAATAGAAGTGGCAATAACTGTCAGCACGATTTATGGCGCTTTCACAGTCACCCAGTGAGAGTGGAAAGGTGGAGAGAGTTGTATGATTTTATTTAAAGTTTCATGCCAACTGTTTCCATACTAGCTCTTTCCAGGCAAAAGGGGCATCATCACTGATGTTTCAGAGGCCCATTGGAGGCCTTTAAATAATCTGTGATCATTTAATTAAATCTTCCCATGTCATAGATCTTGGCTTTTTGAGAACTGGTCAAACACATTTGTAACAAGGACTGTGGGAATGAGACTTTGTCCTAAGTAATTGAAATCTTGAAAAAAGTGACAAAGCATATACTCTGTTATGCTGGGTTGCCTGTCAGTATGGAATCTTATGTTCTGGGGCAACTCTCCTCATCCCTTCCACCACGACCTATTCAATGACCCTTTGAAAACTTGACTTGAAGATGCATTTCATGATGCATTTTGTGTAGTTTGGTCCAGACATCAAGACTTCTAGTTTTAGTTCTGAGGATATTCGTGGTTCTTGTTGCTTTATTTGTTTAGTAACAGACATATGATTTCATCGGTGGAAGGAAGTTCCAGTGAGAGGATTCCCTGTACTAATGTAGATCGGAAACTATTCTTCAATTGGTATTCTAAGACAGTTGCCTAAAGTAATGAAAATTAAAGAGTTTTGCCCAGATCCAAGTCAATTATGTATCCGGGGCATAACTTGAACCCAGATCTTTCTAGCTTTTGTTCATATAATAGCTGGTCAGTGCAAAGGTTATTATTTTGCTAAAATAAAGATTCATTATTTTATATGAAGAAAAATTATTGTGTATCTCAAATCTGACATTCCCTATGACTTTTGGGGGCAGGTACTTCTTCCATTGATTCAGATCATGACCTTCCCATGCTGTAGCAAAAGATCTTTATGAGCTGTGACTAGAGTCATTGCCTATTGATGGTCATCTCTTTGAAAATGAGCTTCTCAAAGCTTTGTTTGCCTGGTCCTGGTCCTCAGAAATGTTGCACGTTGCTTGTTGAGCATCCCAGACCAGAATTTTTAGGAACTTTTTTTATAGGAATTATCAGAATTTGTGAACATCAAGTAAGGTTTCAGAAAACATGATGAGTCATCAGAACAGGATTTTAGTGGAGAAATATAAAAATATTCTAAGAAAACCCACATATAGCTATAAATGATTATAAATAATTGACAACTTAATAGATTGTATATGTTATCTTGTTTTATTAGCTAATAGCTACTGCCATCATTGCATATTGTGGTGAATCCAATTTCACAAATCCAAACCCATATTTATTAAATCCTATTGGTAGAACGCTATCCTAGGAGTAGTAAAAATTACAAAGTTTGGATAAGAAATTACTCATGCCCTTTTAAAGGTTACAATCTAGTGGAAGGTGATAATATGAATGAGATTAAATAGAGTACTAAAATATTAATTATAAATTCGTCAGAGATATTTAAGCAAAGTGCATCAGTACTCCCTTCCCTCCCCATACCCCAACACCTTGCTATATATTGTTACATCACGTGCTTCCTGACTATCAACATTCCCAGATTTCCTCTGCCTTTAAAAGTCTTTACCTGATCACCTGAATTTAACCTATCTCTCTCCTTCATTTAATAGTCTTACTTCTAGAAAACGCTGTCTAAACATAGCCTCTAATTTTTGGCCTCTCCCTCACTTTTCAACCTCTTGCAAACTGGTTTGTGCCCTCATCATTCACATGAAACAGATTTCAGCAGGGTTCCTGATAATCTCTTCATTGCAACATCTAAAGACCTTTTCTCCATCCTCACCCTTCTTGGCCTTTCTTTGGAGCTTGGCACTATTCACTACCTTCTCCTCATGGATAACTCTCCTTCATCAGTTTTTGTGACATTTCTCTCTGTTGTCCTTCTATGTGTATGTATGTTTTTCTCAGTCTCTTTAGCTGGGATCATAATGCATATTTCACCTCCTAAGTGTGTTGAGCCTCTTTGCTAAAGTCCTGGGTCCTATTCTCTTCTCACTATACTCTCTGTTTATGACTTCATACACTCCTAATCACTTTATCATTTCTATTTAAAATTCTCACAGATCTCTTTTTTCTATCTCCCTCAATCTGTCTCTGCTGAGTTTCATTTCCATATGACAAGCTGATGCTTATTAGATATTGCTAATGGATGTTTTATAGGTGCTACAAGCTCAACTTTCCCAACATGTAACTCATTATCTTTCCGATGGAGGTCTTCAAGGAGAGACTGGATGGCCACTTGTTGAGTTAGTGGAAATTCCTTTTGTAATGTAAGTTGAACTTTATGCCTGCCGATATCCATTTCCACTCAAAATTTCAGTTTCTGTGTCCCACTCCACCCCCTCCCAACCTGTTCCAATCTCTCCCCTCTTCCTCACATCTCAGTTCTTGTTAATAGTATCACCATCCCCTTTCGTGCTTCAGCACTGCGCACGTGAGGAGCTCCACCCAGTCGCCAGCATCCGCCACTGCCTCCTCCGCCGCTTCCTCTGCCTCCAGCCCGGTGCAGGCCCTGCGCCGCCCGATAGCAGGATGCCCTCCGAGGGGCAGCTCCAGTCCGTCCAGGTCTTCAGACGAAAGAAAACAGCCACCGCTGTGGCTCACTGCAAGAGAGGCAATGGGCTGATCTAGGTGAATGGGCGACCACTGGAGATGATTGAACCTCGCACCCTGTAGTGCGAGCTGCTCGAGCCTATGCTCCTATTAGGCAAGGAACGTTTTGCTGGAGTAGATATGCAGGTCCGTGTGCAAGGAGGAGGCCATGTGGCCCAGATTTATGTTCAACGTCAGTCCATCTCCAAAGCCCTGGTGGCCTATTACCAGAAATATGTGGACGAGGCCTCCAAGAAGGAAATAAAAGACATCCTTATCCAATATGACCGAAATCTGCTGGTGGCTTACCCTCCATGCTGCGAATCCAAGAATTTGGCGGCCCTGGGCCCCGGGCTCGCTACCAGAAATCCTATCATAATGCAAGTGATAGATTGTGGGTCTTTTTGCAATAAATTTGCTCTAGGACCTTTTCAAGTTTAAAAAAAAAATTGTACCACCATCTCTTATATTTGCAACCCCAGAGTCAGTCTCATCTCCTCTTTTTCCATCACCCCCCATGTCCAATCAATTGTGAAATCTTAGCAATTCTCCCTGTGCATCTGTTGGATCCACCTCCTTCTCCATACTGAAAAAACCACCATCTTAGTTCAGGCACTTGCCACCTCTTACCACCTGGACTAGTGTATGAGTCTTCCAGATGGTCTCCCAGTGTTCAGTCTGTTTTAGTCCTTGTGCATCTTAAATCAAAGTATCTGAATGATGAGTCTGATGATGTCACTCCTTTTCTTTTTCCAACCCCCAAGACTGTCTCACCAGGCTTCTTGTGCAACATTCTCCTTCATTCTAATCACACTGACCTGGTTACTATTCCCAGGCCATTCCATTCCATTTCTCACCTGATGCCTTTGTATGGACTGTAGCACCTGGCCTGGAACTCTCTACCTTGCTGCCCTCTCTGCCTTCCGCCTCATGAAATCCTTAGTCTCCTATTCTTATTCTCTTATTCTTAGTCTCTTATTCATATATGTGTGTGTATGTGTGTATGTTTGTGTGTATGTGTATGTATGTGTGTATGTGTGTGTATGTGTGTGCATGTGTGTATGTATGTGTGTATGTGTGTGTGTGTATGTATGTATATAATTGCCAGAGACAGAATTTGAACCCAGCAGCTCTGACATAATGGGTCTCACTGGACCGGTCTACTTACTCAGCAGAGTCATTCATCCATTATGTTGATATTGATCTATAATCTACTCTGTGCTCAGCCCAAATTACTGATCTGCTCATTTGTAATGAATAGTTGCCAAGCAGTTCTATTTCTAGTTGGAAGACACTGGGCAAGTCATTTCCTTCTCTTCAACCAGAAGGATATACAGCTTAGAAAGGGCTGCATTTACAATTAGAGTACCTCAGTTCCACTTCTACTCCCACCAGCTCTGTGACCTCCAACAAGACTCTTTACCACTCTGGGCCTCAGTTTCCTCATCTGCAAAATGAATGGGTTAGACTAGAAGAGGAGTTATTAATTTTTTTAAATGCCATGTGCATTTTTATAGTTTTCAAAGCATGATTCAGGCACCCCTTTCTGCATAATAACTTTGTCCTAATCCACCTACTTGAGCTACTTTGATGTGAGCTCAGTGAAAGACGGGATCGCTTTATATTTTGCCCTCATATCCCCAGCCCCAAGCATAGGGTTGCACACATAATTTTGTTTCTTTTTTAAGTCTTTTATTATTATTATTCTTTAATAATATTTTCCCAATTGCAGGTAAAAATAATTAACTTTTTAAGAAGTTTGGAGTTCCAAATTTTATCCTTCCCTCCTTCCACTCCCCCTCACTATGATGGTAAGCAATCTGTTATGGGTTATACATGTGCAATCATGTAAAACATTTCCATATTAGTCGTTTTGGAAAAGAAGGAGAGAGAAAAAAAGGAGGGAGGGGAAAAGAGAGAGAGAGAGAGAAGGGGATAAGGGGAAAGAAGGAAGAAAGGAAGGAAGGAAGGAAGGAAGGAAGGAAGGAAGGAAGGAAGGAAGGAAGGAAGGAAAGGAGGGAGGGAGGAAGGGAGGGAGGGAGGAAGAGATGGAAGGAAGTTTCATTCTGTATCCAAACACCAGTTCTTTCTGTGGAGGCAGATAGCTTTTATTTGTCATGAATTCTTTGGGACTTTCTTGGATGGTTGTGTTGCCAAGAATAGCTATGTCATTCACAGTTCTTCATCATACAATATAGCTTTTACTTGTTACAATGTTCCCCTGGTTCTACTCACTTCACTTTGTATAAGTTCTTCTAAGTCATTCCAGTTTTTCAGAAATCATCTTGCTTGTCATTGCTTATAGTAAAATAGTAGTCCATTATGATCATATACTACAACTCGTTCAGTCATTCTCCATTTAATGGGCATCCCCTTGATTTCCAGTTCTTAATTACTACAAAAAGAGATGCTATAAATATTTTTGTACAAGTTGATATTTTCCCCTCTTTTTAAGTCTTTTTGGGATATGGGCCTAGGGTGTGAGTTATGGCAAGTTCTAATATGCTGAAAAGGTTTCAAGGACGGTCCTGTTAACAAACTGAGAAACAGTCTACCATTGTGAAGAGAGGCACATCCCCAACAGGCTGTCCTATTGGGGAAGGGCCATTTTGACCTGACAACCCATGAAACAAAGAAAAATACCCAATGCCCTTTAGTATTGGCTGAACCACGTACTTCTGCTTGGGCAATGGTCGAGCTACAGAAAGGCGACTTACAGGTTTCTAAGAATTACAAAGTTTTTTGACCATTGATAACCTTTAACTTGGAAACTCAACATGTGAGGTTCTTGTCCAATAAACAATGTGTGGACATACTTGTGGGGGAACTGACTCACGTCAATTGTGACATTTGCACTCAAAATGAAGCCACAAGAAAGAAGTCAGAATGAAAAGGAAGGGCAAGTGACTCACAGCACTCCTGAAGAGGCAAAGAAAGGACTTAACATAGCTGTTCAATGAAAAAAGAATTTGATTATGTAAAGCGAAATATCACCTTCAAGTGTCCAGAAAGGAAACTATCAACCATACAACAGAATCATTCAGGCTGTTTGCAAGGCAAAGCAGAAATGACATTGTTTAGCAACCTTCTGATCATAAACAGGGAAGGCATTAAAGAGAGATGTTTATTTGCCAAAAGCATTTGAGATCTCACACTGAGCTCTAGCTGAAGAGCAATGCTCAATGGCTGCTGAGATCTTCTGGGTACTCCTATTTGTGGATTAAAGAATTCTTTTTACATGAAAACCTGAGATGCTCACAAGCCCCCTGGAAGAGATCTGCAACCACTCAAAAAAAAAAAAATCTGACCTATCTATACACAAAAGCCAAGTGGATAAAGAAAGTATATTCCCCAGACCATGACATGCATAAAATTTATATATATATATTGTTCAACATTCTGCTGGTGGTGTTATATGAACAGGAGGAATAGGGGACAATATTCACTGAAGAATTCAAAATTGCTACTACACTGAGAACAATGGAGATGGGTGAGTGGAGGAATGGAAAGAGCATTTATGAATTGCCTACTATGTGCCAGACACTGTGCTGAGTGCTTTATAGATATCATATCATTTGGAGGTGTACATAATTGATATGAGTAGGCTGCAACATATGAATAAATGAAGAAATTAAAAACCAAATATTTACTCCACAGAGCTGGAGTAAAAGATGAAGTCATGAGGGAAATTTACAACAGAAAGAGAAATTGACTGACTATGCAGTGATGGTGAGGGGCAACTGGTGAACAATCAGCGTCCTCTCCTGAACACTATAATGCCAGGGTAAAGGGGCAAAGGCTAACAGTACATTCAGTAGAACCATCTTTAGGAGGCAAGTATGGGTTGAATTCAGCACCATTGAGGGTATATCCCCACAGCTGATAGCCCAGGTCCATTGGTGTGTTGGACTTCTCATTGCATATATTTCCTTGTGAGCTCTTTGAAGTCTGGGATAGTTCTGTTGTCTGCAAATACAATACAATGCATAATGTACTGCACAAAGTTTGCATTTAATAAATGTTTGTTCAAATACATTTGCTTGAAGGCCTCCCTAAAATCACCTCTTTGTCTGTAGGGCTTTGTGATCTGCCCCAGTCTAATGCACTCCTTCTTTTCCCATCTTCTCGACATGCTTTCCAGACACCTTGTTGCTATACAATAATAATCTACCTTCCTATCCCAGCCTGACCCCTACAGACCTGAAGCCATGAACAAATGAACTTGACCAGCTCTTGTTAGAAGGAACCTGTTGATGTACTTCCGTATGATCACAGTCATCATCCTTGAGAACTTTCTGAACCTAAGTGTCCTTTAATGACCAGCATTCCGCTATTTGTTTTGTGTCTACCTATTAGAACATAAGTGTTTTGAGGGCAGGAAAACTTTTTGCTTTGGCATTTATATTTTCAGCTCTTAGTGCAGTGTTTGTCCCATTCATTGTAAGGGCTTAACATTTTTTTCATCCTTTATTTATTCATTCAAAATAGAAGGTAATGTTTCCATATCAAAATACTCTGAATTTCAACCCCCTCTATTATAAACATAGTTCAATGGACATGAACACTCAAATCTTGAAATGTATTTTTTCCAGGTGACTTAATTGGCCTGTAATCTTCATTTCAATCCAGAAATAACATCAGGATGCTTAAGTTCCAGTCTGTGTTGAATACATATGAGGCCAAGTGAGAATTCCAGTGGGATAAAGCATTCATTTTTAATATCAATGAGTGATAAAACATGCCACAATGTTGGGGGGCCATTGGACAAATGTAAATATCTAGATAACCAGATCTGGTCAGTGTAAATACACGTTGCTGTCTGATGTTATTTAAATATTTCTCTAACCTCTGCATTCAGTTGGAAATAAAGACATGTCTTTTAATTAAGCCAATGGTAATTTCTTCAGAAAGGCGAGAATGCCACCATTCTGGCATGTGTGGAAATAGAGTCTTCTGAGTAGATGATAGGGCCCTTCCCATTGTTATTAAGAAAATCTGAATGGCCTGTGTGGGGTCTCATTTTAAAAATCCAGCTTCTAATGATTCCCAAATGATGCAAGGGGCCCAATATTGTCAATGTTTATCTAATGAGAGGTATTTGAAAATGGATCAGAGACATAGAAAAGCAATCAGAAGGAAAAGAATTTACTTCACTTTATAAAGAGAAAAACTACATCATCTCTTTTTAAGCTCAGCTCATTACCTGGCCTCCTAAGACAGAAAGGCCAACACCAGGTAAGGTAGCCAAATAGGGTGCTGAGGAAACCTATGTGCTATAACAAGCCCTCCTGGAAACTCAGCCTGCAAGATGTTAAGCAAGGAGCTCTTTGCTGTTTAATACAAAAATCTATAAGAAACCAGGCTCCCAATAGAAGCTGACTGAGATCAGCTGGATGTAATGAGGACAGAGGCAAAGAAACCTGACAGCTGAAGCTCAGGTCAGAAACAGCTCTTCTTCCTGAAGGGTGGCAATTTCAACTTGAAGCCAATGTGTGAACCTTGTATTTAGTGTGAGAAAGGAATCAGGTTGCCTAGAAATGCCTCCTGTGATTGAGCTGGGCATTAGATTTAACTTAGGGGAGTATCCAAGGATGTCAGGAGCCCCACCCCTCCTCCCA
>CM053585.1:547811824-547855307 GCA_028646515.1 Pseudochirops corinnae
CACCCGCTGCCATCTCTGTTGAATAAAATCCAGTAACTGACTCCCTGTTGCCTCCAGCATCAAATATAAAATGCCATTTAACCTTTAGGGCCTGTGCCATTGTGTTTTTTTTTTTTCTACATCACCAGCCTCCTTTCACAATCTCCCTATTCATGTACCAATGATAGAGTAAGTCTGGCCTTCTTCCTCTTATTTGTTCATGTCACCCCATTTCCCATCTCTAGGCATTTGCACATGCCATGCATGGAATGCATTCCCTTCTCAAGAGCAGCTCTCAGAATCCATAGTATCCTTCTGCTTTCAGCTCAGACTTCATCTACATGATTCCTTTCTCATCACTGTAGCTACTAGTGCCCCCCCCATCACCTTCCCTGCTTTGTATCTATTTTATATGTACTCTATTATGTCCCCTTGCAAAAATGTAAGCCCTCTGAGGACAGGAGTTGTGTCACCTTTTTTTTTTTTTTATCCCTAGTGCCTAGCATAGTGACTGGTGCCTAGGAGGTGCTCAGTAAATAGTTGTAGCTTCATTGATTGCTTTTTAACACTGAACAAATAAAGGCTTGGAAATGTTAGTCGTCATTGACTTATTTTCTGTCGTATCTAACTCTTTGTGGCTCCATTTGAGGTTTTGTCAGCAGAGATAATGGAGTAGTTCTCCATTTCCTTCTTTACATCATTTTACAAATAAAGAGATTGAGGCAGTTAAGTGACTTGCCCAAGGTCCCAAAGTAGTAAGTATTTGATCTAAGCAGCTCTTTCTGTTTCCAGGTCTGCAGCTCCACTCACCAGACACTGATTGCTAAATGCTGCATATGTCCATATACCCAGGCCTTCAGTCATTTCTATCACAATCATTTCGTGTTAGCACAAATCCTGGCTGTTCCTCATACTAAGGAACATGGCTTTTTAGAACATTTGATTGGTGTTTTAATCAGAATTTCCCTTCCTTAGTCTTCTTCCTGTTCCAGTGGTGAAAGGTATGGCGATCACACAGAGCAATGCTCCTGATTTCCACAAATTCATTTTGTATCTTGCTTATTTATGGTTAAGAAGTGAAGAGGGGGTGTGAGGTCCAGTATGTTGAGGCTAGGGTTAGTCAGCACTGGATCCCATGTCCCATGTTATCTCACACATGAGGGCAACAAAGAGCCTGTCTAAAGTATAGGCAGTTTAACTGGGTGGCAGAGAGCAGATTGTTCAGACACCTGAGCTGAAGGACCGTGCAGGCTCCATAACTGCAGTGTGCCTATTGCCTGGGGCTGTCAGGGCTTGGACCACATAAGGGACTAACTGCATGGGCCTAGAAAGCATGGACTTAGTGGGTATCTCAAAGTACATGCCCTACATCGCAAGTTACTGAAGAGAAGATAGCCAAGAAAGTACCTCCTCATAATCCCTGTAAGGTGTCCCCCTTGAGCAGCCATGGCTCTGATGACAGTCAGGAGGAGGAGGTTACTGTCACATGGGTCACAGCTTGACAACACTCCCAGTGGGTGCCCTGTGGGAGGTGGACTTCTGGGGTTTCACAGTCTGAGTCAGCACCAATGGCATAGCACCTAATTGTGAAGGAAGCCTCAGCAGGAGAGCTAGCGGTGGAGAGGAAGAAGAAGTAGCAAGGGATGCTGGCTTGGGAGGAGGGCTACAGGAAATACAGCCCGAATCTTAGGACATTCTGAGAGCCCTGACTCCCATATGAAGCACCCCGTAAGCTCCACAAGTCATAGCTTTCACAAGGACACTCCAAGGGGGTGAGTGTCAGTGTTACTTTCTCATTCCCCTCTCATCAGAACCTGGATGGACTCTGTCCCTGAAACCACCTTTGGCTGTCATAGCAAAGCTTTGGCCTCACCTTGCCCAGAGTGAGATCCCCAGTATATACCTTCTAGTTTCTCTTAATGTGCCATCTTCCCCCACTAGAATGTAAGCTGCTACAGGGTCTAGACCAGGGGTGGGAAACCTCTGGTCATGAGGCCACACGTGGACCTCTAGGTCCTCAAGGGCAGCCCTTGGAATCCAAACCGCACAGAACAAATCCCTTCATAAAAGGATTCTTTCTGTAAAACTTGGACTCAGGGAACTAGAAGACCATATTTGTCCTTGAGGCTGCAGGTTCCCCACCTCTGCCTTAGACTATCTTGCTTGTCTATATTTGAATCCCCAGAGCTCAGCATGTTGCTGCTGTTGTCAGGTTGCTGCTGTTATGGTGGTTGTTCACTTATTTCAGTTGTGTCTCCTTCTTTCTGACCCCATTTGGGGTTTTCTTGGCAAAGATACTAGGGAGATTTGCCATTTCCTTCTCCAGCTCCTTTACAAATGAGGAAACTGAGGCAAACAAGGTGAAGTGACTTACCCAGGGTCACCCAATTAATGAGTATCTGAGACCAAATCTGAACTTAAGAAACTGAATCATCCTGGCATTTTATGTTTAATAAACTCTTTATCTATCCAGAAGTGAGGTAAGCAAATTGAGAACCAGAGAGATTGTGTCCCGCCCAATTCAAACAATTAATAAGCATTTATTTGGTGTTTATCATATGTTAGGCACTAGAGAATAAAAAGACAAAAATGTAACAGTCTAGGTTGTCCTTAAACAAAGGGGAGAACATGCATCATCAAAGTATATATGTGTGTTTATACAAGCACACACACACACACACACATATATGATCTACACTGAAGGAATATGTGGTAGTTTGGAGAGAGGGAGTGGTGGGGCAGGGGGGGGCTCATGGAACCCTCTGAATTGGCTTGAGAAAAATGAGAATGTTGGCTGAGTCTGGAAGAAAACCAGAATCTGTCAAAATCCTACTATGCGTGAGATACTGTGATAGGCATGCTGTGTAGTAATATTTGGCTATCACTTTTTTTTCCTTGGTCTGAGGGGTTGTCCACTAGGGAAAAGCCCTTTCAGGTTGACCAAGTGTGTCTGGCATAATAGTAAGAAGAGGAAGAAGAATAGTAGTAGTATTAATATTATAATAGTAAGAATTATAAAAACCGATAGCATGTGTATGTATGTATGTGTATATATATACATAAATGCATGTATGTAATGTGTGCATGTATGTGTATATGTATGTGCATAAAACTTTAAGGTTTGCATATTGATTTAGAATATCTCATTTGATCTTCATAACAATCCTATGAGGTAGGTACTATTATCAAACCCATTTTACCGATGAGGAAACTGAGGATTAGATAAGTCCCTTTCCCAAGGTCATAAAACTAGTAAATATCTGAGGTCTAATTTGAACTTCAATCTTGCTAACTCCAATTCTAGTATTCTATCAAATATGCCACCCAGCTGCCCAAGCCAACAGACTCAATTCATCTAAATTAGTGAGAACTGCTTGAGTTTGGGCTCCTGTGGAAGAGCTGATGAGGTTCTATTATATCTCTCCCACCAAAATGAGACATTGGAGGGATGGTCTCAACAGATATTTACAGGTCACATAAGCAAAATCAATCCTCTGGGCCTCAGCCTTGACTTTGGTATGTAGCCATAATACGCAGAAGGACTGAAACAGTCAACTTTGGAAAGAGTGCATGTGTGGATTCAGTCACTGGAGACACATTTGTGAATTGAGACCCCATCTCTTCCAGTCTGTAGGCTGTTCCTCTTTGTATCTACACTTGTCAGTGGAACTTTGTTGACAAGGAATGGCTACTGAACTACACAACGCTTAGGCTAGTTCTGGGAGAGAAGACAGTCTGTTGCCTGGACCTGACTCAGAGTCTCTCCAGTTGGGTTGAAACTCCAGAGCTTGTAACCCATTGGCAAGATGTTGGAGATCCTCTCATCTGCCATGATCAGAGGAAGACTTGGTCCCTATATTCAAAGAACATCCTACATAATCTCTCCAGTCATGGATTCTCCTTGCCCCTGTAAAAAACCTTACATTCTGCATATGTTTGGAGGGAGAAATACTCTCTTCTTCCTATGAGGATAGATCCCTGGACTTAAACTCATCACTTGGGTTGGGGTCTTTGCTTGCTCTTCTAGGTGACTGTGGATAAGTCACTTCTTATCTCTGAGCTTCTGCTCACTTTCTTGATTCAATTAGTTAAAGGGTCAGACTTGACAGTTTAAAAATCCCTGTGAGTTTTAGCAGTCACCTACCTGACTACTGTCTATACCTGTTTCCTCTACCCCTCCCGCTCTTTCAGAGTATGTTCTACCTTCTCAGTATTGAAACTCAGTGACCACAGAAATGGCTTAATAATCATGAAAGTGTCTCTGGACTTCTTAAGGTAGCTCTGCAAATAGATTCTGTTTCTCACAGATGGCATTGGGGGGACCAAATATTGACCAAAAGATGGACATTATTGTACACGGAAAAGGCCATAAGTATTGGAGTGTAAAACGACTTACTACCTCTGTGACCTTCGGTAAAGGATGGTATTCTTCTGGGCCTCAGTCTCCATCTTTATGAAATAAGGGAATTGAGGTCACTGATCACTAAAATTCTTCTAAATTACCCCCTTTAGCTTTTAGAAGACCTCATAAACATTCTAAAAGATTGTAAAAGGGATGGCAGGCACACCAACCATCACTAGGTCCTGTCATGGTTGGCTTTTCCCTATAGAGACATACATAAACCTGGAGTGAGAGTATTCTCAGTGATGGATGACTTTGTATTTAAAAAAAAAGGTCAGAGTACATTGGCTCAGGACAGTGGGTACAGAGGTGTGCTGTATGTTAATATTTGGTTGTCATGTCTTTTCATCATCTGAGGGGTTGTCCCCTAAGGAAAAGCCCTTTCATACTGACCAAGTATGTCTGGCATAATAGTAATGGTAAGAGGAGGAAGAAAAGGAGGAGGAGGAATAGTAATAGTACTAATATTGCTTTTAATAGTAATAATAATTATAAAAACAAATAGCATTTTCCTATGTATGTGTATTTATGTGTGTGTGTCTGTGTGTGTGTAGCCAGAGCACTATTTGCAAAGGGACTTCCCACTATATAAATTTGATCCCCAAAATTCTTTTTGGAGTCAGATCTTAATCGCCTTTTCCTACTCTGTGGTCATTCACTATGTAGGCATAGGAATCTTGTGAGTTTATTATTGTATGAGATGCTCCTTATAGCTTTGTCAGGTTACTTAGGTATTCTTTCAGCACTACTTCTGGTACTGATGGAGCATTTTGGTTTATTTGCTTTGCTTCATTTTTTTTTTTAAACTTTGGTTTAGCATGGGGAACTTGCGCACCACTATCACTCAGCAGCAGATGATCATAAGCTAGTTGGGTAGATTTAATCCTTGTATTATGCTTCAGGAAGATGGCCTCTTAACTAGTCTAAACACACAAATGAACATCTCACCAAACAGATACAGGTGATCAAGTAAAACCAGTAGCAGTGACCAAGAGAACCCCTTCATTTCTTTCCTTTGGCAGCTAATGTCAGCCCTGACAATTCAGACTAATTGGGGAACATATATGTTGAGAAACATCACATTTTACATGTATATATACATGTATATACATGCATATTTGTGTTTGTGTATCTTTATATAGACTATATACATAGATAAGTATATGTATTGTGGTGAAGTGTCTGGATCATAGAAGACAGAAAGCTAAGTTTGAAGCCAGGATGAACTGGAGTTAAGCCCTCCCTTGGACACATACTGACTGTGTGAACATGTATAGTCACAAAACCTCTTTAAGATAAGAATGTGTAAATACTGATAGATATTGGAGGAGGAGGAAGAAATTTTACCATTTAAAAAAATATATTAGTTCCATAATATCTCCCTCCCCTCACCCTTGCCTAAGACAGTAAACAGCTTGATATGGGTTACACATTACATGTGCAATCATATGAAATTTGTTTTCCTATTAGTCTTTTTGTAGAAGATAACTTGAACCAAAAATGGAAGAGAGAGAGAGAGAGAGAGAGAGAGAGAGAGTGAGAGAGAGAGAGAGGGAGAGAGAGAGAATGAAGAGGAGGAGGAAGAGAAGCAAAAAGAAATTTGCCTAGATTTTCTGAAATGGGTTAACTCTCTACTCCATCTTTCTGCTTTATGAAATGATATTACTCTTACTTGTCCATCTATCATCCTTGGCAAAATGCCCATCTAAGTAACATCATCCCAAGGGCATTCAAACATGTAAAGGGAAAACAGGATGCAAAAAAAGAAAGAAAAGAAAAAAAACAGAAAAGATTTGTGAAAAAACATTTTAACAAACTTGTTCTCCTATCAAGAAGTGTAGAATTATCACATTTCTACTAGAACATCACAATCCCTGAGGTTCTTACAGAGGAAGTAGAAATGACACGAAAGAGAACAATGATGAGAAAAGTAAAGGATGAAGATCAAGTTTATTCCAAGGAGTGCTGGAGGCAACACAATTGGGAAGCCATGAAGGGATGAATTTACAAGGTATCTAAAAGAGGAGATAATAAGCATGAAAAAATATTCAATCTCAGTCTATATAATAAGTAGGGAGAGAGAGAGAAACAGAGACAGAAACACACAGTGATTCAAAGAGACAGAGATATTTCAACAATAAATCAAAATCTCCTAAAATCTCATGTATGAAGTAGTTTGCACCTGATGATGTGATCTATGTCATCATATTCTAAATCACTTTATCTAACAAATACGTATGCCAGAGCATTAATTCCAGTGGAGTAAGATGCTTTCATTCTCCAAACTGGTGTTCTCTGATCAAGCAGCATCAGCTGCCTGACCCAGATGACTGCTTTTCCATGAGCAACATCACTTTCCTACTGGCCCAGTTGTAATTAATGGGTCTCAAAGCTGGTGTTGGCCATTTTTCTTCCTGAAAACCAATGTTCTTGCTTTGAAACATCAAGGAAGGGAAATGGGACCATGGACATGAACTTGAACTTGAGAAAATTTAAGTTCAATTTTAGCTCTTGACACTTGCTAGCTGTATGACTGGTTAAGTCACGTAAATGCTCTCAGACCCATTTTCCTCATCTGTAAAAATGGGGATAATATGGCACCTATTTCACAAGGAGGTTGTTTGGCTCAAATGAGATAACATATACAGTGCTTTGCAAACCTTAGAGCATCATATAATGTGAGATATTATGAAACTGCCTTTTGTCTTCTTGAAAATGAGTCATGTCTTTATCTCCCTTACCAGTGGTAATGACGAGAACAAAGTTTATGGTGGGATCTGCCCCCATGTTTCCTAGAATATTCCAACTAAAAGCTTTTATCTTTGGGGTGTTTGTGTTGAGACTGCGTCCTTAGTAGAATGGTCTGTTTTAGAGAGTTCAGGCCATGCTTTTGTCATTATTTTAAAATGAAAATGCTTATCCTTTAAATGATGAGTCTCTTGCCCCCTCAAAGGCTCCATTGTCTGCCTGGGATCCTCAGTGAGGGTGCTTTTAGCACCTGATAAATTAGTAATGGAACACAGTTGGTCAGCTTTGAGGCTTTGGGGCTCTGTTATTAAATTGTGGTTTAGCCCTGAAATATGTATGCTGAAACTCCTTCAGTGACAGCTAGCTAGTGAACAATTGGTCAATAGATTTACATAATAGGGAAGGACCTTGGATCCTAGTCCAATTGGCTAATTTTAATATGGGGTAACTAAAGCCCAGAGAGGGGAAGGGGTTCACCAACTGTCACACTACTGGTTAGAGACGTGACTGTACCAGAAAGCCGGGGCTCCCGAGAAAGTCTATAGTATCACACCATCTCTTGTTTGCATGTGCGTTAATCTTTGAAGAGACATTCAGATATTGGTGAAAATATTTGGGAAAATTAGCTGAGATTCAACTATCAAATTATAGAGTCCAAAAGATTTTGAGAACTGTGGTCATATGCCTTCTATGACAGCCTGATTAATATTGAAATTCATGTTTATGAAGTCATAGTCTTACTTGGTTTTTGCCTGTTTCCATAGGACTTGGTATTTTCCAAATGAAGTCTTTGCCCATTACAATCACTGATTATCATAACAACCCGGTGATGTTGGGGTCAACTGCATTTAACTAAAGAAAAAATGAGAGAAGTGAAGATAGTTGACCAAGGTCATACAGTCAGTTAATTAATAATGGTGCAGGGAAAAGAATCCAGGGGTCCTGGTGAAAAGAAAATTCTTCATACCATACCATGTCACCTCTACATGAAATCTGAGTAGGATTGAAAAGCATAGTTTAATAGAACAATGCAGTTGGTCTTACTCTTGAGATTCATATTAGTTTTATAGCCTAAAGGATCTTTCCAATCTTGCACATCAATGTGGCAAGAATTGGAGAATTCCCTGCTGAGGGAATCCTCCCACTGAGACACTAGCCAGCCCTCCCTCAGGAGTAACAATGGCTTGAATCATTCCCCCAGTGTCCATGCTTCCAGAAAGTGAGAGGTCTCTTTGCAGACATAAGACAATCCAGAGCCCAAATCCAAAGCTCTTCAGCTCCATAGCAAAATGCTATGAGCTTAACTCTTGCTCTAGAGGCCAATGACCTGGGTCCAGATCTCAGCTGAACCATTTACTACCCATGTGATCTTTCACCAATGACATGACTTTCCTGAACCCCAGGTTCATCACATGCAAAATGAATGTGATGGACTAGATCATTGGTTTCCAAAATGTTTCCAGGGATCCCTGAGACCCATTCAGGGCCACATGAGGTTCAAACTTTTATTTTCATAATAATATTGATATTTTTAAATGTCTAATGTGGTAAATATCAAAAGGTATAAAAAAAAGAAACTAAAGCTCTTTGCTGGGAAGGCAGGGGGGAGGGGGGGAGGAGGACTTTCTCAAAAATTTTTAGTACTGTCAAGTGTTCCTGAGAAACAAAAGTTTGAGAACCACTGGGCTAGATGTTTTTAGGGTCTCTTTGAGATCTCAGTCTATGAGCTTCTGATCTCCAGGCCTTGAGTTCAGCTACCTTACCCTTTGAGAGCCCAACCTCACTTCTCTGTTATTATGAAGCTTTGCCTTAAGCATTTCCTTTCTATGTAAACCTATGTTTCATTCAATTTTTATGTGTATAATTAATTTAAATCATGAGTTAAATATTTTTCAGGAGTAAAATTAAAAATAAAAGAAACTAATATCTCAAAAAAAAAAAACAAAACAAAACTTAAAGACCAATGAATTGTGCCTAACTAAATGGCTCTAAATGAATGAACTGTCATTCTGAGCTGGCTTTTCTCAGCTTGCAGGTGACAATCCTGACCATTCAGGCTTCTAGACTGTCAGCACATGAGGCTGCATTTTGTCAGGCTTGAGGGGATTCCTGGGGCTAGGTAAAGTAGAGGCCAATAACTTTGGAGGCCCTGAGAGAATGTTGCTTTAGGATATAAGTGATGGACACCAAGATGCAATGTGAAGGGAATGGGGAGAGGTGTTTTTGTCCTCCCTTATTCATGGCCAAATGGGCCCACACAGGTACCTCTTGGAAAAGGCCTTGGTATGTTCCTAAGCCTCTCGAGAGGCCCTGCCTTCATAAAAGCTGCTTAATCGACCAATATGGAATTTGTTTATGAACATATCTTCCTGGACACCAGCTCCAGACAACCCAACTCTGGCTGTTCAAAGTGACGTCCTCAGCACACCTGTTTATAGGATGCAAAGTGATACAATGGAGGGAGACCTAGTGGTGATTAATGGAGTTGCTGAGCAAGGCTGGACAGCTCCTGCCCAGATTAACACATTGAAGCAATCTTGGTAAAGGGTAATATTGTCTCCTCTTCATTTCCGATTCTTTCATTGTCTCAAGTTGCCTCAGTCACATTTTAAAATTTAAAAGACACCAATGAGAGCATCTCAAGATGGTAGTAGCAGCAGCCATCGCTGCTGCTCCCCCTCATTTTCTCATTACTGTGCAGAGTGGGGGATCTGTACTCTGGCTTACCTCCCTCATGCATATGGGCAGCTAGTTAGATACAGGGACTTCTCATTCTGCTTGGCATTCCATTCTTTTGTTTGTTTGCTTGCTTGCTGTGCCTAATTCAGATCCATTGTCACCAGAAGCTGTGGAGGATGCTGAATGCCTTTCTTATCAAAACTCCATGACTTATAAAGCTCTTTGGGATCTTTGGAGATAAAAAGAAAGATAGGATCACAGGATCATAAACTGAAAACTGAAAGATTCCCCTGAAATGATGGAGCCTGATCTCTATGTTATAAATGAGGAAACTGTGACCCAGAGAGGTGGCAGCCTTACCCAGGATTGTACAACTGGTAATTGGAAAACTCAGGTTTCAAACCAGAGACTCTGGCTCCAAATATGGGACATTTTTCTCTGAACCACATTGCACGTGTATGATATCTTCAGAGAGGCATACCCATGTAAGGATTGAGATCAGATCAGTGATTTCTCTTGTGTAGGGAACTCCTGGGTGAGGAAACTCATTATACCAATGCAGGTTGGCATTTTCTCTGTAACTGACATTCTTGGAGAGATTCCTAGAGTTTGCCCAAGATCATGCGGCTAATTTCCATCTGTGGTGGGACTTTGAGGCCAGCTATCTATCTACTGTGTCTGTATAAGTGTGTATGTGTTTGCTTCTATATATATATATACGCTTCTATATTGTGTATGTACATACATATATATATATATATATATATATATATATATATATATATATATATATATATATATATATATATATATATGTAAATGGTGGGGACCAAGAAAGGGACAGAGGGAGGAGAGGAGGTAGAGAGAAGAGAAAAGAAGAAAATGGACAAGAAGGGGGAGAGGAGGGAAGAAGGAGGAGAGGAGAGGGAGAGGCCCTGAGGCTCACATACTGGCTAGGTGACCCTGATCCAGTCATATCACTTCTCATGTAGCAACTCTTAAGCACCCCCATGTAACTCCCAGAAAATATTATAGCACAGCCTCCAGGCTGAATTGGTAAGGGACACTTCTTTACCAGAAGTGATTTGTCAATGACATCACAGGTGCAGCCAAATCAGAATACCCATAGCCTAGAACTCTCTTTCTTTTAATGCAGCCTAAATTTGTAATACCTTTCTATTATTTTGTTGCATATTTTTAACTTATAAATAAAATCTCCAGATCATTTTTATATTAATTTCTCTTTAATTATGTTTCCCTCAAATTGTACCTGTGAAATTGACTGTTTGAGCTTGTGTGAGACTTTACATCTATTCCTATAAATGTCACCATGATTAATGTAGTCCAATATGCTAGCCTGTCAATACCATTTTTGTCTCCTGATTGTCATATTATCTAGAGTGTCAGCTGTCTGTCTCATCCTGGTTTAGGTTTGATGAAATAGCCTTGTAGAATGGGGTGTAACCAATTGGCAGGCAGCCCCCTCAGAGGGTCACACACTCTTTCCCCTAATGCCAAATATACAGCAATATCAGGTCATCTTCAAGGGATAAAAAAAAAAAAAAAATCCTCCAGCTTTTGGCCCTATGCATCTGGATCTTCTGCATTCCCATTGGGATTTTTTTTGGGAGCTCATATGAATTGGGGTGGGGGGCTGCCATGTTGTTTCTTCCTGGAAAACTAGATAAAGAAAAATGCAGCTACATTTTTTTTTCTTTTTAAATGATGAATTTTCATTGATATGAAAGAACTATTCACCTAGTTAAGCCAGAGGATAATACCTTTAGTTATTTTCATTAAAAGGCAACAGAGCCTTTTCAATAATCGAGGAAGCATCTATCACATACAAATTGATACAATGGAGCGCTATCATTTCATTTTGAACCTTGGAAACCAAGACGCTCAGAGTGGATTTATGGTACAGCGATATTCAGCCCGTCAACATAAGTACTTGAAAGGTGAAATGCACTGAAGAAGCCTCTTTACCTGCAGCAACAGCAATGACATCATCCATAACCTTTTTAGCAACAACAACAACGAAAAAAAATTTCCAAAGGCAGCAATCTGTGGCCACTTTCCTAAGGAGTCGATAGATGAGCTTCCTTTACTCCCCAGCTGCAGCCATGGGCCACATACATTTTCTCTGGCCTCACTAATTTTCTCGAAGTTTCAGGAGCTATAGATTTTTGAGATATTTGGCTGAAATTCAAAATGAAAAATCATTTTAAAAAATAGAAGAGCATTTCATTCTTTAAAAACGCTAAAAATATATGATGCAAAATGTCATAGTTTGGCTGTAATAGCAAAATTCTTAGAATCAATCAGTCAAAAATAACTGTGTTATTTAGGCATAATTTGAAGGCATACAAACTGAGAAACAGTGCTTTAAAGCTATCCGTGCAGGCTTGATGGCTTCTGGAGCCACTGAGAGCTGTTTGTCCTATAAAAATCACAAGTAGGAGAGGCCAGGCAAGTTGGGGGAGGGTATTATTGAGAGGGGCTTTCTTGTGAACCACCAACATCCTCTATTTTGAACTACTTCTCCCACTGCTAAAATGATTCTTTTCTACAGCCCCACCCCCACCATGGAAATGAGTATAGAATTCCCGTTGAAGGGTAGCATTTGTCCCCAGGAAGGGTCATCCTCAGACCAGTCAGTCAGCTAACCATCCAGGCAATAAGCATTTATTTAGCATTTGGTGTGTGCCAGACATTGGGCTAAGTTCTAAGGATAGGAATTGAAAAGCTCTCTCAAGGTCACATGCTAGCAGGGAGGAGGTATCAACTGTAGGGCAAAGGACAGTGCCTGGGGTCTGGAGAGCCCAGCATCAGGGCACATGGCAACGGCAGGTCGTCTTCTGGAAATCTGACTCTTTGAAACTCTGAGTTCATTGGAGCAGCATGAGTGACTATGTCTGCCCTATATACCCAGGGCCTGGTTGGGTCTGAGTAGGACATGGATGTGGGCATTGGTGGGTGGCTGCCTTGGTCTGGTGGACTCTGACACCAGTACCCTGTGTCTGAGTTGCCAGGAGGGGAGAGGAGAAGAATGAGCTCACAATCCCAATGTCCTCGCCATCCCTAGACTACTCCTCAGCCTCCGGTTAGAACATGAGCTGAGTGGAGTTGCTCACCCTCAGCCTCAACCAGTGAGCTCTAACACAAATATTTACTCTATGTCCCTTCTAAGAAAAACAAAACAAAACAAACAAATGAAAACAACCCTCCTTCAAAGTAACTTGGGTTGTTGGGCAGCCCCATATGGATTAGGGGAGCCAATAGAATGTTATTTGGGGTTGACTGTTTTACTCTATGAAGAATCATGGTCTTACAATCAGAAAGAACCTCACTTTACAAATGAGAAATGTAAGGACTACAGGAGAAGGGCTTGTTCCAAGTCACACGGGTGGCTAATAGAGCCACTTCCCAAATGCCAGACACAGAGGTCTTCTACTACACTGGGGACTTGAAAGTGAACCAAGAATGTTCTGTGGTTCCAGATTCCTAGATCTTAACTATCAGCTACAGGTAGACAATGCAGGGCTCCCCATCCCCACCCACCCCCACCTTCTTCTCTTGACATTCTTCCTAAAATATCAGAACCTAAAAGTTCATTGAGCACATACTCATTTTACAGAAGAGGGTCCTGAGGCCAGAGAGAAACCAGGCAACAAACAATGATTCAGTCTACCCTGTACAGAACCCTCCACTGGATGCTGGGGAGATGCTGAATTTACATTCTATGACAGAGACAGTACATGCATGTATAAATAGCTATGTGTAATACCGAATAGATCAAAAATACAGATCCTCAAACACACTTCCACAAAGAGCAGCAGGGACTGAATCCAAGGCTTCTGGCTCCACTGCCTTGTTCTTGCTGTTCCCTACCAGACTCCAGGAAGCAAGACACAAGAGCTCAAAATAACAGAGGAAAAGGTGACAGTGCTGTCCAGAGAACTCTGGGGTTCCTTGCATGCTCAGGAAGAACTTCATGAATGAGGAGCTTACGAGCTAGTCTGTCTTCTCTCACTGACCCTGGGGTCAATACCTTCTGAAATCATGGTACTCAGAGCCATGAAGCTTCATTCATCTGTGGCTCCTCTCTGAGCCTGCCATCTGCATAGCTGCCCTACGAAGGGTCCCCACCGTGATCCTTTCCTCATTTAAAACTCTCCCTGCCTGCAGAATCGTCCCAAAGGGCCACCTAGGAAGAGAAGTGAGGGGCTATGGGCCCCAGAACAGTGAATTTAGTTGGGGCTGACATGGCCTGGCATGTAGCTAACTTGTGGAAGGAAACTTGAATTTTGTCTTCCTGACCCATGAAATGGGAATGTTAAAGGCACTGACTGTTCAGTTGTTGTGAGGTTCAAATGAGATAAAATGCAAAGTGCTTGTAACCCTAAGAGAGCAAAATAAATGTAAGGTGTTATTGTTGATGATGATGATGGTGGTGGTGATGAAGATGATGATGGTGATGATGATTATGATGCGGGTGATGATGGTGGTAGTGGAGGTAGTTTTGGTGGTGGTGGTGATGATGGTGGTGGTGGTGGTGGTGGTGGTGGTGGTGGTGGTGTATTCTTCCCAGTTCTGGCATTCTGTCCCTAAGATCACTTCATAATCCAACACTCACTTTTCTTGGTTCTTCCATGTCCCGTGACACTGAATGCTTCCAGTATAACTGACAGGAAACTAACATTTCCATCCTTAGTCTTTCAATAACCCACAATTAAACATCTCCCCAGTAATAAAGGATGACTTAATCTTAGAGAGATTCTGGGAAATTTCTACAGAGAATTCTATTTCTTTGAGGGAAGTAATTATCTGGGAAACTAGTTACCACCAGAGTGGATGTTTTTCCCTGACAACATCCCTCATAAGCCAACACACCATGGACAGGTCTTCCTTTAGAGGATGGAAGTAGGTGGTGAAACTGAATGGTGAGTACACCATTTGACACATTTTGAACCTCACCACTGTCTTAAGGGGTGCCAACAAAATAAGCTGTTAAATGTAACAGGACCTGAATTCGATGGGGTGCAACAAACAAGGTGAGGTTCATTTGTTCAGTGAAGAACCATCTGGGGGTGACACAAGAGTCAGTAAAAGAAGTAAGCGCCTTCCTTCAAGGAACTTACAATCTAGCCACAGTATTGGTATCATCACCATCATGATCATCACAGAATATTCAAGGCTTGTGAAGTACTTGGTAAATACTGTCTCATTTGATCCTCACAACAACCCTGGGAGGTAGGTGCTGTTATTAGGCCCATTTTGCAGATGAGAAAATTTAGGGAGAGAGAGGGATTAAGTGATTAAGCAACTAGGTAAGGATCTGAAGCAAGGTTTGAACTCAGGTTTTCCTGATACCAAACCACATATTCTATCCACTGTGACACCCAGCTGCTGGTGTCAGTAAGATCTGAGTTCAAATCCAGTCTCAGACATTTACTAGTTCTGTGAACCTGAGCGAATCACTTAATATTGCACAGTTGTTGTGAATATCAGATGCTGTGATATTTAAAAAGCACTTAATGCTTGGTACATAGTAAGTGCTCTCTAAATGCTTGTCCCCGTCCCTTACCCTCCTCTTCCCTTCCCCAGATAGCAATGCAAACCCTGGAGCTTTTCCTTACATCGATCATCAAAGGGAGCATAAAGCATGAGTTTGTGGCATGGAGAAGTGAATCTCCAACATTCCCTTAATACGCATCCTGGGCTGCCGAGCCCAGTGAAAGGGTGACCGAGAGACTCTCTTTCGATGTCCTTCCTCATTCCTTTGCCTCATTTTAAATTTGCCTGAGTTTTGTTTACTATGAATATATCACAGTTTGGGAACATTTCTCTTCACCAAAGGATTTTCTCCTTCTAATTAGCACCAATTTTATTAATGATTCACAGGGTAATTCAGGGCTTGTTTCCATTTTCTCGGGGTATATACAGCTCATTCTGCTGAGCATAATTCTTTTATTCTTGTGATTGTTCATAAATTGGTTAATTGAGAAGCTTTTGCATGAAATACCATATTTCTGCTTCATGCTTCTAAGAGCTCCTTCCTAACAATTGTTCAGGAAAACTCATCCTCAGCTTTTTGGAAAACAGATGCGTTGGGAATAGGGGAAGAGGGGATGTCCTAGCTGGGAATTTTGCCCTGTCTGTATCAGGAAATAGCTGTGTGACCCCTGACTGACTCACTTCGTCACTCTGGTTCTTATTTCTTCATTTGTAAAATGAGGGAAGTGGGTTTGGGGCTGAATAATCTCTTAGGCCCCGAAAGTTCTAATACTCTATGATTCTATCCAGGCCAAGGCTGCTGTATAGAATGATTGTACCTGGAGCAAATTTGGTGTGTGTTGGCATTGGGGGCAAAGGGAAGAAGAAGTATATCAACAGGGAGCAAAGCATTCTTTGATGGTCTTTGCTGCCTCCCCAAACTACCTTATATTTGTCCATACTGAATGCACTTGTATTTATTTTATATTGATGGTGAATATATTTATATAGTATCCCAAAAGTCTTAATGCAGTGATAAGTTTTAATAGCATAAAACTACACTAAGACTTTTGGGACATCTTTATGTGCCCATGTTGCTTCCTTCACTAGAATTTAAGGTTCTTGAGAGATCAGATTCTTTCTTTTTTTGTTCTTCTATCCCCAACACCCAATCCAGGGCCTGGCACATAATAGGCAGCTTATAAATATTATATGTTGATAGTTTGATGTTTCAACCAAAGATACATTTTATACTGTGATGTGGGAGAGTGAAGACCCATACCTCGGAACACCTGGCCTCTGCCTCCATGGATACTGGGGGAATGGGGGCCTGGGATGGGGTCCCAGCCGTGGGACTTGGACAGGATTGCCCAGAATGGTTGAACTACATGTTGGTTATGGCTAGGGGTGGGCCATTCAGTAAGATGGTGAGGGAGGGGATGTCAGGGTTGGTGAAGGGAAGGAGTCTACCCTCACAAAAACAAGCACGTCCCTCCCCTCAAATGTCATTCCCCTGGGACACAGCTTCCAGTAGCAGGTGCTAAGCTTGACTCTGATCCAATCAATGAAAAGCACTCACTGAGTAGCTACTTTGAAGGCAAATATCACATTTCCCCTCCATTTTGTCTTTTCCCATTGAATCATTCATAGATACTCCAACAAATCTTTACGTGGCATAAACCCAAGACTTGTCACCATCTTGGTCATCCTCCTTTGGAAACTCTTGGGCTTGTTGATACCTTTTCTGAATTGTGGTATAGAGGACAAAACTCTCTTGCAGTCTTCCCAGAGGACTGCCCCTTCAACCTGGACAGTACCTACTCGAGGTACATATCTGTTAGTGTATATCTGTCTTTCTGTAAGCCCTTTTACACCATCAATTTCTATCTTTTCTTATCTTTGCCAATCTATCAGGATAATGACACCACAAGTCATTTCAATTTAAGTCAATCTTTTAAGAACTGATCTGGAATATTCTGATATGTATTTGTTAATAGATTGAAATTATGTTTGGAAGAACAGCTCCTTCATATCCTCTGACCTTTTATCCATTGGAGAATGTGCTTCTTTTTTTTTTTATCAATCAATGAGGCTTAAAGAAATTGTGAATTTGATGAGAAAGAGAGAGAGAGAAAGAGAGAGAGAGAGAGAGAGAGAGAGAGAAGGAGGGGGAAGGGAGAAAGAGATTTGTATATATGAAGCAGAAAAAATTTTAAGAGGGAATTAATTACATGTACATCTTGAGTTTTTGAAGAAACAGAAATCCATTCCCCATGCTACTTTTGAAGCTCTCCTCCTTTGCCTTGGTTTCCTTCAGAATACTGGACTTAATGTCAGGAGGATCTGGGTTCAGATCTCCTCTTGAATTCTTCCTAACTCTATGATCCTGAGCAAGTCACTTAGGCTCTCAGTGCCTCAGTTTCCTCCTCTGTAAAAGAAGGGGATTGCACTCTGTCTTCTTGATCCATTCTAACTCTGGATCCATGATCCTCATGTGTATTTATATTAGTCCAGTGAGCCTCTTGTTTCTTTTCTGCATTTTTCTCCCTCAACACTATCGATAGCAATTCCATCCAAATCTGCTCCCAGATCATAAAACCAAATCATTGTAGCATAGGCAAGCCAAATAAATCCACGCATTTGTGGTATCCAAGAAGTGCACATCTCATTCTGTCAGAATGTCTGTTGGATAGACCTCAGGTCTGTCACCTTTCTATCAGAGTGGACAAGGTCCTGTAACATTGGTCCTGGAGAATAATCACAGTTGGTGATTACAATGATCAGGGTCTGTAACTCTCTCCAAGTTTTTCATCTTTACAGTTTTCTGATATTAATGTTATTATGTGAATTATTTTCCTGGTTCTGCTCACTTAACTGTGCACAAATTCATACAAGTCTCCTCTAATTCTCCGAAATTATCCCTTTCATCATTTCTTAGAGCAGTGGTTCTCAACTTTTCTAATTCCACGACCCTTTAATACAGCTCCTCATGTTGTGGTGAACCCCAACCATAACATTATTTTCGTTGCTACTTCATAACTGTAATTTCGCTACTATTATGAATCATAATATAAATATCTGATATGCAGGATTTATTCTCATTGTTACAAATTGAACATAACCCACAGGTTGAGAACTGCTGTCTTAGAGCATAATAATATGCCATCTCATTCAAATACCATTATTTTTAAAATTCATTTTCTAATTAGTGGATACCTACTTTGTTTTCAATTCTTCACGACAACAAAATGGAAATGCTGTAAATATTTTAATACAATTTTTCACCCTTCCTTTGATGTTTTTGGGGTACTATCCTGATAGTGGTGTTGTTGGGTCAAAAGGTATGGACAGTTTAGTGAAATTGACATAGTGCCTAATTAGTTTCCAGAATAGCTGGACCAATTCACAGCTCTATCAACAGTTTATTAATGTGCCTGCTTTCCCAAAGAACTTCCAGCATTTGTTATTTTCCTTTTTTGTCACCTCTGCCAATCTTAAGAGTATGAAATAGAACCTCAGGACTGTTTTAATTTAAATTTCTTTCAGTATTAGTGATTCAAAGCACTTTTTCACATTCCACTTGATAATGTGGATGCCTTCCTTAGAAAACTGCCTCTTCAAATTGTTTGATCATTTATCAATTAATGAATGACTGTCATTCCTGGAGTAAACTAATCAACACAGAATCTCATAACTGTGCGGCTAACTTGGATATTGAACTTCTTTCCCCCTCCCTTGGTCTCCTCTCCCCTCTAATTGGAGGACCTTGATTGTAAAGCTTTCCTTTCCAAAGGCAGAAGCTAAACTTAACAGCTCATTCTAGCTTCTACCTGCAGCTCTTCTTGGTTTCAACTCCATTGAATAAGACTCTTCCATTCCAAGTACCCCCTGGTGTTCTTCCCCTTTTCAGCTACCTTTTGAATGTTGTCTTCTCCCATGAGAGTGTACCCTCCTTGAGGGCAAAGATACTCTTTCTTTTTCTCATTTGTATCCCTTGTGCTTTGGATGGTTCTTGGAACATAACAATCACTTCATAAACGTTTATTGAACTGAATTGAATACACTGAAATAAATTCCTTTTATATCTTATATATCTTGGAAATGAAACCTTCAGTAGAGAAACTTCATTTTTTTCCCCCAATTAACTGTTTCCATTGTAATTTTAGCTTCATTGATTTTGTCCATTGAAGAATTTTTGATTATATCAAGTGTTTTGTTTTGTTTTGTTTTGTTTTTTGTTTTTTTGAGGTGGGGAGATAGGGCAAATGGGGTTAAATGACTTGCCCAAGGTCATATGGCTAGTTTTTTTGTGTGTATAAGTGTCTGATTTTGGATTTGAACTCAGTTCCTCCTGATTCCAAAGACCAGTGCTCTATTCACTCCACCACCTAGCCACCCAAAGTGTTTTTTTTTAATGATTCATTCTTTGATCCACAAATTATTCAATATGAAGGTTTTATAATCCAAATAATTTTAGCCATTTCTTAGTTATACTTTTCATTGCATAGGGGATGGTAAGGCTTTGATTAAGGCTGTGCTCCCTCCTGCCAGAAGGAACAATGACCTACTCATTAGGTTTCTTTTCATTGTATAGGGGATGGGAAGTGATACATTCAATAATTCTCTTTTATCTGTATTTGTAAAGTTTTAAACCGACATTTTCAATTTTTGCAAAGGTGTCATGCATAGCTGATGATATGGATTTTTCCTTTCCATTTCTATTCAGTATTTTCCAGAGGTCTGATTTGCAGATTATTGACTTTTTTGTAATTTATATTTGATTGGATTTCATTAGATTTTCAAGAGTGTACTTTGGAATTCACAGTTACTATGTTTGTATTATCTCTTTTTCCCTGTAAATGCCATAACAACAATACATATTGTGTGTGTGTGTATATATATATAAATGTTATATGTACTATCTATATACAGCCATCATTGCACATTACTTTACATTGGAGCTGTCTTTGAGTGAATGACTGTTAACTACATAAAAAAGGCATATTTTAAGTGGTATGCACTGCTTGAGGACATAATTATATATGTTGTGTGTGTGCATGCACACATGCATGTCTGTATATGTATGTATGTATGTATATGTGTATATATGTATGTTAGAAGACATTTTAGAGGGCTGGAGAGGAGGAATGATACTGGAAGGAGCCTTGGACAGATGCTATAACTATTGAAAACACTTGATAACTTAAAAATACATATACTATCCATATGAATCTATTTAATATGATGTCTTTGAAGATAATATATTATGAGTATTTCCTCCCTGTTTATTTTTACTGTTGCCTTATCTAAGATAATTATTGATTTTCATGTATTTTTTAGTTCCCTTGAAGCAGAAGGAATTTTGTTTCAGCTTTTTATTTGAATCTTGCCCAGATCTTTCTGATTCAAGCGCGTTTATTATAGACAACACATTGATCCATTAGGCATTCTATTTTATTCTGATACCCTCCTAGAAGCTTTCATTCTATTGGGCCAAATGAAATAGATTTGTTTTAATAATCACAGTATCCTTTCTATCCCTCCCCTGCCCATCCCCAACCTCACTCCACCCCTAATTTCCTTTTTCCTCTCTTTTCCATTCCATGAACTGGCTCATCGGCCAAACTCCACTCTCTTTGGTTCTTTTTAGAGAGAAACCTAATGAGTAGGCCATTGTTCCTTCTGGCAGGAGGGAGCATAGGCTTAATCACAGCCTTACAAGAGTTAAATGTGAGCATTTGGGCTGGTGGCAAGCTTGACTAAAAATGAAAAGTTATCGTAATTCTATAGTATTAGAGTGGCCACACTTAGGCCAAGGAGTTGCTAAAATTAACCAGAAATGGCTACTTGCCTGACCTTTTAGGAGCTGAACAGTCACTCTTGATTATAGTGGTTAAAAGTTCCTGACCCAAATGCCATTATCAGAAATTAAAGCAGCAGGCTCAGCCTTGTTTTACTCAAAGGAAGAGAAAGACATAGAGACAGAAAGTGACACATCATCTTAAATGGAAATCTTCGAATATTTATGAGCTAGGACAAGAAAGGTACACAGAACAGGATTCAAGGTTGCCAGGTGTCCCCTCTTTTCCAGTGAGGACTACTGTCCATTGTCTAATTTTCTATTTTTGAGCACAATTCAGATGGAAAGTGTTCACCTGGGAAAGCCCCAGTGCCAGTCCTCGATATTGTGGTTCTTATGAGAAGTTGTAATGATGTATTTTCTGAATTCTAATTTCTGTTTGGAAGTCAGCAAGTGTGCTTTCTATAAATGTAAACCATCTGTTGGCACCTTCAAACAGACTAGGATTCAGTCCATCCTAACATGAATTATTTATTTTGATAGAATTTTTTGAGCAAACTCAAGGTTGGTTGTTGTTATTTTTTTTAATCTTTGTTTTTAATCTGCTGCAAAGTTTCAAACTAAGGACATGTATAATTGAAAACTTGGAAGAGAAAAAAGGTCCAACAATTCAAAATGTGTTTTACTTTGTGGTTTTTTTTTAACCTGAAAAAAATGGTTGTAAAATATAGAAACAGGAGATAACATTGGCACATAATGCATTAGCTTATAGGTAAAGGAAATAAGAGAAGGAAGGAGAAAGAGTGGCTTAAACTGTGAAACTTCTACCATTTAAAACTTTTGAAGTCACTAGTGAAAGTACTGCAATATTTGAAATCAACAAACATTTATTATGAAGCATTGATTTTGGGCCGGGCAATGTTCTGCGTTCTGGGGATATAAAAACTATCAGAAAGAAAGACAGGCCCTACCCTTAAGGAGCTGACATTCTAATAGAAGGACAAATGGCAGATAAGAGGGATGCTGGGAGAAAAAGGTAGGGAATGAGGCAAGAGTGTCTGAACGAAGACCTCATTGACTTGGGAGTCCTCCTTCAAATGGGGGCGTGGAGAGGCTGCTGGAGTTGGCCCAAGGACACCAAAGATTGATTCCTAGCTATCACACTTCTTAGTTGTGCAGTTGGGGCAAGATGTCTAATCTCTCTAAGCTTCATACATAAAATGGGGAAGATGATGCTTGGGGAGACATAGTGAAGTTGATGGCTCTAGCTTCTCCGCAACAAAGGTCAATCTCATCCACGTCGCTGTGCCAGGGATAATGCTGTTTGGCTGTTAAGTCAAAAGCCACATGGAAGAGCCTGGTGGGTGTGGCTGCTTCAGGAGCCACTAGGATCTACTGGCCTCTGTTTCATCAGGACAAGGTCATATAGAGGAAGCACAGGGACAGCATTTCTAGCAACCTTCAAGGAAGCAAGGAAGTCACTTGTACTTTGGGGCCCTTCCTCAGACTTGTTTTTGAAAATATAGAAGGCTATCAGAAGACACTGAATCTTCATTGCCATGCATTTCATTCCCCAGTCTTCACATCTGTCATCTTCCCATCCTAGGGCAGCTGGGTGACTCAGTGAACAGAGGACCAATCCTGAAATCAGGAAGAGCTGAGTGCAAATCTGGCCTTAGACACTTATGAGCTAAGTGACCCTAGGCAAGTCACCTGACCTCTCCTAGGGCTTTTGTGAGATTACAATGAGATAATGTAATCAAGTGCTTAGCCCAGTGCCTGGCACATAGTAAGCTCGGTATAAATGTCAGGTAATACTGTTCTTGTTCTTTGCTGATTCTCATTTAGAGTACTTAGGAAAGGTTTGAACCTATTTTAAATAGTTTGTTTTTTATTTTTTTCTCTTTCCTTCTTCTCAACCATTGGCAAAGGGAGGTGCTTAGAAGGAGAAATTCTAGCCCCAAATGACTGCCTGTGTGTTGGACTTTGTCTATCTCTGAGGGTGCCTGCCTGTGCTGGCTGCTGATCATTTTGAGTGCTAGCCAGGAGAGGGGGGTTGCTATTCAAATATTTTCATCATTAAAACAATTTGAATTAAAACTATTTCCACTATTTCTTCATGGTTTAAAATGAGGATGTTCTTGTTTTTGAGGCCAGATTCACAACAGAGGTTCCATGGGAAATGGGAAAAGCTTAGTTTTGACCCCTACAGCGGATGACAGAGAGAAAATTAAGGACATGCTTTTACTCAGTTGGGTGGTAGCCACATGGTGATCTCCAGGTGCTCCACTTCCATGGCCCATCCTGAAGTGATACTCTCCTATTCAGGACTAATCCTTCACAAGCAAAATTAGTGCATGTCTTCCCTATTGAATCACTGTAATGAGGCTCTCCAGCTTCCTCTGCCTTCTCGTCAGAGATTCTGGGAAAGAAACCTTGGCCCTTCACACTTTCCATGCCAAATGAAACATCTACATCCCAGCCACAGAGGAGATTCAAGTCACTAGTGATGTCTGTGTGCCAGTTTGGTGCCAAGTGCTCTGTACCAGTCCTGACGTGGGTTGAAAATATACCTAGAAACAGAAAAAAAAAAAAAAAAAAAAACTAGAAGAATCTGTCTCTGCCCTTCTGCTTTGTTGGGGTGCTCAATGTCCAGCGCTAAGCATGATCGGAGATACGAATAAAAAAAAGAACCAGGCCATATGGGTAGTTCAAGGAAGAACCATGAACTCCTTTTTTTGATGCTTAGAACAAAGTTTTTAAAGATCCAAATTACAAAGATTCAAATATCCTTATCCCAATCATATCCTGGAATATTATTACTAATAGAATAGTCTGCCATGCCCAAGAAGTAGCTTGGATAAGACAAGGCTTGTTATCAAGGGCCCAGGAAGTCATGGGGAAGGTCAGTTGTCTTTTATCAAAATGTATCTTACAGGACAAAAGATGCTCCCTGAGAGTAGGCCACAATCTCAAAGACATTTGAATAGAACCCAGTCTCAAAGACATCTGCACAGAAACTGGATCTCTGAGAGTCAAGCATTTTGACTTACAATAGTCTTGTAGCATAATATGGTAAGGAACATGTCCTTTTTGGTGCCTGTAGTTTGGGGGTAAAGGTTTTGATGTCAGGATATCAGATAGAAGTCCTTTCAAATGTACCCCTGAGGTTCCATTGGGGGAGCCAGCCTTTGCAAGCCACATCACCTGGAGAGGAATTAGGGTACATAATTAAGGTCTCTTATCTGAGTCCTAGATCAGGTCTAATTGGCTCACCACACTACTTTCTGATGAGTATGGACACATAGAGACACAAAACAATATAATAGCTAGAACCAAAGTACAGTTCCTCCAAAACCTCCACACAAGCCTTTGCCTTAGGGAGGAGAGGAGTCTCAAACATAAAGTGGTTTTGACTAACATCTCCCCCTCAAGTTTACTTCCAGGTATGGACAAGTCATTCCCTCCTTACCTCTAACATCAGGTTGATTCATTAATATACCGACTTCTCACATGTCTTTCTTCTTACCTTTTGGAGTTCACAAAGTCATACCTTCTCTATTACTCTTTCGCCCAAGATCAGGAAATAACAAAAACATAAGAAAAACAGAACCATGTGATTTGGGGGCCCTTGACATACTTGTGGGCAGGTGAAGGACCAAATTATTTTTTTTCCCCACCTGGAAGCTTACAACATTTCTTCCCTTCATTGTGTGTGTGAGAGAGAGAAAGGGAGAAAGAGAGACAGAGAGACAGAGACAGAAACAGAGAGAGAGAGAGAGAGAGAGAGAGAGAGAGAGAGAGAGAGAGAGCAGTTTCTTTTGTTGACACCTTTTGTATGTGCCCTCAGTCCTAGCCCCTCCATTGAGTATTATCACACATTTGCAGTTGCAGACTCTTCAAGTCCTTAGTGGGTTGGCAGCTGACTGAGCCATGCTCTGAGGACTGGTCACTCCTCCAAATTTGATCAATTACAAACCAATCAAAAATACAGGAACAAAGCAGTCTATGCAATAGCATTTCTCAAGCAATTACGATGTGGCAAGCATTGGGCAAGGTCGCCCAAATTCAAAGATAAGAGAATTTTAGAAAACTCATAATATTAAGGCATTTCTGTAAGAACAAAAAATAAAAAATTAGTAGATTGGACTGGGTCAATCAAGATCAAAAACCATTTGTTAAATACCTTCAAAGATCATAAAGTGACAAAGACCTTGCCTCCAGAAGGCTCATGTTCTCCTCTGTCTGACTTTCCAAGGCTTTGCACAACCTCAACTTTTCCCATTTTTCATTGTTTTTGCACATTATTCCCCTCTGCCTCCTCTATATTTAAACCATATTTTACTATTTATTACTCTTCCCAAAGAAGCATCCATTACTATCTCCATGCCTTTGCATTCACTAGAGTGCCCAGAATCAAAACTCTCCTTCTTACCATTATCTCCTTTAAACTCTTACTGCTACCCCCAGCTGCTTGGGTTCTCCCCTCCCCTAATCACCTGGTACTCATTTCGTATTTATCTTATATATACTTATGTAAGTATACGTCATCCTCCGTGGAAGTTTCTTGAGGACAGGATTTTTTTTCTTGAATTTGACTTTCTATTTCCCGAGCTTACTGCAGTGGCTGCCTGGTACCATACATTATAAATACCCTTAATGAATGTGATTGATTAATTGAGCTTTCTGAGTACTTGCTATTGAAAATACTACCAGAGGCAGCTTGGAGCTTAAAAGACCTGGGTTGAAATGACACCCCACATAGATGCTGAGAGCACATGTGCAAAGTGCTTTGAAAACATTAAAATGCTTTATAAATTCTAGCTATTACTGGCCTGCCATCTGGGCTGGGATGGCAAGGGGGAGGAGTTTTACTCTCAGACCTTGAATATGTGCTATGTTCACTGGGCTACAAGAGGGTGGTGAGCTCCCTGCTCCTTAAAAGCAAGAATACCCTGACACATCTTTCTCGATATGTTGCCTGACTTTTCTATACTCTCAGGGTATTGAGAGTGTCAAGGACTTAGGTTGTGAACTTCTAAAAATTCTTCTCTCCTTTCTCCACTTATCTTCTTCCCCCTCCTTCTTTGTTTGTTGTGTGTTTGTGTGTGTGTGTGTATGTGTGTGTGTAAAGAGATGATAGACACATATGTATATACATACAAAATATAAAATTATACACACATAGTATAATTTATATGTAACTTACCTAATACAAACAGAAGTGAGGAGAGCAAATGGTTAAGGCTATTGGAGGGGAAGAAGGCTTTTTAGAATAGGTGGCACCTGAGCTGAACCCTGAAGGAAAAAAGGACATTAGCAAGGTGAGAAGTATGTTTCAGGTTTTAGGGTTAGTGCACTGAATCAATGGACAGGGGTGAGTGAAGCAAATTGAGATCAGGGAACAGTGAGGAGGTGAATTTGGTCTGAACACACCATGCACAGAGATGATTCATGGAGATTCAATCTGGAAAAGTAGGGGGAACCAGATCATAGAGGCCTTTTAAATGTTATACTGAGGAGTGCATGTGCTGTATTCAGGTTCCTCCATCAACCCAAAGCAGAAGAGTTCTTTTGCCCAAGTCCCCCTCCCATCTCAAAACTCTCATCTGTGTTAATTCATAAATGTACTTCAGACTTTTTGAAAAGTGACTTTCCCTATCCCCAGGAACAGCCGTTGCTTTAATGGGATATCTAGGAAGGGTATCTGCTTCACAGACAGCTCTCCCCTATCTGAAGGTTCAGGTCACTCTGGTGAGGGAGCCAATGGCGAATTCTATGGAAGTGAAGAGACTTTGTGGCCAACATGACTTCTGGTTATTATTGACTTGGAACTTAGGAAGGGTACAGTAGGATTTCAAAACTATTATCTTACTCCTAAGTCACCCCATTAAACTTTATAGCTTACCTCCTGAAAACCTACAGCTACTGTATTTATGTGTATCAAATATCCCTTCAAGTTGTAATATAATTTATGAGCAGCTATCAGATTTTGCTCAAACTATTTTTTTTCCCTCTCCTCCCTTGAAAGATATGTCTTTGAAGGGCCTGGGTGGCATTGAAGGATGGATTCTGACCTAGATTCCTGAGAGAAATAAGCTCCGGGACTTTCAGTTCTTCCTCTGACAAACAGTAATCTGAGTCTTAAGGAGAGAAAGCTGCCACCACCCAGATGTGACCTCTCTTGTGAGCTAGAGGAGCTGAGCTTAAGATGGAAGTCTTCAAATGACCCACTGGGGTCATGGGCAGGACAGTATCAGGACAGTGTCCTCCTCCTCCTCTACCCCCTCAGGCCTTTCTGTTTGCCTCATTTATCCAGCTGAACAGACACTCGGGGAAGGCTCCTGTAATTCAAAGAAACCTCATCCTCTGCTACATGAGATCAAGCCTGGTAACCACTAGAAAATGGGCAAAGGGAACAAAAATTATGTCAGCCTGCAGGCAGGTCACTGGCATACTGAATTTAATGAAATCCACTTAAGCTCCTGCATTTATCAGGCACTGAGGGCCTGATAAATAGAGACTGAAGAAGAGAGGGAGATGGGCTCCCTGTTTGGCCTTTTTTATGTAGATGTGTCGTATCTTATGAATTTTAGCAATTCTAGGCCTTCAGCAATTTATCCAATTTTCCTGTGCCCAGTCAGGTGCCTGAGAAATGCTCACCTGCTTCATATTTTATTCTTACTTTATCATCTTATTGTTGCTAAACTGCAGTTTTTAGAAGTTCATATGATGGCACGCTCTGTTGCTTTCCATACCTTCTTTTGCATTACATTGAGATCTCCAGAATGTTTCCTCCTTTCCTCCTTTCTTGGGACACAGCAAGGCTTTCTTGAGCCATTGATCAACTTCCCTAGAGTTTAGGCTCAGATCATATGCTTGTCATTTCCTCCTTCCCTAGTTCTGGATCAAACTAGTTAAAGTAAAGCATTTTCAGATCACTCCTGTTTTAACCGATCCTTTCCAACAATTATTTTCAGCATCAAATCATGGTGGCAGTGATGCTTAGTGGATTGAGGGCCAATTTCAGAGTCAGGAAACCTTGGATTTAAACCTCGCCTCTTACACATCCTAGTTCTGTGATCATGGCCAAGTCATGTACCCTCTCAATGCTCCAATAAATGTTCCAAGACTTGAAGTTATAGATAGGGTTGGTAATCCACATAGATGGAGAGATTTTCTGTGCTGAGATGTCCTCACATCAATGAAATTCCAAGTCCAGATAAAAACAAAAAGTCAACCTTAGATCTGGATTCAACAATTACCGTTAGTTTCTTTTGCTAAGGCTGGTGACACCATAGAGAGACTGTAACCTCTTCACCTTCTTACATCATCATTATAATGAAAGGGCTAGACTTAGAGAAGTAAGGATGAACTTGACCTTTAGCCTTGCAGATTCACTTCCCTTTCCCATGGTATAGTGGGAAGAGCAATGTCTCCAGTGTCAAAGCTCCTGGTTCAAACACTTCCTTTGAAGGTTATTACCTGGGTGAATATGGGCAAGTCACCTCTCAGACCCCTTGGTTTCCTCATTAATCAAATGAGGGGCTTGCCCTAGCAGAGGTTGGAAACCTACATTGCCCCCTCACAGTTCTAGGAGTACACATGAGGGAAGGTAGGTTTCTTCTAACCCTATTGTCCTGAGCTCTCATTCTCAGGTGTTCTTCCAATATCAGTCAACAGATGAATTTGGTGTCTCCCCTCTATCATTGATTGAGTTGTGATTAGGACTCCAAAAGCATCTAAACAAGCTCAATTAGCTTTTAAAAAGGGATATTTACTTAGTACTCACAGCAAAAAGAAAAGTACAAAAATATCTCCCACATCACCAAAGGCCCTCTCCCCCCCCCCCTTTATTTCCTGAGTCCTTGGGGAGAGTGAGCTCAAAAGTAAAGTGGTTGTTACCAAGTGTTTGCCCCACCAAGTTTATTTTGGAATGAAGCCCAGGTTCTGGACACATTAATAAAGTGCAAGGTGGTTGGTCCACTCTTAGACTGGAACCAACCAGGCAGCTCTTGGTTGTTCTCATTCCCTGGGCTCTGAGACTGCTAGCAAGCTCTGGTGTGAACTCTTATCCTTGGACCCTGAGGTCCCCCTACTCTGAATTCTCCCAAGGTCCTGTGCCAAAGTAAAGAGACAAATACTAACAGCTTTCCTGAGAGGCCATGGTTTTGTGAGAAGGTACCTCCTCTCCCCCCTCCCTATTCTCTGGAGCTCAATAAATCACCCTTACCTCAAGGCCAGCAAGAAGCTAAAGGGATTTTCACCAGCTGGGCCTTTTCTACACTCCTGGTTCCAGCTCAGCAGTTGCCCCAAAGACCTTTTCCCTCCCCTGCAGCCAAGGAAGCATGTGCTCATGCTCTGAAGAGGAGCCCATCCTGTGTCAGCTCTTCTAGGACTCCCAGAAGCAATTTCCCCAAAAGGCCATCCCCTTGGGTCCTTTGCCCATGCTCCTAGCAGTGGGATAGTGGTGGCCCATGCCCAGGAACACCCCTTACGGTTGATATTGCCTCTCCCTTTCAAAGGCAGGGTCAAGCCAGGGGTCCTTAGGACGTTGGACCCACAGCACCTACTATAGTGAATAGAGGCTTCCTGAATGTTCCCGACTGGCTGATGGAGTCTGAGACCTTGCCTTTCTCACAGTCAAGCTCTGCACCATGTTCCTTCTACCTGCACACCTGTGAACAGGGGCTCTCTGGAAATGATTTGGAATTACTTTGTATTCACTTTCTACTTAATTATCTGTTTCTAAGTCTATTACGTGTGCACAATGTAAGAGAAGGGGTTGATTCCTTTGAAGGTTGTATTCCAAGTGCCTAAAACAGTGACTGACTTAGGTTAGGTTTCTTCCATCGACTTATTTATTAGAATTACTTGCACTCGTTTAGCCTCTTACCCCCGCCCGCAGCTCCCTTCCTAGCCCGGGGCTCAGTGAATGGAGGGTGTGGAGATTTCGGGACTTTTGACAGGAACATCGGGAGCGGGGCTGCGGGGCCAGAAAGGCTCCAGCCCCAGGGAGCTCAAAATTCGTCGGACAAATGACGGGGGAAAGGCCATGCTGTTCTCCCCATATCCCTCGATCTCCTCCCTTATTGCGCCTACGCGCTCTCAACTACGCCGCAGAAACTTTTAAAACCTTTTTGTAATCAGCAATAACATCCCTAAAATCATAAAAACCTGATCTTCTACGGCACGTTTCTTTTCCTTAATGCTTTGCGCCCTTTCTGGGTTTTATTGCCAAAACAAGGCGCCGAAACAAAAGCTGCTGCCCAGATCCGAAGGCAAGCAATGACTGCGGAGCAGTTATCCCGGGATGAATAATAGACAAGCGCATAAACAGAGGCAGGCAGAGCGGGAATGCGAAATGAAGGCGAGGAAACAAACAGCCGAGCCCAGCCGCGAGTTACAAAGCTGGCTCGGAGAGTGGGCATTCATCTCCCTGGAAGATGCGCTCTTGCTGACAAAACAAAATCCTTCTTCCCTGTAATGTAATCATAGCTTTACAAGTCTCTGTCTCCTCTTGACAAGGTGGGGGGGGGGGGAGGAAGGAGGAGGGAGAGGCAGAGTAAGTAAGGCAGCTTTCAGACATTCATCTCCCAAAGCCACCTGGTCTGGCCTTCGGAAGGAAACGAGGCAACCTACTGGCTTCCTTCCACAAACAGCTGTGAAGAGCCTACTGTGTGCAGAATGGCAGGCGAAAGTTTGTTTTCACAAAAGCCACCCTCTGCTTCAGGCAGTGATAAGCAGAGAATTGGATTGAGGTCCTTAAAGAATTTCGGTAGGAGTAACCTAATCACTCAAATCCACATTGTATTTGAATACTCCTGGTCCCTTGAAAAACACTTTCCACAGATTATATCATTAAACCTTAGGATATCTCTTGGAAAGACTACTGTAGGAGGCATTTGTTTTCATTCAGACCAGTGTTTTAACCTAAGTAGGAAGCTCTTGGTGTAAGAAAGCCCTCTCCTGAAGCTGACTGGCTCCACCCAGTTAGTACTTCCAAAGTTACTATTTTAGACTGAAGTTAGTACTTCTAAAACTGAATGGGGGGCGGGGGGGGGGGGTGCGGGAGAGAGAGAGAGATTTTTTGTATGTCCATCATTGTTGTTCATCTTTCATTTTTAAAGAGGACCTATAACATCTTGGAGTGATAGCTTGACTTGCCGGCGAATTGGATTTAAGTAAGGCAGAGCTGCACAAAATCGTCCAAACCATTCTCATCGCCCATTCCACCAGGTGAGGTCTTCACATGCTTGGGGAACAGCTCTGCTAACTCACCAATGTTTTTGAGGCCCGGTGGTTTCCCCTCACCTTGGTTTAGCCCATCTGCTGAGATGGTTTACTGGGCCACTGGGCACACTTCTTGGAGTCACAAGTGAGAATTGGGTCCGACTGGACACCAAAGGAGGATGAGCAGTCCTGAAAAGAGGTCAGCAGCCTTCACCCCAGAGGTGCTACTCATCCTGAATACTCCATACACCTCCCACAAGGACAAGGACTGGTTTTTGCATTACTTTCTATCCCCAAGGTTTAGTACAGTATCTGGCACATTAAGCACTTAACAAAAGTTTCTTTAATGACTCACTGTCTCAGGTGGTTCTGGGATCAGGATAGTTGCTTATCTGATGAGGTTGTAATCATTTCTTTTCCAGTGTGTTTTCCTAGGGAGAGGATGGATGGTCCTTTCACTGTCCCACCTCAGAGCTCACAGCTTACGGTAGCCAATCACCTAGGAAAGTGGAAGTTTTTATACTGGAATGTGCTGAATTGAGAAATTTCCAGATGTAAGGGGAGAAGTGTACAATAAAGGGGCAGTACCAAAAAGAAGAGGGAAGAGACTAATGTGCTAGAAGAGATGTTCATCCTATTGCTGTCGCAAACCTATGCAGGAAAAATAAAAACATATACACACATATGCACACACTCATATGTGTTTTCTTTCTTTTTTCACATGAACTGTTAGATTTTATGGCACCATTGATGTATTTGGGCTGTTCATGGGTTACCTCTTATTCTCACCATGTGATTGGGCTACCTTCTTTTCCAGCTACTACATCCTTAAATAATTGCGGCACTTCTTGAATGTAAATTTCCTCTGGCTATATGTTACAGGCTGACTTTGTTCACTCTGCTACTCCCTACCACCCTTAGGTACAACTTGGAGACCTTAGTGCTTGAAGATAAATATGGTCAGTAGAATGCTTTTGTTGAAAAGTTAAGTATAAACTCCATGGAGCAGCTTTCAGTTGCCCAAATGCAATTAAGCCTAGAACTGAACAGGAGGAAAGGAAGGGGTTAAAACCCACTTGGGAAATAACACATACACTCACACACACACACACACACACACATACACACACACACACATTAAGTAGAAATTATATCAGTGGTGAATAGAATTTTAGAAAAAGATAGATAAGGTAGACCTCTTTAGAAAACTGAATGGGGATAGAAAGGAATATACCTTTTTCTCAGTGCTACATAGCACATACACAAAATTTAACCATGTACTAGGGCATAAAAACCTCATAATCTAGTACAGAAAGGCTGAAACAGTAAATGTAGAATATGATGTAATAAAAAAATTACATGAAATAAAGGGCCATGGAAAGATAAACTAAAAATTAATTGGAAACTAAATAATCTAGTCCTAAAGAATGAGTGGGTGAAACAACAAATCATGGGAACAATCAATAGCTTCATTCAAGAGACTGACAATAATGAGACAACAGACCAAAACTTAGGGAGGCAGCAAAGCTGATTCTCAGGGGAAGTTTTATATCCCTGATTGCTTACATGAATAAAATAGAGAAAAAAGAGTTCAGTGAATTGGGTGTGCAACTGAAAAAGCTAGTAAAAGAACAAATTGAAATTACATCAGTGCCCTTTGTAGTAGCCAAAGTTTACTCTCAAAAAAAAAAAAATAAAACCATTAAAAAGAGATTCAAAGAAGTATGCATTGTTTGTCCCAGGGAGTAAGGCAGTGGGACAGGAGAACTTTCTGTAACATCTATAAGATCTTACCTTACACATCAATTCTTCCAAATTCCATATTGCTGTTGCTTTTCAACATGCCAATTTACTTTGCTCAGCAGAAAGGAAGGATTGTCATTAGCTACTTCTCTCATCTTACTTGACAAAAGTCTTGGATAAAAGTGCATGACAGCAGCCTTGTAAATAAGCACCAATATTGACCATTTCTTTCTCTTTTCACCATCTTTTAGAAAGAAAAAAAACATTTCTTTTGTTATTAATGAGAGAATTACACAATGAAATCTCATTCTCTTCTTTCCTACTTACTAAATGCATTTCCCTTCTCCCTTTCATGAGTGCCTAGTGGCCAGATTGCAAGGGAATATGAGTGGAATGAATGTATAAACTTAACCCCATGAGGATAGAAAGGAGTGTGAAAGAAATTATGCATGTAAGTAAGTATAGGCTTGGAGTTTGGAGTAAGGTGGCTAGCTGAATGATACTTGACTCTATCAACCACTAGTAAGTGCTACAAACAATACCTAGTGAGGAAAAGATTCCTTAAGGAAGAAAAGAAAGTGGTGAGATTGGCCATCTCTGCTTATATGTCCCAATAATGGGTCAATTTCTACTTTCTCTCCTAGCTGTCTTCTTTAGGCTGCTTCAGCTCCCCCCACCCCATCCCCTCATATTACTGTTTTGTTTTGTTTTATCTAGAGAAAATGAAACTGTATAGTGTGAACAATAATGGTGACATGTGTTGTCAGGATAACATAGGCTTGTGACTTTGAAAATGAACCTTATTTATAAGAAGACACTCAGTTTGAGGCATCTTAGAAAGATTTTGTTTCCCTCTATTCCAAAATGGCAGCCAGCCTTAGCCTCCAGTTATTAGAGAAACAAATATAGCCTCATTGCTAGATATTGAAGAAAAGAAGAACATTAACATGAAACTAGTATTTAGGACAGAAATCATTTAAATAAGACCAGCTCATGAAGAGCAATGCTTCTTGGTTTTTCACATTTGGTGAAACCTGTAGTTTCATCCATGTACATACCCCACTGCAGAAACTCCATCCACCTACATGGATCCTTTAGAATTGACTGTTCTGCCAATTATCATCTGAGATTTTCCAAGGGCATTGGGAGAGTGAATGACTTGTACATTATCACACATATCCAGGTCTTACTGATTCCAATACAAACTCAGAATGGAATGGTGGGCAGAATGTTGACCTTCAAGCTAAATATCTCCAATTTGATTCTCCCTCTAGCACTGACCCTTCAGTGACCTTGGTCAAGTCACTCCACCTCTCCAGGCCTCAGTTTACAGATCTGTAAAATGAGTTGTTTAAACTGGATGACCTCCAACTTTCCTCCATCCTTTAAAGCTATTACCCTCTACTCTAGGATCCTATGGTCTGCAGACTTTATGAAATTCTGCCTCTAATACTCAATATTTATTATTATTATTATTATTTATCATTAATGTAATGCTTTAAAATTTGCCAAGAGCTTTATACATGTGATTTTATTTGTAAACAAAAGATTATTGAGTGTCTACAAAGTTGAGTCTTGTCATGAGCTTTCATGAAGTTCATTTGAGGCAGGGGTTTGGCTAACTGGTCACATGACCATGTTGCTTCCTGCGGGAACAGGACTTTGCATCAAGTCCCTGAATGACCCATCATTTGGTGTAAATCTCAGGAGGAAACGTGATCTGTTTCTAATCCTCCCTTAGGAAAGTCATGGGTGAGAAAAATAGAGAGGCTTTGGAACTCTTATTTTAAAAAAGGTTTTTGATTGGTAGAAACCTTGCTGGGCTTTTATCCTGTAGATTTTGGTGTTGTTTTCCTAGCATTGCTCAGGATATTTCCTATGCTGAGCAGTTCAACTCATAAGAACATTATGAAGAGGCATTAGTGTCCATGCTCAATCCATGTTTGAGTTTCTGTTCATTCCCTCAAAAAAAAAAAAAAAAAAGAAAGCCTTTAACAGCACAGATAAAGGATGTGATCAGCTCCCTTTTTAAACTTGATTGATTTTTCCAGTCTACTATGGAAATCTCTGAATGCTATAAAGGGTGACTGCTTCAGAGCATCACTGGTCTCCTTTGCTTTGTCTGGATCTTTCACCCTGCTTTCATCATTGGACAGATCTGAGAATTCATGCTAGATTGCCTGACTCCATTGAATTCAGGTTATTGTGAGGTGAAATAATTTGCTTTTTTTGCTGGACAATGTGGGATGTGACCATCTGCCTCTTTCTGAGGAGTTATACAGGAAGAACAAAAAGCGGCTTAATCAGAATCTGGAAGTATCTCTGGGCGTTGGAAAGGTTTCTGCAGATAAGGGTGGTTTTGGAAGAATCTGGGCTGGTTTTTATGAACTGATGCAGAATGAAGTGAGCAGCATTATTAGCACAATTCTACAATCACAGCATACTGTAGAGATAAACACCTTTAGGAACTATATTCAATACAATGACCAACCACAATTGCAGAGGACTCAAGATGATGCCTGATACCCACCTCCAGATAGAGAAAGAAACTCAGAGGTGTGATAAAGACACATTTTATCATGTTGTATTCCTTTGTTTTGTTTAGAGGGAATGGCCAATGCAGGGTCTTTTTTGTTTGAAATGCACGCTTGTAATGGGGTTTTGTTTCTCTTGCTTTCTCAGCTGGGGTGGGGAGAGATGGGAGGGGATGTAGATTTGAAAATAAAATGAAATATTAATTTGAAAAAAAAATAGTTACTGAAGATTTGGGAAGACAGGTTCTGAAATACACATTTGTCCTCAATAAGATTAAAATCCCTAAGTTCAAATCAACAGTGTTTTTGTACTCTTTTTTTCTTCTTTGAAAAGTAGCACGGAATCCACAACTGAACACAGGATGAATTTATGCAACTATAATTTGCAGAACATGCCAAGATATTGGTGTTATAATGAGCACACACACACACACACACACACATCTGTGTGCACACAGACATACAGCTTGGTGCCAGTGTCCTAGGTAAGCAGTCCAGAAAAATTTTTCTGTCATTTAGTCTCATCTCTTGTTTGTTCTCGTAAAATTTTATAGCTACATTGAGCAACCAAATTAGCTCCAGGAAGCTAAGCATTAATAAATCCCTTTCTAAGAGTAGAAGGCTAGCTTAGCTTTTTTTCCCAGAGAGGCAAAAACAGAGTTCAACAAAGGAAAGAGCATTCGCAGAAGCCCGGCTCTAGCCAGCAATGTTTTATCTACTATGTTTACTAATGTTGATGATCTCAAAGATTATATATGGCTCACATTTCAATACTGGATTTTAGAGTACCAGATTCCTTGCCTAGAAAATGCTACTAACAGAATCTGGGAAATGTGTCTTGTGGCATTAGAACAAAATGGTTCACATCCCCTCCCTGTCCCTTGCCCAGAAAAGTCAGTAGGTTATTAATCAATCAATCCTCAAGAGACACTTATCAAGAGCTTACTACAGGCTGGTGCCAGGCACTAGATTCATCCCAAACTCTTTTGCCCACCACAAGATGGGTGGCTAATGGATGGAGATCTGGCCGGGACCTCAGTGGCCATTGGGTCCGACCTCATTTTATAGGCAATAAAGGGAAGCTCAGCACGTGAAGGGTCTTGCCCCAGGCCCCCAGGCAGGGTTGAGACTTGATCTCAGTTGGATTTATTCCATGTGGCTCTTTAATTTATGTAACTTCTGTGAGTTTCATCTGGCAAACTGAGAAAGGAATAGCTTCAGGATCCACCTCACAGTGTTTTTAGAGGACATGTGTATATAAAGTACTTTGCAATCCTCAAAGCTCTGTGCAGTCATGACTGGCATTTTCAGGGAGCAGTGTTAAGGTTTGCAAAGAACCTGCATGATACTGTTTCCTCAGATCCCCTGATTCACCCTTGCAGAAGATGCTTCCTGTGGGCAAGCCACAGCCTCTGGCTCCTCACCTGTAAAATGAAAATGATCATAATATACCTCTAATGTCACCTTAACGATCAAATCCTCTCATTATTGTGAACTGTTCTTGCCAGTCTAAATGGTACCATCTTAAAGATGAGGAAACTGAAGCCCACATAGCCAGTAAGATCAGAAGCAGGACTAGAACCCAGGGTTTTTGGGGTTTTTTTGCCCCCAAGTCACACGCCGGATGTGTAATGCCAGACTGCTCCCCCCACCCTGAATGCACATAGCAGCTCTCCTCTGCTTCCACAAGACAGATGCGTCAGGGAGGGGTCACAGAAAAGGCACATGATGGAGATGAGGGATAGAGAGTGCTCCCAGAGGACCAGGTCCCTCACCCAGGGCCCCTTCAGGGCCGCTTTCTTCCCACTCTCTCACAGCTGGCACCTGAGAGGAATTACCTCCACCCTTCAACTTACCTCCAGGCCACCCCCATAACTCCCTGGAAGGAGGTGAGTGAGAAGGGCATGGACTGGTCAGGCCCGGGAAGAGAAAGCAGATGAAGGAGCCAGAAAAATGCAGCCTGAGTCACTTTTTTGTTGACTGAAAGCATCTTTATGCCAAAGTCATTTCTGAGCAGTTTAGGACGGATTGCAGCAATGCATCTGAAATGCGGCGCACGGGCTTTTTCAGCACTTTCAAGCAATTATGACAATTCAGGTGGTTATGTAAATTACCCGGTTCTTGTCAAATGACATAATTATGAAATGGTGGGGCAGAAACAGAACAGAACTGCCTGGCTTTAAAGTAACTGATGCAGTGTAGTGAGATGGGAGGGGGCTTTCTCCAGCCATACTAGTGTGCCCTTCCTTGGGCTCCCAAAGGGGCCTCAAGAGGAATATGGCCCCATTCAGTAATGGACGGATGGATCAGGAGAAAGTGGAGGGGTTGTATTCATTGATATAACAATCCATTTCATTGGAGCCGACTCCTTCTCTTGTTTGGATTTGATTAAAATCTACATTTGCACAAACAATCCATTCACGTAGGACCATTTTCAAGGATTTTATCATTATTCCTAACAATTTATTTGGTACTTTGGGATCATGAAAACAGTTTGCAATTTATTTTAATCGTGATTCATCATAGTGGCTTACAGTTATTCACATTTTCAAGACAGAAACATACAGGAACTTGAGAGGCAGGGGAGAGCCATCTAGGAGCAGGAGACAGAGACTGAGGTACAAACAGTTCATTCATTGACTTCAATATCTCTGAGTAGCAAACAAATAATTGGGTAGGTTACTTATATATGTCTCATTTGATTCAAGCTCCATGGTTGAGTTGAAGACAGAAGGAGTCAGAACCCACTTCTTGGAATTTCCAGTTGGATAGCATAGCCACTGCGTGACCATTCCAGGATATGCCTTGTGCCTGGCACACAGGTCATCCTCACCTTGTCTTAGACTCCTTCCTCACTAGTTTGTGATCTCTCCCTCCTCAAATGATTTTGTATTCATTCAGCAATTGACCAATTGTCAATATGTAGCCTCCAATCTTATCTCTTTGAAGACAAGGACCATTTTCTTTATCTCTGCATATGCTAAGGTTTACACAGGGCCTGGCTCAAACTAAGCACTTGGTAAATGCTCCTTGTATCAAATTACATGATAAGAATGAAGGGAGGAAAATAAAAAACACTGAAAATGTATTGCAGAGTGCCAAGGTCTGCTAAGGCAGAGAGGAAGGTAGTGAACGTGCTCTCATCCAAACTACCAGTTTGTAAATGGGCTCTTGGAACAGAATCCCTTTGTTACTTGGGGACTGGCAGTATTTCCTTTACCCAGTTTCCCTTGGGTGACAAAAGGGACAATAACACAGTAGGTAACGAAACAGAATTAAAAGCTAGTGACGTCTCCAATAGCCCCCTGCCCACTCCCAGCCAAGATGACTCCAAGGGCAAGTTGCCCAGAAAGAAGATGCCCTAGTGATGGAATCCTCAACCCTGGCTTTCCCTTTGATACCCAGCTGGTAAAACAGTCTCCAGGTGGCCTATGCTTTGTAGTTGAGCAGGGAGCGACCAACTCTGGGACTTATATCCTTCTGGCGGGATGGAATTCCCCCAGGCCTCATCAGCTACCTTCTCATTGTCTTCTAAGTCATTTCATGCCTTGCCATCTGCCCTGCCTCTGCACCCACCAGACCACTCTATACCGGAACTGATCTGCTAACGTGACCTAAGGATGTACCCTTGACTTTGCTATAAGGCCCATCAGTCTAATTTTAGGATTTCCAGGCCTTTCCAGCAGCCCTAGAGTTGAAGTCACTAACATCATTGTCTTTCCCATGAGAACAGGATTTCCTCTTTCTGTTTCTGTCCTCAGCACTCAGCACATTGCTTGGCCCATAACATACCCTTAATAAATACATTTGCACCTATTCCTTCATTCACAAGCATAGTGCCACACACATAGTAACTTCTTAATAAGTACTTCTTGAATTGCCTGGTGAGGGATGGGATGTTCTGGGACATTAATGCTTCTGGTCTGTAAATAGAGTTCTGAGAGATAGTCCATCTCTCCTGGCAGGTTTCAGAGCATTAGAACAGGTACAGTGGTGCAGTGACAAAACCTATGTGAAATGCTTTGCAAACCTTAAAAAGTCATGCAAATGCAGGTCCCTTGTTATTTCTACCATCATGCCCTGACCCCAGATAAACCTATCTGGGAAGGCTAATCCTATCTTCAGGTGCCTACAGGTTTTCACTAGATAGTGCCACAGTTCATAGAGAGCCTAACCTGGAGTCATGAAGATCAGAGTTCAAAAATGATGTAGGCACTAACTGGGGGACACTTGCCAAGCCATTTAGCTGTATTTTCCTCAATTACCTCAACTGGAAAATGTATATAATAAAAGAACCTACCTTTCACACCTACCAAGGCTTGGTGTGAAAATCAAATGAGATCACATTTGTAAAATGCTTAGCACAGTGTCTGGTATATGGTAAATATTAGCTATAATTATTAGTTATTATTATTATTATTATTATTGAATGCCCAGAATTCCCATGTTGTAGATGGGTAAGAAAACTCCAGAAGCACTTGTGTCTGTGGGTGTCATTGTAATTGGCTACTTCTGCTGAAGGCAGCAATATGTACAGAGCCGCTGTTCATTGCCACCCATTGTCTCATCTGGTCCTATGCAAGAGTCTGGGATAGGCAATCCAAAGGCTGAAATGAACCATGTCTTGACCAGGAAGGATTCACACGGATACCTGATAACTACAGAGTGAGCTGAACTAGGCCAGCCCTTTGGATTCTGGATCCCCAGAGCCCAACACAATGTTGGATACATAGTAGGTTCTTAAGAAATTCTTATTGAGCAAATAGAAGAAAACTCTCTCCATGCATTAGAAAGGCCAAGCAAGATATTCCTGGGATTCCTCTCAAGGGTCATTCTTATTTTCTGATATGAAATAATACAGTTCCAACTAAATTATTTTTAATCAATCCTAAATAATTGAGATGAAAAGCAAATGATGAAAACAGAAGACATTTCTATTGTCCAGATAGATCCACCATTTCCTCCATATTTTTATCTATTTGTTGTGGTTGTAGTGTGTGTGTGTGTGTGTGTGTGTGTGTGTGTGTGTGTTTTGTGAAGGTGGTACAGTGAGCAAGAACCATCCAGACTTGTGATTCAGTATAAGATACTGCCTTTTCCAAGTAGAGATGTAACTCATCTTTAGTCAATAGTCTTTGAAAGTTTTCCAGGGCACTTAGAGGTTAAGTGACTTACTCAAGGTCACATAGTCAGTATAAGTCAGATATGGAACTTGAACCCAGGTCTCCTTGACTGCCAAGCCAGCCCTCTGACTACTAAACTGATTGATCGCTCCATTAGATACAAGCATCCTAAATCTCTCTGCTTTAAAAATGGTGTTTTTGAGTGTTATTATGGAGAACAAAGTTGAGCAGCTAATATTCATCACTCCCTTCTCCCAACCTTTTTTTTTCCCCTCTAGAGACTTAATCAATTGTGCCTTATCACAACAATTAGTATGTTTTCAGATAAGGACCAATGATAATGGTCTTTCAGAACCACATGATCTTCTACTTTACTGCTTTTTGTAGTACATGTTAAACAAAAGTTAGGAAAATAATCTGAATTGCTTAGAGCCCTCAGTTTGGAAAATCGCCCATCTTTCAGCAGAAGTTTGCCTCTTTGTCCTGATGTAAATATATGTTTAGCTCTATGCCACCTTTATGACTATGGCAAAAATCCAGGACTGGTAGTATTATTACTATTGTAGTAAAGAAATGGGTAGAAGATGTAACAGTTCCTGTTAATGAACAATCATCACAGCGGGGAAAGGAGAGTTGGGAAAAGAGACCAAACCTCTTCTTGCCTGACTCTTTGAAGAAGAGGGTGCAGCTGACAGCTTCAGTTCAGGTTTTCTTCTCTGAGTTGCCAGTGACCCTCCTCTATCTCTCCTTTCTCCATCATGTTTCAGATTTACTTTTTCTTTCTCCTTCTTCATGTTGGCTTTCACTATAAATTCTTCCTTATTCACCTCTTGAGATTCCCTTCTTCCTCTTTTTGGGTTTAAAGATGTATATATGTCTTTTTTTTAAGATCTCTGGATATGTGTGACTCTACTCTGCTTTTTGACTCCTAGGTGGAAACCGTCCCAAGTCTTCCTCAAGGCTGAAGGAGAAAGTTGATCTCTTTGAACTCCAAAGTTCGGGATGCCAGGCAGTTCTCTTACATTGTATTTTGACCTTGGTTTTGTGGAATATGTGATGAATGTTTCCATGTTCTTTTCCTTGTCAATTAAAAGTTAGAATGCTTTTGGCGAAGCTTGATACTACCATGGACTTTCCAGAATGGAGTACAGATGGTTAAATTACAGTGTGCATAATGCTAACTGCCTCCCGAGTTTCACTGAGGTTGGGGGGACAATGGATATGGAGTGTTGCTTTGCCACATGCGTGTAGTCAATGTGGTGACTCTAGTTTTGTTTTGTTTCCTATGTTACAAGAAGGGTCGTTAGAGAGGAGAGGAGAGGAGAGGGAAGGAGAGGGGAGGGGAGGGGAGAGAGGAGGGGAGCTGCGTATCTGCTAATTACTGTGATGGTGATTTTGTTGTCGGTCAATGCTTTCAGTTGGGTATGACTCTTTATAACTTCAATTGGAGTTTTCTTGGCAAAGATACTGGAGCAATTTGCCATTTCCTTCTCTAATGCATTTTACAGATGAGGAAATAGAGGCAAACAAGGTTAAGTGACTTACCTAGAGTCACAGAGCTGGTAAGGATTTGAGGGCAGATTTGAACTCAGGTCTCCCAAACACCAGGTCCAGCACTCTATCTACTGTGCTACCTAACTGTCCTAGCTAATAACTTTTTAAAAAGATATAATAGGAAAAAAAGTGGAGCAGGGGGATGATGTGAGGCCCACAGCTTTCCCAATCAGAGGCCACACCCGCGGGCCCCTTTCTAACAAAGCTCCCATTCTTGGACCTCTTTGGTGTTGTTAGGATTAACAGGACTGTCAACATTCAGGGAACTAGGGTCGTATAGGTTTGTTTTCCAGCTCAGTGCTGGGGGCAGAATAGAGAAACTGAAAACCAGGCTGTTCTTAATACTGCCAAGATTTGGCCTGATTTCAACAAAGGAGACAATCACCCTACAGCCTCACTTGTGCCCTGGTCTTTTGTTGTATGGGCGGAAAAAGTCCACTTTGAAGAGCAAGCCATGTCTGGGCGATAATAATTGTGAGCTGAAGGCATTGTGGGAAAACTGTAAGCATCTGTGTGAGCACATGTGTATGGGCACCCATTATTAATATGACCCCAAAGCTGTTGTCAAGCCATTTCTATTGGATTTAGTGTCTTGGATTAGAGACATATTTCTTTTCAAAAACAGTTCTGAATTGGAACCCCAAACACCCCAGAGGATCACTGAAGCTTCCTACCCCCAATTGCAGGGTCAAAGTAATGAGGGGTCCATTTCTCAAATTGATTCCCAGCATGCTGCAGAGGGCAGGGACTGACGTTGCCAGACAATGTCAAGTAACAACTTAGCCTTTGTCCCACAATGCTGCTAGCCTCCTGCTTCGCCTCCTCCAAAGTGAGGAAATGATCAATGAGAGCAGCTGCAGCTGTTCTTATGCCTTTTGTTGACACACTAGTCATGTTCCTTTGCAAGGGGAGAGTATAGGGAAAGAGAGAGGCAGGGAGACAGACAGAGAAAAGGAGAGAGGGAATGAGGCAGAGAGATAGAGGAGAGAGTCAGAGAGACAGACACAGAGTGAAAGGGAGAGATGGAGGGAGGCAGAGAGAGGTCAAGAACACTCAAAAGGCATCCTGAAGTCTTCATTGGAAATGGGGAGCCAGAGTTTATAAAATAATAAATCATATTCAAACCCAGAAATTCCTTGAATCTCTCTCTCTCTCTCTCTCTCTCTCTCTCTCTCTCTCTCTCTCTCTCTCT
>CM053585.1:547855807-547879724 GCA_028646515.1 Pseudochirops corinnae
TCTAGACCCACTGCCCAATCATAAAGCTACAAGGCAGGGGCATTCCTGGAAAACAAGCCTGGCGCCACAGGCTCCACATGACCACATTCAGCCTATTAGGGAACAGAGTATACTTTCAAATATCCAAGGGTCTTCAGAGTCACGTAGCCACATTAGCAAAGGGCCTAGGGGCAGGGAAGATCTTCAGATTCCCATAACATCTCCCTACTTAAAAAGGCCCCAAGCCCACTGAAGTCTTTCTGTAGAGTGAACAGCCCAGTACTGTTATTGTTGTTCAATGTTTCACTCATATTCCACTCTCTGTGACCCTATTTAGTGGTTTTCTTAGAAAAGATACTGGAGCTGTTTGCCATTTCCTTCTCCAGCTCATTTTACAAATGAGGAAACTGAGGCAAACAGGGTTAAGTGACTTGTCCAGGGTCACACAGCTAGTAAGTCCCTAAGACCAGGTTAGAACTCAAGGAGATGAATCTTCCTGACTTCAGGTCTGGCACTCCGTGCACTATGGCACCACCTAGCTGCCCATGCCCAGCATGCCTGAAAACTCAATAAATACTTATAAAATGAGAAATCTTTTCTTAGCTTGAACAAGCAAAATTATTTCCTGACTGAAGCCACAAATGGGAGAGCCTGGGTTGCAGCCCCAGCTCTGCTGCTCACCACCTTGCCCACGCTGAAGATCTCACACTGGTGGCCATTCTCTCCCGACAGGGTTTCCTCGACTCCTCTTTCTCTAGATCTTCCTCCCTGGATGCTCCCTGTCAGGATCCTTGACTGACTGGTCCTCCATTTCACATGGCCCTAACTGTGCTCATCCAGCAGAGCTCAGTCCTGCACTGGGTCTGATCTCACCTCTCCTATAAATCCATAACCTCATAACATCAGAGACTTAGAGCTAGAAGGGACATTAGAGCATTTTATAGATGATAAAACCGAGGCTAGGGTGGCTGAGAAAGTTGCTGGGGGAACTTTACTTGGCAAGAGTATCAAAGGTAGGATTTAGATCCCATGTCTCTGACTTCCAACCTAGCACTATACTATGCAGATTGTCATTTCCACCTTGTAGTGCAAGGTCTCTTCATCTGTCAATTTAATCTTGCTAAAGTGCAGGTCTGACCATGTCACTCCCCTCAAACCTCAAAAAATTCCAATGGTTCCCTTTCACCTTCAGGATGAAATGTAAAATCTTCTGTTTGCATCAAAGTCCTTCAGAGCCTCCCCCTCCCCTACATTTTGAATAAGATCCTGGCTCTCCTCACATTGTGTATTTTTGCTGTCTCTTCCCCAGCCTGGGATGCCTTCTCTCCATCCTCATCTGTGCCTCCCACTTTCCCTGGCTGCCTTCAAGTCCCAGTTAAAAATCCATCTTCTGCAGGAAGCTTTTCCCACCCCTCTAAAGTCTATGGCTTTTCTTCTTTTAATTAGTCCCTGTTCATCCTTTGTCTATTTCTTTGTAAATAACTGTTTGAATGTCTCACACAACGCCCCCCTCATTTGATTGGGAGCTTCATGGGGGCAGCGACTGGTAGGTGGAAAAATCCCATAGTCCATAGCTGACAGAAGGAAAACTGATGATCTTTCCTCTTATTGGTTGTCATTTCCACTAAGAGAACCTTTCCCATTTCTGATGTTAAACATTTCCTGATCCCTTGAGTATCAGACGCTCTTTTGCACCTTTAGGTATGGAGGATTCATTCATCTACATGCATGGTCTCCACCTTCATCCCCAGGAGAGTCTGGAAAACCTGAGTTCAAATTTTGCCTCATGCAATGGCTATTTCTGTGACCCTGGCAAGTGACTGACACTCTCTCACCCCCTATTTCCTCATCTATGAAATGGGGATAAGAGTATCCCCTATTCACCAGGGTTGTTGTGAGGATAAAAGGAAATAATGTTTGTAAAGTGCTTTGTAAACCTCCAAGCCCTCTAGAATAGTACTCTACTAATTATTATTACTATTTCTGTAAGTCTCCCAAATACATGAAGAAATGTTTGTCTTCATCTTCCTAGCTCCATATCCTGTTCATAGGACACACTTAAGCACTCCTTGTCTAATTCATGTGGAAAAAATCATCTTGTCTCTGTGGGTCCCTTCCTTATCAGTATGAGGGGGTGAGGAGCTAGATGCCCTCTGGAGTCCCTTCCAGATCTATGGTCCCATGATCCTCTGCTCCCAGGGACCTAGCCCTGTACCTTTCACATATTGAAATACTTGTTGGACATTCATTGGGTTGGATTGGGTTTTGTTCAGGTCTTCTTCCAAAATGGAGAGGGTTTTTGGAAAGGACCTCGATATGGGTTAGAAAAGGGGGTTCTCCACAGCACTCCAGTCAGATGCTTAGATCAGGGATTCTGTATATGACAAATAAATTCCCAGAACTTCAGACCCACCCTTTGGATGATGAATGAAGTTACTAAATAGGACTGGGCTGGAGGCACACGGGTCATTCATGCACTTGCTTCCGTTACTGGGGCTGATCACCTGGCATTGTTTTTACGTCAGCAGGCAGTGGTTTCTTCACTCTGGTCTTGGGTGACCCGAATCACTTACCTCAGAATAAATCAAGATATTAGATTGTTAGCTCTGTCTTTAGACACCTCAGCATTTGCTAGGACAGCCAACCCATAATCTTTCCACATAGAAAATACACATAAAAATTCAATGAAATTCAAATGATAGATTAATAAAAAATTATGAAAATAAATCATTGCTTTTGTTTAAAAAAAACCTTCCCTTTGCCATTCCTCACATTAGTTTTTTAATGTTCTGCTGTTACCCCCTAATTTTAATATTCTACATGACATTTAAAAATAATATTTTAAGTCATGACAGGGGAGAATATTGATTTTGCTTATATATAACCTCCTTAACATGCGCATGCCGGATGGTGCTTCATATCAGGGCAGAAACTAATGAAGGAGGATGGTTTTAAATCTAAGATACAAGAAAAGAGGAGTAACTAGGACTTGCATATTTGTGATAGCGCCCCTCCCCGCTCCAACTCCCCCGTTTGTGCTGGGCTCGGCCACACTTCGCTGTAGGGGGATTTATTTGTGCTTCTTTCACTTCTCCTCCACCTTGTTATTTATGATGAGATTAGACCTATTCTCCATCGCCATCGCTTGCTAAGTTGGGTAATAATTTGACCTTCGGATGTTTTCAATTAGAAAGGCAGAGGAGAGTTCATCATCTATTAAAGGGACGGAGACAGAAGGCAAATTCTAGCTGCTAGAAAGTCTGGTATTTTCGCCCCATTAAGAAATTAATTCAAAGTGTAAACTGTCCTCTTCTGCAGAGATGTGTTTTCTTTGATGAAACATGAGCACCTTTTGTAGGCACTGAGCTAGAAGAGCTAACAGCTCCAGAAAGCTGTGGCTAGTGCTGGTGCAGGTGGGAAAGGAATGACATATGCACATGTATGTGCACTCACATGCACATATACACATGTACACAGGAGTACATTCACACTCGCGCACACACATCTGCACACACACATACCTACACACACACACACACACACACACACACACACACACATCCTTTCCCTTGGTACTCCTCGTGACCAATGCAAGTTGCCATCCCCTAAGTTGGTCCTGCAGTGATCTTCCTTATCAAAGGCACGGCACACACCAGGAACTTAGGTTCTTTGGGCCCTCCATTTGTGGTAAGGGGAGAAAAATGACCAGTGTGTGTGCCTCCTGCATGCTCCCTGTTGGCCCTACCTTCTTCCACCTAAGAGCACCCTCCTTTACTTCTCCCTCTCCTGAGCATTCCTTTCCCAGCTCTGAGTGAAGATGGAGGGTATCTCCAGACCCCAACAGCAGAGATTCTGCACTCTTGGATCTGTTGTCATTTCAAAGCTAGCCTTTGACAGAACCAGGATTCAAACCCAGGTTTTCCGTGAGTCCGTGACTGGAGCTCACTTTTGCCTCTTTGCCACACAATGATGCTTATTGAAAGCCCTTTCAGTGCTCTGGCTCGTCTGCCACACTCACAACAGTCTCCTGAGAATGATGGAAAATGGAGCCAGCTGATGACTTGAGGTTTTTAACTCTGAGAATAAACTCAGCCACAGACTTGGTAGACATGACTTCAGCTCTGGTTACTTAGCCCCTTTATTCCGGCCCCATTCCTCTAGCAGGCAAACTCTCCAGACTCCTGGACAGAAAGGATCCAATCGGAAGTCAAGCTCTTCTTCCACCCTTTTCTCTCTTAAATCTGTGACCTTTAAAACTGCATCCACTCCTGGACAGAGACATTTCTTACTCAATCTTATATGGTATTGTTACGATGCCTCAGGGTTTGAGAGGCACTCTGTGCTCCTCATTTCTTTGGATCCTCAGAACAGTCCCAGGAGGTTGGTATGATGACTATTATGGAACCCATTTCTGCAAATGAGGAAACTGAGACCCAGAGGCTTGATATGGCTCAGAACAGCCCATAGAGCAAATTTTGAGTTGGGATTTGAACCCAGACCTCTCCTGATGTCAGTTAAATATTTTCTCTATTTAATGACCCTGCCACCACATTGTTAGGCTAAAAGAAAAGTAACAACTGCCCAAAGTGGCCATGGCCAGGCTACAAGTCCAGAAAAAGAATGATTTAAAAAGGTTGTTGTGGATGCAGCTGCCCTGTGCAGGCAAACTCCAGGTTAGGTGGCCAACTTCATTTTTCATATGTCACCAATAAATGGAGATTCCTGCCCCTGTGAGGAAAGGGGAACAGCCAGAAGAGAGGGGTGGAGGGCTGGCTAACCATTCAGACTCATCAGCGGATTTCCTTTAGACCTTTGGGTTTGGTTGGTCTGGCAAGAGAAGCAGAGTTTCCCATATTCTGTCTGTATTTTCAGGTCTAGGTAATATAGAAACTGCCCTGCTTGCTGGGAGAATCAGCCCCTCCATCACAAACCTTGTGGATGTTTTGGTTGTCATGGTGACGAGTGGAGAATGAAAGAAGCTCAGGACTTCAGAGCTAGAAGACCCCTTAGATCAAGAAGCCCCAAGCCCCTGATCTGCCAGATGAGGATGCCCAGGTCTAGAGAGCACTCTTCTCAAGGTCACCCAGCTAAGGCCAGGGTTCCATCAGACCCCAACAGACAACTGAGGCATGCCAGTGAGCCTTCAGCTTGTCATAAGTGGGACTGGCTCACTGTAATCTCTCCCCTCCAAACAGAATTGCAGATTATTCTAATAACAAAAGCTCATTATAACAAGTAGCCCTAACATAGCACTATAGGGTTTACCAAAGGCTTTACTGATGTACTCAATGCATACCTGTGAAGTAAGTACTATCACTATCTACATCTTACAGATGAAGAAACTGAGGCTTCGAGATGTTAAGTGACTTGGCCAGGGTCACAAGAAAGGATCTCTATTGGAATGCAATATGGAATGACGGTGTAGAAAGAGCCTTGAACTTAGAGCCATAACAAGACCTGAGTTCAAATGGTGGTTAGGCCACTTAATAACACTGAGACCTTGGGCATGTGTGTGTCAGCTTCCTCACGTGTAAAATGAAGGGACTGGACAAGGTGACCTTTAAGGCCCCTTTTGACTCCAAATCTGATTCTATTATACTGTGGATAAAACTATGCCATGACATGCTCAGAAATATGTGAGATCATTGTTTAGGATCTAGATAGTGACATGTGCCTCTTTACCACCAAGTTCAGACCCACTGAACTGTAGAGAGGATGGTACAACCTCCTCTTCCTCTTCCCTCCTCTCCCCTTCTCCCTCCCTCCTCCTCTTCTTCTTCTTCTTCCTCTTCCTCCTCCCTCCTTTTCCTCTTCCTCCTCCTCCTTCCTCCTCTTCCTCTTCCCTCCTTCTCCCTTCTCCCTCCTCTTCTTCCTCCTCTTCCATGCAGAGAACAATTCAGGCAACAGCCTTGGAGCTGTTAGTTACTGTCCTAGAACAAGCAGATAAAGTTAATTTCTTTGGTCTTTCATATAGAGAGATGAAAGAGTCAGGCATCTCCTCCCCCAACGAGGCTGGGCTGCCCACTTGCTTCAGGCACTGCCTAGCCAGATGTCTCCTCTCCATGCTGGGCTGTGGGCAGGGCTCTTGGAGCTCCAGCCCTCCTGAAATAGGCAGATGTGAGTGGTAGAGATGATTCCCTTGCACCTGGTCCTGGAGGTGTGAGCCATGCCAGTTCAGTCCCCCCAACACAGATGTTCATGTTGTCCCAATTTGTCTCCAGCCCGTTTCTGGTGCTGCTCAGCTTTACCACAGCTCACATAAATACTGGAATCCAAAGACCACCCATTTATTAGTGCACCTGCATCTTCAACGGGGCTGCTTCTTCCTTTCAGCTTTTTCAATGTCTGCTCAATATTAAAAAGAAGGGAAAAAAGGCACAAAAAAATCCCAAACACACAAAGATATCCTTGGTGAGGGCAGATGAGTGACTTTCTGTAGTTGCCAAAGCAGAAAATAAATTAATAATGAAATACATTTGGGGGAAAAAGGCAAAATATTAAACTAGGTTCTTGGGGTATGTTGGAGGCCCAAGAAAGGAATTTGCAACTTTTTGTTGTACTGTGGGGGTAGAGGGGAGATGAGGACTTACTCTATGTCAAAGAGCATAGTAAGCACTGTGGGTTTCACTGGTGTTTTTGTTGCATACAAGTACAAATATGCACATGCATGCACACACACACACACACACACACACACACACACACACACACAGACGATGCCTCCTTGGCCCTACCAAACAACTTCTTGGCATCCCGTAAATCCGTAAATCTTTCCATCTTTTTTCTGAACTTTGTCGTCCACAATATTCCAGCCTTGGACTGACCAGAGGGAGAACAGCCCTGATGCCTCTTTATCTGACAATATCATGTCACTATAGAATTGCTCCGTGTGGTTATTGTTATTGCTACCAGGGTCATCTCCCCAGCCTGCTGCCTGTGCACCCACTGTTGTTCTCCTCTCCTGTCCCTCCACAGTCATGGACTTTCCCCCTGGGACTCCTGACTGGGGTGGGTGAACTTTCATCTTTTCTTGGGTAGAACCCAGCTTCTACCCCATTTCCAGGCCATCTCTGCCCCAGTTGGGGAAATCATTCCCTCCCCGGAACATTGCCCCTTCTTCTTGGGTGTTTGGTCTTCCTTCCATTAGAATGTAATCTCCTTGCTGGCAGGAGCTTGTGTACTTACATGTATGTATTTGTATCTGCAGGACTTAGATGGAGTACCTGAATATTTAATAAATGAATGAATGAATGAATGATTCATTTATTAAGTGCTTCCTCTATGCCAAGAACTGTGCTAAATACTAGCAATATCAAGAGAAAAATAAAACAATGCCTGTTTCTAAATATCTATCTATCTATCTATCTGTCTGTCTGTGTCTATCTATCTATTTGTCTGTCTGTCTATCTGTCTTTCTATCCATCCATCCATCCATTCATCCATCCATTTTTCTTATCTAAATTCAGGCCAAATCGCAATGGCCTCCATATCCCACCATAGATACACAAAGAGTTTTCAGCCCACTAAAACTGTCAGGCCCTTTGCTCAGACCAGTCACTAAGGTCACACTGAGACTGGAGCCCTGGGAAATGATGAAGGTTGGGCTCAGAGAACCTGGCCCCTAGCTCAGATTCTGGGCTCTGTCTCTTCCTGCCTGTATGACCTCAGGCAAGCCATAGCTGCTTCATCTACAGAATGAGCCAGCCAGGCTAGCTGGTGTCCATAGAGAAGGCCGTGGTGGCCTTGCTTCTGCCTACCTATGCACACAGGTGTCCTGGGGACCGGGATGCTCCTGTGAACCCACGTCCTGGGCTGATGGCAGAGCCTGAGCCTTGCTCAGGACGGCTCTCTCCCACAAAAGGGCTATATGTAGACACCATTTAACTTGGCAGAACTCCAAAGTGCAATCATGGCTGATTATCTTCTTCCCTTACTAAGGGATCCGCGTCTTTAGGTCTTTTCCAGTTTCATATTTTCATGAATAGGGGCCACTGGGAGGGCTGATTAGCTTGATAAACCCCACTGTGTGTGGGGGGGGGGGCTCAGGGTGTCCCTGAACCCCAAGCCTGATGCCTCTGAAGGACCCCAGCTCACAAGATATCCAGGTCAGGGAGCCTAGGTTTAGGGTCAGTGAGCACTTGGAGGTCTTCCACTCTGCCCACTTCATGTTGCAATGAAAGATTCTGAGCCTCAGAGGAGTAGCATAATGTGCGCTTTGTTGTTTGTTGTTGAAGTTGCATCTGGCTCTCTATGGCCCCGTTTAGGGTTTCTTGGCAGAGACACTGGAGGGAGTTGTCATTTCTTCCTACAGCTCATTTTACATATGAGGAAACTGAGGCCAACAGGGTAAAGTGACTGGCCCAGGGTCACACAGCTAGGTTTGAACCCAGGGAGATGAGTCTTCCTGACTCTAGGCCTGGCACTCTGCGCACTGTGGCACCCCCTGGCTGCCCTTGCACTGGTAGGTAGATTGAACCCAAGTTCTCTGACATAACACCCAGCCCTCTTTCTATTATACCTATGACGAGGGACCAGGACTGGATGGAGCTCCCTGCTAAGGGCTGACCAGATGTAGTGTCATGGAGGGGGACTCTTTCCCCTTAATTCTGGTCACCCTGGACTGGAGGAGGTCCCTGAGTTCTGCCCTGCCCCTTCCCACATCCATGCACCATGCTGGACAGTCCCCACCAGCCTCCCCCATACCCAGACTCCCTCCCCTGCCAGACATGGCCATTGTCCCCCAAAGCCCCGCTCAGGCTCTTCTCCCTTGTTCAAGCACTTTTTGGAATCTCCTTGGAGTTTATCACATTGTGTTCTGCATCCCACTCATCACTGTACCTGGCATCATCCCTATCAGCCCTTTCTGAAGGGAAACAAGGGAGCTCATCAACAATCATTTGTTCAGCCCTTACCATGTGCTGTACAAATTTGAGCAGAAAGCAAGCCTGCCCTGGCTCTCCAGGAACTTACATTCTAATTGGGGGAGCTAGAAAGAGGGAGGGAAAGAGATGGCTGGAAGATAGGAGGAAATGATTTCTGGCCAGCCTGCTCCCCTCCCCAAAACGGATGCACTAGAAGGAAACTCATCAGTGGGAGAAAGGGACCTGGTATGCCAGAAGGATGTTCCAGGGCATCAAGGCCCCATGTGCTCGGGGACATTCTTGGGGGAAGGGCAACCAAGGCATGGTCTCAAATCCAGAGTCACAGGAATCATCAGGAGGACAATGAAAGTTGGTTGGTCTGGGCCCTTCCCCAAAATGGAGGCCCAGGGGAGGCCTCACCAATGTCGGAAGTGAGCCAGAGGAAGCAGAGGCATGCCCCTGGGGGAGGAGGCCCCAGGAAGAGGAGACCCAGGTGGAAGAGGCCCTGGGAAGATGGGGTCTAAAGTGCTTACTAGAAGGTCCAAGGATCCTGCAAGTAAGAATTCTAGAAGTTTTCATCCCCAACACCTAGAGCAGGGTCTTGTCTGAAATCAGTTAATTAAGCCTTAGCAACTACCTATTATGTGTCTGATGTTGCACTAATGCCTGGGTTACAAAGAACCAAAGGCAGAGTCCTAGGCCTCCAAGAATTTCCAGGATAGCCAAGAAAGTTGATATGCACATGAAGGAACATAGAAAACAGATGCAACGTCCCTCTGGGGAAGGCACTTGCTACTTGAGGGAACAGGGAAGCTTCCTGGCAAGGGTAGCTCTAGAGCTGAGCCTTGAAGAAAACCAGGGATTCTAAGAACCAGAAGTAAGGAGGGCGAGACTTCAAGGAATGGAGGGGGCTGACTAGTGGAGAGGGGGAGAAAGGGCAGACGGAGCGTCTGAAGAGGAGTAAGAAAGCCAGCTTGGCTCAAATGTAGTCAGCAAAGATTATAAGGCAGAAAAGGTGGGTTAGTGCAAGTTGGAAAGAGATTTAAATCCTAAACAGAGGAGGTCACTGGACTCCAGAAGTAATAGGGAGCAAGCAGGATTTATTTCATAATCTGGTAATATGTTCAGTCCTGCAATTTGGGAAAAACCCCTTTGGCAGGGGCGTGGTGGATGGAGACTAGTGAGAAAGGCAGGGAAATCATTTAGGAAGTTTTGTGATATTTCACACAGTTGGTGACAGGAGGTGAATGAGAAGAGAGAAGAGACTAGTTATGGGAGATGTCCAGTAAGTGAAAGGAAGGGGCTGAGGATGGAACTGAGGAGGCAGATCTATATAACTGAAGGGTGGTGGTGCCCTGACCCAGCAACCAGAGACACTTGGTAGAAGGGGAGATCTAGGGGTGATATAAAAAACCATTAGTTCTCTTTGGGATTATTGAATTGGAGACGTCTGGGGGACATCCAGTTCAAAATGTTCACTAGGCAATTTGTTGTGATATAATCCCTAAGATGTATGTAGCACCTTGAGGTTTCCAAGGCTCATTACCACTTGGCCCTCACAACAAGCCTTTGATGGAGTCAGTCTTACTATTTCCATTTTGCCAATAAGAAACAGACTGAGAAAGTTTAAGTGTCTTAAATGACTTAGAGGTAACAGCTGATAGTTCATTGGATAGAAAGCTGACCTTGGAGTCAGAAGACCGAGTTCAAACCCAGCTTCAGACATGTACTAACTGTGTGACCCTGGGAAAGTTACTTAACCTGTGCCTGCCTCTGTTCCTTAATCTATAAAATGGGGTAATATCTCACAGGAGTGTTGAGTGGATCAAATGAGACAATATTTGTATAAAGCACTCAGTACAGTGTTTGGCTCACAGAAGCTGCTTTGGAAGTGCTTTTCCTCTCCCCCTTCTCACCTGACCAGGATTACATGATCCTAGTAATGTCTGATGGAAGCTTTGAACTCAGGTCTTTCTGACTTTGGGCTCAATGCTTTGTCCACTGTGCCCTCCTAGTTGCCCCACTTTAATTTGCTCCTAGAGCTCAGGACAGAGACTAGGACTGGCTCTATAGTTGGGTGAGTCACCAAGACAGAAAAGACAATTAAGCCCATGGGAGTTGATGAGGTAGTCCCTCAGTGAAAAAAGAGCCTAAAATGTCGCCTTGAAGGACACCCACAGGAGCAGGCAGAAAAAGAAGGAGGATCAAGGGTCAGAGCTCAAGAGCTGGGAGGGATCCCAGAGGCTACTATCAAGGGAGTGGAGGGTCATGAAAAGTTTTCAAGGAAAGAGTCGCCAGGATAAGAATGAGATCCATGAGGTCTCAGGCTGCAGAGAGGCCAAGGAGGATGAAAACTGAGAAACAGCCATTGGATTTGGTGATTGAGATGATTGGTAACCTTGGAGGGGTCAGGGTCAGTTAGGGATGAGATCAGAAGGTTTCTAGAGAGTGGGGCCAGGAAAGGTAGCTCACATCGAGAGAGCACTTGAAGGTTTGCAAAGCACTGAGCATCCACTTTTCATTTGATAAAAGAAAGTGCATAAACAAGCATAGATGGCTTTTTTGATGCATCTGTAAGTCCTGAATCCACACTCCTTGACAGTTTCAACTGTTTGGGGAAGACTACAATGGGGTTTGTTTGGGGAAGACTACAATGGGGTCTATCGGGGAACGGTTACAGTGGGGTCTGTTTTGGACCTGTGTGTTTGAAATGCCCATGGGACATCCAGGTGAAGACTGAAATCCATCCCATTTGGTTATAAATAATCACATATCCTTTGACCCAGTAATACCACTTTTGGGATTGTGTCCCAAAGAAATCATAGAAGTGTGAGGAAGACCCATATGTGAAAAATATTTATTGCAGCTCTCTTTGTGGTGGCAAAAAACTAGAAATTAATGGGATGCCCATCCATTGGGGAATGGCTAAACAAATTGTGGTATATGAATGTAGCGGAATAATATTGTGCTATAAGAAATGGGAAGGAGATGGACTTCGTATTTACCTGGAGAGGCTTATATAAACTGATGCTAAATGAGAAAAGTAGAACCAGGAGAAATTAGTACACAATCACAGACACATCAAATATGTGATAACCAACTTTGATAAACTGGACTCTTCTCAGCAATGCACAATTATAAGACATCTCTAAAAGTCTTAAGATGGAAGGAGATGTCTACATTCAGAGAAAGATGTAGAAAGAACAGAGTTTAAATGGAGACTGAAGCAACCTACATGCTATCATTCTTTTCCATGTTTGGTTTTGTTTCCTTTTTCCCACTGTTCACTCCATTGATTACAACCCTTCTATACAACCAGACTAATGTCCAGTGTGAAAGTATTTGCAGATCCCAAACTTGATTGTAAGCCGCCATGGAGGGAAGCGAGAAATTTTGAAACTCAAGGGATTGTGGAACTGAATCTTGTAAAATAAAAGTAAGTAAACTAATCAATTTAATAAAATAAAATAAAAATAAAAAAAAGAAATCTATCCCTTTCATAGGAGTGACAAGAAAAATAGCCCCAGCTCTGGAATCAGAGAGCTAGGAGTTCAGAGACTCCTGACCTAGCACGGGCTGCTGGGTGACCTTGAGCCTTCTACTAAACTCCGTCGGGCCTTGGTCGCCTGAATTGTTCAGTGAGGTCATTTGGCTAGATGATGTCTGCTGTCCTTCCAGATTTAGATGTTGGAATCTATGACTGAAGAGAACCTGAACAAATCCCATGTTTGTTGACCAGAGACAAATGTTGGAAACATCTTCCTAGGCTCAGTTTACCCTAATTGACTAGAAATGTAGAATTGGCCAGTTTGTTCACATGTCCCTTCTCTGAACCATGTTTTCCACCCTTTCTTTAAAAAAATAGTAGGGAGAGAATTGGCGCACGTGTGTGTATGTGTGTGTGTGTGTGTGTGTGTGCGTATCCAAATAAATGATTTTTTTAATGTACAGTTCATTGGTGTTGTCTATGATTAGTTCTTAGAATGAGCATGGTATGGAAGGAGACAAATTGCATTTTCTCTACATTTTTTCCTTTGAGAACTGAAAACATCCAGAAGTGGGACCAAATTATTCGCTTTTTGATGTTTCCTCTTCTTTTTCTTCCTGTCTTCCTTCTCTGCCTTTCTTTTCTCCTTTCTAGCCTTTTTCTCTGGCCATGTCTGTCTTCTTTCTCCTTCTCTGGCCCCCTGTTTTCTTCCCTCCCCTCCCCCCTCTTAACTGCTGTTCTTTTCAATACCGACCCTCCAGCAGAGAGTACTCCCACATCTGTTGATTTTTCACGTTGTACACATTTGCACCTTTTTCTTAATGTTGCCTGAATCACTTAATTGTCGAAGAGAGAGTTCATTTTAATGTAAATCTTACAGTATTACATGAGTGAATGTATGAAAATAACTTGGAACAGTTTAAATTGGGCAGGATTCTGCCTTCATCATAATATGCTTCTTCAGCATTAAAATAAACTTGCAACACATGCTGAAAAAAGTGTGTAAGAAGTAAGTGCCTTTCACTTGGAGCCCTATCTGGAAGAAATCGGCAATCATTTCATGGGACTGAGGCATCATGAAATAATCCCAACAATTGACAGTGTGATTATGTGATTAGCATCATATAATGGCAGGCTAAGTACCTGGCTAGCTTGCTCTCTTTCCATGGCTTTCACAGCTTTAAATAAGAAGCGTGTTACAAAGTAATTGGTGGAGGAATTGTTTAAGATAGGAAACATTTAGCAGGCAGTTAGATAATATATTTACCCCATTGTTACAAAGTAGTTCCCAATTTATTTGCACCATTTAAACTGACATTGAGAAATTTTTGGAATGACTTACAACTGTGAGCCTGGGATTTCCAAGCAGACACAATTACTCCTCTGCATTGATGGTGAGGCCAAGAAGAATCAGCCATGGCTGCCAAAATGCTCACAAATCCTGAGAGCTCCTGGCTGGACACTGTCTGACGGAGCTCATGGCCACATCATGAGTTGGATTCTGCAAGCCATGGTTGATGGAAAGAGGAAAACACATTCTTATAAATTCTTGCCTTCCCCTCATGCTGCTCTCTTGGGATACTTTCTGAGTATCCTTCGTCCTTCTTCATATATAGAATGAAGGGATCGGGAAAGAGGATCCCTAAGGTTCCTCCTAACTCAGACATCATCTGATTCTATGGCAGGAAGATATCGATTGTTATTCAATAAGTATTTTTTAAAGAACCTGTGATGTTCTGATCAGTGTGCTAGGCACAAGGGTACATAAAGAAAAACAAAACCCAAACAGTCCCTGCCTATGAAGGGATCATATTCTAATGGGAAAAGAGATAATCAAGCAGCCTTTATTAAATACCTACTATGCACTAGGCTTGGGGGAGCTAAGTGGTGCAGGAGTACAAAGTCTAAAGTCAGGAAATCTCATCTTCCTGAATTCACATCTGGCCTTAGACACTGACTAACTAGTGTGACCCTGGGCAAGTTACTTAATGAACACTATTTGCCTCAGTTTCCTCATCTGTAGAATAAGTTGGAGAAGGAAGCGGCAAAACCACCCTAGTTTTTTTGCCAAGAAAACCCCAAATAGAGTGACAAAGAGTGGAACACAAAGGAAAATGTCTGAACAACAACAGTGAGATGCCAGGTACTGGGCTAAGTCCTGAAGATGCAAAGAATGATTTGAAGTGGATCCTGCCTACAAGAGGCTTTTATTCTATCCACAACCTATACATGAATAGACACAAATTATATTCAATGTCGATATAAAGAAATTTTCGGGGGAAGGAACATTGTATAATTTAGGGATCATGAGAGGTTTTGAATAGGAGGGGGCTTGAGAAAAGATTTGAAGGATGCCAGGAATTCTCAGGACAGATTTGGGGGACAGCCTTTGCAAAGGCTCAGAGGTAAGAGATCAAAAGTCACATGAATTACACAGTAAGTAGGAAAGTAGAATACCCACTAGTCATATAAAGCAAGAGTATGAGGATGAAGATTGGAGTCCTCATGACAGAGAAGGGAGCAAACATGGAGGTGAAGACAAGGAAACAGCCTCCTTGAAGGCAAGTTCCTCTTGTCCCTTGGTCAGTGCATTCTCATCTCCTAATACAGAGACTGAGACATGGCATTTAATTGAAGACAGTTCAATTGAGATGGGTTTGGTGGCTGGGAGCACCCTTCTTTCCAAATGTTCCCACAGCAATTTAATGCCAGCCCTTTGTTGACAATGTAAAGTGTGATAGCACAGGGAAGCATACTTTAACAATAGAAGTACTTCCATACTTGCACATATAAGCACTCAACCAATAAGGGGGGAGCTCCTCCTGGGCACTCTGGAGAAGGCCCAGTTTCCCATCATCCTACAGGAATCTCCCCTTTGCTCTCTACAAACTCTCCTACTGTTAGTGGCTAATGATGCAGTAAAGCCCTTTAAGGGGAGCCAGTTGAAGAAGTGAGTTTCCTACCATGCTGCCTTGTGATTCAGAACCAAACTGGGCTGTCAAGAGGAAGTGGATGGGCCCTTAGTTCCTCAGGAACCAAATATCCCTGAGTCAGAGTTTCACATATGGCACATGGCTGGCCTCCCCAGGGAACCTACAACAGATTTCAAAACAAGAATCAATTACAGGAAGAGATATTGTAAGTGTGATTTACCTACATTTCTTCCCCTAGGCTGGTGTTAATCTAAAGTTGTCTCTTTTCCTCTCTACTTCCATTTCAAAATTAGAGAAGTGACTTGAAGAAGTCATGTTTATTGACCACTTCTGTGTTTAAGGTACATTTCACTCTCCTGCTTTTCCTTGTTCTTTTCTGGGCTTGGCGTCCTAGAGTCCTTCACTGTCACGTCATCCTCTTTCACGCACACACACACACACACACACACACACACACACACACACACACAATCATGATCACCCCCTTTAAGGTTCCCTTCCATAGCCTTCTTTTCTCATAACTTTTTCTTCAGAACACAGAGAATGATATGTTTGTGAGTTTGAGGGTATCAGAGACATTGTTCAATCTTGCATCCAATACCAGCAAACTGTGCAGCTACGGGCAACGATTAATAAACTTGCATTTACGAGGATCTAACTGTGTGCCAGGCACTGCATTAATCACTGAGGATGCAAGGGAAGGCACGACTTGTCCATTTCCAAGCCACCAGTTCTTTCTTCATTAGTAAAATACCCGCTGTGCCTTCCTCACCAAAGGCAGCAGGTGGACAAATGGAGAACTGGCCTGAAAGCCAAGAGGACTTGAGTGCAAGACGTGCTGTTGGTGCATGATGGTCATGGGACTGACTGAGTCACCCATGCCCCAGCCCTCCAGACCAGTGGTGTCAAAACGAAATTGGAATAGATTTCTCCAGGCACAAACTAACTTGCTGTTCAGTCATTTCAGTTTTGTTTGACTCTTCGTGACCCAATTTGGTGTTCCTTTGCAAAGTAGTTTGCTGTTTCCTTCTCCAGCTTTTTTTTTACTTATGAGGAAACTGATGCAGATAGGAATAAGTGACTTTTCCAGAGCCACACAGCTAGTAAGTGTCTGAGGCTAGATTTGAACTCAGATCTTCCTGACTTGAGGGCCAGTGCTCTATGCACTGAGTTACCTGGTTGTCCCTGTACCACCTAGCTGCCTTATATTGATTCTAAAAATCAAAAATCAATATTATCCATGTTGTATTATATTTAATTATCTTGCTAATGCCCCCCCCCAATTTTATTATAATCTCATGGGGAATGGGAAGTTTTTCGGCAGGCCCAAGCTTGACACTTCTACTCTGGGCAAGACTCTTGTAGAAAAGGCATTGACCTATGTTGGTAGAGGGAACATTGTCCTTTGGAAGTTACTCACAGTAATGAAATCCCAGGTCTAGTCCCTCTCACTTCCTGCTTCAAAGCCACTGGTGATCTTGGCAAAAAGCGATTTCATCAGAGAGATTAAATTGATTAGACAGCAGACTGTAAGGAGTGAAGAAGAGAGTAAGGAATTCAGAAGTGGGTTCTGGGAAAGGGCACCACTCTTTCTAGGAGTTTATTAGTGAGAGGGAGAAGAGACACAGGGTAATTTCTTAAGGGCATGACAACATGAATGGAAGAGTTTTGGAGGAGGAAGGAGCCCTGGGTATGTTTGTGGACAGTGAGTATATCATCTTTTATGTCATTTCTTTAATGTCAAGCATCATTGCTAACAAATTGTAGCCTACTTAGGACCTCTGTGTGTGCCCCCTTTGCCTTTTGGAGACCCACAATTGTTGATTCTTTGAGGAGTGCAGTATCTCATGACCCCAACCAAAGAGCAGTATCTGAAAAAAAAAATATATTGGCATTTTAAAAGATCAGATTTTTTGGAGTCAGGGAGTATCTGGGAAAAATTGGAAGAATTGCACATTTCTCAAAATCTCTCCCATTGTCTTCCTTCTGGTCAATTCTGAGTCACTTCCTTGGTTATTTACAGTATATGTGCTGTTGGACTTCTTCACTGGGCTCTCTATACAATATTGTGTCACATTTTGGATCACAAGAATCCTTCATCCATTGATTTGTCTCCTTGTGGATTCTTAGGCTGATCTCTTCTTTTAACTGGCCATAACTGGGAGGCTCCGTAGGCAGGCATCTATAGATGTTTGCATAGATCTTGGTACTCAAAATGTGATCAATGAGTGATCAAAACTGCTGAAAGGACTTTTCCATGTCAGTCTGGGCCTTCTCACTACAATCTCACAGGAGATTCAAGGAGTCACAGTGAAATGGAAGGGTGGGGTTCAGAAGCCTGTCTTAAAGAGGCACCTAAAGGCAGTGACTGGTTTCTTCCATATCCCAAGCAAATAAAACCCATCTTCTCTGAATCTTGGTCAGCTATTGCAGTACTGATAATAAACCCTTATCCAATGTCCACGATGAAGATGACCTTAATTTACACATTAGCCTCTGTGGCAGAAGATAAGGAGGCTGGGAAACTCTGGGAAGAACTCTTTAAGATACATGAAATATGATCGGTCTCTATTTTGGCAGCAACTTCAACACCAAAGTTGAATGTTGGTCAAAAATGATGAAAAATCTGGTTAAGGAGTAAAAGCAAAGTTTCACCTACATAGCAAGAAGAGACAGAAAGCACTAGACAGCACTAAAATATAATAATAATAATAATAATAATAATAATAATAATAATAACAACAGTTCTCTGGTGCCTACTTTGTATCAGGCATTGTAGTAAGTACTTTACACATGTGTCTCATTTGATCCTCACAGGAATTCTGTGAGGCATTATTTGGCCCTATTTTAGAGCTGAGAAAATAGAGGCAGAGAGAGATTAAATGACATGCTTAAGGTCACCCAGCTAGTAAATTGCAGTTGGACTCTGGTCTTTCTGACTCCAAGCTCAGTGCTCTATTCACTGAGACATCTGGCTGCCGTAAACAAGATCACAGAAATTTAAACTGATTCAATGTGGACAGAGAGGCAATAACAGATATGTACAAGAAGATCATGAACTTGTGACAACCACAATAAAAAATAATAGGAAATTAGAAAAAAAAAAGAAAAATATAGAATTAAAACATTTACAACCTAACTGAATTTAGATAAGCTATTAATGCTTTAAAAATGGCTAAAAGAAGATTGATTAAAACAAACTATCATGATTTCATAAGGGATTTTAGCCAATCTAAATTAATGATCACATTGAAAATAAGAAAAAAAGCCTGAAAGCTGCCTTAGCCATCAAACACACAATCTCCTTGCTAAGAAGGGAGGTATGGAGGCTAAAGGAAGCACAAGGCTCAAATATCAGTTTATATGAATAATCATGTAGGTTGAGAATTGTAGGTTATGGGTAGTGTCATCTCATAACACAGTGAGAAACAGTGGAGGAAAATGCACTCTTACACAAAGTAGGCTAAATAACTTAACTAGACATAGACCCATTGATGGACTAGAAATTCCACAAGAGAAATGTTTTTGAACATGATCAAGGTGTTGATTTATTTAACCTTCTTTGTTAGAAGAAGGGACATTATGTGGCAATAGAGGTGCAAGAAAAGGAAGGAAGGAAGGCAGGGAAGAAGGGAGAGACACAGGATGGGAGGAAATATCAATAAAACTTTCCAAAATGCTCAGATAAAAACAAAAAGAAATTCAGATGAAGACACAAAGAAACCCAATTTTGTTATTATTGAGTTAAAGTTAGCATTCACTGAAAAGCTTTATTTAACAGAAGCTCACATTTCCTGAGTTAAACTTCTTTGTTGCTCTTTTTATGTTAAAATGTTCATTGATGAACAATTTCATAATTTAAAAAATAATTTTTCAAAAACTAAAGTTCATCTACATGATCCTGAGAGGATTTTAGGAGGAACGTGGAAAGATAAGAAATGTGAAAAATGAAAAAAAACCTTTAAGGTTGCTATAATAAGCTTGTCTTTCAGGCAATGATGGTGGGAGCCACTCTCATCCTAGTCCCTAATGTGTGCCATGAGGAAATCGAAATGGCACTAAGAAAATACGTATGGGAAACAGATAGTGGACTAGACCATATGCCATGTGTTCCTCCAAGGAGCAGCACAGTTTGAAAGTGTTGAGAGATGAGTCTCAAGTTAACGGAAGGTCATAAGGTTACCAATAGTTTGGTAAATTTTGTTGGATGATAATCATTATTAATATCAAAGAAGGCATAAAGCAAGAAGAGATTTGGTCACTAAAGAGGATTTCTATTCTCATGAAGAATGTTCAAGGCAGGGTCCAGATAGAAGAGAGATTCATTTTAGATGACAAGTTCCTCCAGCTGCTTCTTTTTACCTCTAATATGATGCTGACTGCATGAAGAACAGAAACTTTTTTTAAGCTTTCCGAGTTGGTCTACATGGGTCAGTAGACATTATCAAAAAGAGTTTCCTTAACTATCCACACAGGAAAAAAAAAGTGGATTAAGTAATCTTATGTCCAGATAGATATATTTGATTATGAAAATCTATAGATCTCATCCTTTAGTATACACACACACACACACACACACACACACACGCACACGCATCTAGGACAGATTCCACAGCATGGCCAATGGCACAGGTCAGTAACTGAAAAGGAATAGAAGAGAGGACTGGCATGCCTTTGGGAAATTATACCATGCTTTTCTTGACCACAAATTTCTTTCTGACACTAAGGTCCATTTTTTTAAATATCAAGTTGAATTTTACCTGGGACGTGAAGGAAATTAGGGAAGATGGGAGATCGAGAGAAAGAATTAAAGGAATGGGGAAAAATACATGGTATACAACAACCAACGCTAATAAAAGGCCCAAGGTCTGGAGATGGAAGGTCTTGTATGAAGAACAGTCAAGAAGTCAGTGTCACTGGATCATGAGTGCTTGGGGAGGAATAAAGTATAAGAAGATTGGAAAAGGGTTAAGAAACTAGGTCATGAAGGGCTTTAAAAACCACTGAGAACCTTTGTGGAGGTTTTACTGGGGGCTTATGGGCAGAAGTAGCACTGAAGGAGAAGAAATATATGAGCTCCCCTCTACACTACTATATGAAGCACATCTATTGATTAGATCATAATCTTGTTGACATTTTAACAGGATTTTGAGGGAAGTATGATCACAAAAGGCAAACTTAGAGTCATATGAATAAATAAATTAATAAGCATACACATAAATACACAAAATTAATTAACTAATTAAAGATTATTTTCCACAATTTTAAAAGGCTTGCCAGGAAGGTAGATCAAGAGAATGTCATAGTTTATGTAGATCTTGCTAAAGAACATGACAGGATTGTTCTGCTCTTCTTAGAGAAACTTTGGAGCTAAATGGACTAGAAACGATTAATTTGTGAATTATGGGCCATTTGAATGGATAAACTGCAAGTTAATGATTCTGTGTCATCTTGGCAGGAAGTTTTTACTGTGGGGCCCCATGGATCTATCCATGATCCAATTCTGTTTGACATTTTTATCAGTAATTTGCCTAAGAGCATCAGTGGCATGCCCACCAACATTTCCAGATATTGCAAAGCAGGAGACCTGGCATGTTGGTTGGCAAAGTGAAAATACAAACATTTCTTAACATTTCAGAGTATTAGTCAATCATTCACCATCTGCTATATGCTAGTCACCATGTTAAGACAAAACCAAAATCAGTCTTTACCATCAAGGAGCTTATATTCTAATAGAGAAGGCTAAATATAAATAGATCTGTATATACAAAATGAATACAGAGTTGGTAGAAGATAGCTGTACAAAGAAATTCCCTAGCATTGATGGGAGCCAACAAATATTCATACAGAAAATAGTACTTGAACAAAATTCCAAAGTAAGCTAGGGATTCTAAAAGTGAAAGTTTGGAAGGGAGAGTAGAGAGTTCCAGGAATGGGGGAGCAGCTTATGTAAGGAACATCAAGGATGCCTGTAGACCTGGACTGTGGAATATATTGGATGGAGAACATTTGTTACCAGAAGACCTAACAGATAATGTCAGAGCAAGGTTGCAAATGGCTTTAAATGTCAAATGAAGGAGCAAACAGTTGATTCCAGTATTAACAGGGAGCCAATGAATTATATTGAGTAGACAAGGTCAAAGAAAATCACTTTAGCGTTGTGTGGGGGATGGAATAATATAGGGAAAGACTTTGGGTAGGAAGTCTAATTAAAAGGCTATTTACAATAGTCCGAATGTAACTTCTTTTCTGGGTGGCTCCCTTTCTATTTGGTGATCTTACATTGCTGACCTGTACAAAGCAAAGTAATGACCTACTTGGTTATCTTCTACCAATATTATCTCCCTTAGTACAAGAATTAAGTAACTAAATGGATTGCTCTGATCAACAGACTACAAACCACTAGTTGGGGGGCCCTTTGGGATGTGCCAGGGCCATACACACTTTAGCTGAAAATTGGACCTTTTTTCTTATTTCATATTATTTGTCCTTCAGTTTCCACTTATCTGTTTTCCCTAGTGAGCTTAGAAACAAACATACACACACAAAATGGAGGAGTATGGCCATTGAAGAGTTCCTAAATATCTGTTAAGAGTAGGGATCAGCCCAAGCACATTAAGATTCTATTTTCCCCTACAAGTGTTTGCTGCAGATGACCCCCACTGATCTTAAATATATTTCTGTTTCTGTGACTGAATAGAGGTTTTCCGTACAGCATGTTCTAATGGTACTCTGGCCTTTAGCCAACAAGGGACTGAATAAGGCTATTTTTAAAATACAGAAACTGGGAACAGCTGCAGCAATCAAATTTGATAAAAACAGAGAGGAACTTTGCTTTTTTTACAATTTGTCCAAGTTTAGACTTCTTTCATAGAACTGCTTTTGTTCTGTTGGGTGAAGGGGTAAAAGACCAAGACAGTGGAGCCCTTTTAAACAAATAACTTTTAAAAGAACACAGCTTAAAGGAATACTTTTTTTCTGTGCACCAACAAGATCAATGCAATAGTATTTTAAACTGTGTAAAGAATATGTCTCTTATTTATTTTTTAAAGGAGAGAAAGAGAATCCATGATGTCAGCAAGGCTCCAATAAAAGAGAATTTGGGCCTCTCCCCCCATAGTGATTGTATGAAAGGAGAGATGAAGCTTTTGGGTTCCCAATGGTGGAAAGATGGCATTTAAACATCTCTTGTGTTCTCAGGAATGGTTAAAAATGAGGGTCATTTGAATGTTCCATTTCTGCTATTCACATTACTATTCGTCAAGAAAGTTTCCAAACTAAAACACCCGATTAATATCAATGTGGTGCTTTTGTAAAGAGAAAATGACATGGTCTCCAGATTTTCACAGAGACCCTTTTGTCCGCATCCTTCCCAACATGTCGGTGGACAGGGGCTTATTCTTTTTTCTTTCTTTCTTTTTCTCTTTCTTTATTATCCCAACTCCTTGGAAACTTGTCAGTACATGATTAATAACAGTCATGAGGGGAATACAATTGGAGAGGTCTCATGTACAGTAGTAAGTAGGTTGTGAGTTCCACCTTCTAAGTGATTTCATGCAAGGGCTGAATTTCTCGACTAACTTCGTAAGTGACATAGGACAAAGGAGATTGGATTTCATATACGCATTTACAAATGACATTAATTTAAAATCTCATAGAAATAAAACTACTTATGTCAACATTAATTCTGTTTGGTAACCCAAGATAGTAATAGAATTCCTTTCTGTGGCCATATGGCCATGAAAATAAAATTATCCAATGGTGTACAGAAAAGGCCAGAATCCAGACAGAATGTGACAATCCAGGTGTGTAGTCTGGGTGCCAGCTGATTAACTTGATCACCAAAAACCCATTAAATAATGCTGTGTATCTGTGAAAAGGCAGGGAAGATGAAAGATGAGTATATCCAGTCTGCTCTATGCTGGTATTTCTTCCATCGAAAGAGTTGAGCAACCAAAGAACTGTTCATCATTGAACAACCTGAAGGCAATGAGAGTATCAAGCAGGTCTTCAGTATTTGAGACCATTGCTGCTCTTGTCTCTGTCCCTGAAAGCAGTCCTGCATTCCTGCATAATGGGCAGACTGGGCTTGAAGACACCCACTGTTCTGAGCCAGTTCCGAGGCATTCATGGTGGGCAGAGAGCCCTGAACTCAGCAGGTTTCTAGGGACCCCTGGCAAGGCCCCAGTTTTGAGACTCCTTTCCTATATTTTAACTGGCACTAAAGAGTTCCAGCATGATGATTACTGGACTTTAATTATATTTAGTCATGTAGGCTCTTCTTTCTGAAGACAAACTGCCCAGAGAGGCAGATTTACCACTGGCCAGAAGTGTTTTTATGTAAATGCTTCTGAGGGACTGCAATCACCCCCAACATAATAGAGTCTTTCAATCTCTTGCCAGGAGTGTAATATTTATATATTACCAAGATAAATTGGATATCCAAAAGAGCTGCATTATGGGTGTGGGGGGAGGGGGGTTTCTCAATGTAAATCATGTTTCCTAATCACTGTGTTTTCCCCTCAGTTTAATTTTCAGCCTTTAAGTTCATAAACAAATTCTGAATGTATTATGGTACTTCCCATTTGTTTTGAATACTTCAATGATGCTGAAATAAAGGGACAGTGTCAACATCTCATTACAAGGCAGCCCATTTC
>CM053585.1:547879824-547996949 GCA_028646515.1 Pseudochirops corinnae
ATTCTTTTTCTTTCTTTCTTTCTCTTTCTCTTTCTTATTTTCTTTTTCTTTCTTTCTCTTTCCTTCTTTATTTCCTTATTTCTTTCTTTCTTTCTTTCTTTCTTTCTTTCTTTCTTTCTTCCTGCCTGCCTTCTTCTTTTCTCTATCTCTTTATCTCTCCTTTCTCTTTCTGTCTTTTCTTCCTTCCTTCATTTTTTCTTCCTTTCTGTCTCTCTCTTTCCCTTTCTCTTTCTTTTCTTATATTCTTTCTCTTTTTTCTTCCTTCTTTCCTTTTTTCTCTTTTTTTACTTCCCTTCTTTTACTTTTTCTGTCTCTCTTGCTTTTCTCTTTTTCTTTATCTCTTTCTCTCTTTTTCTTTCCTGCTCTCTCTCTCTTTCTTTTCTTCCCTTCTCCTCTCCTCTCCTCTCTTCTCTTCTCCTTTCCTCTCTTCTCTCCCTTCCTTTCTTTCTCTTTCCTTTCCTCCTTCTTTGCATTGCTGGAACTGCTTAAATGATAGGCAGCCATGGATTGGCCATCTCCCTAGTGACTTTATCCCCTCCCTAGGAATGAGGGTGAGGGGGCAGATGCCCCTCCACAGGCTATTCAGGAACTGCTGACATCAGCCCCCATTCATGAGAGCTTGCTTTGTGGACTGATGGTGCTAATATGAGGAGACACGTGAGGTGGCTGGGTTTAGGGAAGAGAGCAGGAGAGGCGCGGTGCTGTGAAAACATTCCCACACACTCGAATGGCCCATTCACAGAAGAAACAAGCAAGTGCCTTCAGCCCTTCCACAAAGCTTAATGAACAAACTTGCCCAAGATGCAGAAGCACCAGTATTTGATGCTCCATACCACCCTGCCCCCACCAACTCCTGTCTTATTAATAACGGATCCATGTAATAGACCCAGAAGCAACGGAATTAGGGTGGAAACAATTACTCGGCCCCATGACACTCGTAGAAACCTAGACAGTGCTTCCCAGCATTTCCTCTCCAGAAAGCAAGATTGTGAGGTATTCCAGAACCCAAGCTAGCCTTAACTGCCAATCTGCCTGAGTTCTGGGGAGCTAAACCCATATCATCTGTGCTTCCCCTCCATAAAATTTACTTACAAAAGAGCTGAAGCACAGTCTGAGGTGAGACTTAACTATCCACAACATTGCTGGCACTTTTCAGATAAATTATCACATCTGTTATATGAGAATCACCATTTAACCCATGCTGTTGATGTCATAAGTACCACCCACTTACCCTGCGGTATTAGAACATATCTGTGTCTCTCGGATAGGACTTTTCCATCTCATTTGCAGGTGCAGCTTTCCATATGTGCTATCTCCCACATTAAAATGTATTTGTGTATATGTGTATGTGGGAGGGAGATGGATGGAGAGAGACAGAGAGAGTCAGAGATGAAGAGAAAGAAAAATAGAGACATGAAGGGAGAGACAGAGGAGGAGAGGCAGCAGCAGAGAGAGGAGAGACAGGGGGACAAAGCCATGAAGGGACAGGGATTGTCACTTTCCTATTTGTGTCTACAAGTGCTTTACATATAGTGAGTGCTTTATAAATGTTTTATTCATTCATTCTCTGCATATATGAATAGTCGTATCTCATTTATCAGACAGTGAGGTGATAGGGAGATTAGAGCACTAAATGGGGTCTCGTGAAGACCTGGATTTGAATCCGGCATTAGACATTCAATATCTCCAGAGCCTCAGGAAGTCATTTAACCTCTTGATCTATTTCCTCATCTGTAAAATGGGGATACTAACACATGCCTTCCCTGGGTTCTTATGAGAATCAAATGACAAAATATATGATCACATATGTTCAAAGGGCATATATTTTGTAAACTTTAAGTAGCTATGTAAATGACTACTCTCTGTTGTAGTGGTGGTGGTGGTTGACTGTTACTCGTGTCCCCTACCCAGTTACTAAATCCAGTTCTGAGACTTTGTTATAGTTTTTACTAATGACTTTGCAAAAAAAAAAAAATCCTGAAGTTTACCCTACAAAGCATAAAGAAATTTATGTGTTTTTTATGTATTATTTTTTTTTCTGATAGAACTTCAAAATATCAGTGAATTTGTGAATTCATCAATATGGTTGTTTATCAAATGGCAAGGAAAGCATACCTTCCCACCCCTCCTCATCTTGTACATTTCTCATCCAGGTTTCTAGCAGGGAAATGAATTAGGAGGCTCTGACAATGGTCTGGGATCACCCATGGTGAACATGATAGCCTTATTTAAATCCCTTGTTTGATATTATTCATCAAAAGGTCATCAGACAATCTTTCAACATTCTGGGTAAGATTTGGATGTATTCTTTAGAGAAAACCCAGACAGAATTGAGCCATTTATGGAGTTAGTACCACAAAATCATATCTAAATCTCATTTGTAAATGTGGTGATAAGACAATAGGTACATGGTTCAGTGGAAATTTACATTCTTCTGGTTCCTTTTTTTTGGGGGGGGAGGGTGGAGTGGAATTAGATCAATTTCCCCATAACTTTCATTTCTCCCTTCCTTTTAGATACTTTGAGAATCAGTCCCTCAATTCCTTGAAAATCATATGTTGCCTTGAGTATAGACCTTCTTGATATATAATTGATTTTATCCAGCTACTTTCCCCACATTCATTTTCCTTCATTCCATTTCTACTAAGACTGCCAGGTTAGAGTTCAATGGCAGTAGCATTACTGTCATTAATGGCGAATAGAATTTGTTACACAAATCTTGAAAGATCTTTTCCATTTTCAATCTGTTTTTCACCCTTCACATCTAATCCTTCACTGTTCTTGAGGTAATTATGCTTAGTTATGTCACTTGCAAGGCTTTCTATAAACTTCTTTTGTTTTTTTTTTCACTGCTTCTGGATGCTTTATGAGTCAGTATTACTAATAATCTTCCATCAGTCTCCTCTGTACAATTCTGTAAACTAATTTACATCCCATACCAATATTATCTTTGACTGCTGTGTCTTATCATCGCTTATCAAGGAGGTCCTGTGTTTCTGGACAAAGTGGTTTCTAGACATTTGATTTCCTTGTTGTATAGACTTATTTACATAAGGTGAACCTACTTAGGAAATAGTGATTATCTGACATGACAGGTATTGTTTTATCCCTCTTTTCATTTTTCAGAATTGTCATCTTGTTCATATGTCAGTTTAAAGTAGCATCATATGTCTTTTCTTATTTTCTTTTCCCCAGAATTTCAAATTTGGAAGCAACCTTAATGACCCTCTAATCTTAAAGAGAATACTTAAATTATTTCTTGTTTCATGTGGACTTTGTTCTTTGCTTTAACAAGCTATGGCATGACCATATTCAAGTGGCTCATTTGAACACAATTTTTACATGAGTAACTCAATATCTCTTATCCGTTTCATTGGTTGTGATGTTATCCGTTGCCCATTTTATGCAATTACTCCCAATTCTCCTTGAAGAAGGTATGCAATATTGGTGGAAGTTTTTCATGATTAATTTTTTCTCTCTTTCATTTTATTTCATTTTTTTAATTAATAAGCAATAACCTCTCCCTTCCCAATATTAAAGAAAGAGAGGAAAGAGACCTTTGGAACAAATGTGCATAGGCAAGCAAAATCAATTTCCACATTTGCTACAGGCTTTGTCTCAGTTTGCATTTGAATCTAGGACCTCTCTTTTGGCGTGGGTACCGTGCCTTACCATCATTTCTCTGGAATTATACTTGGTGACTGTATTGACGAACATTCTTTAATTTATCAAAGCTATTTGTCTTCACAGAGTTTTATTATTATTATTATTATTATTATTATTATTATATGCATTGTTCTTCTCTGGGTTCTACTTACTTCAGTCTATCATTTGATACCAGTTTTCCCAAATTTCTCAGAAACTATTCCTATCATCATTTCTTACAGCATAACAGCATTCCATCCATTCACATACCAATTGATGGCATCCCATTGCAAACAACCCTCTTCATACACAGTGCTTATGGAAATCTTCCTAACGTACAAAGCCTCTGCATTTCATAGATTCAATTCAATTTGATTAAATTCAACTCATGAAGTATTAATTTTGTACCATCTCTGGGACCAGGTATGAGTGCTACAGTCACAAAAGTGAAGAAGACCCGACCTTTGTGGTGCTTCCCTGCTCCTGGTCTTGCACTGCATACATGGTTGCACTGGCCTGTGGTACAGGCCAGCCCTTGCACCACCCCCTCCACCTCAAGCTTAATGAGGCCACTGAATGATGTGTCATATTTTATTCTCCTTTTCTGTGATTCTCCTCTTGGCTCACTTGCTCTTAGGCTTAGCCCATAGTGATGATAGAATGTCTGCCCCCTTCAAGAAGGGGTACTTCATTCTTTCTAGCCCTCCTTATATGTCTGCTGCAGATACATCTGGGGAAATGTTGCCTCTCTCACCCCCCACCTACCTACCTACCTCCAAACTTCCATTTGATCAAATGTCTTTTGAGACCAGGTCCTTTGGAACACTAGTCTGAGGAGTGTTGGCACTAAACACAGGGTGCCTCTGTGTGTCCATGTGTGTGTGTTTATGTGTGTGTGCCTGATCCACACATAGGAGTTATTCAGTGCAACACAACTCTAAACGTTTTTAACTTACCTCCTCGGAGCCAGGTGATGTGACCAACAAAATAAAATGGCCCCATCATGGCCCTGTTACATGTATTTGCAACTAGGGAAAAAATGGGACTGGGGTCTGGGTCTGGGACTTCATGGGCACAGAGTACTCCTGGCAAGGAAGCTTCTTGTCTCAATAGTTATCGGCTCATTTTCTGAAGGAAGAGAAAAGTGAAATGAAACCCCCAGGGGCACAAGTCCAGAATATGTCTTCTGGTCTGGTGAGAAGTTCTCAACAGAATACACAGTGCATAATGGCAGGAAATTATGAAGAGGCCCTGGAAAGATCCATTGAGTCTTCTTCACAAACTTGAGTGGGGAAAGATCATTTTCAGTGGGCATAATCAGGAAAGGTTTCAAGGAGGAGGTGGCACCTGGATGGGCCAATCAGATAATTACAACTGAATGGTGGGTAAGTGCTTTGAAATACAAGCCTCCTTCATGGGTTTTTCATTTCTGTGGTGGCCAAACTTGACTAGCTCAGTGCTTATTCCCAGGGTATGTGGCTCTTCCATAAGAGAAATCAGGCAACACAAGCATGCCATGGCCTTTCATTCTGTGAATGCTAGGCTACATTCCATAAGATGCTTGTGCCCACACTCAGTCTGCCTAGCCCAAGCCCCCTCTTCTGTTCTATTGCATGTGGCGTCTAATGCAGTCTCAGAAGGAGAAATTATCTCAGACTGCCCAACTGGCAAAACCAAACATTGGCACCAATGAAGAAGTGCTCATCCTATATAGACTTCTCTGTGGAAGCATTCTCTATTACCAAAACCTCACAATAGGAATGGAACAACTGAGGCAGGATTCATGGGCATTGAAAAATAAGCAGCTGCAGATGGTCCTCCTCACAGCTAGAAGCAATTGAGCTATCAACCAAGTACAAGGGATGATGTATCAAAGTAGGAAACAACTCGATGGGTGGCTTCCTTCCTCTGCCTGGGGGCAAGGTCAAGGCAAATGCCAGTGGAGCTGTTCCTCCTCCCCACTCCCCAGGCTCTGCCCTGTTTTCCTCTCCCTCACATACAAATACCAGGAGGAAGCTTGTTTAGCCATAACTTGTTGGTTCGAGAGTCTCCACCTCCTTGGGGGTCTTAAGGGAATGCTTCCTGTCATATACCAAGATCACACTTTGTACGCCTGTTTCTCTTCTGTGCTTATACCCACAGTGTGTAGTATGGTGCCTGGTACACAGTAGGTACTTCATAAATCCTGCTTCATTTAGTCATTTTCTTGTCCTGCCCACACTTGTGAGGGAGGGCTCTGTTCAATGTCAGGATGCCTCTAGTGGTCATACTCTGTATTGAGATTTTGGATGTAGTGAACAGGAGAGTTGAAAGGGGCAAGCATGGAGTTGGGCCAGTGAGGAGGTATTTACAAAGTGAAACACAAATCATATTCTCTAATACGACCCAGATTTTAGGTCTGTGATGTTACTTTCTCCTTCAAATGCATTTTCTGTCCCTGGGCTGACAATCGCTTTTAGAATCAGAAGATCTGGTTGGAAATCTCCTCTCTCCTATTGACTGTCAGGCTGAGATTTGACCTTGACTAGCTCCCTTCCCCTCTAGGCCTCAGTTGTCTGATATGTAAACTGAGGAGGTGGGATTCAATGAGATCCTATTTTTATCCAGAGGCTGGACTCTTTTGAGTCCCTGGAGATGCTTGGACAAATGCATTTACTCTTTAAATCCCTACAATAGTTCATTGAAGGAAACTAGGAAATCTTCTGCACAGAGACCTGACTGGCCCCTGGATGATCTACATGAGTGCCAAGGTCTCTTACATGCTTTCATGCCCAGGACTTTAGTGCCCTGCAGAGCCTCCAGGGCACCTCAGTGGGTTAGTGGTTTTCCTAATGTCTGGCATGAACACCAGGACATTAAACCATTTCATGGGGTGTCATCTCTGATCCAGAACTCATCTAACTCTGTTCAACAGCCATGTACCAAAGCTTTACTCTGTTCACTGAGGGTATAAATCAAAGACAAGGAAAGCTCCTGCCCTCACAAAGCTTTTATTCCACTGGGCAGATATAATACATAATGAAATAAGCAGAGGCAATTCCATATTGCAATAGTGGATAGAGCACTAGCCCTGGAGTCAGGGGCCCAAGTTCAAATCCAACCTGAGACACTTACTAGCTATGTGACCCTGGGCAAGTCACTTCACCCAGTTGTCCTCAATTTCCTCATCTGTAGAATGAACTAGAAAAGGAAATGATGAACCACTTCAGTATCTCTGCCAAGAAAACCCCAAATGGGGTCAGGAAGAGTTGGGCACAAAAGAAATGACTCTGCAACAACAACAGATAACCCCACCAGTTTTGAGAGAGAGAAAGAGAAAGAGAGAAATCTAAAAACTGGGGCTATTCAGAAAGGTTCTGTAGCTGCCAGAACCAAGCAGAGCCTTCAATGAGGATGAAGGCTCTAAGAAGGGAACTTGAAGAGGGTGTGGATTCCAGGTCCAGGAGGCACCACATGAGCTGGGAACATCAAATAGACCCATCTGGCTGGAGCAGAAAGTGTGTAAAGGGTAGTTATGGGGATTAGGTCGGTAAAGACAGACTAGAGCCAGGCTGAGAGGGGCTTCTGATGGCACCCGACAGCATAGACTTTATAGACAACAGGGAGCTAGGGAACAGTTTTCAAGTCTGCATTGGCATAGTCCCACCTCCACTGAAATGCGGTGCTAGCCATAGGCTGGCCTCTCCCAGAAGTGCAAGAAGGGCTGAGGCTTTTAGCACTTTCACATTGGGGAGGGCTGAGATCATTGTCCTCTGGACAGAACCTGATCCTTCCTCATAGGTAGATACGTTCAGATTTGGAGACGGTCCTGTAGCCTAGAGTCACAGCTTGCTCCCCCTGCTTTTATGGCCAAGTGAGGGTTTGTGGCTGGCAATCAGCAGTGAAATCCGTGTGGAGTATATTAATTTGTAATTTGGGAAAAAAAAATCCTGGTCACCCAGAGAGTGGGAGGGAAGAGTGTCCTCCTGCCAGAAGCTTTCATGTTCTCTGTGTTATTTGACTGAAGAAAGATGAAGAAGTTTAGAACTTTGTAAACCCACAAGGAGCTGTCTTCATTATTGCTTATTAACCAGGCTGGGTAATTGATTTCCCTGGCATTTTAGCAGGGAGACAAACAAAGGCAAAGGAAAAGAAAGAAGAAATGAGAAGGAGGGTGTTAGACAGTGGCAATCTGGTGTGGGCGTAGCAGACTCCCTGTGTGATTCACGGAACAGTCAGGGCGCGTAGACCTACTGCATCTTGTCTCCAGAGGCTCTGCTCAGCCTCTCGGAAGACCGGCTCCCCAAGCTAACTTCAGCTCAGTGGCAGCAAGGGAGGCCTGGCCGCCCCTCTGGCTGGCTTGCTAGGTCTCACATGGGCTCCCATCTGGGGGCCTGACAGCCCCCACGTGGAGTGCTCCGGCTGGCATCTCCCTAACAGACACCGATACTAACAGCCAGCCTATAAAGCGAGGCACATTTGATGCGGGCTACAGCCGAAAGAATATGTTTCCCTTCCCTGTCCATCTGTTCTTGGCAGCATAAATTTAAATGAGACACAGAACAAGTTTCATGAGAAATGAGCCTAAATCAGTTCTAGGAGAGCTAGGTGGAATCTCCCAATGCTCATGCTGGGGAGGGGGACGTTCAGGGCTGGAGGATGGTGCTCAGACAGAAGTGTGGGATGGGGTCCAGGAGGAGTGAAGAGCTCACTTCTTTTTCATACTGTTATTTCATGCCCTGTTTGTCCTTTAAAGGTGAGGGATCTCACATTATTTTGGGACAGGTTTACTTCAAAACGGTGTGCTTTGGGCACTTGTCTGCTTTGAAGGCATTTTGCAAATCAGCCAATGATGACTGCTCCCTACTGGAGTCATTGTTTGCTGAGGACCAATTCCTCACACATCTCATGGTCTGCAAAACTGAGTCATTTGCAGGACCAATCACCATGTTGAATTATCCTGAAGCTTCTATTTAGAGAGGACAGATGGGGGGAAGGGCTTTTATTAGAGAAGGGAGGGAATATAGTATGAGCCATATTCACTTTCATATGCCATCATTCTCTTAGTTGCTTTTAATCCATTGTTTTTTTTTTCTTTGATACAATCAAAAGCTCTGTGCAGAATGTGGATAGAAATGACTATGATTTTAAACACCCAAAAATCAATAAAATGCAAAAGGGAGTAATGTGGAATAAGTCAGAAAAGGGAGGTTGCAGTAAAGGTGACAAGATTTGAATAGCTAAATGTAGAGGCACTAGGGAGCTATTGAAAGTTGTTGAGGACACTCAGACTATGCTTTAGGAAGATGATGTTGGCAACAATTTGAGGACTGATTGGAGAGAAAAGAAACTAAAAGTAGACCAATGTGGAAACTATTGCTATAGGGGCAGATAGGTGATGCAGTCAATAGAGCACCAGCCCTGGAGTCAGGAAGAACTGAGTTCAAATGTAACCTCAGACACTTAACACAAAACTAGCCATGTGATTTGGGCAAGTCACTTAATTCCAATTGCCCTCCCTTCCCCCCACCAAAAAAAAAATAAAAGAAAGGAAACTATTGCTATAGTCTCCAGTGGCAGTAAGGTTCTGAAATAGGGCGATGGCTGTATTAGCGAAGGTGGGGGACAAATAGGAGATGTCATTCAGCCGATAAGCGTAAGCCAATATTATGTGCCAGGCACTGTGCTAAATGTCAGGGATACAAAAAGAGACAAAAGACGGTCCCTGCCCTCAAGGAGCTCTCAGTCTGATGGGGGAAACACAACTATAGGCAACTATACACAGCAAGTTACATAAAGGAGAAGTAGTAATTAAACAGGGAAGGCTCTAGAATGAGGAGGGATTGGAGTTGGGGGTGGGGGATAGTCATGGTTAAAGGAACCCAGGGGTGTCAATGGTCAGAATGAAGGAGGGAGACAGCCTGCCCTGGAAGCGAGATACGGACACAGCCAGGAGTCCAGGCTCACTGAATGGATAACACGGTGATGAGTGCTTGGTGGGGAGTTAATTTGCAAGAAGATTACAAAGGTAGATGTTTTGGGAACTAGAATTCATAATGGCACCATATTTCAGGGAGCTTATAATCTTTAAAAGTAGAAATTGAGACTAGAAAGAAAGCTATTTCTAGCTCTAAAAATATCATAATAGGTATTAGTACAGTTATATTATTGAAAGAGAAATAATAAAATCTTAGAGTTGGAAGGGCAGTGGGATGGTGCAGTGGCTAGAGCTCCAGGCCTGGAGTAAGGAAGACTCATCGCCTTGTCTCAGTTTCCTCATCTGTCAAATGACTGGAGAAGGAAATGGAAAACCACTCCAGTATCTGCCAAGAAAACCTGAAATGGAGTCGCCAAGTGTCAGACACAAGTGAAAAAAAAATGAGTTAGAAGGGATTTTGAGAGTATCCTAATCTTACCCTCCTCGCAATACAGAAATTCAAATTAATTTGATGACATTTCATGCCTTAATATTCTACTTAGCCCCTTTCAGAAAGCACTCCCAGCTAAAGAAATGATGATGGCCTTTGCTAGTACAATCCTCTGCTTGACATTCAAAGCTTTTCACAATCTGATTCCACTCACCTTTTGATGGTGATTGCATGGTACTTCCCAGTTTCTACATTCCATCCAAACCTGTCTGGTTTCTCTCCTTATGTGGTACCCCTTTTCCCACCTCCATGACTTTGCACTTCTCTGCCCCATCCCTGGAGTGCATTCTTTCTGCTTGTCAACTTCTAGGATCCTGAGAATTCTTTTTTTTTTAATTGATTTGTTTATTTACTTTTAGTTTATAAGATTCAGTTCCACAATCCCTTGAGTTTCAAATTTTCTCTACTCCCTCTCCCCCCCACCATGGTAGCATGCAGTCAAGTATAGGATCTCCAAATACTTTCACACTGGCCATTAGTCTGGTTGTATGAGAAGGGTTGTAACCAAAGGAGTGAACAATGGGAAAGAAGAAACAAAACCAAACATGGAAAAGAGCAATAGCATGTAGGTTGCTTCAGTCTCCATTAAAACTCTGTTCTTTCTAGATCTTTCTCTGAATGTAGATATCTCCTTCCATCCTGAGACTTGTAGAATTGCCTTATCACTATGCGTTGCTGAGAACAGTCCAGTTTATCAAAGTTGATCGTCACACATACGATGTGTCTGTCATGATCCTGAGAATTCTTGAAGGTTCAGCTCAAGCTTCCTCTTCCCCAGGAGGTGTATCTGTTTCCTCCTCGGTACTAGTAACCTCACCCCTGGATATCAGGTTGAATTTCTGTAGATATAGTTGCATTTACCTCTCTGTTCATATTCAGCCCCAAACAGAATGTAAGCTCCTCCAGACTAGAGAATGGTTGTATAGATTTTTGGCACCTTTACCTCTTAGCATAGTCCTTGGTACATAGTAGGAGGTTCATAAATGCTTATTGAATGAATGAATGATTGAGTCATCTGCAAATGCCCTGCTGGTACTAATTGTACTTGCCAGACACTGAACATTTGTTTTGGCAAAAAAAATAGAATGTGAAAAGAGTTCTAGTAATGAGAATGAAGTACTTTGTAAACCTGAAAATGCCAAGGAAAGGCCAGCTGTCATTCATCCTCCTCATCATCATCAGTATTATTGATTGTGTGAATCCCGATCCTCACAGGAAGTACTTCCTAATGACTGGGTGCCCATGAAGAATCTCTGAGCTGCTCCTTACAAAGCCTTCGGTTCGGCTTCCCGGGAAGAAAGCAGGACCCTGGCAATAGCCTGTGAGGGTCTTAACATACCTACTGTCCAAGTGTGGTAGTGCCAACAGAGCAGGAAGCTGGGGACCATGGGGGAGTGAGGATGCTGTGAGTTTAGACCTTGTTTCTGTTCTGTGTGACCTTGGGGGAGTCCCTCACCCTCTCTGGGCCTGAACGTTTTTATCTCTAAAATAAAGGCATTAGAACGGATGAACTCTAGGAATTAAGCAACACAAGTGGGCCTTCCTGATGATGATATTTGTCCCACCTCTGGTTTTTACTGTTGCAACTCATGGCTTTTTGCCAAATTTTCTGACATTGGGGACATACATCTATATTATACACAGACTTAAACATAATAAGAGCTCGCCTTTTACAAAGCAGGGCTATATTTTCATAGCCCATTTCTTACCACCACCCTGTGCAACATACATGTGGCCACACCATTTTATAGGCGAGGACACTGAGGCACAGTGAGGTGAAGCAATCACATGACTCATGAAGGAGAAGTCAGTGGAGGAGCCAGATCCATGCCCTCACCCTCCCGGGTCTTCTCGCCATTCTTTTGTGACTAACATTGTTTGGCAGCATCACAGACTCCTCCTGGTCCAGTTTCTTGGCATTATCAGGCTATTTACAGGATCACTTACCTAGGATCTGTGGTGATTGGGGCGAGTGTGGCCTCCTTGTCTCCTGCTTTCAGGGAAGCTGGCTGTCATTGGAAGAAATGAGGACATCTTCTTGTTTCACATTTTTCCCCTTAGCCAGAGAAAGCTGTTTTTAGCCTTAGCCTTCCATATCATGCCTAACTATGGAGGGATGTCCTTGGGCCAAGGAGGTCGAACTGGAACCTAATGGTAGGTTTCTTGGTTTTCGTTTCTGTTTCAGATCTGAGTGATCAGCTGTTGGAAGTGGTTGGTCTAGAAGGCGCCATGGAAATGGGACAGATCTACACTGGTCTGAAGAGCGCTGGCCGCCGCCTGGCTCAGTGCTCCTCTGTGGTCATCAGGTAATTCTCATTTCATTTCTAAGCCATCATGGTCCCCATTCTCAATGGCTGTCTAACAGTGTCTACCAGCCTGGCCAGTCCATGCTTCTGGATGACTCAGGACAAGAGTCCTGGGATAGAAAGCAGGGGCTGCTTTCCTCACAGGTGAGGAAGAGGGAAGTGTGACTCTGCTAATGACCTCACTGATCTTTCTTGGTCACAGAGGTACCCACTCAACACTCCCCACTGCCCATCTTTCTTCTACTCCTAAAATGCCAACAAGCGAATCAAGCAAAGAGCTGTTGTTGCCTCATTGACGGTTTGGGTTGGTTTCCTTTCGTGTCTCCAGCATGTCACCAATACTCCGCTGACAGTAGGCACTTAACAAATACTTATTGATTGATTGTAATGATTAAAGCAAGAAGAAATATGGGTAAAGGTTATTGAAGGCTGCTCTACCACTTATTGTTTGTGTGGCCTTACATAAGTCATTTGACTTTGCTGGGCCAGAGTTTCACCCTTTGTAAAAAGAAAGGACTGCACTGGATGATATAGGAGGGTCTGTCTAGCTCTAGATCTATGACCCTCAAAATAAATGTTCAGTAGTTCAGTACTTCTACAGGACTTTCCAAAGTCTCTAATAGGTTAAAAAAATATTCCTGGAAATAACACATATTCAACCTAGGAGCGCAGCCTTAAAAAAAGATAGAAAAAAAGAGCTATTTAAAGGCTGGGGGCTTATACCACCCCTGGCCAGGGCAGAAAACCCTGGCATCTCCACTTAGGAGGGGCAGAGAGCTTTAAACAAGCTGGTTTCCTGCCAGTTTGAGTGTATCATTTCAGCCAATGCTGACAACAAAATTCAAAGCCCAGTTAAATAAGTAGGTAACAGGCAGGAAGTGCCATTCAGTTACAAATGAGTTGTTTTTCAGAAATTGGTTTCTAAATTAGTTGTTTGTGATGTGGAAAACCTTGTCCCAGAGAAACATTGTTCCCCATAATGTCAAGGTTCCCAGCTAGCCACAAAGCATGTTTCACCCAAAGGTTGCTATAAATTTAAGTGGGTCATTTCAAAGAGGAAGGGTCAGCCATGACCTACTGTACTTCAGGGTCCTCCTCCTTCTCCTCCTCCTACTCTTCCTCCTCCTTCTCCTCCTCTTTCTCCTCATCCTGTTGCTTCCCCCAGAATGTCACAGATACATAAATGAGCCTTTTCTGAACTGGAATAGAAAGGCCCTTCCTTTCCCATTGGCACGTTGACAGCAATGACTATGGAGTTCTCCAGAAATCACCCTTCTCAAGGGAGAGGCATCCTGCAGAAGGTCATGCCTAGAGACTTGTGAACAGTAGATGCTAAATCTCCTCATAGATAATCTCTCATTAGAGAGAAATGTGTATATGTGCGTAGGTTGGGGCCAGCACAGAAAGAAATCTCACATATATCTATATATTTGTATATATGTAGATAGAAATACATATATGTGTATATATATGCATGCCATGGCTGATATGTCATTTAATGTAATTTAATTTACCTTAGTAGCAGAGCAGGAATTATTTTACTCTCTCGATATTCTCAGAGTGCTTTATTCCTGCTATACACGTGTGTATATGTACACATATGCGAATATACATACATGTATGCCTTATATATTCATGTGCATACAAACACATACGTGGGTGCATAAGTAGCCATGCCTCAAGCATTGCCCTGGCCTGACTTGAGATTCCAGCTGATCTCATGGACTCCTTGCATTTTGGAGGCATCATCTCATATAAAAAAAAAAGAGTAAATGAGGTGTGAATTGGCACCAATTCTGAGGCCTAAGTTTCAGTTCTCTATGAGTAGGATGGATTTGCTCTGGGGTAGTTGGGAGGATCAAGCATCCCAGTCAGGAATTGCTCTAGGACCCACCAAGAGCTACAGAAATGGCAGCTGGGATTGCTACCTCGGACGTAAAAGGAAGCTTAGATTCCCTGGAGTCCAAACTCTTCATTTTACAAATGAGGAAACTGAGGCTGAGAAAAAGAGATGAGCTGTCCATGGCAAGTGAAAAAAGGTGAACTCAGACCCTCCCTCCAGGCCTTCACAAAGCTGTTCTTGATACCTACTCTGCCCTCTTCTTCTTTCCCTTTTAAATGTATTTACTTTTAGTTTACAACATTCAGTTCTACAAGTGCTGGAATTCCAAATTTTCTCCCTGTCCCTCTCATTCCCTCTCTCCCCCCAAGACAGCATGCAATCTGATACAGGTTCTACAAATACCTTCACATTAAACATTAATCAAGTTGTAAAGAAGAACCATAACCAATGGAATGAACCATGAGAGAGAAGAAGCAAAACCAAACAAAAAAGAGAGAGAGCAAGCAGTTTGCTTCAATCTGTGTTCAGACTCTTTAGTTTTCTCTGGATGTGGAAAGCCCTTTCCATCATGAGTTTTTTGGAGTTGTCTTATAATCTTGCATTGCTGAGAAGAGCCCAGTCTATCAAAGTTGGTCATCACAGATACAATAGGTCTGTAATTGTGTACAATGTTCTCCTGGCCTTTTGTCTTTGTTGCTACTCATACATGGCGTAGAGACTGGACCTATGATTTCACTGGTATAAAGAATTCCCAGGTGAGGAAACTCCCTCTACCACTATAGTCTGATACCCTCTCTTCCCCTTCTGGTCTTAGAAAACTGCCTAAGGTACAGAGAAGTGATGCCTTGCAGGTCTCCTGGCTTAATACCAGCTCTCTCATTCCTTAGGAAGCCGCCTCTTATATCCACAGGAGGGGAATTTCTCGCCTTGGGCCTGGGTTCCCATGTCATACCCAACTTTCTCAAGCATCACTGGCTACCATGACAGACACAGATTGGCAAAGGGCTCCTTTCACATTGACCAAGGGCCTTTCCCTAGGATGTCTCACCTAATAGCATGTTCCTTTCCATGGCAGAAGAAATTCATGATGTTGAGATCATGGGCTTTACTGAGACTGTTCCCTCTCTGCCCACTGGCATTGGACCTGTCTTTCTGATCCCACATCTTGCCTGTGATTTTGGTTGTTCTCCAGTACTTGTGTTACTCATAAAATGTCTCGTTCCAGGACAAGCAAGTCCCTGCCGATGCAGATTGATGGGGAGCCATGGATGCAGACCCCCTGTACTGTGAGTACTCATTGATATTAGTAGTTTGAGGATCTTCTTCCTCTCTAGGAATAACAACTTTGTTTATATGCATTTAGGGAGGGGGGGGAAGGAGGCTATTTTGAAGTGTTTTCAGAATAATTGGTACCTTCATTTGCTCTATTGACAATATGAATTGAGTTGTTTAAAAAAATTTTCTAAATTCCACTAGGCAGTGAGATCTTCCTTCACTGTTTCCCTGTGAGGGCAGATGACCCTGAGTGCTTCAAAACTAAGTGGTGAGAGCAATGAGGGGGGAGCTCGGAATTCTGGACCCCAGGCAAGGTCTGTTGGGATAGGAATGGGCACAAAAGGTAGACCACTCCAGTGAAAAATAGTTATTGGGAGGGGGAGAGAAAGCATCTCATACCCTTCACCACACATCAGGGAGGAGCTATCCATTAGACTGGGTACAGGCATATAGGTAGAAAATACAATGTCAGCATAAAAATAGACTTTGGGTGGAGAGATAAAATGTGGTACTGAAAATGTATTATATTCAGAAGCATTGGGTTCAAATCCCTGCTGTCTTCCTAAGTTTTTCTCCGTGGTCTGGAGCAAATCATTTCTTTCAGCTGGGCCTCCCTGTCAAGTGAAGGGTTTTTCATGGATACCTCTGAGATCCCTTCTAATTAGGAGTTGTAATTCTTCATCCAACCCATGGGTGCAGATTGCGCACACTTGCCTCAGCTATTTCACAGTCACCTCTCCTCACCTTCCCCAACCAATTTTGGTCCTTTCTTCATGGGAAGTGAAATGCAGATCACTACTGCCATTGCATCAAATGTTGCCTATCTTTCTAGAATGGGTGGGACAATTAATAGACTGCGTGAACATAATATGCCCTCCTTTGCCTGTGCTCCTTGGTCCCTCTTGTGCCTCTTGAGTCATCTTCCCATTACGGAGAGGGGTATATGGGTGCATTTGTCCAAATCCAGAAAAAAAACAAAAACAAAAAAGACCTCTGTATTTCTCCAATACATGATCTGAACTTAACCTTGTAGCAACACGATCTCAGTGGAACTCTTTGGTGTTCTTAGGAGAACATAAGCACGGCCAGCATTCCCAGCTGAATTGAGATGCACTTGAGTGGACATCTAATTGTGAAGGTCCACTCTAGAAACCATTTGAAAGCCAGTCCGGCTGATGATTTTCTTTCCTGGTGGAATATGTAAAATGGAAAAGTAAAGCAAAGCAGCCTCATTCCTCTCCTCAGACAATAAAACCTGAGAGTTATGATCATTTAAAAATAAGACCCTTTTAAAAAGCCATCCAACAAGCTCAAGGCTTAGGGACAGGAAAAACTCCAAATTCTGAAAAGGGCCCCATGAATTCAAGCTTCCATGGTGATTATCCCTGAAGGGCTCTTTGATTCCACCTCTGCCAGGCAGCCTGCCTGATATGTATACCCTGGCCCCCGCCATGGCTCCTGGCTTTGGAGTGACTAGTGGGCTCCAGAGGGATGGTGGAAGTTTTGTGCCTGCTCTGAACCTCAAGGATTAGAGGGTGAGCACCTGAGGGACCCCAGCAGCCACAGAGTCCCTGTCTCACCATTTTACAAATGAGGAAACCAAGGCCCAGAGGGATGGAGTGCCTTGCACAGGAAAACAGAATGAGGCAGTCTCTGAGGAGGGCTTTGAATCCAGGCGTCTCTGCTTTTACATATAGAAAATATTTCCTCTTTCATACTTTTATTCAAGTAGGAATGCAGCAAATCCTCTTTAGGCTCATAACCAGGGTGTTCTACTGCTGTTTCTCTTCACTCATTGAGTCAGTTACTAAATGAGCACTTACTGAGCACCTACTGTGTACCAGATGTTGGGCTAGATGCTGGGTATGCAATGATAAATGATCCCTGCCCTCAGTGGGCTTAAACTCTACTGGGGAAAACAATGTGGACATAGAAATGTAGATACCAAAACATATACAAAGTAAACACAGATTCATTTCAAAGGACACTAAAAGTTGATGGGTGGAAAAGAAGGTTCTCTTCAGTCTGCTACCCCAGCCCCCAACTTTGATTCACAAAGACTTCTCAGTCCAGAGCGCTGACTCTGGAGTCAAAGGAGCTGGCCAGAGATTCCATCTTGAAACTTATTTCCTCTGCAGTCTTTGGCAAAAACACTTACCATGGTGAGCCTCAATTATATAATCTGTGCAATGAAGGACTTTTACTAGGTGGCCTTCTGCTCAGTGCCTTCTGTCTTTTCTTTGGGGATACAGAGGATAAAGAGAAAGAGAAGGAATCCTAGGCTGTTTAAGATGGAAAGAACCTGAGAGAGGCAGAAAGTATATACCAGAAAGAATCCTGATCTTGAAACAGTGGCCTTGTGTTCAAGAGTCTCCTATGGGCAGGTCCTTTCACCTTTCTGGGTGTCAGTTTGCTGAGTTAACTGAAGTTGGCAGAGGTGCTCTCCAAGGTGCTTCTACATCTCATCTTCTAAGAGGCCAACACCTTCATTGTGCTTAAGAAAAATCTGTGGCCCATGAAGAAGGCATGCCCCAGGTCACAGAGGAGGCTTTGGGATGGGATCATAGGGAAGTTTGTCGCTCCTCAACTTCCCCACATCAGAGAAGCAGGGATTGCTGGCTGACTACACATTTGGACCAGCAAAATCTCCTCTAGGTCGTTTAAAAGCTGTAGCACTTCCTCTTCACCTTTAAAAAAATGCATTCCTTTTAAAGAGCAGCCATTGCTGATATCTTCCTTTTAAAAGGCTCTCCTGTCACAAACCTATTTTTCTGTGGTGTCTCTTGTCTCTGAAATAAGTCGTTGCCTAGCCAGCAGTTTACCCACATTTTATCTCTCTAAATGTATGTAAAAGTGCTTCTGTGGATCCTTTAGCTGGGTGACTCTGACTCCCTAAGCATAGACCCTAAAATGGATGAGGGGGAAAAAAAAAGCAAAAACATTTCTCACTACCAACAAATTCATTCCTTTTGATCTAGCATAAGTCTTTATCACTGAGATTCCTCCTTTCTTTCTCTTTCTTTCTTTCTTTCTTTCTTTCTTTCTTTCTTTCTTTCTTCCTTCCTTCCTTCCTTTCTCTCTTTCTTTTTCTTTCTTTCTTTCTTTCTTTCTTTCTTTCTTTCTTTCTTTCTTTCTTTCTTTCTTTCTTTTCTTCCTTCCTTCATCCCCTAATTCCTCCCTCCCTTCTTTCCTTCCTTCCTTTCTTTCTTTTCTTTTTTTCTTCTTTTCAATATAGTCACTATTTTCACTTTCTGTTTTCATAGTTAGTGATTTGAAGATAGCTCTCATGACCCAATCTCAAGTCTTCTCCTCTTCAGACCAAACATTCAGGATTTGATGGCCCTCCCCCATTCTTCTTGTCTCCCACTGGACACACCCTACCTTATTTATCATTACATTTCCCAAAATGCAGCCCCCAGACTTGAACACTATACTCTAGAAAAGAAGGGTAAAATTAAACCATCATCTTTTTAGTCCTAGACATGACATGTCTCACAATGTAATCCATAATTTCTTTGACTTTCTTTACTGCCAGATGATAATAGCTAATAAATCAGAGCTCCCTTATATACTGTCCACTATGTGGCAGGAACTGTGCTGAGCACTTTGAAATTATCATCTCTCTTGATCCTCATAGCCACCCTGGGATATAGATGCTGTTGTTATGCCCAATTTATAAATGAGGAAACTGAGACAGGCAGTATTAGGTTTAGCTGACTAATACTGAGCTATCATTCCACAAGAAGTCCTAGAGATGTCCAGATAAAGGGTTGTTGCTCTTTCCCCCTCCAGTTTTCCTTTTTGAGGTTAATTTTGAGAACTCCCTTTCCACTTATTCCAGTTAGATTTGACTGGACAAAATAGGGCTCAATGTTCCAACTAATTGAGGTTTTTCTTTAGATCCTTATTTCTTCATCTAATTATAGTAAACGATTGCTTGGAGTTCCACAAGTCAAGACAAGTTCAGTCAACGAGCATTGATTAAACATTCATTGTTTGCCAGTCACTGTACTCAGTGTGGAAGATACAAAGAAAAGGGAAAACAGATCCTACCTTCGAGGATCTCACAGTCCAGTGGAGGGATGGACATCGATAATCTATGTAATATGTAGCATGCAAGCTTTTATGATGGTGATGATGACGATGATGATGAGGATGATACAGCTAGCATTATATAGCACTTTAAGTTTTACAAAGTGCTTTACAAATAGTACCTTGTTTGAGCCCCATACCAACCCCCAGAGGGAGGTGCTATTTTTATCCCCACTTTCCAGATGAGGAAACTGAGGCAGAAAAAGTGGAAGTGATTTTCTGGATTCATATAACTAGTATGTCTGAGGCAGGATTTGAACTCAGGTCTTCTTGACTCTACTGTACCGTCTAGTTGGTTAACTGACTTTATCAAAGTAGGGCTTTCACAAGTGCATGTTGGATTAAATGTTCTTTGGTCATCACAAATAGCCATGGATTGGTAAAGGGAACAACTGGGAAGCTAACGACCTTCAAGGATCCCACAACCCCCTGGTTGGCTTGTTTGTGTCAAAATTTGGGAAAATTCTGTGTAGGTTGCTAGCTTTAGGCATGCAAAGAGCCTTCACTTTCCAGATGTAGTTCAGTACCTGGTCAAGGTCACACACAGATTGTCCTAGCAGAGCCCTGTGGAGCCAAGAACACTTCCTGCTTGACTATAGAGCGAAAGACCTGAACAAAACCCCCAACTGAGAGATCACATTACCCGATGGGAGCACAGGCAGGCATCCAGGTTGTCATTTATCTCAGCTAACTTGGGACATCCTGATGTCCTCACAAAGTGCCCTTTAAGAGGAGGCTTTCTGAAAAGATGCACCTGCCAGGCACTCCTGAGACTGGCAGGGACCTGCCAGGAACAGAGAATTTACTAGTAAGGCATATGATAGACAGAGATGTTGAAGTGAGTTGGCCCAAGTCCCATGGAAAATTGGTGATGGAACTGGGACCATTTCTAGCATACTTTTCCAATTCTGGACCAGCCATCATTCCATTCTACTTGGGGGCTTGAGGGGAAGAGTTCAGGAGAGGCTGAAATACAGCCTTACAGATGGCTTCTGACATGCACAGTGGTGAATTAAGGAACACAGGTGTAATGTCAGCAGCCAGGATTATACGAATCGGGACAGAGTAACTACAACAGCATCTTGGCTCTGTCTAACCTTCTGATCTAACAGCAAGCCTGGGCCAGGAAGCAAAAGCTATGACGGAGTGAGAAGGTTTGCTTTGGGATGGGTCTTTCAGAACATATTGCTAGCCTGCCAAGGGAATTATTTCTGGAGGTGGGGGAGGGAAAGGCAAAGGCGCACTCATGTCCTAGGGAGAGAGTTGGAAGCACACAAGACCCAGCTAGGTCACTACTACTGTCTGACTCTGTTCTCTGAATACAGTACAGGGGAGCATTGCCTTTCTCCCCTTTCCCCCCTCCTCCTCCACTACCATGTACATTTTTGTAATAAAATGTCTTTGACACAATAAAGACCATTACCATAGGTAGACATGATAAAGGAGAGGCAAATTCCACCAGTGGGGGAGATCAGAGGAAACATCCTGATCTTTGGGACATATTGGAATGCTGAAAAAGCATTCTAAGATAAGCCTACTGGTAGTTAAAGGTAAAGTGGAAAACGATCCCATTATAATGAACTAGCTTGTCCCACTTAAGCCAGAGGTCACTGGAAGCAGTTGGATCCCTGTCCCTGGCAGTAAGCCCAGTGTTGGTTTTCATGTGGAGTGGTCTTCAAAGTGGTGATACTCAGCGAAGGGCTTACAGAGAAATTTAGTGTTATGTACATGACATGTCCTAAGGACAAAATGGGATTATCATGGGAGGAAGGCCTGGGACCCAACAGTATTTTCGTTATTACCTTCTTCTTTGGCCCTTCCCTTTCCTTCCTCCCCACAATTCAAATTCCTACCAAGTTTTGTTTTTCTGACCCTCCAAAGACCTCTCTTTGTCCTATCCCCAGGATATTTTTCTCCTTCTGCTTCTACCTTAGCCTTACCTCTTACCTGGACTACTAATGTAACCTCCCAACTCCTTGACTGGCTCCTGACTTTCACTTTTCTCACTGCTCCCTTGCTTGAATGCCTTAAGTGGTTCCTCATTACCTATTGGGTAACATACAGGTGAATGAACCTGGCATTCAATGCCTATTCTTGACTTATTTTTAAACTTCCTTTCCAGGCTCACCCCTTACTGCTTACCTTCATGTATTCTCTGTTTTAGCCAAAAAGTTACTTGCTTTCCCATATGTTCCCAGAATGACAGCTAGAAGAGACCTCCAAGATCATCTGGTCCACATTCCTCGTTTCCCCATGAGTGAATAGAGAGGAAATATTTTCTCCATCCAGGGTCTCATTATCCCTCATCTCTTATTGTCATTGTTAATGAGGGGCTGTTGTTCATATGAGGATTATTGCAGTAGTATCTCAGGTGGCCTCCTTGACTTTGAAGTCTCCCACTTTCAATCCAACTTCCACACATCTCAGAAAGGGATCTCCTAAATAAGGGTAGAGATCATGGCACAGTCCGACTCAATAAATGCTAGTGGGCCCTTTTAGCTCTGAGATAATAGGTCAGTGCTTCTATTTGGAATTGAAATCTCTTCACAACATAGTCCGTAGTCCCGACCTACCTCTCCAGACTTGCTCTCACACATTCTATGGTACAGCCAAACTCCAATTTTCATGCTTTCTAATACAAAACACCCTTTTTCAAACTGGCCACCCCCTGCATTTCTGGAATACCCTTTCTTCTCTGCCTCAGAGAATCCCTTATTTCTGTCAAGACTTAGCTGGGGTACTCCCTTTCACATCAAGCATTTCCTGGTTTCCAGTCACTAGTGTCCTTCCTCCCCCAAACTCCCTTTTATTAATTTTGTGTATACTATATCTCTGCCTCCACATGTACCTGGGGTCTCCCCCAAATAAAAGCTAAGTTCTTTGGAAGCAGAAACTTTCATCACTTTTGTCTATAGCCTCATCTCCTAGGGCAGCATCTGGCACAGAGTAGATGCTTAATACATAACCTACTCACCTTCCTTTCAAGTCTTGTACATTTTGCCTTTCTTGCACCCCAGGGGTTCTGAGTACAGTGACTCTGAGCTCCCCATAGGTCCCTAGACTAAGTCATTCCATCTCTTTGCCCCTGGTGCTTTATCAGGCTGCCCTTTATCTGCCTGGAATTCTCTCCCTCCTCACCTCAGCTCCCTGGCTTCCTTCATGTCCAGGCTAAACTCTCACCTTCTAGAGGAAGTTGTTCTCTCTTAGTCCGAGTGCCCTCGTTCTGAGGATTATTCCCAATCTGTCCCACCTCTAAATGGTTTGCACAGAATTGTTTGCCTCATTTTGGCTCCTCCGTCAGGCTGTGAACTCCTTGAGGGCTGTACTGTCTTTTGCCTCTTTTTGTATCCCCGCAGTGTCTAGCACTTAGTAGGTGCTTAATAAATATTTATTAAGTGACTGATTGACATCACCCGAGAAAACATATGTAAACTGCTTTGTAAACATTAGAGCCCAACATTAATTCCAAGCCTTTCCTTAACCTTCTTCATCTTTGTTCCTCCCATCCACACGTACCCCAAATTGACCTGTGTCTTTGGTTCCTACAGAGCCATTTGAATGTTCTCCCCCCATTACACTGTGAGCTCCTTGAGAGCATTTCTGCCTTCTGCCTTGTTCGTATCTCCAGCATTTAACACAGTGCCTGGCACATAGTAGGGGCTTTGAAGGCTCTCTGACTGCCTACTAGTAACAACAACAATTCCAACATCAACAGCAGGAGTACCCTAATGATTTCGAGGTCATTGATGCCAACTTTGCCCCACCCTCTGGTCTAGAGGGGCTGAACATTGGTTATTTTCATGTAGTAAGGTTGCAAGTGATGCTCTTTTTCCTAGGAGATAAAGTTTGCCTGTTTTGAAAGGTGTGGCCCAAACAGTTCCTTTTATTGACTTTTCGGCATCGTTTAGGTTGGCCCTTTGGTTGATTGGGGCCCTAATATCATTTTGTGTTGTATATTTTGTATAATTAGTGAAGGAACGAATCTCATCTGAGCTCATCTCAACAGGGATGGATAATGCTGTGTCCAGGAGCTCACCTCTTCCCAGACAGGTCCATTAATTGTAATGAATCTTCAAAGACCCCTGCATTGAAATGATTAACTTCTAACTTCAAGTATCATGAAATCATTTTTAAAAAATTCATCCACTTCAATGTGCAAGAACAAAGCTGAGTTTTGAGAATTGGCTAAGAATATTCTCTCCTCATTACAACCTATGTACCGTTGCTAATGTAACACTGACTGCCTTGGTAGACATGCTGTTTTTTCAAGAGTCTTAAGCTGCTAAAACAACTCAATTTAGAGGGGCAGAGAAATTGGAGGTAGAGAGAGAAAGCTCTGTGCAATCTATGGTGGAGATGAGGGCATGATCTGAAGGCATCTGCGACCTCACCAAGCCCAAGAACTTTGGCCTTGCCTGCCCTGGACCCCCATTTTTCCACCAACGCTGGTCCCTTTCCAAGAGATAAGTCTAATTTTGTTTTCTCCTGATCCTAAATCATAATCTTTGCCTCTTGGTTTCCAAGAAGCAATTAATTCATACAATTATTCCAGAACATTCACTCCAAGGAGCTCTCTGCCATCCCCAAACCAAGTTCCATAAATTCCTGTGTTTCCCAGTCATGTTATTTTTTCTAGTGCAACAAACAGAGGCAAAGAAAACAGCAGTGAGAAAAGTCAATTGGGAGTTAGTAGCCCTGGTTGCAGTCTTGCTCCGAGGCAAGTTTGCCAACCACGCAGCCATCCCTCTGCCTTCATGGACTCTGAGGCTGCTGGGGAGCATTTTGCTGGCCATTATCTGGTTCATTCCCCAGTTACTTGGAACATTAATTCTTTTTGTTTATCTGTGCATAATTTTTCCTAATTTCCCAGCAGTTGTTGTTTTTATAATTGACAATGCAATTTGCTGCATGTGTGCTTTCCGCTTCCAGACAAGGGTGCCTGGATAGAATGCACCCATCTCGCCATGATTTCAGGCGGTTGAGAAAAGAATGAGTTGTGACTAATTTCCAATTAATTTGCAGTGGTTACAGGGGAGCCAAACAATTGCACCTACTAATTAAAATGTAAAAGATTCCAGAGTGTCATCTTCAGGTGTCTGTGGAATAGACAATTTCCATTTGAGTTCAAAGCAGGATCTTGAACAAGCTGGAGTCTGACAGCTCTATTAATTTAAAGGTTCCTTGATACCTATTAGTATAAAACACAAAAAAATACCATTAATCATTTATTGTAATTTTGCAGCTCTGTCATTTCCTCGCTATGTTAAAAATGATGATGACACCATAATGTTCTCAAGTCTACCTCGATGGCAGGGAAACAGATCCCACAACTTAGGAAAGACACCAGAGTCCATTATTAGAGCTTAATTAATGCCAAACTGGTTAGATTGGACTGCATCTTGCACAATAATATTTTAAAGGAATTTTTTTAACTGTCATATAAAATCCTACTCCAAACGTTATGTTTACAATTAGACTAATTTATTATTGTCCTTCATTTTTTAACATGAGGATTTAAATATTTTCATATTAATTTGAATAGTACTTTTTTGTTAGAACATTAATTCTTAATCGCAGGGCTCATTTCTTTTATTTTAGAAAACATTTCATTTGTGAAGAGAGGACCAGCAGTATTTTTGTCGGCCATAACTGTTAGACACTCTACACTTCACTGGGATGCAGCTCATTATAACCTCAAAGGACAAATGTTTGCTGTAAGAAACATAATTAAAACATTACACCTATAACTGTAGCTAAGGCATAGTGACCCTAGGTTTTCTCCCAGGATGGGAAATGTAGGGTGCAAAGAGCATCCTGCATGGGCATACTCTATGCCTTATCCAACCTCGTCTCCATATTGATAACCATGCTGTGCTTGTCCTTTGGCCTGGCTCACTTCCTCTTTCTTCAGTAGTCCCTCACCTGAACCCTGCCTTCATTTCTCCACTACTACCAAGTTCTTCAGCAACATGTCCCCAAAGGATATTTCCATCTTTTCTTGACCTCCTTACCTCCCAAATACCACCCATTTCCACTTGTTCCAAGTATCAAAATGGCTAACTATAGGTTTGCTGATTTTCCATGGTGAAATTTATTGGAAACCCCCCCCCCCCCAAGGATCCTGTCTCCTCAATTCCCAGAGTAATTATGTGAGGATTTTGGTAACCTGGAGAGTATCTGGAGGAGGACAACCGTAATAGGGACCTGGAAGTCATTCACACAAAGATCAATGAATAGTCCTGGGGATATTTAGTGTGGAAAAGAGAAGTCTCAGGGGAGCTACGATAGCTGGTTTTAAGTTCTTCTGAGAAGTGCTATGGAGAAAGGATTTGATTTGTCCTCTTTGGCTCCATATAGCCTAGAAACAGGATGCCTCATCCCTGATCCTCCCACATGCCACCTAATTTCCGCTCAAGGCAAGGCAAGGGAGGAATACTGAGCAAGACCTAAGACCTCATTTCACTACTTTCTAAAATTTTCCCACTACCTTGGTTTCACATCTGTATAATGGCACCCAACTTGGGGTATAAGCATTTGATGACATCTGAGCTCTTTAAAGTTAAACAGTGAAGAATGGTATGGTCCCCAGAGATGATAAACACTCTATTGTCCAGCCAGGGCATAGAAGAGAGTCTTTGGCTTTTCTAACAATAGCAAATTCCATGTATATGGTGCATTCCTTGTCTTAACCCTTAGCCCCTAAGCCAAATGCCTGATACAAAGGTGCTTAATCAGTGCTTGTGGGATTGGATTGCATTCTCATGACAACATTTTGCACTGGATACAACAGAAATCATAAGCCCCCCTAAAAGGTAAGGAAACAAGACTAGAGAAATTATGTGATTTGTTCTTGCTCACATAGTAAATGTAAGAGGTAAGATTTGAACCTAGCCTCTTGTCATCCCTCCAGGTCCAGGACCTTCCCAATATATTAGACAACCTTTGAGACAAGATATCAATTCTCTATTAAGAGAGAGTTATCACCTGATCACCAATTATATAGGAATGAGAGTATGATGAAATTTACTTGGCACTGAAATTGTCATAAGCACGATTTAATGTTTAATACATCATCTTTGAGGATTCAGAAGGCACTTCTGGAATAAGCAGTTACTTAGAATTTTGGCGAGGAATATTAATTCCTGTCTCATAGTATATGTGATACATTACAGGCTAATTAAGATTTCTGGAGGACAAAATGCAAAACCAACTTTCAATGAATTACAATTCAATGACTTAGCAACAGGAAAGAGATTACTAAAGTAAATGTGTGAATTCATGTATAGGATTAGAGAATGTTGGCATATTACATATCACCTACTCCAACTCCTTCATTTCCAGATGAGAAAACTGAGGTCCAGAAAGAAAAAAAATTGCCCATGGTCACTCAGGTACTAAATGGTAGAGCTGAGATTTTGAACTCAGATACTGCAAATATAGTACTTTTTCCCCTCTACATGAGATGTAACTAGAAAACTCTATACAGTATCCAAATACCCAGACGTTACCAGACTTCATAACTAACTTCCATCCAGAAGGTGACTCAGGCTTTAGGTGAAAATAAATAGAACACCAATCCACAGTCCAACAGCATGTCAATGCAGAAGTGGATCGTCCATCATGCTTGTATGAATTTAATGTCCTTTGGAAAGCTCCCTCACCATTCTTCAAGACTGTGCCTTATTTAACTGTCTGTGTCTCCCATTGGCAAGTGAACATCTCAAGTTCCTTTTGGAAGACTGAAAAAAGATCTTATGGAAGACTTCTCTCAGTCTGATGTTAGGTAAAAGATTTTAACATTAAACTTAGAAATTGCAACTGACATGTCAGTTCCAGAAAATAAGGCCTTGAATGCGAAAGGCACTGGCAAGGGACTTGAGCAAATCTGTGCTGCATTTCCCAGCTTCTTGGCGGTCCTAGGCTTACAGAGTTTAGCTCGCACTTTCTACTTAAAGCCATATGGCTCTGCTCCATACCTGAGACCAAATGGTTCCCAGCATCCTTTAGTTGAGAAAGCCAATCTATTCTAAATCCAAGATGGACAATTTCAATGATTGACAAGTGCTCTGATGAATGAAACACAAGGGAAAATTACGTTTTTCTGCTGGGCTAGATGTGAAAGTTCTTTGAGTTGTTGGAGATGAACACATATTAAGACAAAAATAAAACATCTATTTTTTTTTTAAAGCAAAGAAATTCAGCCCCAATGAGTTCCCTGAGCCTATCCATAAAAGGTCAATTCCATACTCTGTGGCACTGTTTTGATTGTCCTGTCCCAAATTCACCAAGAGATTAAGTGATGAAAGGGGATTTGCAGGGTGCCAACCCATAGCAGTTTGGTCTATTACCAAAATTGAGAACGTTCGTACATATTCTAATTCAGGATTTTCACAGATTGAATTCTGCATAACAGTTCCTCGTACAGAAAAGGGATGCCATATTTTAATTACTTTGATTCTCATTAATCTCTTTTGACCTGTTAGACACTGACCCACTAGCATGATTTTAATTTGAAATATACTACTTTCACTATAGACCTTACATTTCTGGGTTTAATTATTCAGTACTTGAGTATAATTACATGGACATCTGATATTCATGGAGTCTTTTCTATCCCAAAGATTCAGAAAAAAACAGTTCTATTTTACCTCTCAAATACAGCTAGCTCTGGGGTTAAAGGAGAATTAAAACAGTTTATCAGCATCTGCTGGTTGTACATACCACTTTAAATAAGTGAAAAATACGTTATTCCTTTCAGATTGCCCAGAAAGCTCACACAGAAATGTCTGGAATCATTCCAAATTTTAGGTAGCAAGAAATTTTTTAAAATAACCTTAGGTGGTCCAAGTCAGGACTAGTCTAGCTTAAAGTTTGCCACTTATTAGACAATTAATAAATGCTTTTCAATTGAGATATTGAATTTAAATGAAATGGATCAAAATATATGTCTTAATCATGTTCCACTGTTGACTGCAAAGAATGTTCTTCAAGACTTAGCCCTAGACCTCTGCTTGCTCTCAGGAGATCCCTACAAAGAGTGCAAAAGTTGGCACACGGAAGAACCAGTTGATAGTGAGGTTCAAATCCCCCTAACAGGAAGGCCAAGGAAGCAGCTCAAAGGACAGTGCTAGATGTTGCCCAGAATACCAGGGAACTTCCCAGAATTGGGGATATGGAAAAATTAACACAACATACTAGGCCCAGCTAATTGGTTGAGGATGTAGGCATGCCAGGGACATGGTCATTCCATTTGCAAAGGTTCACTGCGTCACTTGAATTCTGGCCCTTCTCAAAGCTCATGCTCTTCAATGCTGAGGCATTCACAGCTAGAAGCTTCTGGGGATATTGTCATCCTACAAAGTGCTGAGCACACACACACACACACGCATATACACACACATGCACACACACACACACACATGCACGCACACACACGCACACACTCTAGAATAGTTTACATAAAACGTATTCATTTCTTGTCTTCTCACACTGTCCCGAGTGGACATCAGGCTGGATGCTAAATGGTGGGGTGCCTGGCACCCAAAAGGCAAAAGTCTGACCATGTTCTTGAAGACCTCAGGAGGGGCCATAGGGAAAGCAGGCTTGGATGGTGGCCCCTGGAGTGACTCTATATTTCTTTTAATTATAACAATACGTGTCTTAATCTTCATCTGTAAGCACTCAAATACATGAGCCAAATTAGCAGTTACTGCAAACAATTGCTCATGTAACCCTCTGTTCCTGTGATTCGCGAGTTATCAACAGATACAAGACGTATGTCTATTAACTTTAAAAAGGTATCAATACAAGTAGCCCCAGCATTTCCCACACGTTTTGTGACTGTTAATATGCTTTATTTTCTAGTGTGTATATTTTCTTTGGATTATGCTTCCTTCACTCCATGCCACTAGATATGGAATCAGGAAGACCCGTGTCCTGACCCAGTCTCAAACTCTTACCAGCTGGGTGACTGTGGGCATATCACTTAGTTTTTGTCTGCCTAAGTTTCTTTAACTCTGAAAAGGGGATAATAAAATACCTCCCAGGGCTGTTATGAGATAATATTGATAAAGTGTCTGCAAACTTGAAAACAGTGTATGAATGTTGGCTGTCGTTATCATCATAATCATTATTATAGCATAGACACATTACTATGTGTTATTTTTATTGGAGGACAGAATGTCAGAAAGCACAGGGGGAAAAGAAATGCAAACCCAGAAAATTGCTCAAATGCAAATGGATTTAGCAGAAATTCAGGCAAAAGCAAACTATATAGAATACACCCCCCAAAAAGAGAATATTCAAATTTTCAGACATCCCCAAAATTCTTAAAAATAAATCTCCTGACTCTTATTTAAACAAACTGTGTAGGATTGTTCCTAAAATGTATTATAAAATAAGGGATGAAATAAATATTGAGAAAATGCAGTAGTATCTTCTGAAGCCATGATTCTCAAACTTCCTAATGCCATGACCCTTTAATACAGTTCCTCATGTTGTGGTGACCCCCAAACATAAAATTATTTTCGTTGCTACTTCATAACTGTAATTTTGCTTCTGTTATGAAATGTAATATAAATATCTGATATGCAGGATGTATTTTCATTGTTACAAAGTGAACATAACCCACAGGTTGAGAACCGCTGTTCTAAAGGCTGCTAGTTGGCTCAACAGATAAAGTGCTGGGGCCAGAGTCAGGAAGACCTGAGTTCATTTCTGACTTCAGATACTAGCTGTGTGACCCTGGCAAGTCACTTAACCTCTCCTTGCCTTAAACCACTAAAGAAGGAAATAGCAAAACACTCTAGTATCTTTGTCAAGAAAACTCCATGGACAGTATTGGCATGCTAGTGTCCATGGGGTAGCAAAAAGTTGGACACAATTGAGTGGTTGAACAGCAACAACAATGGATACATTTATAGACTGAAGGAAAGGAACCAATGAAGAGGAAGAGATTGAAGATGTTTTGTTGAAACTCACAGAAAGGATGGTTCAAAGTAACAGTTGATTCATACCCAGCACAAAGGAAAATGGATATAGTTATCAAAAGAAATGAGTGGAGAACCTATGTGTGGCCATCTCCTACTACTTGGTCTATGAAGGCAAGAGAAGTGAGCTCTTAAAAACTTCCTTATTATCCACACTCTGAAACTGTGATGTGTTCTTCACTTGGCCTCTCCATGTTCGGGGGTGTGATCAGCAGCCCTTGGCCACCAATTCCCTGAGGTCTGAGCGGAGAATAGAGCAATTCACCTAGGGAGAGTCCATGGGTGATCTGTATGTACTTCCTGGGCTGTAATGCTAATGGCCCAGTGAGAGTGAAGTTCTGGCACTTGCTGCTCTCTCCTTCAGCTTTCACAAATTAAGAGCGAGAGTTCTAAGACAGGCAAGTTTTCCTTTTGTACTCTTGTGGAAAAGACATTAGGGAGTCCAAAGACACTGCTGCTACTCCCACGTCTGCCATTCCTTCACTGTGTGGCCATGAGCATGTCCTGCCCCATCTCCGAGCCTCTATTTGTACCCTGGTAAAATGAGGCGGCTGGACCAGAATGATCTCTATGTGTCTTCCTGTCCGCCAAGTCCTTCAATCTATGGTTCCCATCATCACTCTCAAAGAAGATTTATTCAATGTCTTTATTCAATTCATTTGTTGAATATATTTAGCATAGTGCCTAGCATATAGTAGGCATTTGAGAAATGCTATTTGACTCTTTGACATACACATACCAAACTTATCATATGAAGACATAAATATGTAAATAATATGTATATGTATATAATATATATGTGTATATGTGGGGAGAGAGAAAAAGAAAGAAAGAAAGGAAGGAAGGCAGGAAGAAAGAAAGAAAGAAAGAAAGAAAGAAAGAAAGAAAGAAAGAAAGAAAGAAAGAGAGAGAGAAAAAAAAAGATTATTCTTAATTTGGAGGGGCTGTCAAAGGAGAGAGTAAGTTATCCCTCACTAGAGGTCTTCAGTAAGGAGCTAGGGGACCATTTGGGTATGAGTCTTTGAGAGGGAATTTTTTTTTTTCAAGGAACATCCGACTAAATCCTTGAGGTCCCTTCTTATGCCACTGAATTCAGTTCAGTATTATATGTAATAACTTATAATAGTCTTGTCTGGACTAGAGACACAAAGGTAAAAATAAAATTCTCTCATCCTCAAAGAGCTTACATTCTACTGAGGGAAGTCCATATGGTTATCACAGGATACTTTTCAAGTTATCTACAAAGCTAGTTCTTTGAGCTCCATAGTTTTCCAAACAGATACAGAATATCCTCCTTTTCTAGATAACCCTGGGAAAAAATAGATTGGAATCTCCTTGAGAGCAGGGACTATTTTTTTTTATAACTTTGTATCCCTAGCCTGTAGCACAGTGCCTATTTAGCAAAAGATGTAGAGTTGGATTGGAAGAGACCATTCTTCCTTTCTCCCAGAGGCAACAACAAAAATACTCCCACCTGTCTATTAATCAACTGATGCCTAAATATGCATTAAACTCCTACTGTATATCAGCTACACTGCAGGTGCTAGAGATAAAAAAAAGATAACAAACAATTCCTGCCCACCAGCAGCTTCTATTTTGCTTTTTACCAGGTGATCTGGAAGAGGAGGGTATGTGGCATCTGTCTTAAACAGAATGTAAATTACACTTTGGAAATGTAATACACATATTCAGCGTTCAATAAGTGTTTACTGGCTGACATATAAGTAGATCACAACTAAATACACGTGTTTGATAAAACACCTGTCCAAGACGATATGTGGGATCCTTTTACGAGCCCCTCCTACATATCCTTACCATGCCCTACCTGCACATATGACAGAGGAGGTAGAAAGGTTGTTTGCTTTTGTTTTTGTTTTTTTCAGCCTAGTTTGCCCAACAATATATTTGGGGTAACTGAAACTGAGATCACGAGGGGCAAGATATACCAGCTTCCATCCACTGCTGTTTTAAACCGGGGCAGAAGCACCCTGACTGCATCCAGAATGACCTGCCCTTCCTTTAGAGCTCAGCAAAGGCTCACTTTCTTTTGAGGACTTTCCTCCCATCTGTGCTCCTCCCCCCAACCCCCAGGCCGGCCCTGTGCTGATTTTAATGGTCCTATCCATGTGACACGCATCTTTTTGTTTCATTGCTATTAGTGAGTGACAAGTGAAGGAGATTCATTTTCACTTGGAAATGTCAGCTCTGCACTTTAAGAGATACATTTTTGCCGTTTTTAATGAGACGGTGTTTCTTTTTGAAAGAAGTACTCGTTTCTGATGTGGGGAGTGTGCAGGTGACAAGTGGTATTTAATAATGCCTGGCTCTTGTAGCAGGCACAGCTCGCTAAAGAAAATGTCTCCGATTGCCTTTGAACAACTCTGGGCGTCAGTAGCCCAAAGGCAAGACGCGACCTTTTTATTACATAATGAGAATCATTTATTATCCTACGATGGATCTTAAAGCCACAGACAAAATGCCACTCTGATAATTGCTTTCAATTAGCTGTGAGCATAGCCGAGATTCATAAAATGTCTTCTCTAATTTAGGCTGGAATTAGAGAAAATTGCCGACATCATCTACTCGGAGCTTGTCTCATCGAAGGTGGTTCGTCGTGTGTATCAGAGGAAGGGAAGCAGAGGGCTTGCAAACAGTCCTCTAGAGGCTTGGACTACAGGATTTTCAATATTCGATTCTATTCTATTATCAATTAATTAACGAGTTAGAAAGCTAGTTCCTCATTTTTCACCTTTTCTCCATCTTTGTTTTTGACTTTGTCTTCCAATGATTGTTTTGAAAATGAAGTGAAGTAAACCAGGAGGAACCTAGGGCTTAAGATCACGGTAGTGGAGGGGGTGAAGACCTAGGAGGATCCGGGGGACAGGTGAATACCCAAGAGGCTTTCAGGCCTCTCCCAGGCTTCCTTGATATTGACTGTCCCTTCCTGTCTGGGCATCTGGCTCAGTAGTGCTCAGATGAAATGCCTGGTGGCCAAGTCAGAAGCAGTCAAACATGGAAGCAGCCCAGTGCTGCCCCTGAGCCCTGCTCTATGTGGTTACAGAAAGCATAATGTTTAAAATATGAACTCGATTAATTTTATGGTTTTTTAAAGTATCCTGTGTAATAAAATGTGTTTTAATGCATTCTCATATCTTTTCTTCAAAAAAGGTCAGGGCAGGGGGGAGAATGATGAGGTGGAGGGAAGTTTAGATAATAGTAGCGGCTCCAGAACTGCTATTTGTGGCCATTCAGCCACTCATAAAATATTTGTAACCTTACCAGAGACTTTCAGAAAAAGATGATTGAATCAAGCACTGACTCTTTTTTTTATGTATATTTATATGCATTTTCCCCAGATAAAAATTACCCACAAGAACCAAGCACCAATGCTTATGGGACCACCGCCGAAAACTGGGTTCTTCTGTTCCATCGTCCGGAGGACACGCAACCGCAGCAAGGAGTGAGCCCAGCTTCCTGGGTCTTGTCTACCAGGCGGGCATCCTCCAGCTTGCAAAAGTTCACTCTGGAAAGCTTCGACCCGTTTCTGTCTTCTGTATATGCCGCCAACTCTTGGAATTGGTTCTGCAGTGTCTGTGCCTAAGCTAATGTACAATTCTGCTATTAGAACATTTCTTGTCCCAGTTTTAGAGGCATTTTGCATGAAGAAAGCAGATGTTTCCCTAACGTGATACTGCATATATCTGTGGCATGCATTCCCATGGATTTTTATGTCTCTCTCCACATACATACCCACCCTAACCCTGCCCCCCTTCTGCAGACCCTGCTTAGTAGCTTGTAGGAGTAGCCTGTTGTGAAACATGAAAAGGGAACTGCCAGGAGAAATTGATACTCTCAGTGTGATCCCCTTTATGATTAGTAACACCAGAGTGAGGATGCTAACTGTGGGCTGGCGAGAGGCTTGAGTGAGGTAATGGGGGCAAAGCGCTTTGTAGACCTTTAAACACCCTAGTTAGACGTGAGCTAGACTTATCATTAATATTATTACACTTATTATTGTTGTCTTCTCTTTGGGAACCAAATATCAGATCAATGGTCTTTGACCTTGATGTCTAAGGGGCCTTTACAATCACAGGTTTCATTAAACAGTTATCTGTCTTGTCTCCGCTTGTCCTGTGCTTCCCCTCTTTTTCCAAGCTTAACTCTGTTGTGTGTGTGATTGAAAAGGGGGAATGCATTGTCTAGTGAATCTAGCAGAAAGCATATACTTCAAGAAAAATGGAAAGTCAAGTTCTTTCTTCCAGAAAAACATGAAAGCATTTGATTCTGAACTAAATCTGGTGACTGAGACAAACCCTGAATTTCCCTGCCTCTGAACCCCTGTGAAAGCACCTCATGATTGCTTCTGTAACCGATAACCAAGTGGACTTTGTAAACCATGTGCCTAATCCACTGCATTTCCCACCAAAGATTTAGTGAGAGAGGCCTGAGAGAAATGGGTTAATGCATAATTAATCAGGCACTGGGGAGTCATCTACTCTGTGAAATTCACAATTCTTTGAATTCCTTTAGAGATGGGTGAAATAACACCAGAAGAGGATCAGCTGTCCATTAATTATAATTAAAATGTTCACCTTTAATAGAGCTCCACAATACATAATCCCAGTTCCAGAAGGGCCTTCTTGGCCTCCTTATTATGCATAAATGTATGTCACATGTTTCAGTTAAGTGCATCTGAGAAAGGAACACAGAGGTGGTCTCAGGCCCATCTTTTTAGTGTTGGTATCTCCGCTTGTTTCAATTGTTAAGGGGATGGGAGTGTGAATCATGCATGCCCTAGGTTCTTGCCTTCAGGAGATTTCTTAGAACTATTTATACCTGATGGCATAGAGCTTTGCATGGTATGTCTAACCCCTCTAGTGACCTGAGGCATGTTCTTGGATGGTACCCACCTCCATGTGGTGTTGAACTAAGGACACAATGTGAATGCTTCCGTGACCAGCCAAGGTACTGCTTGTTCATATTGACCCCCATTTCATCATCGAATGTTTTGTGTCTTCAAACATGCCACAAGAGGTAAAATGTTTGAAACGCATGATTCTCTCTCTCTCTCTCTCTCTCTCTCTCTCTCTCTCTCTCTCTCTCTCTCTGCATTAAAGTGCTAATGATTTATCAGTGCTATTTTGTATTGATTCAATTCATCTTTGAATAACAAAGAGCATTTAGTCATTTGGTTGAACTCAGTCGTGTGCATGGATTTATGGATTCCCAATGACACTGCTTTCATCTCTGTGTTTTGGTTGGAGGCCTAAATCAGCTGAGTGCTACTGGACCCTGGACCTAAGCCACACCCAGCTCTTAGACTGACATGCTGGAGAATATCCTGTACCCAAGCCCCTTCTCTCAGTATTCTAGAACTTTGAAAGTCGAGTAATAATAAACAAAATGTCTTCATGGGTTCTTGAAAGAGAATGTTGGTTTTTATGTTTTTGTTTTTTCCAAAAAATTGAGACATAGTTCAACATTCCTTAGATCATCATCCCGGCAAACTTGCCCCAAAAAGTAACATAGACTAGGAGTTAGAACAGCTATCCTGCTGAAAAGATATCTCTTGCAGAGAAAAAACAAATGTCCTTGTCAGCCTGAGGTTTTCTGACGTGGACACTGATCTGACAAAATGATGGTTTCAGGGAATAAATATTTTCACATGAATTGACAAAATGATGTACCATAGACTGAAGGCCTTTGGTGTAGGGCCATATTTTGAAATTACAATCTTTGTGTTCTCTACAGTATGTGATTATCTCTTCATTACTTTTTACAGAACTCTGCTTTAAATGCCACAAGGGTTTGTGAATCATTTTTAATGATGGGCCCAAGGAAAACACTCAGTGGACAACGTTAGGGACACACACTGAACACCAGGCACACAAGGCCTTCATAATGGATGTTAATGGCCATAACTAGGTGGCTGAAGCTTCCCTCCAACATGTTAATGGAGCCCCAATGAATGCTCCTTACAATCCCACTCTTGGTGACTCACTCTTAGTCACCCTACTAATAGCGAACCGTTTTTATTTTACAAAAACCTATTTCTCAGTTGTCAAGGTATGTGTACTCTCTAATTGCACTCCTCCTGGGGGTTGAAGAATTTTTTTTTCCTTTTCTTTTTTTAAAATCTACTTGGATGGTTTTGAAAGCAAGAAAGTCATTTCCTCCTTTCTGAGCTGCCAGTCTCCAGTGCAATAGAACATGACTCCTTTGTCATGCTGGTTAGAGTCAGTCCTAACATGAGTGCTAGGCCATTAAACATTTAGTGGGATCAGTGTTTTTCTTCATGGGACAGACTATGTGCCTCCTGAAGTTTTTGAGTTCCACTAAATTTCTTTGAAATATCATGACTGTAGTCAGGGAAAGGGCAAGAGGAGAAGATACTTCCTGGAAGGTGGGTTCCTATCCAATATCAAAAAAAAACCTTTCTTAAGCACATATGATATTCCAGGCACTGTGGTAAGCTCTGAAAATACAATAAAAAGAAAGACAGTTCTTGCCTCCAATAAGCTTGCAATCTAAAAGATACAATAGCCAAAAGAATGAAGGACAGGGATAGGGGAAGGGACAAACTGGGGGTACTGAGCATGGTGTTGACACGAGCAGGGCAGCAAATGCAAAGTAGAGTGATGTGAGAGTCCAGCTTCTACCCTGTATAAAAGCAGGCATTGGAAGGAGTTTGGTACTGTGTCCTCCAGCCTTTCATTCAGAAAAGGGAGGAATTTGAGGAAGATGGAGCCAATCAAGGCTTGAGGTAGCAACATGGTGGTAGGTTTAGAAGTGATGAGCTTATTCTGAGAGGAACATCTTGTTTCATGGAATTGTAATTGATCAGGGCAGCAAGTTGAAGAAAACTCTACCCAAGATGGAATCCTCATTTCATCATCACAATTCCTCTGTTAAAAATGCATGGGACAATTGTAAAATGACTGGGAAACCAAATTAGCAGGTGTTATATATGAAATAGCCTTTAAAAATAACTTTCAAAAAGTGCGTGCTGGGTCTATAGTAGGACATCTTTGGCTATATGAGGAAGCCATGGAGTACTTCCCAGAATAATATTTTGAAATGCATAAAATAAAATACATGAGATTATAAAGGACACAAATTACATTTAAATCTCTTTATGAAAATATTTATTAAAAAGAAAAAAAAATCATAGACCCCAGGTTAAGAAGCACTGAATGCTTAAAGAGTTGATCAACTGTGATAGGATGGTACAGAGAAGAACCAATCAGACTAGTTCTTTGCTATGACATGGGCCAAACCAAAGTGAAATAACAGATGGAAACATTTCCTTTTGGTGGGTCATATCCGTGTTGCCAGAATCAATGGGGCAACTGTACCTGTGTGCAAAGCTAATGTGTACAAACCATTAGGTCTTGACATGATTACCCACTGGGGATTGGTAATGTTCTCTATGTTTCCATCCTGGTTTTTCTTTATATTCCTTTAGGAGGAAGGAGTGTCATTAAGATACAAAAGACCACATCAGTTTGTAAATCTTTAGCCATTTCAAAAAATCAGCTACTGTAGAGTTGGCCCATGTCCATAGAGATTCAGGTGACCCTGTTTTAGGAATATCACAATGCAAGGTGGATTCTCTTAACAACAATGGCATATGGTTACCTCAGGAAGCAGTGCTGAGAGATTGAGCTCTCGTAATGATTCTAGAGATGCAGGAAACAAAACAAAACAAAAAAAAGACAACTATTTCATGAAAGGCTAAATCACGCCTGAGAAATGTACAATCCAACCAGCCATACAGGAACAAAGTTATAGAAAACTCATTAACTGAAGATATACCCAACCTTAAATATTGGAAGCCCCTTGAGGAACAAAACTATAATTAGATTCTCAGAAAGCATCACTCTGGCATTCACCTTTCAAAAATAAAGATGCTAACAATCCTGCAAAGTACTTTTGGGCACTTGTATTCTAGCCACATTTTGTGGATCATGAGTAGTCCAAAGTGGTTGATCTAACTTCTTGATTGAATGAGTGTCCAGTGAAGGGGAACATGGGAATGGGTTCTATTGTACTCTTCCAGCAAATGTGGCAAAATGATGTGCAGCCTCTGCAGATGGTGACCTTCAGTTTGGGCATATATGACCCTGCCAATCTGGTGTGGACATCATTCCTAGAGGTCCCACATGTGTCGAGGTTGGAAGGTTGAAACAAACACACTGGGTTCGCACTTGTTTTTCAGGGGACACTGGTGAGCCAACTCTTCAATATCATTTTTATCCTTTCCCAGTGACCAGTTTTTGTCTATATATGAGATTGGGAGTCTCAAATTTTGACACAGTTAATTAATAGAATGATCCAGCAGCATTCCTGTTTAGCACTGTTGGGGAAAACAAAAACTAAAACTAAAACTAAAACTAAGGCTAGGGCCATGTGAGTGTATAACTCCTCTTATAAAATAAATGTGATTTAGGATTGATCCAAAATTATGAAAGGAAAGTATTTAAATTTAACAAGTACTTACAAAGTATCCTTATGTACCAGACACTGTGCTAGGCACTGGGATTGCAAGAGGGAAAGAGGCTTTGTCCTCAAGAATTTTACATTCTACTAGGAGAAAAAAAAAAAAAATTTTAGTCATGTGCATATAAAAGTAATTTTTTGAAAAGTCTAAAGCAAAGGGAAAAGAGAAAATTCAATTGGGATAAATGTAAAATCAAACTTGGGCTCAAACAATCAGCCTTAGGAATTGTGAGATGGAAGAATCATAGTTATCTCTGAGCCCTCTATGGGAACGTCATACTAAATAAGGCAATCATGTGCTATGGCCTCCAAAACATTGACTGGGATCTGGAGCTGTATAAAGAGCTATTGGGCTTCGCAGAATAAGAAGGTGTCTGGTCCATGGCAGTCTGCTGTCATGGAGCCTTCTTTGGGGGCATCTTCTGTTTGGGATCCGCGGTTTCAGAATGCCATTTGGAGAGTGTCCAGCAAAGGGCAGCCAGGATGGTGAAAGTCCTCAAGCCCATGTCTTGTGAAGAACAAGGGAAGGAACTAGGGTTTCTTAGCACCAGGGAAGATACTTCTGTCTTGAATATTTGAAAAGTTATTGTGTGAAAGACATCTTTGACTTGTTCTGTTTGACCATTAAGGCATCACTAGGAGGGAGAGGGGAAGGGCAAGGGAGCTGGTTTGATCTGGATCAAGAAAAAGCTTCCTAAGCACTGACTCTGCCCAGAGGGGAAATGGGCTTCTTCAAGACTAGTGGGTTGCCCTCAGTGGCCCTCCAGGGCAGAGCAAGGATGGCCGTTTGTCCAGGGTGCTCCATGTGGAGTTCTGGCAGAGACAGATGGGACTAGCCAGTCATGGAGGTCCCTTCCAATTGGGAAAGTCTATGCTGCAGTATGAAGAGGAGGTGCTTTGAGGCCTCAGCAGCTCCAGGTGGGCGTGTTGGTGCCAGCAATGGGGTCCCAGGTGCAAACTCAGACGTAGTCAAAGCCTGTGTTCTTGGTCTCATCTTTTTCTGTTTATTTTAATTACATTGCCCTTCACTCCTCTGCTCCTTCATGAAATTCCTCCTTTCCTTCCATGACCTATTCTTCCTTTCTCTCTGACTGATCTTCTATCTTTTATTACTCATTCATCTAATTGACTGACTGTTAAATATCATATCCCAAATGGAACACATTCCCCATAACTATCAATGGAGATTTACTTTAAAATGAATTTTAGATTTTTGAAGGAAAGTACAGAGCAAGAACTAGGGTAAACAAGTGGGGCTTTGCCCCAGGGGCCAGAAATTTACTGGGTACTGAAATCTCTGTATATTTTCAGCATGTTGGAAGAACGTAGTTGCAGTTTCTAACCTCATAAATAAAGATAATTAGTTAAAATGAGAAGCTGCCCAATGATAGTGCTTCCTCCCCTGCCCTCCTCTCACCCTGGCTGAGATCCTACTTATTTTCCGCAATGCCACCACATTTCAGCAGTGACCTCGCAGGATCCTGAGGTCTCTGTCTACATTTGGCTATTTAACTCACTATATCTGGCTGTCCCCAGCAATAATTCAGATTTTACCTCATTTATCTTGCTGTTCCCCCTGCCTGTTGCTGTACCCTCCTGGGGGACTTAACTCTCTCATCTCTGGAACCCACGCCCTGGGGCCTGTGCAGCTTAGACGGTGGATGCTTGCCTCTGCCACAGTCTCCTTTCCAGATTGATCATCTTTGTGCCATCTACCCAGCTGATACCTGAGTGCCCCCTCCCCCACTGGTCTCAAGCTTTGGTATTGGAACCAAATCAATACTGCTATCACAGCTGGAAATGGTGCATTGATCCAGGGCCCTATGGCACCACTCATCATCCCTGTATGTCTCAGTCCCAAAACCTCCTCAATGGCTGCTAAGCCTCTGTGTTGTGCTGTGTCGATAATACATCAAAAGCTCTCTGATTTCAGGGCTTAGGTAGCCTTGAGCACGGTTCTTGGCACACAATAAGCACTCACGTCCTCTCCATTCTCTCACTCCCATGATGGAGCGTTCCAATCAATCAAACCGTCTCCCCCCAGCAGTGAATCAGCAGGCACCAACCTGGTATCTTCCTGATGTGCTAAGCACCATTCCACGCATTGGGAACAGGGAGACCAAGAGGAAGGAGTCTCTGGCCTCAGCATGTGACATTTCATCTTTCAGGTGATACACAAATCACACAGAGGTTTCTTCCCGAAGGTCCCCACTCACCCAGGGAAGCATACACATTGGGTTCGAGCACCTGACTTGCACTCCAGAAGACCTGAGTTCAAATTCGACTTTAGGTGCTTACTAGCTGTAGGACCTTGGGCAAGTCACTTAATCTCTGTTTGCCACAGTATCATCATCTGTAAAATGAGGACGATTGAAGCACCTACTACAATATTCTGACGATTACGGGAAATAAAAAGTGCTCTGTAAACCTTCAAGTGCTCCAGAAATGGGTTGTTGTGATTTATTTTTATTTCGGTCGTAGTGATTATTCTTTTCTGTGGGGCCAGTAAGTCTGCTTTGGTTCTTAGAACATGATGCCAAACTGGAACTTCTTCTGGTATATTAAAGACATTCTGAGGAGAAGGCCAGGCAGGTGTGAGAAGTGACACCTGAAATTCTGAATAAACAGGACCTTGATATTTTCAGGAACTTGATTTAGAATCATAAATTTAGATTTGGAAGAGACCTCAAGGGCCAGCTAGTTCCTCATTTCACTTATGAGGAAACTGAGACCCTGAGAGTGAAGAGACTGGAGCAAGGTCATACAGGCAGAGATGGTATCTGAACCCAGGTCTTCTGACACTCAAACCAGAAGCCTTTTCATTATACCCCATTCTGGACCTCATGATTTACCCTGACCTAAAATGACCCATCGACGTCCTTTTTCCTTTTGTTCTGCTGTTGTGACTTACCTGATTATGGCAAGCTTAGAGAGGTGGCTCCTGCCCACTGTTCCAGTGAGAAGGCTGCTGTCTGTCTCATCAGTCAGTGGAAATTTTGATCAAATGGCCTATGACTCTTTCTGCGAAGAGGGACGTTTATAGCACTGGGCCAACCCACTGGAGCAGGAAGGGTTCATTCCATTTTCTTGGGGGAGCCCCACTATTCTCTTGGCTTCTGAGGCAGATGAAGCACCCAAGACTATTGAGGGATTCCCCCATGGTCTAGAGGCTAATCGTGGCAGAACCTGACTCAAGTCCTCATCCTCTGACTTGAAGCCCACCATGCCTTTTGTAACAATCCAACAGACCATCAGTTGGAGCCCAACAGCCTGACTTTTAGCAGAAAGGAACTGTGCTGTACCAGGTAATCCATAGTACCTTCATATATTCTGGATCCCTGAGTGAAAAATCCTGTCATATTGGGCATTGTTGGAGTGGGCAGCTCCCAGAGGGTTGCCTATCCTGCTCTCCACAGCTCTGGTCACTCCATGACTATGGTCTGTCCATTCCATTCTGCTCTCCATATCTATTCCCGATCAGCTGATATGGTCAGTGGGGGTGGTGCTGGCCTCTTCCTACTCATTTATTTGTTCATTCAGCAAACATTTACTAGCCACCTGCTGTGTGTAGAATGTTGTTAGATATGGAAGAAAAGATTCAGTGAGATAGTCCCTCCCTTCATGCAGCTTGCCGTCTAGTAGAGAGATAAGTCATCACACCCATAACTATAGCTTGAAATATTACAATCTGATTGCATTTAGGAACAGCAAAAAAATTAAAAGAGGGAGGGAGCTGTGACCTTCGGGAGGGAGGTCGAATTTAAGGGGTTTCATAAAGGAAAGATTGTTTGATTTGGGACCAAAAGATAGGAATTTCTTAGCTATAAAGATGGGAGACAGAGGCACTGATAAAGTCTTACCCCAACCCTTCTGTCCTGTTTTTCCAAAATAAAGATGTACTCCCTTCAAAAAATGACCCCAGTAGTCTTCTAGTCTACCATCATTAATGCATCAAAAGGAATCATGTGATCATTTAGGAATTCTAGGCAGCAACTATAGGACACTGACTCCCGTCCCCCTGCAACTCTGCCATAGCTAAAGCTGGGAAGTTACCTGATCTTAAAGAAATCAGGCCTGTAGTTCTCTGATGTGACCAAAGGGAAAGCAGTATGAACCTAGAATCCTAGCATCATCTAAGAAGTCTTCTTTCGTTACTATCTTCAACAGAGTCAATAAGAAAAAGTTGCTGGCCCTGACCTTAAAGCCCATGAGGTACAGTTCCAACTCCCACCATTAACCACTCAACCACAGCGCAACCACTATTTATTGGGTCCTTACTCTGAGCAGTGAAGAAATAGAAAGATTAGAGAAGGCACAGTCCTTGCCTCCACGGAACTCACACTCTGGTAGAGAGAAAAGCAAATAAATACAGCATACCAGGTTTTTGTTGTTTGCTTGTTTTTTAGACTGAGTATTTGAGTGTGTGTGTGTGTGTGTGTGTGTGTGTGTGTGTGTGTGTGTGTGTGTGTGTGTGTGTGTGTGTGTGTGAAGTTTTGTGCTTAGGGACTTGAATGCAAAGTCAAGCGATCTGAGCTTTACTCAGTAGACCCTCGGGAGGCACTGAAGGTTTGGAGTAGAGGAATAAGTAAGTCTGACATACCTACTAAAGAATCAATTACACTGGCATCTAAAGAAGTTACTGTAGCTTGTTTCCGTTTTTGTTTGTTTGTTTTTTCAGCATTTGCTCTGACTAGCCACCTGGAGGGTGGGGGGAAAGATCTGCCTGCCTGCTTATGAAGCATTGTATACTTAATACTTTCTTTAGAGGAAGGAAGGGATTCTAAGTTCCACTCTTTTCTAAGTCCCTAGTGGCTTTATGTCATGGAAGATCACTCCTCACCAAACCCCAGCCCTAGATCATTCCCTCCACCCACTGCTTTCACTCCTGCTCACTTGCTACTAAATGGAGCTAGAGAAAATTCCAAAACCCAAACTGATCCATGGCATGTTCATGCTACAGATTCTCAACTGAGCCTCTATTGCATCAATGTATTACTTCTATACTTTCCAGGGGAGTAACTAACCCATTCACCACAAAGGGCTTTTCCAAACTTTCTCATCCTTCCTCCAAGCTCTCATGGCTCCCTTTCCCCTCACCCTCTCAGCTAGGAACCTCACCTCATATTTTAGAGAAAAAAATAAGGCCATTTGTGAAATGGCCTTTTCTCCTCTGCTCTCCACATCTCTCACTCAGAAAGATGCCTTCTGCCACTAACACCTCCTTCATCTCTATCTCACATAATAAGGTGACCATCTCCTTGTCAAAGCAAACTTCTCTGCATACAAAAGGAATCTTGTTCCATTCCATGCCTCTTCTTTCATCCCCCCTCTCACTAATCTTCATTCCATCCCCCCACAGTCATGTGGTTGCTTTCATGCTGCCTACAAACTTTCCCGCATTTCCCCAAACCTAAAAAAAAAAAAAAAAAATCACCTGGTCCTTCTATCCCCGTTACCTTCAATTTCTTATATCTTTCTTACCACTGTTGGTGAATCTTTTTTGAAAAGGATGTCTATAAATAAGTGCCTCAACTTCCTTTCCTCTCACTCTCTTCTCAACTACACAGTCTTGATTCCAACTTCTTCATTCAACTGAATCTGTTTTCTCCAAAGTTACCAGTGATCTCTTAATCACCAAATATAATGGTCTTTCCCAAACCATTGCTCTCCTTAATCTCTCTGTGCTCATGACCATGATTGATCTCATTCTTCTACATGTTTCTCTATTCTCCCTAGATTGACATGACCTTGTTCATTCCTGGCTTTCCTTCTGCCTCTCTGAGTGCTCCTTCTCTCTCTCCTTTGCTGGATCTTCATCTGTGTTACCCCTGATAACTGTGGATGTACGCAAAGGCTCTGTTCGGAGTCTTCTCCCTCAAATATTATTTCATTTTGGGATCTCATCAGCTCACGTGGTTTCAATTATCATCTTCATGCAGATGACTTTCAATTTTATTTGCACAGCCCTAACCTCTTTCCTGTCCTCCAGTCTTGCATCTCCAACTGCCTATTAGATATCTCAAATTGGATTTCCCATAGACTTCTTTAACCCAAAAAATCCAGAACTGAAGTCATCATCTTTTCCTCTTTTGTATTTTCCTATTACTGTAAAGAGCATTATTATCTTCCTAGTCATCTAGCTTCACAGTGACAAATGAGATGTCATCCTAAACTCTTCCACTTCCTTTTCCTCTTCTTTCTTCCTTCCTTCCTTCCTTCTTTCTTTCTTTCTTTTTGTTTTCCTCCTCTTCCTCCTCCTTCATCTTCATCTTCCTCCTCCTTCTCTTTCTTTGTCTTATCCTTCTTCTACTTGTCTTTTTCTATCTCTGTCTCTCTCTGTTTCTGTGTGTGTGTGTGTGTGTGTATGTGTGTTCATTCCTTCCTCCTATATCCAATCAACTGTCAAGTCCTGTCAATTCTACCCTCATGACATCTCTGCTATCTGTTCCCTTTTTTAGCTCTGACATTGCCAGCTCCCTGGTCCAAGCCATCATCATCTCACACCTGGACTATTTGCAGTAACACACCCATCTGTCTCCCTACCTCAAATCTTTCCCTGCTCTATCTTCTGCTTAGTCAACAAACTGATAGTTTTAAAATGTCAGTGTGACCACACTAGCCTCCTATTCTGTCAATTCCAGGAGCTCTAAATCAACCCAAGTATCAAAGGTAAAATCCTATTTGACTTTTAAAGGCCTTTACCGCTTGGTCCCTTCCTACCTCTCCAGTCTTCTTATACTTTCTTTCCTCCGTGTACTCAGTGATCCAGTGACATTGGCCTCCTTGCTCTCCCTTACATGGTATCGTCTCCCATCTCTTCTCTGGGGGTTTTCATTGACTCTCATTCATTCCTAGAATATGCTCCCTCATCACCTCCATCTCCTGGTTTCCCTAGTTTCCTTCAAATCTCAGCTGAAGTTCCACCTTCTGCAAGACGACTTTCCCAGTCTTCCTTATTCTTAGTGCCTTCCCTCTGGCAACACCCCCAATATACAATATATAGCATATATTCTAGTATATGCTCACATATAGCATATGTGTATGTGTTCATATGTTGTTCAGTTGTGTTTCATTTGTCTTACTCTTTGTGACCCCATTTGGGGATTTCTTGGCAAAGATACTGAAACAGTTTTCCATTTCCTTCTCCAGCTCATTTTGTAGATGGGGAAACTGAGGCAAAAGGGTTAAGTGACTTGCACAGGGTCACACAACTAGTAAGTATAAGAAGCCAGTTCTGAACTCAAGTCTTCCTGACTCCAGGAATGACACTCTATCTACTGTGAGATCTAAGTATGTGTATGTATATGTATATGTATATGTATATGTATATGTATATGTATATGTATATGTATATGTATATGTATATGTATGTGTATGTATATGTATATGTATATGTATATGTGTATGTGTATATGTATCTGTGAGTGTAAGTGTAGGTGGATGTGTGTATGTGTATGTGTATATATGTGTTTACACATGTGTGTTCATACATGCATGTCTTATTTGTACAAAGATGTTTGCACATTGTTTCCCCATCTGACTGTGAGATATTTTGTTTGCCTTTGCCTGTATTCCCAGGACGTAATACAGTTCCTAGTACAGAGTAGGCCCTTAATAAATGCTGCCTGACAAACCTATTGACAGATTGATGAAAACCAACCAGCTCACTGAGTCTTGCAGTGTGTGAGAGTCCCAACCATTACCCCACTTTGGCAATGAAGAAAGAAAGATGCATTTGCTCAGCTCCTCTTGGTTCCCCACTTCTTGGGAACCACCTCGAAGTTCCATTTCTGAGACAGCAATGTGAGTGTGGTGTGCTAATAATGCAGACTAGGAAGGGATTTGAAAAGGGGTGTGCTTGTCAGATGCTAATAGCTGTAAACTGGTTCACGTGTGAATTACTCTGTGTTGGGGGGGAATTAAACACTTTGCAAACACTTTCAAGTGTAAATGGACTTTCTAAACCTTCTGTCTCCTGAGAAATCAGTCTTTTCCAGGCTGGAGACAAGTCACCTCCTTAGAGGCTCTGCAGGTCAGGGTGGGAGGGGCCTCAGGAACAGTCACTTCCATGTTTGCCTCAATGGTGCTGACCATCTGGCCTCTGTTTAAAGTTGTCCAGCTAAGTGGGATATGGAGGGGGCTCCTCCATCTCACAAAGCAACTCATTTTATTTGGGGACAATTCTCACTCTCAAGAACCTCTCCCTCCCCACTTCAATGTCTAAACTGCCTATTTATAACTTTCACACTTATCCAGTACTTAGAACAATACCTAGCACATAGGATAGATGCTTAATAAATAGATTGATTGACTCATTAATCATGTCTGTTTTTGCCCCTTGGGACCAAGAGTAGTAGGTCTAATAGCTCTTCTCCCAGCCAGACTTTCAAATGTTTGAAGTAACTCTCATCCCCTCCCCTAGCCCAGATTTCTCTTCTCCAAGTCAAACAGCCCCAGTTCCTTTGACAAATGGCACAGTCAACAGTCCTCACATCCTCATGGTCACCCTACTCTGGACATCATCCAGTTTACAAATGCCCTTTCCAAAATGGTCTTCCTAGAGCAGGCTATCAGATGCCAAGTGGGCTTGGACCTGGACAGAGGCTTCTGGGCCTTTCAGATCCTACCCCAGCCTAGATCTCCTCACTTTGTCCAGGTCAGATCCTCTTAGGAGTTCTGATCTGCTCCAGGGCTGACCTGGACCAGTTTGCCTTTCTGTTGGAATCCTAATCATCCTAGGGGCTCAGCACATGCATATCAAGTAGTACAACACCTGGTTAATTTAGCCCAGTATAACTCAAAACTTTTCAGTTCAAGAGATGCCCCTGTCTCTGCCTTCATGGTAAAAGGGATTAATTATAGACTTAGGTCACACACACACACGCACACACATACACACACACACACAAACACACACATACACTGCTTTTTTTTTTTAATATGGCTATTCTGGCATGATGGTCTTAGCCACCTTATTGCATTGTTGACTTATACAGAGTTTACTATCCATCATTTTCTAGGAAGTAGCTGAAGGCCACCTGACATGACACCTGTCACTCCTTGACTTATGTCAGCTATAAACTTGCTAACTGTGCCATTTAGCCTTTACACAAAAGCAGAATAGAACCTAATCAAAGTAAAGACCTGTGACACTCCACTAGAGTTTTCTTTTTAGGTCCACACATTTGTCATTCTTCGGGTTCCACGATACATCATTTTCTGACTCTATATGACAGCCTGTAAGTTAATCAGTACTTTTCTAGATTGTTCATGTGTTTCCTTGAATTTCAGAATTGGAAGGGATCTCAGGCTCCACATATTTTAACTTTAAATAAAATAATAATAATAATAATAATAATAATAATAATAATAATAATAATTCAAGGCAACACACTTAACAATTGGGTATCATTAAAGTCATATCAAATTCTTGATGAAAACGCAAGTATTTTCTGCCAATCCCTCAGGAAACCCAGTCTAGTCTACCTATAGAAAGAAACTGTTTGTCAAAATGATTTGTACTTGATGAAGCCAGGCTAATTCATAGTGATCACAGCTTCCATTTCTACATTCTCACAAACCATCCTTTTAGTAATTTGTACAAGAAAAGGAAGCCAGACTCCCAAACCATAATTTTGGTTGTTGTTTGCTCCTTAATATCACTTCACATTTATTGCTTTTTTTCCCTCAATGTTGTTGCATATTAGAAAAGTAGTTCCCATTTTACAGAATCCAGAAAATGCACCAGTGAACCTAGTCATCTAGGTGTAAAAGGCTTGACATCAAAGAAAAGGAGAAGGAGCCCTGGATTCCCCTACATTTCCCTGGTAATAGATGATGGCACTCTGTAGATTGATCCACACTTCATTTTTTCCTAAAAGTATATTTTTCCAGCACTGATTTCAATTTAGTTTAGTGTGGAAATAAAACATGAATGCAGCCTTAGTTATGGACATTCAACTGGGTCAAAGTTGCACAGCACAGCAGTTAGTGCAGAGCCCCAGCAGCCATTGTAGAAATGGCTGTTTTCCATGGACTGGAAATGTGATAGTCTTTGTCACAGATTGACTCACTCGCTAGGAGACAAAGTCTTAAAACTGTGTGATGTGATTTAAATATATTGTCACTCTTTATTCTCCCAACCACCCTAGGACAGAGGTTCTATTATTATCCCCATTTCATAGGAGAAGAAACTGAGGAAGGCAGAGTTAAGTAACTTGCTGAGGGTCACACAGCTAGTAAATGTCTGGTGCTAGCTTTGAACTGAGGGCTTTCCTGACTCCAGACTTAGTATACTCTCTATTATACTGCTTAGTCAGGTCCCATCCATAATAAGCAGAGAATTTAGTTGACCTGAAGGAGAGTTTGTGGCTGCATCAGCTGGGTGATGAAGATAATCAGAATTTAGCTAAGGGTGCATCACCAAGGCACTGAGCAAATGACTAGGCCAGGTTTATAGAAACAGATGAGCTTATAGTTGTGATACACCACAAATAAAGGAGGTCATTTTTAAGGATCAGAGACTAATGGACAGATACAGATTTTGCAAGAAAATGGTAGAGTCTGTACAATGTATCTCTGGGGGTTGCAAAAATTTGGCTTCTAGTGAATACGTGGTAAGACACCATTAGGTGGTCATAATTAGACACTGCAAGCTCATTGTCCTTTATAGACTAACAAAAGACACATTTCCAAACAAGAAATGTATCTCTTTCTCTCTCTCTCTCTCTCTCTCTCTCTCTCTCGCTCTCTCTCTCTCTTCTCTCTCTCTCTCTCTCTCTCTCTCTCTCTATCACACACACACACACACACACACACACACACACACACACACACCCCAACATCTCTGAACTAAACCCAGAGAATTGTAATAGCCACAACTGTTGCTCAGAATCACCTGCACATAATATTGACACATATGCATTTATTAACAATATTTTTAATCAGTGCTTCCATGACTAATAGTTGTAACGTCCAAACTACATGAAATGAAAAGCTTTAGAAATGTATAGCTTATAGAAGAAATTGAAACTATGAGGGAACAAAGTGAACCCTGGATCATCTTGTCTGCTCCTGGAATGGTACGGAAGATGCTTTCAGAGAACCCGTGCCAAATACACTCACATCTCAATACTTTTATTCAACAAATGAAAACAATAGTGGGGAAAATCGTGTTACATATCTGGTCAATAGCCCTCCAAACAGTAATCATGAAACAACAATAGGACTAGTACTGGGGGAAAAAAAAATATGGACATCTTTAGGTATTTTAACTAGTTGTGGCTAGAAGTCTGTTGGGGTTGGTTAAGGAATTGTTTTGTGTGGATGTATGTACATGTGTTCATATACACATGCATGTTGTATGTATGTTTGTGAGCATTTGTATTGTACTGTGTATTGAGCACATATACACATGCATGTATCTACATATACATGTGTATATGCACATATATAACCAGCTCTAGCCATTTCTAAAAGCTAATTGGCGCACTAGTTGATATCAACTAATAATCATGGCAAAAGGGAGAAAACTGGCAGGAAACTGGCAAGGGTTTATGAGGTATTAGATATAGGAACCTTTCCCTGGGAAACCCAGCTCACCAGTGAAAGTGGGGTTTGGGAGAGTAAGCCCAGAGCATACATTCCCAAAAAAATCTCCCTTTCTTTATTGTTTTAAATTTGTAAAGTAATTGATAAACCTTTTGCATTCTTTTTTTGATTCTTTTGATTCTCACAACAACTTTACAAGGTAGGTTCCACAGGCATTATTATCCAAATTTTGCAAAAGAGGAAACTCAAGACTGTTCAGATTCCATGTTCGTAAGAGGCCTCTCCCTCCCACTACTTGTGCCTTCCCTCTGAGATTCCCCGCAATTGATTCTGTATGTATATCTTTTGTAAATAATTATTTGTACATTGAATGTTAGGGCATGGATAGTTTGGGTTTTCTTTCTATCCCTGAAGCCCTCACACATATTAAATGCTTAATAAATGATTGTTGATTTGACTTGACTCATCCATGGCCACCCCCTTATATGTGTCAAACAGAGTTGATATTTGAACCCAGGTTTTTCAAAGTTCTCTCCAGAGCACAGTGCCTGCCACAGTAAGTACTTAATATATACATTTGTTGACTCTTGAATAATGATCCACCATGTCCAATGGGGCTAGCAATTAATGTTTGTTGATTGAATAGCAATAATATGTAAAAGTTCAAATTGTAGTGTAATAGAATCACTGAGTTTTAGGGGCACCACCCTGTCATCTAGCCCGAACCCAAAATACTCTGTAATGCCCATCTTCTGACTACCTACTACCAGTGCTTTCTATATGGATAAGTGACTAGAACTCTTGAAACCATGTGGTGCTACACTTCCTTTGGTGCAACTAAGTTTCATAGTGAATAAAGCCCCAGGCCTAGAATCGGGAATACCTGAGTTGAAATCTGACCTCAAACACTTCTACCTGTGTGACCCTGGGCAAGTCACTTAAGGAAATGGCAAAACACTCCAGTGTCTTTGCCAAGAAAACCCCAAGTAGAGTCACAAAGAGTCAGGATGGCTAAAACTCCAATCATGGAAATGTCTTTGATGAGAGGGTTTGACCAGGCATGGTGAGTGAGGGATATGGAATTATGGAGAAGTTGAGCTGTCAACCAACAAGGGAATGATCAGTGAAGTAGATGGGCTAGTTATGTGTGGAGAGACATGAACGACTGCTCATTTGAGAGATTGGATGGCTGCTAAGAGATGTGTGATGTACCAGCAGCCTTACTAGTTAATTGAAAGAAGAGAGGGAACCTGGGACATGGGGTGAATGGTCTTCCTAAGGAGAACTTCTGGGAAACTGAGATAAGAGCACAGAAGGGGAAGGCATGGATGTATGATCTGCATTGGTAAAGGGCACTTCTATGACAATGAAATTAAAGATAGCATGATATGTGGGAATTCTGACAGTAGACAAAGCTTTTTCTTCAGGAACTTAAAAGAAAAGTTATAAAGGGAACCAAATATGAACTGTCTGAAAAGGGGTGTTAGATTACAAATGACTTTAAATATCAGATGGGCAAGGTATATTTCATCACAAAAACAACTGAGAGCTGTAGAATAGTTTTGAGGATAAGAGGGACATGGTCAGATCTGTGCCTTTAAAAGGTTATTTTTCCAACTAAGAGAGTAGATTGGAGTAGGGAGAGTCTGCAAGCAGGGCCACCAATTAGGAACCTAGAATTCTGGATTGGATGAAAGTGGATGATGGACTGAACTACGATGCCAGGGATGTGAGTGGAGGCAAAAGGAAATTGGTGGGGTAGGTGACTTTGACAACACTTTGTAGCTGCATGGAGGAGATATAAAATGAGGCCTGAGATGCCTGCCACCTCATAAACAGATGAGTGTGAAGAAGATTTTGTCAAAGTAAAAATGAAGACTGCCTCCCTGAACCTTTTCTATGAATAAATTGAATTCAGTCCTTGGCAGTCATAGGGACAAAGTTCTGCTGCCCTTTCTCCAATGGGATGAGACACCATGGCCTGGGGGAAAACAATGGATTCCAATTCAGAGGACTTACAAGCTTTGCCAACTGTGTTACCCTGGGCAAATCACATCCTTTCTCTGACTTTTTTTTTTCATCTTTGACATGAGGGGGTTTGACGTAATGACCTAATGACCCTTCCAGTACTAGATCTAAACACCACTCATCGTTGTTGATACAAATTCCTCATAACCTCTCACATCTTGTCCATGATATTCCCAGTCATAACCCTTGTCCGGACCCTCACTGCTACCTACTTGACGTCAGTGTTCCTCTGCTTTCACCTGCCCTAAGGTATCCGTTGTGTTTTGGCTTATAATATTTTAGATTACCTTCACATATGTAGCTCTAAATATCTGGCATTTGTTTGAAAGTGGTTATAGCAGGGAGAAGTTTTCAAAAATGGAATGTGTGAGTGTGATTTTCCAGAGAGACACATAGTCTCTGGAGCTTTGTTTCCCCCTCCTCTCCTCCCCTATTCTCCCTCTTCTCCTCTCCCTTCCCCTCTCCTCTCCTCTCCTTGCCTCTCTTCACCTCTCCTCACCTCTCCTCACCTCTGCTCTTTCTGTGTCTCTGTCTCTGTTTCCCTGTCTCTGTCCTTGCTATCAGTGTGAGATAATCTTCTTTAGCCATAGAACATACATAAAACATATGTATATTTTAATGGGAAGAGAAGGGAAAAGGAAGGGAGGAGAGTAAGGGAGGGGAAGGGAGAAGAGGAGAGGAGAGAAGGGGAGGAGGGGGGAAGGGAGGGGGAAGGGGAGGAAAGTAAAGAAAAGATGACAATGGTCTTCTCTTATTTAAGTTCTGTATCTTCCCAAAAGCTCTGCACGCAACTACTTCTTCAATGTTTCTTGAATGAATGATTAGATTTCCAGAAGGAGGCTTCTCCTGCTTCACTCAAGGCTACCCAAACCATGCAAAGGTCTCTCAAAGAACACACACACACACAAACACACACACACACACACACACACATACACGCACACACACACTACCCACAAAACCACCATCACCCCATCTTCAACCCTTTCCTCTGAGTTTAGGGACCATATCAGTGATAAATGCCACCCCCACGGGCTGGTAGGAGAAAACTCAGACATGGGATGAATGGACTTCTTTCATAAAGTCCTACTAAAGTGATGATAATAGCAGCTTATATTGCAGGACTGCTGTAAGAAAGAAAGAATAAAGGAAATTTAAAATTTAAAAGCTGCAGATGGGCAAAATCATATTTGCAAAATGTTGATACACATTGGTAACTTTTCCTCTGCTCTTTAGTAACTCCATGCTGGGAGTTCTATTTTCATATCTGGGAAGAATCCGTTGTGTTTTGGCTTATAATATTTTAGATTACCTTCACATATGTAGCTCTAAATATCTGGCATTTGTTTGAAAGTGGTTATAGCAGGGAGAGGTTTTCAAAAATGGAATGTGTGAGTGTGATTTTCCAGAGAGACACATAGTCTCTGGAGCTTTGTTTCCCCCTCCTCTCCTCCCCTATTCTCCCTCTTCTCCTCTCCCTTCCCCTCTCCTCTCCTCTCCTTGCCTCTCTTCACCTCTCCTCACCTCTGCTCTTTCTGTGTCTCTGTCTCTGCTTCCCTGTCTCTGTCCTTGCTCTCTGTCTCTCCTCTCTCTCTTTCTCATCTGAGAATGAAAGGCCTCTCAGTTATATTTTGTCTTTTTTTAGATGCTGAACACAAGAGTGGATATTAAGGCACTGATTTCAGTATTTGAGGACTTCTGGGATATACGGCTGAAAGTGGCATCACTTCTAGCATGTAATTCTGAACCTGAGGTCTTTGAACATAAACCACACACATGCCCACCCTCACACCCACACCCACAAAGAACACAAACACACATACACACCTGTATACCTGTGTGCGTAGGTGTGTGTATGCATACACGCATACCTGTATATTCATGCATATGCAATCCACATACATATATACATGTGTATATAGAGTTGTATTTTAATACAATTAGTATTTTTATACTAAATATAAAAGTGATGTTTTCCATTAAATGTTGCCTTTGTTTTTTTTTTAAACTCTTAATTGTTTCTCTTCAGTCTTAGGGGCACATCTAGTCTAAAGACAAAATCATTGTTCTTGAACATCATTATTTCCAACCCCTAACACAAGATCTGCTGGAAGAAAAGGAAAGAGCTCACTTTTACTGCTTCTTGAACTTATTTTTAAAAACTCTACCGAGCATTTTCCAAAATGTTTTAGGTCAAAATCCATGTATAACTTCAAGCAAATACCTAAAATACATAGAATCTTGGAACCAGACCCTTGCATAATCCTACTAAAGCTCTATTTTCAATAAAGGTTGATTTTGGAAATTGTGCCAGGATTTTAATGACCCCAAGTTCTCTTTGAAACAGAATTCTATCTTTTTAACAGTAACATCCTTCCTATATAAGACCATATTGCCACAAATCAGGGAATGTAACAATTTGCAAGGAAACAAAATTGTTGGTTCCTCAAAGGGAAATGGACAGGCCCACAATGGGCATGCATATGAGCTTATTATCAATAATTAATTACAGACATAAAGTAATGTGACTACAGAGCAGATAAACATTTGGTAAGAGCCAGAGATGGCTAATGGACAGCTCAAAAGCTACACCAATATTTCTATAAGATGAAGACATCTAGAAGGGCTTCTAGGACACAGAGCAGACCACCTCTGGTGGTCATGGACAAGAGTCCCTTGTCCTTCATTCTCTAAGAGGACCAAAATGACATTGTTATGTTGGAGTCAAGAGACAGGGTGTCCAACTGAGCCTGATCTGACCAATAGGAGCTTAGAATGCTCTCTCACAGATCAGGCACAAATAGTCCATACAAATATTTGGAGTTGAGATGTCTCTAAATTTGCACAACTCACATTTCTTTTGAGCTACTATGATTCTACTTTGCTAATAGAGAACAGAACTCTCTCTGATGTGGGCATACAGTTCTGTGCTGGGTGGTCTTTTGCTAGCATCTCCCATGTCGATCAATTTCAAAGTTCCTCAGAAAGACCTTGAGTGTCCTTGTATCTGTTCTTCTGAACATCACTTGAGCTCTTTCCTTGCATGAGTTTTTGGTAAAATTGTCTTTTAAGCAAGTGGACATTTGGCATTTGAACCATCTTATTGGAATTGTGCACTCTGCAGTAGTTTGAATGCCTGATAGGTTAGGTAGAGAAAAGATCTTGGTGAGAATGGCCAAGTCAAGCCTTGTTCTTCAAAGTTTGTATTTGAGAAAGGACAGGGAGCAGAGGAAACAAGAGGGTCAGAAAAGGAAAGGCTTTTTAAGAGGGCAAATCAAGAGGCACAAGGAGAATATGAAAGAGAGACAAACCCCAAAGCTGAGTATGTATTCCTAAATGAGAAAGTTGGGAAAGATCATTGGAACTTGGGTAGGCTCTTGTTTTCTTTGGAGTATGTGCTTTAAGGAACTATGGTGAAAAATATGACATTTGTCTTTTATGGTGAGTAAATTGTGAGTTCTGAATTTTTAAAAATTGGTTTCCAATGAACCCTAGATGAACATGAATTTATTGTAATTCACTTGAAATTTTAAGAGAAATGAACAAGCAAGCAAACAAACAACAACAAAACTGTCTTGTTTCAAGAACCTTCCCTCTTCTATACCTCTTCCTCTCTAGGTAGAATTGCTCCCTCCTACATCATCATACGTTGAGAGGGTGGAATTCGAACATGCTCTTTGCTCCATCCTTATGGATTCCTGACAGTTCATTTCACAACATGACCATCTATGTTCTTTTTTCCCTAACTTTCATTCTTCAGGGGTTCTGTGATCTCATCTATGAGAGCCCTTTCTCTGTAGGTACAATTTGCAGTCCATGGAAGCTTTTTTATCCACATCCTTCAACAAATCAAACCCAGGGGATGCTCTCAATTAGTTAGGAGTCTCTATCCTGAAGGCTCCCATTTCACAGGAACCAATGACCTAAAGGAGCTAGCCATCTGGTGGCATTCCCTCCTGTTACTTGATCAACTCGCCACTCTCTTTTGGTCATTAACTTTTGGATGTTCTGTCTAACAGATTCTGTGATATGTGTTTTTGAGGATAAGCATTTGCCATTTACTCTAGCTCATATACAGACTGATATCACTGTAACACCTTTCACAAGTGGGCTTCCAGCCTCTGCTTGAAGCCCTTATGGGAAGGAGCCCATCAGACTCGAAGCAAATATGGGAGCTGTGATCATGTGGGATACTTCCTGACGTCTTACAGAAATGTGTCTCTTTCTAGCTCTTATACTTTTACTTTGACTTTTTGTTTTTATTCTTTATTCCTAGTTATTCCCTCTGGGACCAAAAAAAAAAAGCTGAATTTGGGGTGGCTAGGTGGCACAGTGAATAGAGCACCAGCCCTGGAGCCAGGAGGACCTGAGTTCAAATCTGGCCTCAGACACTTAACACAAAATTTGCCTTGTGACCTTGGGCAAGTCACTTAACCCCAATAGCCCTAAAAAAAAAGAGCAAAAAACAAAACAAGCTGAATCCTTCCTTCACATGAGAAATCCTTCAAACTCTTGAAGAAAATTGAAATCACACAGACACACATACACAGAGAGACACAGATGGACAGACACACACACAAACACACACACACACATACACAAACACACACCACTCCAATCTTCTCTTTTCCAGGCTAAAATGCTCAGCTCATTAATCCAATCCTCAAATGATACTTGAACATTTTGGTTCTTCTGCTCTTATTGATTCCTTTCTTCAACCAAGATGCTGACAACCAAACCCAAGCCTCCAGATGATCTGCACCATGGGCAGCTTGCAGGAGGCCATCATCTCCCTCCTTCTGGATGTTCTCTCTTGTCTCCTCTCGGTACACTCCCATTTTGCTAGAGTCTTGTTGGTGGCTGCCACATTCCCCTTCTGACTCAGAAGAAGTTTTCATGGCTCACAAACCAGCAGATCCTTCTGAGAACAAATGACATCTGCCATTGTCTACATGCAGTCAATGTTTTTGGACCCAAAAGTGGAAGTCTTTACATTTGTCTCTTGAATTCAGCCTTATTAATTTAGCCCAATGTTGAACCTGAAAACATCCCTTTTTATTCAAACAGTCAGTCAGGGTTAGAGCACTCCCAGAGCTGTGACACTGCCAAACTTGATGAGCTTCTTATAAATGCTTTTGTAGAAGATTCTGGGAAGATGATGGGAGTAAGTCAGAAAATCCCAAACTCTCAAGATTTCCCCTCACAAAAGAGTTAAAATAGCACCTTAGGGCGAACAAAGTGTGGATAGAGAGAAATAAGAATAGGGACACAACTGGGGTCTTCCTGGAACAATTTGAGAAGATCTGAAGAAAAAACCTAGGACAGATTTGGTCCCTGTGAAGAGTAAATAACTCCACCCTAGGGTTCATTTTAACAAGTGGCAAGCCCTGGGGTTAGTTGGTTTGAGAGGCTGCCTTGGTCCAAGCTGCAGGAAGTTTTACCCTCAGGATAGTTAGGAGAGTTGGCCTTCTGAGCCCAGGAAGATGGAGGAAACCTCTGCTAAAAAGGAATGCCAGACCCAGCTGTGCTGTGAAGAATGAAAGGGGTGAGAAGGAAGCAGCCCACACCCAGTGAGTGCAGAAGCAGTGGGCCAGAAAAAACTCAGCCTGTGGGCCCTTGGAGGTTGGAGGTTTGGCTTTGGTTTCAGATTATAGGGGGAAATTGAAGATCTGGGGCAAGAGGCACCATTTCCCATACCCCAGGTAGAGGTGATTACAAAAATTAGGCTATTACCACAAAAAAAATACATGGGCAAAGGAGAAAGAATCCAACCATAGAAACCTGTTGTGGAATAAAGATAACCAGGGTTCATCTTCAGAGGAGGATGTTAAAGTAAAGAAACTCCCAAAGAGTAACATCAAATGGTTACTTGACCAAAAAGAATTTATAGAACATCTTAAAAAAGACTTTAAAAATCAAATGAAGGAGATGGAGGAAAAACTAAAAAAGAAAAAAAATAATCTAAGAAAAATAAGAAGGGTATGAAAGGAGAGTCAACCAACTAGAAAAGGAGATCCAGAATCTTAAGGAAGAAAATGACACCTTGAAAATTAGAACTGGGTAAAGCAAAGCCTGTGAAAGTACAAGAGATCAAGAAATAGTTAAACAAAATATGAATAATGGCAAAATGGAAGAGAAAGAGAAACATGAGAAAAACAACAGTTTGGGATCACAAAGACAAAATATAAAAATAATTGGACTAACAGCAGTTACGATAAAAAAAAAAATCCTGATACAATAATGCAAAGAATAATTAAAGAAAATTGTCCTGAAGCATTAGAACAAGGGGGAGAGGGAGGAGGAGAAATAGAAAAAAATCCATTGATCACCATTTAAAAGAGATTCTATGAGGAAAACTCATAGGAATATCATAGTCAAATTCCAAAACCCCCAGCTCAAGGAAAAACTAGTAAAAGCATTGAGATTAAAACAATTTCAATATGATGGTGCCACAGTTAGAATTACAAAAGACCTAGCAGTGGAGATATTAAAGGACCACAGGACTTGGAGTACAACATATTGAAGAGCAAAAGAACTAGAGCTTCAGCCAAACATATCACAGTTAAATTAAATATCAAAGTTGAGTATTATCCTGAATTTTAAAAAAAAAATGTACATTTGATACACTCTCAGACTTTTAAGACTTTGTTAAAAAAAAAAAAATCCCAAACTCAATAGAAGATTCAACCTACAAGAACCAAGAGAAATATAAGGCACATACCAAACACTGATTATAAGTGATTCATAAGGACAGACTGCTTACTTGTTATATATGTAAAATACAAAATATATATCTAAGATTCTTATTAATAATTGAGTATCTCATAAGAAAAAATGAGGTAAATTTGAATATGTAATAAATTTAAAAAGTAAAACCATTTAGGAACAGCTAAAAAGAGTAATTATTTTATACAAATGAGGTGCAAGAGGAGGAATCAATACAGAGAAATTAGATGGGAGAGGAGGGCTGGTAGTTCTGGTAACCTACTTACATTGGGAATGGGTTTAAGAGGGAACAGCACACATATATTTTGAAGAGCATAAAAGTCTTCTAAATTCAGACATATTAAAACAGAAGGGGAATAGAGAGGGGGGAGAGGACAAGGGAGGGATATTTACAGAGAAGATTGAGTTGAGGGAACAGGTAAAAGGAGGGTATAGAAGGGTATTTAGATTTATGGGAATGAGAGGATAGGGGAGGAATCATTGGAGGGGGTAGGCAAGTAGTAGAAGGCAAGGTAGTGGGTAGAAGTAAAGTAGAGGAGGCAGGAGGTATAGGAAGCAAAAATATGTACAAACATGAAAATAATGATCAGGAGTAGAGTATGTTTTTGAAAGTATATACCTATATATGTGGGTATATATGTATATATATATATATATATATATATATATATATATATCTGTATGTGTATGTATATGTGTATGTGTAATAGCTATAGAGAAACATATCTAAACTTTATTGTAGCCTTCTGGGGGTTAGGGGGAAGAAAAAAGAAAAAAAAAGTAAAAAAGTTCACAGCAGAGAACAGAACAACAAGAAAGCAAAGAAAAGATGGACAATTTTCAACACAACAAGTATTAATCATACAGACTTCCTTGATATGAAAATCTATTGTTACATATTTTGAATCCTCTAATGTTCTGCTATGGATGCAACATGCTTTTTGTTTTTCTTTCTTTGTATTTCAGTTTCAGTATTTAAGTTTATGATATGTTTTTGTTTCTTTTCTCTATTCTATATTTGTGTTCTGGCCTTTGAGTCTAAAATACAATTTAAAAAATGCCTTTGTCCAAGTCGATGACCAAATGCCTCCTAAAGCCCCCTATGCCACCAGCTCTGTGATCTTCTCAATAGAAAACCTTGCCTTCTTTTATTTTACTGAAGGGAGACCCTATGATGTTGAGATGTAACCCTAGAAATGACTCCATGCCTTTATCTTCCAAAAATAATCATCGAGCAAAGCATTTGGAAGAGTGACATGTCTGCTCCAATCACCCATGTAATGGAGATGATTCAATATATATTTTTGCTCAAGGAGAGTTCTCTTCTCAATGGTGATGTCCTACACTTGTTCCTATTTAGATAGCATTGTATTGATTGCACCCTAGGATGTCACAGAGATTCCTGAAAAAGATCTGAGATAGCTCTGAGTTTGGTCCATCTATCCACCCAGAAAACAGCAAGTGCATAAGAAATATGCTTTGCCCAGATTCCAGCATGCAGCTGAAGGGACACCCTATAGATCTAGTCTAACAGTAAATGTATCTGGGACAAGACAGAAGAGATGAGTGATATGCTGGGCTCAGAGTGAAAAAGAAGGATGAAAATGGGCTGAGTTGCTTTGGAGAAATCACCAAACTCTTTCACTGGCTCCAAGCTTCTCATAGCAACAAAGATCTATCTTTCCAAAACAAACATTTGACCAATGTTACCATATATCATTGAGACCTGGGGCTTACTGCCTCTAAAAAACTGAAGATGGGCAGTACACAGAAGGCAAGAAAAGGTTTGGGGTACATATGAGCAGCTGCAACATGGAGCCAATGGGGAGCTTTGAAGAAGAATGTGAACCAAGATGGTAATGAATAAGCTGTGGGCCAGAAAGAGGAGGTGGGCTGGCTGTAGTTTGGGAGTGAGGGATGATGGGTAAGCAGCCACAATGCTTCCCTAAATGTCTTTATGAAATCAGAAAGAAGTAAGTGCCCTAGCATGTTGGGTGGGCCCCTTGTGGCCACCTTGAGGGGAAGACATGGACAAGAGATGCACAGAATAGTCAGACATGGGTGGGTTGCAATCTGCATCATGGGAGGGCCCTCAGATTTGAGAAGATCCAGATCATTTTCAGCACTGTGCATTTGCTGTGCACTGTTGTAAGCACTGGAGAGTCAAAGATCCAAGTGCAGACTCTGACATCAAGAGAGAAATTGGGAGAGAAATGTCCATATCTAAGTCTATAAAAATAGAATGAATGTAAGATAATTATAAAAGGACCAGGAAAATTTTCACATAGAAGATGGTGCTTGAAGAATATGAGAAGGCAATGCATTCCATAAATGGGAGAAGAGTAGTATATCAAGGAAAGGAGATGGAAGGCGTAGACAGACCCATGTGTGAGGAACAGAGAAAAGGCCAGTTTGTTTGGATACTGCAGTGTTGGGAGGAAAGTCATGTTTAATGAAGGTGGAAAGGTGAGTTGGGACAAGTTTGTGAAGGGTTTGGAAGGTAAAATAGAGGATATCATATTTGATGCTAAAGACAACCAAGTTCATTGACAAGGATGTGGTCAGACATGTGATTTAGGAAAACCACTCTGACAGTTATGTGAAAGATGGATTGGAGAAGGGAGAGAGGAAGCAAGGAGCCCAATTAAGAGGCAATTGCAATATTCCAGGTGAATGGTGATGAGGACACCTTCTTCTGCCAATTATTCCCTTTATCGCCAACCTGACATTCATTTATTAAGGACCTAGTGTGTGGTAAATGTTTTGCTGAGCCCCTAGGACACAAAGGCACATGAAAAAGAGTCCATGCCCTCAAGGAGCTTATAGTCTATGTTAGTGACAATATTATTTTCCTTGCAAAAGGAAGCAGGGCAACTCCTTTGCATGAAAGCATGAAGACAACACTGCCAACGAGGAAATTGTTAATTGGAAGAAATAAGAGACCCTGGAGACAAGTGAGGAGAAACATTCTGAGAAAAGGCAGGATGTCTATTCAAAAGCAACAAGAGAGGCAAAAAACAGTAGGAAATGAGAAAGAAAAAAAAAAAAACAATTACTCAATCAGCTAATGAAAACATATTTCTTCAACTTTTAAAATCTAGGCATTGTTCTAGGCATTGGGTATACAAAGACAAAAGGGAAAGTGCCTCAAAGAGCTGACATTCTATCCAGAGATACAATGGAAACCTTAAAGGCTTAAGGCTGCCCTAAGACTTGTAGAACACCCTGCGTGTATGTATGTGTTTATGTATGTATGTATGTATGTATGTATGTATGTATGTATGTATATGGATGGATAGAAAGACAGGTAGATAGATTGACTGATCTCAGGATTATATATAATATAATTTCATAATAAGGCTACATCTCCCCCAGGAGGTCTAGAGGTACAGTCTCCTCAAGAGGTGAAGATGATTCTCTGACACTGTAATTTCAAGCCCCAATCAGTGTATTTCTCCTCAGTATAATCATTTGAGAATCATTTGGTCAGTCAGCCTCATGTAACTTTCAGAACACCGTATTAAGAACAGTTGAATACAATAAGAGGCATTCCTTCCTCTCCCCCAAAAAAGTCTGTTACACCCTTCCCATCAATGCACACAGTCCAGGGGAAAGTAGATTCAAGCTTAGAAGTCCTGTGTTGCAAAGAGCCACCTCACAACTCACAGTACCTGAAAGTCTATTCTCCATTTGTGGGAGTGCTCATCCTCTCCTTTTGATATGGCACAGTTTTGTTGCTGAGCATCTTGTAGGACCATGAATCCCCACTGTCTCTCCTTGACTCCCAAAGCAGGTGCTGTCCATGGCTGATCCAAGGATGTTGCTAAGGCACCAACGTACATAAGGGATGTCTAACAGTCCCCAGACTCTGAAGTTAGCAAAATCCTGCCAGCAAAAAGGTGGTAGAAAGAGACTGGGCTGAGTCCAGGGCTAAGAACACCCTCCCCTCCATCCCCAAGCCCCTAGTGGTTCCTTGCAGAGGGGAGAGGGGGATAGTTAGGGCTTCATGCTCATGCTGATGTCTGGAATGACTACAGTTCCAAACTAGATTGATATTTTAAGGTGAACCCTGGGGGGTGTCCAAGGTTCTCCAGCCTATCTGAACCCTTTTCCCCAGGCAATGTCAGTCCAGTTCCAACTACTTTTAACACTTAGTCAAAAGCCTCTGATTGAGATGGATTGATTGGGCATCTGATCATTGACTCTAAGCTGGGTGTGGTCATGTCATTGATTTACTCAATTACCCTGCATTTAATTAAGTATATGCAAAATAAAGTCAAGGTAATTTTTTTGAGGGGTGGCATTAATCAGGGGAAGGAGGCAGTAGCAATCAGAAATAGGAACTGATCATCTAGTCCAAAGTTTGCAAGGGAAGAGAGAAAATAATAATGACGATTCGAACAGTACTTAAAAGTTGGCTAATCACTTTGTGTGTATTATCTCAATTAAGACAACAGATATGTGCAGGCAAAGCTAGGAGTCGCCTCATTGTACAGATGAGAAAATTGAATCTGAGAGTGATTAAGTGACTAGCCCAGGTTCTCACAGACAATAAATATTGGAGAAGGGATTCCAGTGAACTTTTTGATGATTGTAAGACTAGGGATGTAACCACTGGGCCACATTTTACATGCCATGTGGTAGAAACAGCTTCCTCCATTCACTGATTTCTCCTAATTCATGAAAATGTATACAAGAATCATTGCTGATGGAGCATTTCTCCCTCTCAATGCCAACTCTGAAGACATCCACATAGTATGTAAAGTTAGGGTAGATACCAAAAACTTGCTGAGGGCTGAGATGAACATTGAGGGCCAGTCATTGTCTCTGGTCAAGCTAGCCCCAGCCTGAGGCTCTTCTTGTTCTCTTCTTGGGGGTGGGGGGGAAGGCATCTTCTCTTGCAGTGATGGGTACAGTCTTCCAAGCTCTGCAGAGGCAGATGTCATGTCCAAATAGGTCAGCTCTCATCAGGTGGGGCAGCAGGGCTGGAGTGGCCTGAGGTTTGCAGGAGCAGACCTGTAGAGATGCAGGATCATGTGGAGGCCTCATTGGCCTTGAGATAGACCACTCACTCAGGCTGGGTACCTGTCCTCTGCTGCCTCACCGCAGCGAAGGTCATGCCTCTGTCTCTAGCTCCCACCTTAGTCTCTCTTTCTGCATCTTGGTCTCTCTCTCCCTGTCTTGCTGTCTCTGCCTTGTCTCTCTCTGGCTCTCTCTCCCTCTGTCTCTGTCTTTCCGTCATTGTCTGTCTATGTGTCTCGCCAAACCCTGGGGAGAGGACCCCCCAGAGGTCCATGGGACTCCATGTCTTAGTATCACCGATGGGTTTTGTTGATTCAAGTGTTAAGTTAGGAAGCGCTCCCACAATCTGCACTTGATTTGTGTGCCTTTCCTGTTATTTAACAAGTGTCTCCTACTGGGGCATAAATAATTTAGATTCAAAGAGAAATCTGCTCCTAAGTGCTAGAAAGCCCCAAATCCCGTTCACTTGATTTGCTAATGTTTCCCTAATACAGCACAAAATATGAAACCACTCTCTTTGCCCTCTAATTTTAAACAAAAGAATTCTTACAATACTCACTTGAAGCATGCTTGTGGTAACCTCCAGGGGCCGAATATTAAATATACAATGCCTAATGGCTTATCAAACGGACAGTTTTCTCAGGCATTATTGCTGGGGGCTACTCTCATTTTCTTAGAGAGGATATAAAATGGACATTAAAAATTCATTATATTCACAGGAGCGAGGAGAGGAGGGCAGGGTGCAAACACTGTCGATGTGGATGGTGCCTTTAGAATTAGTCTGAATAATAACCGACAGGTCAATGACACTCCCTGGTTTGGGAAGCACTTTAGAGACATTATCTCTTTGAGCTTTACAGTCTCTGTTGCTATTATTACCCCCATTTTACAGATGAGATGACTGAGTAACAGAAAAACAAAGTGATTTGTCCAGGGTATCGCAATGTCATAGATTCAGAGCTGGAACAGACCTCAAAATCCATCTGATCGAATTCCTTCGTTTTGTAAATGAGGAAACAGAAGCCTAGAGATAAAATGTCTTCTTGGAGGTCGTATAGCTAGCAAGGGGAAGGAGGGTGATTTGTCCACAAGGCCTCTGATTTTAGAGGAAGCAAACTGTTCCCGAATAATCAAAATGCTCCTTTGGTTGTTAAGGAGTATAATAGATATAATAGCTGTCTACCCAGGCCCCTGTGGCTCATTATAATTGTCCCAAGATTCCATGGGACAACTCCTTTCTATTCTGTACACATTTTGTGAATATTTGACTAAGCTACCATGGATGAAAGAATCTCAGACAAAGCAAAAACAAAACGAGACCTAATTAAAAGGGATAATTAAGGAAGCTACATTTTCCTAAAGGGTATGACAGGCAAAAAGGTATTATCATAAAAAAAAAAAATTCAGCAAGTTTCTCTGAAAAAGGCCTCATTTCTTAAGTATTCGAGGCCCTGAGGCCACATTATAAAAATGAGAGCTATTCCCCAATAGACAAATGGTCAGAGGATATGAACATGTCCGTTTCCAGAAGAAGAATCAAAACTACGTTTTGGTTGATGTTGTTATTGTTGTTCAGACCTGTCTGACTCTTTGAGACCCCACTTCAGGTTTTCTTGGCAAAGGTACTGGAGTGGTTTGCCATTTCCTTCTCCAGTTTACTTTACAGATGAGGAAACTGAGACAGATAGCATTAAGTGACTTACCTAAGGTCACACAGCTAGTAAGCTTATAAGGCTGGTTTTGAGCTCAGTTCTTCCTGATTCTAGGCCTGGTGTTCTCTGTACAGCACCACCTAGTTGCCCCCAAAAGCTATATATAATCCTCTGAAAAAAAATGCTCTAAAGCCCTGTTAGAGAAATGCTGATTAAAACTGTTCTGAGATTAACACTTCACACCTATCAGAAATGACAACCGCTGGAGTCAATGAAGGAAAAAGGTAGACTATTAAACTGTTGGTGGAGTTGTGAACTGGTCTAATCATTCTGGAGAACAATTTGGAGTTATCTCCAAAGGGTCATTAAACTTGGCCTACCCTATGATCCCAAAAATGCCAATATTATGTCCATACACCAAAGAGATCAAAGGAAAAGGACCGATATGTACAAAAATATTTATAGCAGCTCCATTTGTGGTGGCCAAGACTTAGAAGCTTAGAGGATGCTCATCAGTTGGGGAATGACTGAACAGGTTGTGATGGAACAGTACTGTGCAATAAGAAATGATGGGGGGGGGGGGAGAGGTTTCAGGAGCAAAACAAACACAACAAGACCTATATGAACTGATGCAAACTGAAGAGAGAAGAACCAGGAAATCATTGTATATAGTGACTGCAATGTTATAAGGAGCAGCTGCGAAAGACATGGCTACTGTGATCAATACTTTGAGCTAACACATGATGAAAAACTGCTATCTATGTCCAGAGAGAGAAATGAGGAACTTTGAGTGCTAACTGAAGTATAACTTTCTCACTTGCTTTATTTTTTGCCTCTTATTTTGATATGATTAATGTGTAAATAAGTTTTACATGATTTCACATGTATAATTGATATAATTCTGCTTGTCTTCCCACTGGGTGGGTGAGATGGAGAGGATTTGGAATTTAAATAGTAAATTTAAATAGAAAAGAATATGAAAAATAAAGAATAAATTTACTTTGAAAAATTATCATGTGGAAAGGTTTTCACACTTTTCCATTTCTTTTTGTTGGTGCATTTTCTGCATCTGGGCTCTTAATATCCATTATTTGGTATGGTTGAGGGGGCTACCCCTGCGATGTGTCTCACTTGACATTTTTCCTTTTTTTTTTTCCCCAGAGATATCAGAGAATAATAACTATAACAAGCACTTGGTCATTTCTTGTCCTAAGAAATATTCTGTCTCACCTCTGTGTGTGTGTGTGTGTGTGTGTGTGTGTGTGTGTGTGTAAAGAGAGACAGACAGACAGAGAGAGACAGATGCAGAAAGAGAGAGAGAGAGAGAATGAGAGAGAATAAGTGAATGTTTGTATGGGTGTGTATGTGTGATTTTCCTAAAGCACAGGTATGATCATGTCACCCCACTTCTCTATTCAGTAAACTCTAATGATTCCTTATTACTTCTAGGATCATATACAAAATTTCTTATTTGACATTCAAAGTCCTTCATAACCCAGTCCCCTCCTACCTTTGTAGACATCTTCTACCTTCCACCTCTCCTTCTCCCATGGACTCTTTGATGCAGTAATACTGGCCTTATTGAACAAACAAGACTCTTGGCTCTGGGAATTTCCTTTAGATCTCTCCCATGGATGGAATTTTCTCCTTTCTCATCTCTGTCTCCTAGCTTCTCTGGCTTCCTTCATGTCCCAACTAAAATCCCATATTTTACTGGAAGCTTTGCCCAGTCCCCTTAGTTCTGATACCTTCTCTCATTAATTACTTTTCTATGTCTTTGTTTGCTCTTTCCCTTATCAGACTGGGAGTTATTTGAAGCCTTAACTGTCTTTCTTCTCTTTTTGTATCCCCAGAACTTAACATAGTGCCAGGCACATAGTTGTTGTTGGTGTTTGTCCTTCATTTTCAAAGCATTCGGTGACATCACTGGGCTGGATTTAAGCGAGGAGGTTTTGAGAAATCATCAGCTTCACTACCTCTTCCAGAATCATCAAAGTCTAATGGCAGGACTGGCAATGGACTGGGATTCAATGTTTGTTTCCGGTGCCTGACCAAACACTAAGTACTCCACAGCACCTGCTTCAGGAGCCTTCATGGCCATTGGAGGAAAATGCTCTCATCTGTCCAATCTGCTGGGGAAAGTTTTCACACGCTTGGGGTAGGCATGTCCCTAATTCACTGAAGGGTTTGAGACCTGTTGATTACTCTCAACCTGATTTAACTGGGTTACCAAAACAGTTTTCAGGAGTGTGGCCATTACACAACTACAGCTTCTTGGAATCACAGGTGAAACTGGGCAAAGGTGGACACCAAAGGTGGATGAGCAGCCCTGAAAAAGGCTTGACAAGCCATCCTCTCAGAGGTTCTAGTCCTCTCCATACATCTACTGTGGCACAAACGAGATACTTTATAAATGCATGGGCTGCTGGCTATATATGTGTGTATGTATTTTATATATGTGTGTTTATGTATGTTTACATGCATGTGTGTGTGCACATATCTATCTACCTGGATAAATATAAAATTAAGATAATGTGGAGAATGAAAGAGAAAGAGACAAAGACAGAGGAAATTGATCTCTTAGGGAGTTACTGAAAATAGACAAGGATCTCAGTTCAGAACTGACCAGTAGGTGCATACAGGCATTTGGAGCATGGTTCTGATCTCTTTCCAGGCCCCTAAGCTGCTCCCAAGCAGTAAAACTCAGCTTTTTTTCTGCTCACATTCTCCCCAGTATACGACATGGCTACAAATTGTGGAGCAAAGTCCAAGGGCAATGGGAAGGCAGGCTTCACTTCCAGCAGACTTGACCTATTCCCATCAATGACTGAAGGGCAAGTGGTAGCACAAGGCAGTAGCAGCAATCATCAACACTGCCATCACCATATTGTAGATGGCAGTAGGTAGCATGCACCACTTTAAAGTTTACAAAGTATGTACTAGAAATATTATTATCCCAGTATCACAAATAAGGCAATTGAGGCCCATTTCATGTAGCTGTGTGATGAGCAAAGATGGCGCCATGCTTGTGCAGTGAGAGTGAGTTATCAGAGATGGTGAGCCTACAGGCTGCACTGCTGTGCGTAGAATACTCTGAGAAGGACTCTGGTGTGCTAAGAACTCCTCTGTGGAAACAGAAAAGAATCACAGAAAATCGGGAGGCAAGGAAGGGTTATCATCTTCTTCACTGGAGGAAGCACCCATAATAGTGAGAACCAGGAACCAAAGACCTACCAACCCCTGAGCTCCATCCATTCTCAGTTACCAAATGAGCAAACTTTCATATAGTCTGGTTTTGAATGACCCTAAAGACTTAAGGATTCAACTTCCAACCCCCTCAGCACTATCAATACCAACTAAATCTGCCCAGTGAATGATCTGAGAGCCTTTCTGATAGTTTGGGTGTTTCAGTTAAGTAGAAGTTAACATTTTCCAGCCCACGTGTGCCTTCCATGTTCCTTAATGGTGACAGCTGCTCAGAAGATTTGGCAGGTGTACAAATGAAGTTAAAAACGTAAGTGTTTATTGCTCAAAAGCTTCAGACACCTACTGTTCCTCTTAGCCAAAAGATAACAATTCCACATTTTATGGGCCATTGTCTTTCCGTTTGTGTCCCCAAGGCTCACCAAAATTCAATAAGTTTATTTTAGTGAAAACCTCCTCACCACACTCAGCATTTTGTCTAAGCACAGTACCCTAAAATAAAAGCAACCAGAGCCATTATTGAAGCACAGATAGAGCCAGGATGATCATAGACCCATTGCTTTCCAAATGATCTCATTACTATTAATTTCTGCTGCCCTTAGAGGATATTTGGGAAAGCAAATTTATCAGGAGTGGAATGTAAATGTACAGTGAGTAAATGGAAAATTGCAGGTGGCAAAGACATCTTTTTCCCTCATTTTGATATGTAGACTAACCCAAATGACCCCACTGGAAGCCAACTGTCACCTACAATAAATGAGAAATGGTCAGACATTTTCATATATCCCTCCTGGGAGGGGCCCTTGGGGTTTGTCGACCAGAACTGAATGGATCCCCAATAATTTCATCAGAGCCAATTTAGTTCATATTATGGGCACTTACCCCTCTACTTCTTAAAAGTCAATAGGGACACCTTCCGTGGACTGTGTGTCAGAATAAGAGAGTACCTAATGTACTAAAGCAAAGAAGCTTAGATCTTAAGATTTGGTAGACAGAAGCTCTGATTATTGGGTCCAACAGAGAATTGATGTGATCTCTACCATATTCCCCCTTTTCAATCAGCTTGAACATTTTTCTTATGGAATAAACTCTCCAACCTTCTCTTTTCTTATACTGCTCTCCAACAAAAGGAATTTGTGGGCGAGATATTGGCTACGCCGGTCTCTGATAATCACTCTCTAATACAGTAAACGCTAACACTAGCAAATAAAACGGGAAAAACAACAAAGCATCTTTGAAGACCCACGTGTGGATACCGAATCAGAATGCCATGGTCTGGGGAGAACGGTTTCTGTCAAAATCTGAAGCAACTGATCAATGAACAAACATCAGTTAAGTACCTGCTATGTTCCAGGCACATAGCTAGCTGGGAGCAGGAAATCAGTGGGTCCAATGTTCTTTTCCACTAGGCAGTGGCTCAGATGATGAACTCTGACTAGATAGCAAGCTCCCAAGATTTCTCTGCAAGGAAAAGTAGATGTTCCAAGGAAGAAAAATAACAGAAAAAATGCAGTATCCTTGGAAACTCTTCTCAAATCCCTTTCATTTTACACATCAAGTTCCACAATCACAGTGGCCAGGCACCCAGCCAGAAGCAATCAGGATGGCAACAATGGGAAGCAGGCTTTCAAGCCTTCCAGCCCACCCTGCACTGGCTCCTGGACTCTGGCAGGAGGACTGGATTTGAAGTCCTCCTCAGGTCCTTAGTTAGCTACTAACTGTGGGCAAGGAGTCACTTCCACATTCCAAGCCTCCATTTGCTTCGCTGAAAATGGGGATAATGATAACTGGAGAAACAACCTCATAAATTGTAGAGAGAAAAGCCTTTAAAAATCTGGATACATAGGTTTGGGCTCTAGATTTGAGATATTATTACTTTTCCTCTAGTTTACAAGGCCTTTGCTAACAAATCAATGAATTTAAAAAGTATCCATTAAGTGTCTTTACATACCAGGAACTCTGTGAGGTCTGAAGAATACACAGACAAAATGAAGCCATCCCTTTTCTTGAGGAGATTACAATTTGGCATTCTAGATACAAGAAACAAACCATGCAAAGATGCAAAGAAGGAAGGAAAAGCTTCATGTATGAGGAAGAGCAAGAAAACCATTATGGTTAGCCTGTAGCATTCATAAAAGCAAGTGATATAAGAAAGGGGGGAAAGAGAGTTGGGAACCTTAAAGGGCATCGGGCTTTTAGAACCAAACAGAGGAAAGTCCTGAAGAGCATATATGACAAAAACTGTTCTCGATTCTTCAAAGTCGCCAAGGAGAAGGAACCTAGAATAAGCCCGGATGGGTACAATCTCATCCCAGAGCTATGCAGCACTTTCCCGAATGCACTGACTTCTTTGCATACAAATCTGTCTGGGAACCCAACATTCTACTTATTATCACAAACATGACCATATCCAAAATATACAAGATTTGGAGTCCAATACAAGTATCACAAAGTGTGTCTGGTGCATCTAGAAGGAAGCATGTCCTAAGTTTGCTATGGATGTGGGGGAGGACGGGGTCATCACCATGGTGAGAGAACAGGGACTGGAGGACAAAAAGGATGCAGCTGGGAAGGCTAGCTTGGTCAGGGAGAAATGCTTTCCAGGTCACAGTCGGGGAGCTCTCTATCAAATTAATTACTCTTGCTAAACAGGTGCTCTTCACTGTTGTGTCTATGCTGCTGAAAAACTGAAAATTTTATTAATGCCCTTAAACTACGTAGCTACTAAATTAAGAAGCCTGGATCGAAGTCCCAGCTGTTCCACCCTCATTGTGTCCTTCCTTGGAATGATGAAACCAAAGAAAATCTTGACCATTACAAAACTCAGTTTTGTTTTGTTTTGTTTTTCTTAAAGGTAGACCCTATGAAAGATACAGAGGATTAATAAGACCCTTCCCCTATTACAGTCCTTTGGATTCTTGGGTTCAGCTCTAAGAGGCATGGTGTCCAAATGGGGAAAATAACCTGCCTGGATAAATCACTCTCTAATTCAAATACTTTTGTGCTTAAGTATAGAGATTTTTCAGGAGCTGATACTTGACTAAACATTAAAGATTAAATAGACATATATGGGTATAAAAAGTAAGGTAACCTTACTTTCTAGTAATTCTTAATATTCTCTAAAACAAATGAGTTTACCTCATTGTATTGTGCTCTCCCTAACTATTGGCCAAGTTGAAGCATTGAAAGTGAAATGATTGTTTAAGGGTTTGTTTTTTGTGCAATGAGGCATTGGTGAGACAATGTGAGAAGGAAAACATTGTGTGGGGTAGGGACAAAAATTGCTGAGAAAATGGAAAGTAGTTTAGCAGAAATTAAATTTAGACCAACAACTTACACCCTACACCACAATATGTTGCAAATGGACACATTACCTTAAAGTATCAAAGGTCACATAAAAGAAATTTTGTACAACTGAGGCCAGGGGGAAGAATGTAAAATAGATCATTTCTATCTCATAAAATGAATAAGATTTACTCTGAACAAAATGAAAATGCTAGACTAAGGGGAGAAGTTGCCATTAGAGATGGGAAGGAAAAGATTTACATAGAATATCTCTGAAAAAAGATCTGATATTCAAAATATGTAGAGAATTGTTGCAAATACATAAGAACATCATCCATTGCTCAATAGATGGGAAAGTTAATAGGTAGTTTTTGAAAAAAATACTGACTCAACTTCTTAGAGAAAAGTTATCTCTGCCTGTTAGCTATAAGGAGGGTAAGGGAATCCTTTGTCACTGAACAGCAATTTTTTTAAAATTAATTTATGAATTTTTACAACTGAATGTTGTAAACACTCAGTTCCACAAGCTTTTGAGTTTTAGATTTTCTTCCCCAAGACAGTACACAATCCAATATAGGCTCTACATATACATTCATATTAAGCATATGTCCTTATTTGTATAATTAGAAGAATTATAACCAATAGAATGAACCGCAGGAAGAAAGAAACAAAACAAAAAGGAGAGAAAGCAAATTATATGCTTCAATCTGTATTCGGACTCCATAATTCTTTTTTTTTTTTCTTTTTGGAGGGCAGTTGGGTTTAAGTGACTTGCCCAAAGTCACACAGCTAGTACATGTGTCAAGTGTCTGAGGTCGGATTTGAACTCGGGTCCTCCTGACTCCTGGGCCCGTGCTCTATTCACTGCACCACCAAGCTGCTCCCAGACTTCCTAATTCTTTCTCTGGGTGTGGACTGTATGTTCTATCTTGAGCTTTTTGGAGCTGTCTTGAGCTACTGAAAAGAGTCAAGTCCGTGAAAGTTAGTCATCGTACAATACAGTTGTCACTATGTACAATGTTCTCCAGGTTCTGATCCTCTCACTCAGCATCACTTCATATAAGTCTTTCCAGGTTTTTCTGAAGTTCTTCTGCTAACCATTTCTTTATAGCACGATAGTATTCCATTATATTCAAATACCACAACTTGTTTGACCATTCCCCAACTGATGGGCATCTCTTCAATTTCTAGTTCTTTGCCACCACGAAAAAAAAAAAAAAAAAAACCTGCTACAAATATTTGTGCACATGTGGGTCCTTTCCCCACTTTTATGAGCTCTTTGGGATACAGTCCTAGAAGTGGTTTTTCTGGGTCAATGCGTATGGACAGTTTCATAGCCCTTTGGGCATACGAGCAGCATATTCTTAACCCCCAACTTGATCATGTTAGTCTTTCAATTCTTTCTAAATTCTTCTATTTTCCATTCAATGTTCTTTGGAGACCTACAAGAAGCCTCTTCAGCCCAGATCTCCAGACACCAACAGAATCCAGCCTTCAACTGATAATAAAATCGTCTGTGTCTTCTCATCATCCCCCACAATGGGAAGTGGTTAAATCTAAGGCTGCCTGGGGCCTGTGATAAACAGCCATGTTCAGGGGCTTCTGCCTCCCTGCCTGACTCTCATCAGGTCCTTCTGCCTGGATTCTCGACTTGTTCTCTTTCTTTGAGCCTGGCCCTCAACTTTCTCGTGGGTAAAATGAAGGTGTTAACCTAGATGGTTTCCTGCTCTGAATCACTGAACCTCTGTCTCTGCATACTCATCCATCTTAGGCCAATTTCGGATTTCCTGGGCATCAGCCCTAACTTGCCTGCTCAACTTCTACATCTTTTCTGTTCTCTGGCTTGGCCTAATTCCAAATCATTTATTCATTCATTCAACAAATATTTATTGAGCTCCTACTGTGAGCAAGGCAATGTGTTAGTCAATCAAGATTCAAGGATGCAAAATGAAGCTGTGTTGTCCTCCAAGGAGCTGCCTTTGCACTAGGAGGTTACAATACATAGACAGGTAAGAATTATGCTTGTGAAATGAGGGATGACCTTTGAAGGGGAAAAACATAGAGAGGCAGCTAACGTAGACAGCCTCTGAGGGCTTTTCTGTTCAGAGATTCTGGGGTTTCTCTATAGCTTTGGTTTTCTATCTAACTCACTTTGGTTACATGTGCTAAAAAATGAATATGGTTTAGAAAGAATTCACAAGAATTATTACTGTGGGGTTTTTAACACTGATTATGTCATGGACTGGACCCCTTTGGCAGTCTGATGAAACCTGTGGATCCCTTCTATAGATGACATTTTTAAATGCTTAAAATAAAATTCAAAGGATTACAAAGGAAACCTTTAACAGTGAAATATAATTATCAAAATATTTTGTAAAAAATATCTCATAGACCCCAAGTTAAGAACCTCTGGTAGAATGTTGAAAGCCAGAGCAAAATAAACAATGTAAAACAATGCAAAGGACATCATTGTGGGAAATGCTCCAGGACATGTTGGAGTATTAGTTATAGGGGACAGAGCCCAGGGACAAGACTCACGGTTGTGGTTTTGGGCAGTAGTCTCAAGAATGAAGTTTGTTTTTTTTTGAAAGGGGTGGTGGTGATGTCATATGGAAAAAACCAGGAGAGTGTGCAAAAATAAAAAAACAAAACACAGGTTTAATGGCATTTCCATTCACAGAGAAAGAGCCAGTGCCCCCATGTCACTTACAGGCTGGCACCCTTCCTGACCCTTGTCGTCTATAGCCTGCTCAAAGCAGAGAATCAGAACTATATCTCCCATTCTATGAATCTTCACTCAATTTAAACCCTGGTACAGAGTGATAAATAAGACTGGACTCAGCAGATATGGTGAAGAATGACCTTGGATTCAAGAGATGAGAATGAGGAAAACAGACTGAGTTTGCCACAAGTAAACAAGTCATGTGGAGGGTTTTATTGTACATGTACACAGGTGACGTGCATTGCATACAGGAATACCACTGCTGGAGCAGGCTGTGGCGACTTGTCCAAAGGACATTTTTTGTCAGATTTTTGTCCTTTGGGGATTTCTTCCAACAGAGGCCTATAAAAGAAACATCTCTGGTCAGCTTCCTTTTCAATCAATGCTAGTATAGAGCATCACAAATATATCCCAAGCTTCATCTCAGAGAGAAAGATGCTGAGGGATGGAAAGATGAAGATTGTGTCTCTATGGGGCTGAAATGATGGCCATTATTTACTGGGCTGACAGATCATTCTTTTTTCCATATCTGGCCAATTCATTACAATGAGTTTAGTAATAATGAATATATTGTATGTATATATAAATATATAATGTATATACATATATGTCTATATGTATGTATGTATACATATATATCAATGGGGAGGGGAACAACCAATTACCTGAATGATTGATAATCAAGCCACAGTTTTAGCCTCATGTAGCTAATACCTACAACACTTTTCCAAGGTCATTGAGTGCACGAGCACTAGAAAGGAGGGAGCCAGAGAATTTCCAGGATGACAAGTTGCCTTAGGTTGTTTTTCTAATTCCAAGGAACCTACTGATGACGTGCATCCATGCGGTATTTATTCTCTCTGCTCAAAAAGTCGTTGTTAATTGAAGACCCAGAAAATTGACTTGTGAGATTAAGACATTCAGGGACAGAATTTTTCTTCTTTTTTTTTGTGAAAACAAAGTGACAAGGTCATGAGGAGACTCTTGTCACTGATAAGTGTTAGTGGCTTACATGATATGGTCAAAAGAATTTGAATTGATGACTGTATAACGTACTACAGGCCTTTCAAAGTAACCAGAGCAAAAGTCTTTTATTTTGTCCTTTTATTTCTTATTTATTCTAATTAATAATGCACGAGGGTGATCTCAGTGGTTTAGGACAGTGAGTTCTAATTCTCTCATTTTCCAGCTTCTGTCTGGCAGTACCACTCCCTTGGCTTTGCAGCTTGGCTCTTTGTTATCTAAGGAAAGGCAAGAATTTTGGTGGGGAATGCAGTTTGTGCCCCAAACTCTCCCCATCAAAGTACTGACTGGTTTAAGAATGAAGGTTAAAAAAAAAAAACAAAAACAGGGCATCATATGGAAAAATAGGAGAGAATGCAAAAATGAAAACAAAGCAAGGATTTAATGGTGTTTCCACTCAACTTACTGCAGAGATGAGCTCAGAATGTAACAGGTCTGCAGCACGGCTGGACATGCTACGATATATAAAAAAATTCAATGATGGGAAAAAAATCCTTAACTATGGAAAATCCTACAGGCAAAAGAAAAATTCAGCTCATGTTATTGCTCAGTTTTTCATGTCATGGGCAAAGGCCACATAGAAGCTTTGCAATTCCAGCAGGAGCTAAAGGGTTCCTCTTCTACTGTGAGATGGAGGGAATCCTTCAGACACAGGTGAACCCAGAGGCCTCTTGGCCCCATGCAGCTCAGTTTTTTCTCCAACTATGGGATTCTGGGATACTGGCTTGTGAATGCAAAGAAAATATAAAATTGAATCAATTCTAAGGTGCTTTGTGGAACTTGTCCATGCATACTAAGCAAATCTTCTCCTCTTCCACATATACCCAAAGCAGATCTTACCTCACCCCCTCCTCTAGAGAGGGCCCTTTTCTCAGATCTCTCCTTCTCCTCCAACCCACTCCTCTTGGCACTACACTCTCCAGGGGAGTGGTTGGCACCTTCCCAGTGGGAAGTGGATAGAACTTTTATCAGCTGTTCATCTGTCTGTGTGCTAAGCTTGAGCCTTGTTCAGAGAAGGCAGGTAATTTCTTTTTTAAATTGAATTGAATTCTCAATGAAGACATTTTAAAAGCCTGGAAGAGCATCCTTTGAGGGCTGCCAGTTGGACTGTGGTGGCTACCATTCAGCTTTTTTGTCAAGAGGATATTTTTCCCAATATAGTTTGAACCAGATGGCATCTGAAGTCCCTTCCAACTTTGACTTTCATAAAGGCAGGAGGTATTCATAGTCTCCTAGAACTACCATTTAACCATCAAAGGAATTTGTCCTAAAGAACCTCCCTCTGCCAATGGAGACCAGCACCTGCTTTGCAGTTCACAGTCTTGGATAGTTATCTGCTGCCTGAAAGTTTACATAGCCTGTACATGTAAGACAGGATCTGAACACGAGTTTTCCTGAAATTGTTCCCTGCCCTCTTTCCTTGGGTACTATTGTGTCTCCTGCTGTGGTTAAGACAGATTTCTTGAGTACTTTTCATCTTGAAGCAGTACACGAATGAAGACTGGGGTCAAGAGATCTCACATTGACTTTGAAGGTCAGTCAATTTCATGGGGGATGATTTGAAAAGAAAATGTCATAGAGAAGTGCCTTCCACTTAAGGCTTCACCATGAATCAGAGAAAGAACCAAAGACCATCCCTACACTTTCTTTGTGGAATGCTTCAGTATCCTCATTCGAATTTCTATTCATCCCCAGAGTGGTCCTCAAAATTGTGTAAATGAGATCATAAGAAATCATCTTGGTTGATGAAATATTGTAGTCAAAAAGAATTAAACTGTTTCTCCATCCCTATTCCTGGATTAGTGATAGAGAATAGACCTGTGTGGAAAGACCTACTAATAATGTAGGTGGATATCTTCTCTACAACCTCTGATTTTATAGGGTTTCCTCGTGCACTTAGGGATTGAGGGCCTTACTCAGCATCACACTGCACTGTGATGGAGACAATATTGTTTATTGCTCCAAAGCCCAAAAAGGGGCTAGCTTTTGAAATCTCATAAGGTCCCCTGTGAAAGGAATGAAAGCATAGATAGGAGTTTTCCCCATCTGAGACACAAGATGGCTAGATGACCATAACCTCATGGGTACTTGGTGGAGGGAAAAGCATCCCTATTGAATTCAGGAAAGCTCAGAATATGGTACTTTACATTTTAAGGCTGGCATAAAGAAGAGGGCTAAGGGTTAGGGATCACCCATTTTAATATATCCATAAAGTCCTAGCTCAGTAACACAGAAAAAGACATGTTTATCTCTTGATAGCTTGGAATCATTTGTCATCATGGCCATCATGTATCAGTCAGAAAATATCTATGTCTTCTCTGAAGTGAGGAGGTGGCAACCCCAATTAGGAGGCATGTCCACAAACACATCCATCTCAAACTCCCAGGGATTTAAAAAGGAATTGTAGCTAAGCATACCCCCAAAGATTGGAAGCTATTGATATAATGCTAGATAGAAGTGTACAACCATGGAGTCACATATGAATGAACCCAATATAGTCATTAACAAAAGATTAACCAGTGCTTAGCAGTAAGCACCTTAATTGATGTTTGATGGAGAATGTCCATTCTGCAACTTCTATAAAAAGGGCTCCTCTATCACCTCACAAATATTATGTCAGGGTCATGACTTGAATCCAAGTCTTCCTTGTTCCAAGGCTGATTTTCTGTCTACCACAAACTTACTGCCCCTCATGGGAGGGTTACTATCCATTTTCCATCATCAATTCTACTTAACTTCCAACTCCAAGGAACACCATGCCCCTGCCCTGCTTTGCCAACCCCCAAAAAATAATCTGATCACCAAAATGGCATCATCATGATGATTGACTCAGGTTTTTATATGCAATGCCTTTTCAACTCACCTTCATTGTATTTCCCTTCTAATCAGAGGACTTGACAGTAGTAAACTTAACTCCTCCTAAAGCCTTCCTTTATAGAGGGCTCATAACCTTCCAAGTAACCCCTCCTGCCCTCCCCATCTCATCTAAGTTTCCTTTCCTGGGATCTCTTCCTCCATTAGATTATAAGATCCTTGAGGGTGGGGACTGTCTTCCTTTTTTTTTATTTGCATTGCCTGAGCTTGACAGCTGGTACATAATAGGCATTTAGCAAATATGTATTGAATTGAATTTTTTGAATGTGGTCAACCCTGCCTGTCTGGGTTCCTTTTTCAGAGGGGGAGTAATCAATCCTCTGACTCACTAAGTTGATGTGAATAACAAACAAGGTGTGTTTTAGATCTTACCAGTTATCCTTTATATTCTTGTATTTTAAAGAGCTAGAGAAGAAAATGGCAAACCACTCCAGTATCTTTGCCAAGAAAACCCCAAATGGGGTCATGAAGAGTCAGAAATGACTAAAAAAATAGCTGGACATCAAATTTTAAAGAGTTAAAGTCTTTAGAAATAGGGCAGATATTATTTGAAACATGCCAGCAAATTTGATAATGAAACTGATACTGTGATATAATGTATCCTAGCAAGTCGTTTCAACACATATGACCTTGGCGTTCATTCTCTTCTTTCATAATTTAATGAAAAAGTAGCCAATCTAGAAATCACAATTCAGAAAAGGAAATGCTTCCTGACAATATCCAATTTCCAAAGGCTTCCTAGATCTCATTTCTCCATTACCTATTCTAATTCTAGCTCATGTAGAATATGTATAATTATATTTTGCTTCATCTAATTCTAGCTCTGTAAACAAAGGTCAGAGCTCTGCCAGCTATGGGGTTAGAGATATGTCCTTCAGCTGACTTATAGACAGTAAAGTTGATGTGGTGCATCTGTTAGTTGAACTCCATAATCCCTCATTCCAGGTTTTCATGTAGTTGGTATTGTCATCTTGAAATGAATTTGAATTCACTTTTAGGGTACCCTCAGGTTCAGGGGAGTTCTAATTCTGTCACAATTTGCTTATTTTCCAGTCATATTTACATTAATGCTTCACAAGGCAGTAGCCTTTTTTGTGCAGACCCTTTCAGCATTGAAGAGGATTGCTTCCATTTTATGTCCTGGGAAGTCAGGCTTGGAGAGTTGCTATAGCCAAAAATGTTATCCCTCCTCTTGTCAACTGAATTCTGAACCTCCCCTAACATAACTAAGCTGATTCATGGATGACCGACACAACCTATCAATGGACCCACACTCTAAGCTTTTCCACTTTAGCAGGACCTTCAAGAGCTTGCATTCCACTGATAGGACCTTTAAGAACACAGCACCACCTCCCTAATATGATGTGGCATCATAGTTGGACTTCAATAATGATATTCCAGGAATAGTTAGCCTTTTATTTTCAAATATTCTCTGAAGCACCTTATAAAGCTAGCCCATTCATTTACCAATGTAGGTTGGCTTAGCTGACAACATGTGAGGCTTGAGGAGATGTTACAGCTCTTCTGGAAGGAGCTTATTTAGAACTGAATTCTTTAGTTGATTCATAATTATATCTGTATATGGGTAATTGTCTGTGTTCTTTATTTTGCCTATTTTATCAAGGATTTTTACCAGTCAGTCATGCTATCTGAAAACATCTGGCAAGAAGACAGCATAATTAATAGTTACGCTGTAATCACTTTCAGGCTGCCAGTTAAGAACATGACTTTCTTGCCTTTCCAAGAATAAATTTGAGATTTTTAACAAATTTCTCCTTCCTTCCCTCCCCCATTAAGAAATGACTTTTATTAATAATCAGCAGGCTTCCTTAAACCTTCCCATCACCACAAAAGAGAGCCATGATTTGACTCCTGCATCTACCTTCTCCTTTCTATGGAAAGAACAACAAGGATCCACTTTCCCCTTGACTGAAAGGGGCATGTATGTGAGGAAGGGCTGGAATTTGCTCCTTTTATTGTGGTAGAATTGACTGGAAGCATCAATAAGATATGTTTGGTGTAGAGTGAGAAAAAGTATGATGAGAAAATAATTTCAGAAGAAGACCAATAAGATCATTTCCCTCTTTCAGTAAGTTAGCCATGGGGGCTGTTGTGGTTATTTTTCCCCTCTTTTTATAAATTACACACACACACACATATGTATGTGAATATATACATATGTAACGTGCTTTATATATTTTAAATCTAACAACATTTTAGTAAATCCCCTGTATTTGTCTTAGATGCCGAAAGGAATACATAGTTTATACATACTCCAGAATTTTAGTTTCCATGAGAAAGGATGAGCATCTGGAAGCTTCAGGGTGTAGCTTAAATATCCAAAAAAGAGAATGTTAGTGGCCAGTGTGATCCTTAGGAACCATGCCCACCTAATCTTCAAATATGAGCATGTTAGAAGGAAAGAGAATGATTATCATCCGCTCCCCTCCAGAGTCAATATTTGGTGAGGCCACCACCATCTTCTAGTCATTGAGGTTTGCATCCTCAGAGTCACCCCTGACTTGTCATTCCCACTCCCCTCACATATCCAAGTGACCCCTTCTCTATCCATTTGGACACAACCCTAGTTCAGATCCTCTCACTCAGACTAGTGTAATAGTCCTCAAATTGTTCCACCGGCTTCCAGTCTCTCCCCACTCCAATCCATTCTCTGTTCTCTTCCCAAGATGATTGTCTTTAAGCACAGACATGACATTAACTCTTCTCTACTCACTAACTTCTGATGATCCCCTATTGCCTTGAGCTAAACAGCTCATCTTCCCAAATTCTTTGTTGACTAATATTACCTTTCTAGACTTAATTCATGGCACCATCTTTACACATTCTGTGTTCCAGGTACACTGACCACCTGCTTGTTTCTCCTTTCTTTATAGCCCCAGTGCATATAATACTGCTCAAACACAGTGAGTGCTTAATAAATGCTTGTCAACTGATCAACCACAAGCTATCTCCACTCTGTGTGTCTTTGCATAGATTATACTCAATGCCTAAAATCCGTTGCTTTGTGCAAGGTTCTGGTGAGATGCCAGCTGCCTGTGGGAAGCTTTGCTCAAGTCCTGACATTATTACTAGTCTCCCTTCCTCCAATTATCAGGTACTTGCTTCTCTGTACATACATTTTATAGAGCTAGTTCCTTAATAAGTTCTTTGAAAGGAGAGATTATTTTTTTAATTTAATTTCCAATACATGGAATATTTGGTACTTAATAGATGCCTGTTGGATTGGATAGAATGCCCTTCAATTCCATAGTATGATTATATTCTATTCCATAAAAATTCTATGGTGTATTTTTGCTTGTTTCTTTTTCGGTTGAATTAAAGGGTCTTTTTTCTTTAAATCTTGGAGATCTAATGCATTTGCTCTGAGCATTTCCTTTAATAATAAGTGATACACATATTCCTCTTTAAAGTTTGCGAAGCGCTGTCCATGAATTCTGTCATTTGTTCACTGTTTGCTATCAGAAAACACTCTGCTATCACACTCTGCTCTCTGTCCTGGCGCTGTCCCAAGACCTCCTTGCCCCTTGAAATCTTCCTCCTTTTTCTATTTTTCCCATTAACAATACTCTCACCAAGTCCTTCTTTCCTTATATCCAAGTACAATCCTTTTTATTCCCTCCCAATTCTCATTCTCTTTTTCCTAATGGTTATGCCTAATCCTCTACGAAATGCTCTCCCCAAACATTTCTGCTTCTCTTCCAATGTGCTGGGGTGAAAGGTGTTCTGGTACTAGAGTCAGATCCTGGCTCTGAGTTGAAATCCTGACTCTTCCATTTACTATCCATGTGACCTGGGCAGATGACTTCCCTTCCCTGGGTTTCAATCCTCTTCTGTAAAATGAGGTCTTTGGGCCAGATGCTCTCTAGCTTCCCTTCTATCTCTCCATCAAGGACCTGAGGACCCCCACTTCTATCTCTGTTGCCTAAATAGTACTGACTGTCTTTTGTCCTCTGCCCCCCCCCTCCGCCCCGAGCCCATGATCTTGCCTTTCTCTCTCTCTTTCCTTCTGGAAGTGATGAGACCTACCTGCCTGATGTGTCTGAGGGGACAACAGAGAGGGGTGTTGGTCATTTTAACCACTCTAGCTCTCCATTTTCTCTGAACCAGCTCTTATCAAATTCCCAAAGACCTTGGGCCCACGCTTTCAACATCCATGTTGAAGGGTCTGTTGAAGGTCAAAAACAGATTGCCCCTCCTGCTTCTCCCCATGCCATGGGAAACATGATGCATTTGTGGGTAAGGACATCAGTCAGTATATAAGGTGAGGAAGGGCAGAAGGACCAAACTTGTGCTTCCCTGGTCTAGGGAACTCCCAGCCCAGAGAAGGAAGCTCCCTCTCTTGCTTCTGGTTTTCATCTTCTCCACAATTTCTAATTGCCAAGAACTGCCAGGGGTCACCTAATCGGGGTGTCTCTGGCCTTGAACCAAACTCTTTCTAACTCCTAGGTGAGTTTTTGCTCCTCTACACCCAGCTGGCTGTGTTTGAACAAGGTCCAGTGCTGGTCACTGCCAGTAGATAGGAGATGCCGCTCATCCTCTTCCGAAAGGTTCTCCAGAACTCCACTTGACTCCCTTGCCTTGCCTTTGCTCCTAACACTCCCCCTCTGCTCTGGTAAAGCATCTGGCTTTTCCCTCTTTCTGACTCCTGCCTTTTCTCTAGCTATTCCCTGTGTTTGGAATGGACTTCCTTTAGACATCCAATCATATGGGAGGGGACTCTATAAACCACATGGATATCTCAAAAGACAGAAAAATAATCAAGATATTGACAAATAAAACACTCTTTTTTTCCTAAACCCAATTAAATATAGGCACAGAGGGAGATTTTTTGTATCATTAAAATGGTAAATTTAAAACTAAATTCAATCTTTACATACAATGGGGAGACATTAGAAGTTTTCTTAGTAAAGAGATGACAAACTAAAGATGTCCCTTCTCCCCACTATTATTTGATATAGTTTAAAAAATAATAGTGATAGCAAGTATTATATTGAATGGGTGTAAGCTGGAAGCATTTTCAATAATATCAGGGGTGAAAAGAATGTCCATAATCACTCCTGTTATTGAATATGGTACTAGAAATGTTTGCTGTAGCAATAAGAGAAGAAAAAGAAATTGAAGGAATCAGAATAGGTAAAGAAGAAACAAAGCTATCACTCTTTGTAGATGGCATGAGGGTATACTTACATAACTCTAGAGAATCAAGTGAAAAACACTACTTGAAATAATAAATAACTTTAGCAAAGTTGCAGGATATAAAATAAATCCACATAAATCATCTTCATTTTTATATTACTAACAAAGCCCAACAGCAAGAGATAGAAAGAGGAATTTCATTTAAAGTTACCGTAAACATTATAAAATATTTGGGAGTCTACCTGCCAAAACAAACCTAATAACTATAAGAACACAATTATAAAACATTTTTCACACAAAGCCAGATCTAAATAATTGGGGGGAAAAAAAAACACCAGTTGCTCATGGATAGGCTGAGCTGATATAATAAAAATGACAATTCTACCTAAATTAATTTACTTATTCAGTGCCATAACAATCAAACTACCAAAAATTATTTTATAGAACTAGAAAAAAATAATAAAATTCATCTGCAAGAATAAAAGTTTCAGAATATCAAGGGAATTAATGAAAAGAAATGCTAGGGAAGGTGGCCTAGCCATATCACACCTTAAATTGTATTATAAAGCAGTTATCATTGAAACTACTTGGTGCTGGTTAAGAAATAGAGGGATAGATCAGTAGAATAGGTTAGGTACACAAGACACAGTAGTCAATGACTATAGTAATCTACTGTTTGATAAACCCAAAGAATCCAGTTTCCAGGATAAGAACTTGTTATTTTACAAAAGTACTGGAAAAATTGGAAAACAATATAGCAGAAATTGGGCATTGACCAATATCTTACACTATACAGAGCAATAAAGTAAGAATGGGTACATGATTAAGACATAAAGGCTGATACTCTAAGCAAACTAGGAAAACAAGGAATAGTTTTCCTCTCTGATTTATGAAGAATGGACAAATTTATGACCAAATAAGAGATAGAGGACATTGTGAAATACAAAATGGATGATTTTGTTTACACTAAATTGAAAAGTTTTTGTACAAACAAAACCAATGCAGTCAAGACTAAAAGGGAAGCAGAAAACTGGGGGAACAATTTTACAACCAGTATCTCTGATAAAGGCCTCATTTCTAAAATATTTGGAGAACTGAGTCATACATAAGAATGAAAGTCAATCCCTAGTTGATAAATGGTCAAAGGATTCATACAGGCATTTTTCATGTGAAATTGAAATTATCTATAGTCACATGAAAAAAATTCACTAAGTCACTCTCAGTTAGAGAAATGCAAATCAAAAGAATGGTTAGGTACTACCACATCACACCTGTCAGATTAGCTAACTTGACAAAACAGGAAAATTCTAAATGCTGGAGAAGACATGGGAAAAATTGAAACACTAATGCATTGTTGGTAGAGTTGTGAACTGATTCAACCATTTTGGAGAACAATTTGGAAGTATGATCAAAAGACTATAAAAATGTGCATACCCTTTGACTCAGCAATACCACTTTTGGGCTGTATTCCAAAGACATCATACAAATGAGAAAAGGACCCCCCTGGACAAAAATATTTATAACAGCTTTTTTGTGGTGACATTATAAGAATTAGTAATTGAGGGGATGCCCATCAATTGGGGAATGACTGACCAAGTTGTGGAATATGAATGTAATGAAATATGATTGCTGTGTGAGGGGAGCAGAACTAGGAGAACATTATACACAGTTACAGTCACATTCTGACTAACTCTGACAGACTTAGCTCTTCTCAGCAATGCAAGATTCTAAGACAATTCCTATAGGCTTATCATGAAAAAATGCTATCCACATCCAGAGAAAGAATTACAGAGTCTGAATGCAGACTGAAGCATACTATTTGCTCCCTCTCTTTTTTGTTTTGTTTTGTTTTGTTTTGTTTTGTTTCTTCTTTCTTATGTTTCTTTCCATTGGTTATAATTGTTCTTTTCAACATGACTAATATGAAAACATATTTAATATGAATGTACATGTAGAGCCTGTATCAGATTGCATGCCAAATTGTGGAGGAGGAAGGAGGAAGAGGAGGAAATTTAAAACTCAAAAGTTTGTAAAATTGAATGTTGTAAACTAAAAATAAATTAATTAAGTTAAAAATAATAGTGGTAGCAATAAGATGAAACTATTGAAGACATGAAGAGATTAAAATATCCCTATATGAAGATCATATGATGGTTTACTTAGGAAAAAACTAGGATGGCTTTAAGGGTGGAAAAGGAAGTGATATAGGAAGAAATGTAATGAAATAATAATAGAAGACATTGATAAACATCTACTTTTTAAAACCCCAACCAAATGACACCTCTTCTATGAAGTCTTTGCTGATCTTTGTGGATGATAACCTGGCCCTTGGAGACTTCACCCAGGGCATTGGTCTCTGTTCTCCATCCCCTATATATGTTATTTTCCCTCATCAGAATGTAAGGTCCTTCAGGGCAGGGATTGTCTTTGTGTTTTATAAACAAAGCAAACCAACCATCAAAAAACTTGTATCCTCTGAACTTAGCCTACAGTAAGCATTTAATAAGTGTTTTTTTACTAATTAATTGTCTTCTTCTGTATGTATCCATAAAGTAATGCTACATGTTAGTGTGTGTGTTTGCGTGTGTGTGTGTGTGTGTGTGTGTGTGTGTGTGTGAACTCCCTAAGACAGTAGGAGTTACCATATCTAAACATTGTACCTTCTCCAACACCTAGCCCAGGGCTCTCTGTATAGAGTAGGCACTTAATAAGTGTCTTTTATTTTATGATATTACCATTTTCTCCATTTTTGATAAATTGGAAAATCATAGATTTTAATGTAGATGAGACATCAGAGATTAATTGGTCTTAATTTCTCCTTTTATATATGGAGAAACTAAGGACCAGAAAGTTATTACACTTGAAAAGCCTGCCTTTGATCCAAGGTCATCTGACTTTGAATACAGCTCTCTTCTCACTGCTTTACTCTATCTTTTATTTTTAGTCACTTGACGTATCTATAATACTTGGGTTTAAATGTTCTAGAGAATTCAAGAACTTTGGATTTCATTTTCAGGAGGGGATACGGGAAGGGAGTGTCATTTATTCATCCAACATATGTGTAATTAAGTAAATAGGCACGGCATTGTAACCTAGTATATCTGCATGTTTTGGATACTTTGTTACCTTTGCTTGATGCCAATTCCATATCAGTGAGTGTGTGTGTGTGTGTGTGTGTGTGTGTGCTCATGTGCGCATGCGCACAGTTCTATGTGGGTGCCCGTAGGTGCCTCCTCCTCTAGCTGATTTTGCATGACCCAATGGTAACTTATGTTAGCAAAGTAGAATTTAGTTTGCTAATTCCTGATGTTCTGCAAAGGTGGTATTGATTGCACATTAGAATGCTAAATCAGCTTTCCTGGGATGGGCTGAACTCGAGCATGACATAGTCAGTAAGAAGTTTTATCGTTAATTAAAGAGTTATAAACTGCAGAGTCAGGGCACCTCATTCCTGTTCAGCATGATCAAATCAATGCCTGTGGCCTCCATCTCCTCAGCATTCCTGGACTGTTCAGGAATTTGGTTTGGTATATTGTTTGGGATTTAACCTGTCATTCAAAAACTATGTTTGTGGTCCCAAGAATGATCCTGAGAAAGAACTCTGGCTCCAACTCGAATGTTGGGTATTGCTGCCAAATCCAATGAGCAGCCAGTCTGATGAAAGAACATAGCCAGAGAACAACTTGAAAAGTAATGTTCTAATATTCTGATTCTCTTTTTTAAAAATTATCTTCCCCTACCCAAGTATTCTGACATCTGCAAGTCTAATTCTGTAGCAATGATTTGAGGAAACATCAAACAAAACTCCATCACAACATAACCATATACCATGTATACTTACTCTTTCATTAAACCAGTGGCATTGAAACTTTCTGATGACCTATTCCATCAGTTTCAAAATAAATTAAAAATAAAACTTTTAAATTTGAGTATTCAGCCCCAATACATGTACATTTAATTATTTTTAAATTATATACATACATGGCTTTATTGAAAAACATACAACCATGCAACATACACAAAACATACAAAATCAGAATTTTTAAAGAATGAAATGAGAATGAAACAAAACATTTTAATTTATTATGTATATACCAAGGCTGGAAAATTGGTTTGGGGCCAGGTTGTGAAAGGATTTAAATGTCAAGCTGCTTTTGTTTCATCCTTGAGGATAAAGAAAGAGACTGCAGGGTGTTGAGTAAGAGGGCTGATGGGGTCAGACTTGTATTTAGAGATCAGTTCAGCACCGGCATGTGGAGAGTGAATTGGTCTAAGGAGAATTGGATAGCAGGGAGACTCAGGAAGGCATTGCATCAGGCTCAGGAGGCAGAGTTTAGGGCCTGAGATAGAGAGGCCAGTGGAAATGGAGAGAAGAAAGCTAATTGGAGAGCTGGTATGGCAGTAGAAGTGAGCACACTGGACAATGGGCTGCATATGTGGGATGAGAGAACAGGACTTTATATATAAAGCACTTGGAACAGGGCATGATACATAGTAGATCCTCTATGTAAACGCTTATTTCCTTGCCCTGGACAGGTTCCTTGACCTCTTTGACCGCAAAGTTCTTCATCTATAATGGGGATAATAAAAGCTAATGTATCTACTTCAGACAGGTGCCTAAGTGGGCAATGTTATGTGTGAGTCAGGGAGATCTAGCTTCAAGATCTATATAGGCCATGTGCCAGCCATGGGTGGCCCCAGGCTCATCTGAAGATTGAGCCTACGGAAGAGATGCTTATCTTCATTGCTAGAGGCCATTTCTTTCCCAGAAGTCCCCTCAAACAATGAGTGCAGGCTCAGAGTGGGTACAAGTTTAAATTGGAGGATGCACACAAGAGCACTTTGTAAACCTTAAGGAGCTCCATCAATGCCAGCTGCCATCATTAGTACAAATCCTTTAAGCAGCCCCATTGGTCCACGAACCTGCCCCAGACTCCAATGAGGCTTGTGAAATAAGAACAACAGCTTTTTTTTTTTTTTTGTGGAAGGGGGGAGTAAATTTCTCTGAGCCATTTGTTTCCTTCAGAGATCATCTTAATTCAATTGGTCTATAGATGTTTTCCTAGGGCTCTTAATTATCATTGCATGAAAAAAAAAACAAAACATCTCTGTCCTATTGATAGGAATGTTGGCCGTGTTCTCCATCAGATCTGGTTTTGAGTGCCGTGCTTGCAGACAGAGGGAGAACCTGAGGTCTCTTGGCTGCCATTCATTTGTCTGTCAAAGCACAAGGGCACAAACACCTTGATCTTGAACAAGAAAAATCAATGTTGCTCTGTCTCCTCTGCAATGATCCTGGCATGCTTAATGTAGAGGCAACTAAGATGCAGCCCAGTGTAATGGAGGGCATAGAGGCAGGAAGCCCGGGCTTTGAATCCTGCTCCTGCCACATCCTCCCTGTGTGACCTCTCTGGGCCTCAGTTTTATTATCTAGAAAATGCAGAGAACAGCCTTTCCCCTCCCCCCCCGAGATTCCAATGAGATAATGGAGGTGATGCCCTTTGCAAACCTTAGGGCCCTACACAAATGGCACTGTTATTAATGAAAAGGTGTAAGCTGGGAACATCAAATCTTAGGGCAGAGTTTAACTGATCTACTTTCCATCAGCTGAGACCCAGATGCTGCCTCTTTAGTCATTTCTGGTGTTCTCCTCAGGGGCCTTTCCAATTTCTCCACACTTTAAAAATGAAAATATTACCACGTGCTGTACTAGAGAGAAGGCTGGATTTGGGATCAGGAGTGTCTGTGTTACCCTAGCCAAGTCATTCAACCTCTGTCTGCTTTAATTCCTTCATCTATAAAATAAGGATGTCTGATTAAATGGCCCCCAAGGTCTCTTCTTTGCCCCAGATACATGAATCCACTATTCTTAATGAAGATGTGACTGAATTGTTGTTCAGTCTTCATTCTCAAAGCAGGCCAACAACATTCTAGAGTGATGTGTTAACTTACAGGTGAAGTGGGTTTAAGGGAGGCAGAGCTACACAAAGGCTTCAGCCTCACTCTCTCTTCCAGAATCATTTAAGTCTGATGGCAGGACAAAAGGCAAGATAACTGGTGATGGCCCAGGATACAGTAGATGACCTTGGCATCTTCCATGTCTGACCAAACTCTAAGCCAAATTCGTAACTCTAGGGACAAAATGTTCTCATCTACCCATTCACCAGAGGGAAGTCTTTATATGCTTGGGATGGACACCGCCCCCCCCCCCCCCAATTCACCAATGAGATTGCAACTGAGTAAGGATGTGAGAATATTGCTCTGGGCCAAGAGAATTCTGCCCACTGTTATTTGACATATCTCCTTAAGTGTCATACTCCAGTAATGGAGTATGTGAGATTTTTTTTAATAGCACCTTATTTCTCATTCATGTTTCAGTTTCTGATTCACTATGACCTCCAGGTCTTTTTCTGCCCTACTCACACCTACCTTGTATCATTTGCACCATCTTGCTGTTTTCTTGAATCAGTCTTCAGACATACTTCCCAATTTAGAGTCAACCCACTAAGTGACAGGACTTGCACATATGCCCTAATATGTAAAAGTTTACCAAATACTTTCTTCCTAGCAGTCCTCTCAGGTAGGTAGTACAAGTATCTGTATCCAGTTTATAGAGGACAAACTGACATTCAGAGAAGTTCAGTCAGTTACTCATTGACACAAAACTGTTTCCTGCTGAAATGTTAACCCAAGTATCTTGGGTCAGAGCCCAGTGTTCTTTCCATTAGACTACAATACCTCTCTTTGTATCTCAAAGTCCTTCTTTTTAACTCTTAGTAGTTATTCAATTAACAAGCATTTGTTAAGCACCTACTACATGCCAGTAAGTGCCCTAAATAAAAAGAAAACAGTCCCAGCCCTCAAGGAGGGTATATTCTAAGGAAGGAAGACAACAGTAAAAGGAAGTTGAAAGATGCAGAAGTGGGTGGGGATACCTTCTTTGGAGCATAATGGAGAAGGCCAGAAAGGTGAAGCCAGGAGGGAAATGAAGAGGGGACTGGCCTCACCTGGGCCTTAAATGCAGGTTCTGGGAGGAGCCCTCCACCCTCCAATCAGAGGGATGGAGGTGTACCCAGGGTAGAAGATAGTGAGAAAATGGGAGTTACAAGGCTGAAGTGATCTTCCAAGATAAGGAGATTTTCATGTATGATGCAGAATTCCAGAGGATCAGAGCCTGGTAAGAAATAAAGAGTAGAAATACCAATCAACATTTATATCCTGGAGTTCCGTTCTAGACTGAATTTTTGCTTTTGGGCATCCTTATTTGTTATAAAAATGAGACTGAACAACATAACCTCTCAGGTTCCTTCCAAACTAAGCTTGGCTCTTAAGAACACATGAGAGTGGCTCAAATACCGTCACCCTAAAACTTTTGGGATGTTGCATATAATGATTATCAGGATATGAGATGGAAAGGGGGAGAAGGTGCCCCTTACAAATAAATTAATCAAGAAGCTGAAAATTATTTTGTGTATCCTCCAAATACTCTTCTGCTTTTGCTTTCAGAGATGATTGTTGAATTTATTGGAACTGAATGAGATTAGTCCCCAAGTGCAGTGGGTTGCACTGGGAGGTAGTGAGTTCTCCATCTTTGAAAGGGTTAAAGCAAAGGCATGAAGTGCCTGAAAGTCAGAAATGACAGTGGACCCAAGAGGTTGGCCAAAGAGCAAACATCACCCACTAGAATCAGTCAGAGGAGGCAGTATTAGGACAAATGTCAGCTCAACAAGAAAAAGCAACATGGCACAAGTGAGCTGCTCCAATGAGAGCCACATGGTTGATATCATTTTGTTTTGAGGGAAAAAAAATAGATGTGATGATTATTGAAGAGTAGCTACAATGCCAATAAGTCTGATGGGGAAGCCACCAGTCTGATGCAGAATGACTTTGTGCAGCTCTGTCTTAGAAGTTTGTCTGTGATTGATGCAATACAATAAAAATAAGGTAATGTTCACATAGCACTTTAAGATTTTCAAAGAGCCTTACAAATATCATACCATTAGATCCCCAAAATAACTCTAGGAAGGGGAGACTGTTTCACCCCATTTTACAGATAAAGAAACTATGACTGACATAAGGTTTCATGATGTGCTCAGGAGCCATATTTGAACCTGAAATTCTCTGAGTTCAAATCCAACATTCTATTGACTCTGATGCCAAACTGGCCACCTCAAACACAAGCTCTGTAGCCTGACATTCATGGCCCTCGATAATGGAGCTTTGATTCTCTTGTCAAGCCTTAAGGCTCATCATTCCTCTTCATTTAGTATATGTTCCAGCTCAACAAGGAGTGAGAGGCAAGATATGTCTACATAACACAAAGGATGCTGCATAATCATATGAAAGTAAAAGGCACTCCAGTGAGATTTTAGAGCCTGGTGGCCTAAGCCTTAACAAATCAGAAGTAAAACATTCGCTCCCTGTGAAGTAACTCAGCTATTCAGAAAACTCAACTCAGCAGAATGTCTAGACTGATGGCTTTCAGATCTTGGGGATGTGGCAACTCTGATGAGGTAATCTTTTTACTTCAAAGGAAATTTTGCCCATTCTATTTTATGAGTGCATGCCCTAAGAAATCGCCAGTATTTGGATGCCCCTGCATATTGGCATAGCAGAAGGGACCAGGATAAGAAGGAGCTTCAATGTAGGTGACTGGACTCTTGAAAGCCACACCAGCAGAGAACCAAAACTGGCAAAGTCCACAAAGACCAGGGCTACCATCTATCTAAGGAGATGGTCCAAAGTTTGTGGCAGGGAAGTCAGGCAGTCAACATGTATTTGTTAATAATTTGTTACTCTGTTCCAAGGCTCTGTGTGTGAACTGTGGCCCAGCAGAATGAGGGCTGGGTCAGAATCAGTTCTGACACTTTCTTCCATACACATACACATACATGTATAGGTATGTATAGATACACATGCATATATGTGTATATATCTACACATGTATGTGTATACATGTGTGTATAGAGAGATAGAGAACTCTTACTATATAGACATGTAATTACATCTTAGATGAACCACAGCACTTGGAGCTTTGGGTTTTTTCACATGTAAAATGATGAAATCCCACAATTGGCCCTCATGGTCCCTCCCAACTCCTTGTCTATGATCCTGTCAGTCCCAGCAGGTGCTGGGAGGTTCTTCCAGAAATAGTGAATTGTTTGGTGCCCCTGAAGACTGCTTATAGAGCCTTGAAGGACTCCCCTGATTCCCTTTGTGAATGAGCAGCCTCTCTTTCCATCACATACACCCACAATCTGCTGAAATTATCATTCATATTTCCTTATCTGTTTCCATGTTGTTTCCCCAACAGTAGAAAATTATTATCTTGTGACAGATTGTTGTGGTTGTTTGTTTGGGGGTTTTTTGCCTTTGTGATCTCAGGTCAAGCACGGTGCCTAAAAACATAAAAAATCAGTCCATCAACAACCATTTATTAAGGGCCTGACACCTGTCAGACTGGACTCCAAGAACTGGGGATACAAAGACAAGAGTCTCAGCCCTCAAGGAGATTACAATCTGCCAAAGGCAAATGGATGTCTACACGTTAGTTTATACAGAATAGATGACAAAGGAATGTAGGGGAGCTTGGGGAGGAGGGCATTGGGAGAAGGGCATTGCCAGCTGGAGGGAAGAGGAGGGAGTTGCATGTGAGTCATGAGGAAAATAAGGCATTCTGAGGGTGGCATTCCAGGGGTGGGAACCATGAGTATAAAGGTTGGGAAATGGGAAATGGGGTGGCCTGTGTCCAGAACAACAACAAAATCAGTATGGCTAGACTGTAGACTACACAGAGAGGAGGAATGTGTAAGGAGCCTAGAAAGTTAGGAAGGGATTAGGGGGAGAAGGTGTTGATCTGCCAAGCAGAGAGCTTTATATTTTATAATGGAGGTAATACTCAAGTGAGCATGTATGTGGACAGTTTAGGACATGCTGAGTTTAAGATGTCCATAAGTCGTCCTGTTTGAAATGTCCAAATGGCAATGCTAGATGAAAGACTGGATGTCAGGATAGAGATTGTGATTTGATAAATAGATTTTATAATTAGCAACACAGATACAATAACCAGATCTATGGAAGCTGACGAAATCACCAAGCAAAATACTGTGGATGGTGAAAAGAAGAGATTTGGCAATTAGGAAGTCATTGGCAACTTTCAAGAGTGAAGTTTCAGCTGAATTATGAGGTTTGGGAGAGAAGAAGAAAGGAGAGGAAAGGAAGAAGAGGCACCTGTTGTAAGAGCTAAATTACAAGAGAGAACAGAGATGTGGGACAATAGTTCGCAAGGATGAATGGATGGATCAATTGAAGGGTTTTTAATGATAGAGGATGCAGGGGCATCTTTGTTGATAGTGAGGAAACAGTCAATATACAGGAAGAAATTGAATATGAGTGGCCAGAGGTGGAGGGGGAGAGAGAGATGATAGAGGAAGTAATGGGATGGAGATACAGTTGTTTCCCTTGACAAGAATCTGCGCGACCCTGAGCAACCAACTTAGCCTCTTTTTGCCTCCGTATCCTCAACTATAAAATAAAGATAACAACCCTCTCAATGTTGCTGTGAGAATCAAATGAGATAATGTTTACAAACCATATTGTGTGGCACACATTAGGTGCTGTATAAATGTTTGCTCCTTTCCCTTCCTCCCATTGTTGTATAGAGAGGGTCCAGATGGGGAACTTCCTTATCTGGGAGCTCCCTATCCTATCCTATCTTAGGTGCATTCCAGTCGTCCAGTTAATTTGGAAGAGCACACAGTAGGGGCTTAATCATGCATTTAATTGCAATTATTATTATTATTATTAACTACATCCAACTGGAACTTGAGATACACAGGCACTGTGGTTGGAAGATCCATCCTGCTCTACCGGAAAGTCAAAGGGGAGAGGGGGGAAGACATAGGAGAGAATAGATTGGGGGAAGGGGGATACAGTGGGATGGCTGTCTTGGGGCAGTGGGTAGGGGAAAGATGGGGAGAAAATTTGTAACTCAAAATTTCATGGAAATGAATGATGTAAACTAAAATTTAAAAAATTTAAGAAAAAAGAAAGAAAAGAATGAAATAGAAATGGTACTGAAATTAATAGGCTCTCATTTTGAAAACCTTGTATGTTTGGTTCTTATCACATGAACTATATATGACTTGCACTGAAGACCTTTCCCTCAGTTACAAAGAAAACACTCCAACAACAACTAAACTTTCACTAACATTTTGAAATGAAAGATTGCTAAATTGACTGCTGCAAGGTCTCTGCTAAGTGATGTAGTTCATGGCTAAATATCCCACTTACAGCAGCTTTCTTGGAATAGAAATTCCCATTACATCCACTTAGTAATACACAAATTCCTGCCTTCTTCTTGCAAATGCCTTTTACCATTGGCGATTGTTTCACATGAAATATGGCTTACGTTACATTTAAAACAACATTTTATTCAGCTAGCCCTGAGATATTGAGATGAAATCTAGGTGGTAGGATGCATAATAGCTGATTTCCATGGAGATGTCAGTGGTAACAACAGAACTAGCTCCACAACCCCCCCCCCCACACACACACACGAACCATTGACATCCTTATCTCTGTCCATGGTACTTTGGTTCTCCTAAATAATCAAGTTTGACCTCCCCATCTCCTTGAAAATCACAACAGTCTTTTTTTGTAGTTTATGTTGCATATAGTTAATCACTTAATCAAAAATAAGTTTATTAAGGACCTACCATGTGTCAGGCACCATTCTAGCCACTGGGAATTTAAAGACAAAAGTGAAATAATTCCTGACTTCAGGCTTTTATATTCTAATGGGACATACACACGCACAGACACACACACACACAAACACAAATTTCAAAGTCATTGAAGGGGGGCAAGGACATGAGAATAGAGGTGAGGAACCTATGACTTTGAAGACACATGTGGCCCTCTAGGTCCTCAAGTGCAACCCTTTCACTGAATCCAAACTTCATAGAACATGTCCTTTCATTAAGGGGATCGAATCTAATTGAAAAGAATTTTATTAAGTGGATTTGTTCTGTTAAGTTTGGATTCAGTCAAAGAGTAGCACTTGAGGGCCTAGAGGGCACATGTGGCCTCAAGGCCTCAGGTTCTCCTTTCCTGCACTAGAAGGTCAGTTGTTCAGGAAAGCCTCCGTGAAGGAAGAAAAATTTGACACAGTTTGAAAGGCATCAGGGATGACTAAAGGTGACATGAGGAGGTGGAGGAGAGATCCAAGAAAGGATGACATTCCCTGAATGAGGGGCGGGGGAATGGGGTAGATATTACAGACATGCAGAGATGGGAGTTGGAATGTCATGTGTGAGCTACAGCAAGAAGGTCAATTAGGTCAGACCAGACCATGTGTGAATGGAAGTCATGTGTAATAATATTGGAAATATAGATTGGAACCAGGTTGTAAAGGTCTTTAAATGACAAATATCAGGAGACATTGAAGTCATTGAGTAGGGAAGTGACATGGCCATTCTTCCCCCATTGTCAAAGTCCTTTATAATTATGTCTTAAAAACATTCTTATCTCTTACCTGAACTAGAGTAACCATCCTCTAAGTGGTCCTGCCAGTCACTCCTCTTCCCACTCTCTAAATTATCATGACCACTATGATCAGATCAACTTTCCTAAAGCTCTGCCTTCTGTTTTCACTACCTAGCGTACTGACTCTCTGTTACCTATAGGCAAAAGACCATATGCCCACGTCCACAATGCTGGTAAGTAGCCAAGCCCAGACTCAAACTCTTATATCCAAACCTTTCATTGTCTTCCTCTTCATGATGTCACCATTTGTCAGTGTCAGTATCTTGATTTCTTGCATAGATTTTCATTTGTTTCTCTTTTCTAAGAGGATAAAGCCTGTAGCCCACATTAGCCTATTCACACCCAAATCCCAATGTGATCTCTTCTTCCCTCTTGCTTTGCATTTTCTCCATCCTGGCAGGCAACTGACTTCCTCATTCACACCCCTCATCTCCCCCACCCACCCAATCCCAGACACACTAAAGTAAGATCTGTTCCACTTGGACATTCAGATTTACTCTTCCATTCCCAATGTCCTTGGACCTTGCCTCACCATTCCTCCACTGAGGAGTGATGTTGAAATCATACTCCTAGTGAGTAACCAAATATATGCCATCATTTGTATAAGACAGATAATCTCCATGCCTAAGTATCTATCCTGCTACTAAACCCCTCTGGTAAACTGTGTCTTATAATTTGTTCTGCTACTAGATCCCCAAGACCCACAAGCATTGGCACTGGAGCTACCAGGGCTTCCTAAATTCCACCAGGAACTTCTCTGTGTATTGTTAACTGACCCCACCTATATGATCCATTACCCTTTGGAATATGATCTCTTTGGGAGCAGAGAATAGAGATCATCTCTCTCTCTCTCTCTCTCTCTCTCTCTCTCTCTCTCTCTCTCTCTCTCTCTTTCTCTCTCTCTCTCCCCACACCCCCCACCTTGTGTGTACGTGTGTGTGTGTGTGTGTGTGTGTTTCATCTCCAGTGCTAATCAGAGTAGTTAGCAAACAGTAAGTGCTCCAAAAACACTTGTGGACTGATTGATTGATTGTCTCCCCAATGAGATTATTAAGCAAAGTGGAGTTATGTTTCTTAGTGTCTGCAGATCTTCACTGAATGAATTCTGAATTTTGAGATCCCTGTCCTTAAGAAGCTTAAGGTTAAATTAGAATTTAGCAAGCCTCCTGAATAAGATAATTATACTTAGTAACAAGAAAAGAACTAAATGAAGTTTTCTTAGCCATAGTCTTGAGTTAAACTTGAGGGAAATATCTCTACCAATGATATTCATTAACATCAAGAGAGATTTCCACTCTCTTTTTATGGGTTAGAAAAAGTAGATCATTTCTCATCAGTCTCAATTTAGAATATAAGCTCCTTTGGGGGAGGAATTATTTCATGTGTGTCTCTTTGTGACCCCAGCACTTTGCATAATACCTGACACACGTAGGTGCTTAAGAAATGTTTACTGATTGATTGGTTCATTGTGACCTTTAGATTGAATATCTCAGAGGTCAGCTTGACTGCAAGCTGGAAGAAGAGGAAAGTTTAGACCACATATTTCTCAGGGCTTATTCATATGAAAACTTCAAGATTTCATTTTCAATCAGTGAACTAAGGATGCCCTATAATTCTTAACTGTCAGCTTTTCTCATCTACAATTGAGAAGATCATGGCCCATTTCTCTCTCCATTCCACCTCCCAACCTATGTCCAAAGACTTTAGGGTGCTAGTGATTGCCAAGTGGGATAGATTCTTTGGGGTTACCATGGAAAAAGAACTGGATTTTGACTTCAAGGAATTGGGAGTGTGTGTCTTCCCTTAAGCACCCTGAGTCTATTTGGTTAAAATCCATTAGGATTTAAGGCTAACAGTCCTTCCTATCGAGGAAGGAAGATGTTAGACTCATAAGTTTACGGATTTAAGGCAGATAGGTGGCCTATCACATAGGATTATGAAATAAGGATAATCTGAGTTCATATCTAGGCTCAGATGCCAGGGGACCCTGGCAGGTCTCCTGATAACTCCAGTTTCTTCATCTGCAAAATGGGGCTAATCTCACAAGGTTATTGTGAACATGTTTGTAAAGTGCTTTGAAAGCCTAAGGAGTGCTATATAAAGACTAGGTAGATAGGTGATAGATAGATAGATAGATAGATAGATAGATAGATAGATAGAAAGATGATAGATAGATAGATATATAGATAGATACAATTGTTTTTAAAATGGATGAGGTATAACAAAAGAATAAAGTCATTTATGCAAACCAATCCAACAAGTATTTGTTAGTGCTTACTGTGGGCCAAACATTTTTTTGTCTTTTTTAATATTGAAATATTTTTCCTTGATAATTTTAGTATTATATATACAAATGTATACATATTTATACACACGTGTAGATATAGATAGTTATAGTTATAGATATGACGTTGGGTGGCGGAGTGAATTGAATGCTGGGCCTGGAGTCAGGAAGATTCATCTTCTTCAGTTCAAATTTGCTGTCAGACTTTTACGAGCTGTGTGACCCTGGGCAAGTCATTTAACCTTATTTACCTCAATTTTCTCATCTGTAAAATGAGCTGGAGAAATAAATGGCAAACCATTCCAGTATTTGTGCCAAGAAAACTTCAAATGGGGGCATGAAGTTTCAGATATGACTAATTGACCAAAGTCTTTGGGCGTAGGTGTAAAATGGAGATTGGGCAGGGAGAGAAAAAGGTCATCATTTTCTCAATTCTAGACAATTCTGAAATTTAAAAATTCCAGGGTATTCTTAACTCACTCTTTGGGAAGGAGGTCTTAAAGTTAGCATCTGTATGATCACTTAACCACCCAGGACTCTGATTAAACTATAATAGCTGCTATACTTTACAAGATGGGACAAGTTGAAACTAAGAAAGAATATTTCACTCCAGAAACTCTTGGTTTTGCCTGTAAGACCAAGGCTGTTAATGTTAAACATGAAAATTCATGTTAATAGGACTCCTTTTGTTGCATATCCAAGCGACGTGACTTGTATTGCTCTTTTCCTCTGATACAATAAAGACTTACTTGGCCCAAGAAGGGAGGTGTGAAAATACTCCTCAATTTGGGAGAACCTCTGGCTCACATCGGGATACCTGGCATTGGTGATGGCCCAGGGCTCTGTTTCCTCCCTTCCCAATTGCCCTTTTCCCAGGTATCTGCTCTTATTTCTCCACTGAGTGACTAAGTCATTGGTAAAGAACCAAATTCAGTAATGTCCCCATAACCCCGTTCCTTCACCTCTCTTGTTCTGTCACTGGTGACCACCCACTTCCTATTGATTATTCTTTTTTCCCTTGGCTTTTGAAACAAAACCCTCTTCTTCTTTGGGTCCTGCTCCTTTAACTTAATTGGCTCATCTTCCTTATGATCACTCAATGGGGATCTGTCCTTAGGCTAGGTCCTTGGTCCTCTACTCTTCCTCTGCTCTCCTCCTTGGCCATCCTCTCCACTCTTGCTAGTCTTCAATAACTCCTTCTATTCAGGTGATTCTAGAATGTTGTTAGTTCTCTTCTGAGCTCCAGACCCACACTTCCTTAGGAACATCTCCACCTTAAGTTCAACCTCATGCTCAAAGTTCTTTTTCTCCCAAACTTTTTTATCCTTCTCCATGCAATTTAAAGTCTATTGCCCTGGTATTCACTCAGTCATTCACATCTATAACCCTCAAGTTCTCTCTGACTCTTTCTTCTTCTTTGCCATGTACGTGTGTATACATATATATATGCATACATATACAGATATCCATGTATTAACATATATATTACCATGTATATATTATATGTGTATTTTACATATATGTGTGTATAACCATGTATTACCATATATGTGTATGTGTGTGTATGACACCCTGTCCTGTCAATGACATCTCAGAGATATTATGCAATTGGCATAATTCCAAATTGCTTTCTAGAATGTTGTGACAAATTTCCAGGTCTAAGAAGAGCACATTAGTGTGCCTATGTTTCCATAGTCCCTTCAGCATTGATCATTGCCACTTTCACGACTTTTTGCAATTGATTGGCTCTGAGGTATGAACTTCTCTTATTTTGAATGATTTGGAATAGTATTTCCTGTAGGTATTGTTCGTGATTTTTCTTTTGAGAACTGTTATGTGTTTTATATCTTTTAGTCATGTATCCATTGGGCAATGACTTTTGGTTGTATGGATTTGTCCATCTTGGATAGCAAATACTTCATCTGAGATATCTGATACATTACTCCTACCCCCATCAACCATTTCCCTCTTTGTTAGCCTTGGTATGTTTATTTTTTTGGTGAAAAAGTCTTTCAATTTCATATGATTGAAATAATCTATTTTGTCTTTTGTGACTAGTTTTCTTTAGAATTTTTACCCCAAGTGAGGCTTAGCTGTGAAAAGGACTTGATCTGTTTTTTCTTCCTCTTTTTAAATCATATGATCATTCATATTTTGGTAGTCTACCCCTTTTCACCTTATTGTGGTATATGGTGTAAGATGTTTGTCTCACCTTAATTTCTGCTGAACGTCTTTACAGTGTTCACAGTCACGCCGGTCAAACAAAGAGCTCTTCCCCAAGCCCTTCAGTAAGTACTGCGATAATGGCTTTAATTATTTCTGATCCATCTTATCCAATCTGTAGCACGAATTTGCCTTTTAATTGTATAGCTTTGAAGATTTCTGTTTTATGCCATGATCTGAGGTCTTCAAACATTATTGCCCCATTATTCTTACTTCTTTCCTTTATCAATTCATTTGGGATTCCAAAGCTGTTTTTCCCCCTCCAGATGAATTTTGGTTTTGTTTTGTCTAGTTCTAAAAAATATCCTCTTGGTAAGTTGAATAAAATAAATTATCTACATATTAATTTAGATGGTGCCATCATTTTTTTCATGTGTATGGATCAGTAATGAACAATAACTAGCCTTCCAGGCATTTGTGTTATTCTTTAGTTCCTTAAGGAACCTTATATAATTTTGCCTACCTAGATGTTGCACGTACCCTAGGAAGCTGGCTCCCAGATGTGGAGGTAATTGGGAGTCTTTTTGGATTTACTTTTTTTTTTAGTACTTCCTTCTTAATGTTGTTATTGCTCCACAGAAATGATGTTAATTTTTGTAGTTTGTGTCCTACTATTTCAATGAATCTATTAATTTCTTCAATTAGTCGCTTTGATCATTCTCTAGGAATTTTAATTGTTTTATCACATCTCAATAGGTATTTTTTTCAATGTATCCTCTAAGCAAGGTGTTTAGTGCTGTGCACACAAAAAGACAAAAAGGACCTACCTAGCCCCTGCCCTCAGGGAGCTTGCATTCTTTTCCTCTAATACTTTCCTCTCAGTCTTTCTGCTTTGATAACCTGTTAAAGCAGAGATATTGTTGCCAGCCCATGGGAAGAGGCTGGAGAAGCTGTCTGACTTCTCTCCTCCTTTTCTGGGCAGTGGCCAGGGTGGTCAAGCACTAAGAATACTGCTGGTCCCATCCCACTGTCTTTATTACTGTCATTTTCCAGCTATGTCACCTTTGTTGGTGGTCTTATATGCAGAGGCATGACTAAAATAGGGTCATTGAGGATTTGTCCCACGGTGAGAATGTTTAGAGGCCATCTCATCAGCAATGTGGAAATCGCTGGGTTTGGCATCTATTGAGCCTGAAAAACTAGTTAAAATTTGAATCTATAAGAGAATACAAGCTTGACAACCTTTCTGGTAGGTTACAGAGGGGATTCCTTCCACGTGTGGCAAAGAGATCGCTCCCTTTTTCCAGCACTATGATTCTGTACTCCTACAGTTCTTATGCTGGACCATTACCCCAGCTGTGATCATTAGTCTGGTGAGGCCTGCTCTGTCCTGGGGTCCCTGATCCCATTCCTCCCATGTCCCTACCTGTCCAACAATGCAGGGAGGGAGGCAAAGAGCATGTGCTTCTTGCCATGAATGTGGAAATTGCTAACCAAGACTCAGCCTGTTGGCCAAAATTCCTGACACTGGTTAAGTGTAGTCAAGGAGACCTCCTCTTCTGACAAAGAAGCATGGTTTCCAGTGAGGACCCTAAACATCCCCAATGTCTGGGCTCTGTGAACGAGACTGCAAAGACTGGTTTCTTTGGGGTGTTTCAACAATTATTGGTCATTTATTCTATGATGGGCCTAAACCAGAATGGAAATGCCCAACATGCCTACCTCGTAATTTTTTTTTTCTTTTTTGCTTAATATGTTGGCAGTGTTACAAAATGTTTGTTTTTAATTACTCAAAGGCACCAATCCATATTTAAGACTCCATGGCTGCATTTCTAAAACTCCAGTTGCTTATTAAGCTAGAGTTAGCCATAAAAACATTTTTGGCTGCCCTACAGCTGAGAGAAAAGATTTGTCTAAGTTACACGATTAAAAAATCCATTTAGCCTGTCAACAAGTATGTCAAATATGAGCCCAATATAATTTAGAGATCCAAGACAATAAAAGGACAATTTCCTCTGGGTCCTTTGAGAGTCGGTGTGGTCCCAGAGAAGGCGAGTGGATTGGTAGATTGGCACCATTCTGGCCAGGCTTAAACAGCAGCCACAACTACACCAGCAACAGTCCTCCTCCTTCCTCTTGTTTCTGGACTGTCGTGGTAGGACCCTAGATTTCCTACTTTTAGATTTTACTTAGATTTGCTACTTTTCCTGTTCTGAAAGCAGTCTCACCCAGTTCCTTACCTTAGGCAGTTGGTAGCTTAGTGGATAGAGCACGACATCAAGATTCGAATCTAGCTTCAGATATTTACAACTGAGTGAGCCTGGCCAAGGCACTTAAACCTTTGCTTGCCTTGGTTTCCTCAACTGTAAAAATGGGGATAATAGTACCTTCCTCCCAGAATAGACCTCACTATCTTAAAAATAAAACAAACCCTCTTCCTTTCCTATCTTTGCCATGCTATCAAAGGTTCAGTCATCCTTTCAATCACCAAGGTTTGCAACCTCGGAGTCATCTGCAATGCCTCTCTCTGTTACCTCACGTATCCAACCAGCTGTCAAATCCTATCATTTATATTTTTTTTGCTTTTCTTTTTTTGGAGGGCAGGGCAATTGGGGTTAAGTGACTTGCCCAAGATCACACAGGTAGTAAGTGTTGGTAGTAAGTGGTAAGTGTCTGAGGCCAGATTTGAACTCAGGTCCTCCTGACTCCAGGGCTGGTGCTCTACTCACTGCGCCACCTAGCCACCCCTGTCATTTCTTAATGACATCTCTCCCAGACATCCCCTTCTCTCCTTTCACACAGCCATCATCATTGTTTCACCCCCATCTTCTCTCACCTGGACTATTGTAATAGCAAAGTGAAATCTCAAGATTCTCCCATCTCCAACTCTTCATTCACTCCCTGGCCAAAGCAATTCACCCAAAGTGAAGGGCAAACCATTCACCCCATGCTCAACACACTTCAGTGGCTCCCTATTACTTCCAGGATCAAATAATATAGAGTTCTTCATTTGGCCTTGAAGCCCTTCCCACCCTGGCCCCTTTCCACCTTTCTAAGCTTTTTCCATTCTAGCCTCCTCTCTCCCTTTCTGACTCATTAAAGTGGGCAACTTGCTGTTCTTTCCACAGAACACTACATCTCCCACTTCTATGCTTTTGCTCAGCTTTCCTCCTTCCTGGGATGTTCTACCTCTCAGCCTCTGACTTTAGGACCCCTGCCTTCCACTAAGCCTCAGGTCAAAGCTTCCTCCAAAAGGTCTTTCCTGTTCCTCCAGGCAGTAGGACCATCCTTTCCAAGAAGATCTTCCCACTATACATTTATCCTGTATGTTCTGATGATAGATTTTGACTCCCTACTAGAACAAGCATGGAAGGAAGGTGCTATGATTATCATTATTTTGCAGTTGAAAAAACTGGGACAAGCAGAGTTGAAGTGACTTGCCCAGAGTCACACAGCTAGGAAATACATAGGCCTAGATTTGAATGTGTGTGTTCCTGACTCTAGGCCAGGGGCTGTTATCCACTACTCCACCCTGCTCTGTAGGGGGAAAGAGGGTGAATTTGGTTACAGACATGCTGACACTGAGCTTAGCTCATTCGTTCATTCATTCATGTGAGATTGCAGTTTCTTTATTCAACAACGAAGCCACAGAGTGGAATGGATGATGAGTGGAAATGGATGGGCAGGCTTGGAAATCTGGACTTGGCCTGAAAATGCATTGAAGACGTCAGTAGACTGTCGAGTCATTTGATTAAAGGTGAGCAGATCCCATAAGAATGGGTGAACTCATTAAAGGCCTATATGTTAAGATAAAGTAGCACAAAATAAAAAAATAAAAAGAGTCTGCAAGAGTGTGAAAAGAAGGGGAGCCAGCAGAAGGGAAAGAGGAGAAGCTGCTGCTAGAGATGTGGGCAGGGGACCAGAGACGTTGGCCTGACTCCCCAGGGTGGCACATCTTGTCTGCCGAGTAAAAATATACATCTAGAAGAAATAGGGGAAAATAGATATTCTGAGCACAGAACAAATCTATTTTTCATTTGAAATTCCTATTTGTGAAGTTATTACTTATTTTAGAGTTATTCAGGCTCAAATGGCTCCCTCCTCTCAGACTTTTCTCCATTTATAACAGTAGCTTACTAGTATATCTTTCTTGGGAGAATTACAGCAGTTGTGTGGATGTAATCTATGGTTACCTTCTAGGGTTCTACATTTTAACTGGGCTTATTTTCCAGCCCTTTAGAAAGAGAAATGAGAGACCCAAGAGGTTACTGCACTCCCTAATCCCAATGTACATCAGCTAAGGGGATAGACAGATTCTAGCCTGACAAAGCAAGGAAACAGAATCCATTGAAAACCTTTTTATCAATTCTCCCTCTCCTCACTGCATTCTAGTTTTCTTGCTGAGCCTCGTTGGAGAAATTCATGAAACGAAGTGATTTTACCCACTACGAATACATATTAATTGCCTAACCTCAATGAGGTCCTCAAGCTTGCTCAACAGTCTTTGCTGGGGCTTGGGGGCAGGTATAGGAAAGCAGTAATTCTTTTTCTATAATGAATACAGAGGAAAAGGAACTTATTATCTTTCCTGCCTCGTACCCTACTCACAAGACCTAGATTCCAATCATGGGGAACGTCAGGAAAACAAAAACCACCGCATAAGAACAAAACAAACTTATTGGACAGAGATAAACTCACATTTCCAGCAGCAGAGGCACCAGTAGAAGTGGCTTGATCCGGATGGCGGCTTTTACTTGCCTAATTAGGGTGGTCCCTTTTATTCAGGTCCCCCCATGTATACAACCTAGAGAGTCCCTTAAGTCTCTAGAGTAGTTATTACATAAGGGGGTTCCAACTTTTTTTTTTGTTTTTTTTGGGGGGAGAGAGGAGGGAAGTTTACGGCAATTGGTATTAAATGACTTGCCCAAGGTCACATGGCTAGTTTTTTTGTGTTAAGTGTCTGAGGCTGGATTTGAACTCAGGTCCTCCTGACTCTAGGGCTGGTGCTCTATTCACTGTGCCACCGAGCCACCACGGGTTCCAAAGTTCTTATGGGTTCAAACTCTGGTCACTACCTGGCTGAGCAGTACTGTTGAGCCTTGTTTTCTAGTAGAGTTCAGATAGCAGTTGTAGCTTTTGCTGCAATCTACCTCTGTTTCTATATAAAGTTTTTACAGTTTCCTTGGCTCCTACTTCCCACCAAACACCATTCTTGCTAAGGTGAAACCCAACAGTTATTTATAAAAACTCAGGTAAGAATCAGAAGTTTAATAAGAATTAAAAAGAATTTTCACACCTTAACTCAAGAAGTAGCACCTAAGACTTTGGGCATCTACAGGATTCTCTAGGTGGCAGATTACAGCCAAGGGTCTGAATCTCAAAAAGGCAATTCTGCCTTGTTGGATGGAATTTCAAACTGGGAGTTCTCCACCCTGATGAAATCCCAGCTCTGGGTCAAAAATACTCAATTCAACTTACATTCCATACCTATTATGTACAAAGAACTCGTCTTGGCTCTAGAGAAAGAGAAAACAGTAATGAAATATTCCCTACCCTCATGCAGTTTACATCCTATTGAGTAGGATATGATATATGCGTAGATTTTGTTTTTATTTTTTATTGATCTCTTTTGCTTCTATATCACATTAATGTCCCAATATGGTCATTCTCTCCTAATCTTCTTTCCAGGGCCACTACCTATAATGAAGAATAGAAGAAAGAAAACAAAGTTCAGCAAAATTAACCAGTGTATCCACCACTGCCATTTTATGTAGTATTCTGAACCAGTAGCCCTCCACTCCTACGAAGAGGAGGGAAAAGGGGATTTTCATATCTGTTCTTTGAGACCAAACCTAGAAATGAGAATTTCATGGTTTCACTTCAATTTCACTCATCGTCCTATGGCTCTTCCCATTTCTTTTGTTATGGTCATTGTGTAAATGACTTCCCTAGCGAAACTCAGTTTCTTTTCCACCCTACAATGGGTCCCCATGTTTCTCTGAGCTCTTCCCACTCAGTGTTATAGTGCTGTGAAATTCATCACATCCATTTGCCCCAACGTGTTTTGCCATCCTCCAGCTGCTAGGCATCTCCTTTGTGTCCCATTCTTTGCTCCCACAAAAAAGGTAGAGATGATCATTTGAAGTTCCTGGATATGAAAATTCCCTGGCTGCTGTTTTGAGTGTTGATTTCACTCCACTCAAGTCAGAGGTAACATCAAGCTAACAGACTATGGACACCCTTGCCTTGCTGGCTGAACTGGGTGGGTTTAGAGTGAGCCTAAGCAGGTCCTCAGGCTTGGAAAAAGTGGACTGCAACACCTGGAAAACACACTTGAGAAAGCAACCAACTCTCCCAGACCATAGGGACATTCCAGCTTTTCATGCAGCATGTTGTGTTGAGACCCAGAGAGCTTAAGTCATTTCTGAAAGGTCACACAGCTATTAAGTGTTTGAGTCAGGGTGTGAACGGAGACCTTTCAGATGCCCAGTACAAGGCTCTGGCCACCACTCGAGCCTGCTTATTGCTGTATATTATAACTGTGCCCTCTGATTAGCTCAGTCCTTAAAAGCTCATTTTTTTCCACCTGGGGGAGTTCTCAGGCTTCTCTCTAATGGGCTAATTCATCTTTTCTAAACTGTTTCAATGACTCAGTGCCACATTGACCATAGAAGGCTGAGTGTTTCTTGTCATTGAGGTGAACAAACAAGTACAGCTTTCAAACAAACAAGCCCATGGGGCCACTCCATGTGAACCTCTATAACAAAGGTAGGGATAAGGAGACAAGGGATAATAGATAAGCATTGGAAAACTTGGCAAATGGACCTTGTGAAAGTCCTCTCTCATCCCCTGACATGGGTTACTCTCCTGTCCAATGATCATCCCAATGCATGGTGACTGGAGAGCCTCTCTCTCACTGCTGAGTGGAATAGGGGCTGCTTATCCCTGGTCATGGGAAACACTGTGATTCATTAGGGACTTCCAGTGCTTGTCTTTTTGGTGTTTCATACATTCATGTAGGGGCCACATTTTTCCTGGTGCAATGGGAAAAGCAGATATTTGGAGTCAGTGGACTTGAGTTCAAATAGTAACCCTACCACTTACTCCTCGAGTAACCTTGGTCACTGTCCCTCTCTCTGGTCCTCAGCTCCTCAACTGTAAAATGATCTAGATGACCTTATAGAGCCTTTCCTGCTCGAAATTGTTTCATCCTCCAAACTCATCCTAAATCGAAAATGCTTTGCAAAGCTTCTAGGATGATGAAAACATCACTTGTTATCTTGTTATTACCACTACCCCTAGTCATTTTTTAAAGGTTCCCAGTTGGGTTGATGAGGGAATGGGAATGCCCAGGTTTCTGCTCATCTGCTTTCCTTTTTAGCCTTAGACGAATGACTCCCAGCACCTTTTCTCCAGTTTCCTTTTCTCTAAAGCAGAAATCCAGGCAACTTTATTTCTTCCAAAATCACTATTTCATTCTGCAAAGATACTGGAAGACAGGTGGGATGTAAATAGCAGTTCCTAAGGAATATAAATTCTGTGATCACAGAATTTTTAAAAATAGTACAGGGCAGAGCCCTTTCAAACCTTGAATATTGCTTGCAAATTAATGTTAAATTCTGCATAGTCCACATTTATGTGTGGAGAAAATGAGATATTCTGCACTGTAGACAAATCTGCTGAGATAATGCTACCATGTAATATCAGTGTGAGGTTTCCCAGTGGAGAAATGTTGCTTCATGAATAGTAATGGGAGACAAATTTGAATGGTTTATCATCCTCATGGCCAGCTAGTTCCATGAAACTGTCTCTGAGGACAACACCGTGCACCCTACTACGCCCAAAGGGAAGTACTGCCTTCACAGGTAGAGCACAGCAGAGGAGGCCAGTCCTGAATGGCACCTGCTCAACCAGGTAAACAAGATCCAGGGAGCAGGACTCAAAATGTGGTACATAGGTACATGGGTGCATGGGTGCTACTGATCTAAAGAATCAGCATTTCCAACTTCATTTGCAATCTCCTCACACATTCTGCTATACAGAACCCAGCAAGTACAAAGGTTGGATCCGAGACATTTTAATCATCTAGTTTGACAGTGTGTCATTCTCTTTAAATTTCTTACCTGAAGTCACCAGAGACTAACCATTTATTTATTGTAAGCAGTAGTTTGAGAAAGTCTCCTTTACCATGGACCCAACAAAGCCTGATGCAGCATCCAGCATCTGCTTGAACCTAGAGCTCCAGGGACAAAATGGCCCTCCGGCTAGGTCACAAAGCAGCCGTTTTACTGCTCAGTTTAATAGTTATCAAGAGCTTCCTTATTTACATAAAGCCTTTTTTTCCTTTTTGAAAACTTCCATCCCTTGCTTCTGGCTCTGCCCCCTGGGGTGGATGGGCATCAGTCCAATGAGCTGCCACCAGTCTTCTTTTCTCCCCTCTAAACTTCTCCAGGTCCTCCTACCAGTTTCATATGCCATAATCTAAAGTCCCTTCCCCATTTTAAGTGCCCTCTTTTGGACACTCTCCAGCTTTTTGATGCCTTTCCCAAAAGGTGGCGCCCAGAAGTGAAGACAGTACTCCAATTGTAGTCTGACCAGAACAGTGGAGAGAGGACAGAGAAATATGCTCCTGGGCACTCTGCCTCTGTTAATGCAGCCTTAAATCAACTTAGGGCTTCTTGTTGTTTTTGTTGCTGCCATATCTCTGTTGGCTCAAATTTCTCTTACAATCCACTCAGCCCCCACCCCCAACTCTTTTTTTTAGATACACTGCTATCGAGCTGTTCCTCACCATATTGCATTTGCAAAAAATGATTTTAGAACCCAAGTATAAGACTACATGTGTCCCTATCAAGCAAGAGAGGAAGAATTTATTAAGAACTTTTACTGTATATTAGAAACCATACATAGCATTAGAAACACAAAGGCAAGAACAAAATCATTTCTATTCTCAAACCACTCACATTGCATGGAAAAATAACATGTACATAAATACCCAAGTTTATAAGTAAGTGTGTGCCCTTATTCTTACATACACAGGTACACAGTGTGGCTAGACAAGGTTGTTTCTGTGAGGCCATTAGAAGCTGACTGAAGGAGGGGCTTTGAGATGAAGGGCTCCTGGAAGGACATATTCCTCGAGATGATCTTTGAAAGACATTAGGTGGGAGGCTACCAGGAGCAGTGGAGCAGGAGGAGCCAGCCCATGCCAAGCTGTGGAAATGGGAAAGGGAACACTGCTGGGGACTAAAGACAGGCCATGCTGCACCTGGAACCAGAGTAAAATATGATTGGGAAATAGTGAACAAAACAGATAAAGGTAGAATAGGACATCGAAAACATTGATATGTGGTTCAATTCCATGGGATTGCCTCAAAGGGCACTATTGTGTGCCTTTCTTCATCCAGTGAGAACCCCTCCTTCAGAGGTCGAGCTTAGCATTAAAGGCATGATGTAAGGCACCCTCATATATCCATTTTGTATATATTCATCTTTGTCTATGTTGTTCTAACCTCCCTCACTCCCAACAGAAATGCATATTCCTTGAAAGCTGGGAGCATTTTTGTTTTATCTTTGCATCTCTGGCCCCTAGCACAGTACCTGGCAGACAGTAGTTGTTAATATATCTATGGCCATTTAATATTGTCTACTTCCATGCCACTCTGAATGAATCCAAGCTCTTCTGACCTTGAAAGCTAATCAGGGTTGAGTCTGGATTGAACTTGGATGGGAGACTTCCTGGGAATACCGGCTGCTTTAGGCTTATTTATTTATTTATTTGTTTGTTTTTGGTCTACAGAGCCATCGTGCTGACCTCATTGTAGTATGCCCATGAAACCTGGACAGTATAGCAGTGCCATTCCAAAAAACTGAATCACTTCCACTTGAATTGTCTTAGGGAAGATTCTGAAGATCACCTGGCAAGATAAAGTACTGCCCACTGAAGTCCTTTTATGAGCTGAACTACCAACCATTCAAATTCTATCACAGAAAGTGCAACTCTGATGGCTGGCCAAGTTGTTTGAATGCCAAAAGTATGCTCACCTAAAAGTCTCTTATGGAGAACTCATGTTCATAGGCACTCACATGGTGGTCAGAAGAATACACTCTCAAGTTCTCTGAAGAACTTTGGAATAAGTTGTAAGATGTGGGAGATGCTGGCATAGGACTGCCTAGCATGGTCTGCCTTCATCATAAGAAGGTGCTGTGCTCTATGAGCAATAGCTCAAAAGAAATATGAGATGCTAAAATTTAGAGGCATTTCTTCTCCAGATGTTCATATGGATTATTCTGTGCCCAACCTGTTGTAGATCCTTGCAAATTTAGATTGGTCTCATCAGCTACAATGGGACATACTGTACGTTGACCCCAACAGAATGATATCATTTTGACCTTCTTCAAGCATGAAGGACAACAATCAACCAATGAACCAATATGGGCATATTTAATTTGATTGAGAGTATTCAAAGGAAAGCTTATTTCAGAATATATCACGGAACTCTTGTAATCACAATAGATAGATAGATAGATAGATAGATAGATAGATAGATAGATAGATAGATAGAAGATAGATAGATATATATACATACATACATACACACATATATTCGCCCCATCATTCTTGGTAATGATTTATTAACATTTCAAAACACCAGGATAGTTGGCTTCATTTATCCAAGCATAGCTTAGTCCTGCTGTCCTGGTCTTGCTTTATCAAACAATGGTGGACTCACACACACACACATCCCATCATTCCAGGTTTTTGGCTTCCTTTCTAGAAATTCCCTATGCTTCTTCCAACCTACTTTTTGCATCCCTGGGAGAGCCCATCTGCTAGCCTTTTATTTGTCATTTGTGTCTGTCATGTTAGTTCTTTCTGAATGCTTTTCTTCTTTGATGGCATATATTTTCTTCGTGCTCAACACTTCCCCTTGGACCAGCCTGAGTATTGTTGCCGCCATGATTTTCTTTTGCACATTAATGAGCCAGCCATGAGGTACTCAGAAAAACATCACCAACCTGTTAGTAAATTGTAGCTGAGCAACAGAGCCTCTAAGTTCACAAAGCCTTCCTAGTAGGACTCTCGGGCTACTTTCCATAAGGCACGCTGCTATAAATTCAGGATAATTTGTTATGCATCCCATTCTCTGCAAAAAGTACTGGAGGCAGGAAACCAACTGCTGACCAACAAATGGACACCCACAAAGCCAGCATGAAATCACCCCAATCTAAATCAGGCATTTTCTTTGAATGCAGGCACAGCTCTTTAAAGATCCCAAGCCTGCCTGACTTTGCAAACTCAGTGCTCAAGAGGCATCATCCCCCAGCTTGGGTAATAGCAACTCTCCCCCAATAAAAACACTCCTCCAAAAAAACGCCTTCAAACAGAACCCACAATAGCAATCTCCTTTCAAATCTTCAGCAGAATAAGCATGTGGTCATCTATTTTGCTTTTTAAATAAAAAGACGGTGAATATCTTCCCTTCTGTTATGAACATCTCTAGGCATAAGGGGTTAGAGTGCAATATGTTTTGAGAAAGAATTTACATTTCATCCACTCTCCAAAACTTTGGCTACCAACAACAGATGATTCTGGCTGAAGTGGCTCATAGAAACCATCAGCCAAGACAGGAAGGGCATCATCACTTATGTGGCTAAATGCCATGACCACCCTGAGATCATATCACAGGTATTTTTAAACGTCAACTCATTTAAGATCTAGTTTATTTTTTTAAGTGAAAACAAAACATCTCTGTGCCCTTTGCTCAAAGAAAATACCACAAAGGAAATAGAAGCCAATGACTCTGATTGAGACTATGGGGAGCAGAGTTGTCTTGGCAAGCTGCTTGTTCTAGGCATGTAAGCATAATTTACTCCATATTCATATTTCTATTACACCCAGGCATGTTCATGTGGATCAATTTAGGGTGGACCAACACACAAGGAAGTTACCAATTTCCCAAAGGAAAACACAACATGGCTTCCACAGAGGTGTCTCTTACTTCAGAGGAATGTTGACAAAAGCAAATCATGCCCTCTCGAACCTGGTAGAGTCTAATGAGGTCGGTGGGACAACAAACTTGTTTTTGTTATATATACATATATGTATACATACATATAAACGTACATATATGCAAATCTATATTTAAAATTAAAACGCAAAAAATAAAGTCATTTTTTTCTGGATGCACTAGCCAAGGAGGGTAAGTGTGGGGAAGGTGGTGGTGGAGATGATCAGAGAAGGCTTTATGTGGGAAGCAGTGGACCTGAGTTCGGAAAGAAACAAGGATTTCTAAGAGGTAGAAGTGAGGGTGTTTCAAGCATGGGGGCTAGACTCTGTGCAAAGGCTCATAGGTGGGAGATAGAGTGCCATGTGGAAAAAATGGCGAGTTAGTCAGCTGATTTTAATCGCTAAATGTCACAGATATATATATAATATATATATCCTGTGAATTCATCAAATTCATCAAAAGATGCCCAGAGGCATTTACTCCCAGAACCAAGCAATTTTCAGAGTGCTTCAATTTTATTTACAAATCCAAGTTCCTTTGTTGAATATGAATAGATATTGGAGAGCCAAACAACCAAAGAGAAGTGGCAGGAGAGCCAACCCACGGAACATTCTCCATTTTATTAGGAGAATGGAAGAGGTGGGGATTGTAATTTGCTCGCTGTGTAGGGAAGGGAGCAGGCTGGGGTGGAGGACAGGCTTGAAGATTTTCATATCTGTATTTAATATACTTGTGTTCTGCCTTTCCACAATTTTCCATAGCGTCTATGAATTCGAGAGAAAAGTAATAATGTTTGTCCTTACAAAGGTTAACACACTGTCTATGACCTGACTTACCTTTGTCTCCTTAGCTTGTCGAGCCTTTACTGAGAGAAGGTCAGAAAGTTTGGCAGAAGGATTCCCCCCTCTGTTGTAAGGGAATAATTTGTATTGTTAGTCCAATTCTCAGATATCCTGAGGGAATTACCCTATACAGAAATAAACTATGTCCCCTGATTGTCCTTTTCGTTCTCACTGTGCCTGTATCTGAATCATAGACTTTTCACAAGCTCTTCCATCAGAAGTCAAGCTGATGCTACTGGGTTTTTTTCATTGTTTTTCCCTGAGTCTTTTACCTTTTACATCTTAGGCCCTATGTCTTGACAAATTGTGTGGTGGCCAACACAATGATATGGGAAACAGCGTATGATACTTTTTCCAAATAGATATGTTTAACCATCTTCTCACCTCTCCCTAAGATTATCAATAATCTCCCAAACCATTCCCAAACCATTCCTCTTCCAACCCCCCATTTTGATGGCACCATCATGCTTCCAGGCCTCAAAATTCACAACGTTGGAATTTACAATTCTTTCCTTATTCTCAGCTATCTATAGATATGCAAAGACATGAATATATTTTAATTGATATATTACCTTTTCACACACCAAAATTTCTCCCAGAATTCCTTTCTCTCCCTCTTCTCAGAAAACTATCCAATATAAAAAGAAATATTTTAATGAGAAAAAAGGAGGAAAGAGAGAGAAGAAAGGGGAAAAAAATCAGTAAAACTGATCAATATATAGAAAAAATCTGGAAAAACAAATGCACCGTGCCATCCCATGGAGCTGTCAGCTACAGGAAGGTGCACGGGAGGAGTGGATGGTCATTCCTCTCCTTGGGATGCCAGCTTGCTCTTTGTAATTTTCCAACATCCCCTTCGAATTGCTTGGTGATTGTTACTCTTTCTATTTAAACAGCGTTTGATATAGTTTACATTGTTTTCTTGGCTCTTACCTCACTATGCATCAGATTGTATGGACTGCTCCAGGCTTCTCTGTATTCATCACATTTGTCATTTCTTACAGCAGATTAAAATTCCATTACATTCATGCGCCACATTTGTTTAGCCATTCTCCAGTCTGTGGGCATCTACTTTGTTTCCATTTCCTTGCTACCACAAAAAGTGTTACTATCAATATTTTGGTTTATGTGGGGACTTATTCTGATCAATGACCTCCTTGAGGAATCAACCTAGTAGGGGAAGTTCTAGGTATGGACATTTTAGTCACTTTATTTTCACAAGTCCAAACTGCTTTGTAGTGATTCACAGTTCAGAGCTATGATTCACTAGGGCACAGTAATGCACCAAAGTGCCTGTCTTCTCACAGCCCCTCTCATATGGATTATTCCCTTCTTTGGTCATTTTAATAATTTGTTGAGTATAAAGTGAAACCTCCTGGCTTTTTTATACATCTCTCTTATTAGTGATTTGGAGAATTCTTTCATCTTGCTGTTAGTCGTTTACACTTCTTTTGAAAACTGCTTGTTCCTAATCTTTGACCTTGGATCTATTGGGGAATGGCTTTTGGTGTCTTGTTGATTTTCCCTCCACACATCTCACAGCTGTCACTTTCTGTTTTCACACATAGCACTTACTCTAATTCAGGTCCTCATTGACTCTTTCCTGGACTATTACAAAAGCGTCCTAATGAGTCTCCCTGACTCCAGCCACTACCTTTTCAGTCAATCCTCTAGACATGCCCAATGATAGTCCTAAATCAGGGATGTAACCATGCCCTTTCCCTACCCCAAAATCTCCAGTCACTCCCTTTTACCTCTGAGATTATACAAACATTTCTAAACCTGGAAATTAAAGTCATCCACACTTTGCTTCCCACTCATCTTTATAGTCTTATCTCATATTAGTCTCCTCACACATGATCTGTTCCAATCAAACTAGCCTGCCAACTATTCCTCAGACCTAACACTCCATCTCCCACAGCCTCATCTTTGCACATGTGCCCCACCCCACAACAAAAATGATCTTTCCTCCATCATATCTGCCTCTTAGAATTTCTCATGTAGTTCAAATTGCATTTATATGTCAGCTTCTCTGTGAGCAAGTCCTTGATGTGTTTCCTCATTTATTGAGACTCTCTCTCTTGAACTGACTTACTCAAGGCAACATGGTTACATTTTCATTTGGGACAGACCTACTCACTGTCCAGTGGATGACTACCCTCTACTCTGTCCCAATGAGTAGTTGACTATTCCCACTCCAGAGGAACAATGCTACTAAATGGGAATTCACTCAAGGGAAAGATCCTAGGCCCTATGGACAAGTAACATGAGTCTGGATTAGTTCACCTTGAAAATTCAGATCTTTTACCAGGAAGAATTTGGCTGTATGCATTGAGAAATCCAAGCAAGTATCCAATGAATAAGCACAGGAATGAATTCTCCCAAACAAGATGACATTCTGAAACAAAGGTGGCTGAACGATTCAGGACTATATTCAGTTCAGCTAATACATCTGCTATATTTAAGAAATAAGAAGGAAATATTGAGATGGAGGGCAGAGGTTTCATGGACCATTTTTTTTTTTATTCTTTTTTTTTTAATGATTATTTACTTTTAGTTTATAAGATTCAGTTCCACAATCACTTGAGTTTCAGATTTTCTCCCCTCCCTTCCCCTCCCCCCCCCATGGTGGCATGAAATCATGTATAGGATCTGCAAATACTTTCACATTGTACAATAGATGGGTTATATGGAAAGGCTGTAACCAATGAATGATCACTGGGAAAAAAACAAAAAAAAGCAAAACCAAATATGAAAAAGAATGATAGCATGTTTTGCTTCAGTCTCTATATAAACTATAGTCTTTCTATATCTTTCTCTGAGTTTAGATATCTCCTTCCATACTGAGGCTTGTAGAGTTGTCTTTTAGCTGTGCATTGTTGAGGATAGTCCAGTTTATCAAGGTTGGTCATCATATGTATAATGTGTCTGTGATTGTGTACAAGTTTTTCCTGGTTCTGCTCTTCTCACTTAGCATCAGT